>VMRM01000026.1:9027636-10248476 GCA_010277075.1 Poeciliopsis retropinna | reverse complement strand
GTGGTTTGGGGGAGCTGCAGTGGTTGTTGTTGGTGCTTCAGTGGTTGTTGTTGGAGTTGCTGTGGTTGTGGTTGGAGCTGCAGTGGTTGTGGTTGGAGCTGCTGTTGTTGTAGTTGGAGCTGCAGTGGTTGTTGTTGGTGCTTCAGTTGTGGTGGTTGGAGATGATGTGGTTGTAGTTGGAGCTGCAGTGGTTGTAGTTGGAGCTGCAGTGGTTGTGGTTGGAGCTGCAGTGATTGTAGTTGGAGCTGAAGTGGTTGTAGTTGGAGCTGCAGTGGTTGTTGTTGGTGCTTCACTTGTTGTGGTTGGAGATGCTGTGGTTGTAGTTGGAGATGCTGTGGTTGTAGTTGGATCTGCGGTGGTTGTTGTTGGAGCTGTTGTGGTTGTTGTTGGTGCTTCAGTGGTTGTTGTTGGAGCTGCTGTGGTTGTGGTTGGTCCTGCTGTTGTTGTTGTTGGAGCTGCTGTGGTTGTGGTTGGTGCTGCTGTTGTTGTTGTTGGAGCTGCTGTGGTTGTGGTTGGAGATGCTGTGGTTGTAGTTGGAGCTGCACTGGTTGTTGTTGGAGCTGCTGTGGTTGTGGTTGGAGCTGCAGTGGTTGTTGTTGGTGCTGCTGTGGTTGTAATTGGAGCTGCAGTGGTTGTTGTTGGAGCTCTTGTGGTTGTGGTTGGATCTGCAGTGGTTGTAGTTGGAGCTGTTGTGGTTGTGGTTGGAGCTGCTGTTGTTGTAGTTGGAGCTGCAGTGGTTGTTGTTGGTGCTTCAGTTGTTGTGGTTGGAGATGCTGTGGTTGTAGTTGGAGCTGCCGTGGTTGTTGTTGGAGCTGCTGTGGTTGTGGTTGGAGCTGCTGTGGTTGTTGTTGGAGCTGCTGTGGTTGTGGTTGGAGCTGCTGTTGTCGTAGTTGGAGCTGCAGTGGTTGTTGTTGGTGCTTTAGTTGTTGTGGTTGGAGATGCTGTGGTTGTAGTTGGAGATGCTGTGGTTGTAGTTGGATCTGCGGTGGTTGTTGTTGGAGCTGTTGTGGTTGTTGTTGGAGCTGCTGTTGTTGTAGTTGGAGCTGCAGTGGTTGTTGTTGGTGCTTCAGTGGTTGTTGTTGGAGCTGCTGTGGTTGTGGTTGGAGCTGCTGTGGTTGTTGTTGGAGCTGCAGTGGTTGTTTTTGGTGCTTCAGTTGTTGTTGTTGGAGATGCTGTGGTTGTAGTTGGAGCTGCGGTGGTTGTAGTTGGAGATGCTGTGGTTGTAGTTGGATCTGCGGTGGTTGTTGTTGGAGCTGCTGTGGTTGTTGTTGGAGCTGCTGTTGTTGTAGTTGGAGCTGCAGTGGTTGTTGTTGGTGCTTCAGTGGTTGTTGTTGGAGCTGCTGTGGTTGTGGTTGGAGCTGCAGTGGTTGTAGTTGGAGCTGCAGTGGTTGTTGTTGGTGCTTCAGTTGTTGTGGTTGGAGATGCTGTGGTTGTAGTTGGAGCTGCGGTGGTTGTTGTTGGAGCTGCTGTGGTTGTGGTTGGAGCTGCTGTGGTTGTAGTTGGAGCTGCAGTGGTTGTTGTTGGTGCTTCAGTTGTTGTGGTTGGAGATGCTGTGGTTGTAGTTGGAGCTGCGGTGGTTGTTGTTGGAGCTGCTGTGGTTGTTGTTGGTGCTTCAGTGGTTGTTGTTGGAGCTGCTGTGGTTGTGGTTGGAGTTGCTGTTGTTGTTGTTGGAGCTTCAGTGGTTGTTGTTGGAACTGCTGTGGTTGTGGTTGGTGCTGCTGTTGTTGTTGTTGGAGCTGCTGTTGTTGTAGTTGGAGCTGCAGTGGTTGTTGTTTGTGCTTCAGTGGTTGTTGTTGGAGCTGCTGTGGTTGTGGTTGGTGCTGCTGTGGTTGTAGTTGTAGCTGTAGTGGTTGTTGTCGGAACTGCCGTGGTTGTGGCTTGTACTCCTGTAGAGTGTTGAACATAATTTAACCTTTGAATCGTATAAAGGTCTTTGTTTGAAATTCTTATACAAACAATAAGAAAGATGTGCCTGTAACAAATCAGGCACAGCTATTAAAGAGAGGTGGTAGTTCCATTTTCCACAACGTACCTGTTGGATTATAAGCCAGCTATTAAGTAGTTTTGCAATATGCTAACTCTGTTTTGTCTTTAGTTGCTTACAATGATATTTTCGCCCAAAGAGGAAATGTTTTAAAGTTAATCTATAATTAGTAATGGCAGTGAACTCATGCTATACTGTGAACCATGTTAAAATTTAACATTAATATTTTTGGTTATTTATAACCATTAAATGGAAGAGATTCTCTTAGTCCCATGTTCTGAGTATTTCACAAAGTCGAAATATATGTTTGCCACTGGCGTCGCCTGGAATCTTCTGCCCAATGACCAAAATTTAAATTGGGCAGCCTCTGCAAAGTTGTATTATGTATTTCTTGAGTCCATATTACTCATCAAAAGCAATAAATAAAATTAAAGGCTTGCAGTTCCCTTACTTACTTTGTTCCAATATTGAAAGTAGCACAATATCTGTGCATACAAATAAGTTTATTATTTTTAGTTTTACCTTACTGTAGATCTCTCCCCACAAATAACAGTCTAAAATATGCTATGTAGTGTAATTTTGTTAATTTCACTTAGGAATAGAAAAGGGGCATGTAATGAGGGAAAGTGGCAGCAAACTTGTAATTTATATGCAAGTTAAGATACTCACTGTTCAAACTGTCCAGCCTCCAGTCCAGACAGTTTCTATTATCATTTTATAAAGATTGTTTGATTTGTTTTCGTCAGTAATAAATACATTGTTTTTGTTGGCAGTTGTAATAAGAATGAAAAGACAGGTTAAATCCAGATATGTTTATGTGATGCTAACTCGCTTGTCACCAAACACAACGTTGCTCACCTTCTTCCCTGGAATAGGTAGGAATTTAGGCTGGTGTGGGGGGGTTAAAGTTGTTGTTGACCAATTCATCTGTTGCTAAGTGTTATAACCGATACAGGAACAAGTTAAATATCTGAATATTTTGGTGAATAAGTTCCTCCATTGATTAAAAACTGGTGAAATGGAGGCAGATAGTAGCTTAGCAAAGCTAATTATGGTAAATAGTTGATAATCTCATAGTCTACCCACCTCTCTTAAGAGAAAAACAGGACGACAAATTGACACAATTCTTTTGTATGCCTTCTTTTGTCTCTCGCTCTTTCTTTCTCTCTCTCTTTCTTTCTCTCCCTCTCTCTCTCTCTGTCTCTCTCTTTTTAGTTTTTTTTTTTGGAAACCTAACTTTATTATTTCTCTTGGCTGCATAGTGATGATCATAGTTGTCATTGTCTTGTTCTGACTGCTGCTAAAATCACACTTGATATGAAAAAACCTATTCCAGAAGACACAAGAGGGAAGTGTTTTTCATTTTGGCCTGGCCTGGGAGCATTAGTATTGACTAGCATTAACAATATTATCCAATATTACTAATGCTGTCATGCCTGTTAACTTTTGTTGACACAAGTATTTCAGTCGATGCCCCCCTGCAGGAAGGCATTATAGCCAAGCAGAATACCAAACCAGATGTAGTTTCTAAGGAAAGAAAAATAAACTGACAAACTGTAAACTTACTAGTGTAAATAACATCAAATAATAAAATTGTAGAATTGTGAAAGAGGAAAGTTGAGAAAAGTGGTCAGTTTGTCCTCCAGTAGCATAAGCCTATGGTAAATAATCTAGAGAAATAACTCAGGGTAGCATATGCCCTTAGACTGGGACATGAAAGAGGCAGAACCAGGGAGAACTGGAAAATGAAAAAGGGAAAGTCTTTCTGCATGTTTTTTTTGCATGTTCTCCCTGTGCAGGTGTGGGTACTCTGGCTTCCACCCACAGTCCAAAAACATGACTGTTAAGTTAATAGTTCTCTACATAGGGGTGAGTGTGTGTGTGTGTGTGTGTGCATGGTTGTTTGTCCTGTCTGTCTCTGTGTTACCCTGTGACAGCCTGGCAACCTGTCCAGGTTGTACCCTGCCTCTCGCCTGAAACGTTCGCTGGAGATAGGCACCACCATCCCTCCCAAACCCAAAAGGGACAAGGGTGTTAGAAAATGGATGTATGTTTTACAAATTTATTAAAAATAGAAAACTACAAAAATAAAGTTTATGTTCACAGCATTTGCTTAACACTTTGTTGATAAAGCTTAGAATTGATTTGTTTGTACTGATCATCCTTTCATGGTTTCTACAGTGCAAATGGCTTGATTTACGTGTGCCTTTCTTAAGGCACAAATTTGGGGAAGGATGCTGAAAATGTAATTTGCCTTTAAAGGCTGGAATTTCTGCCATAGGTGGATCTACAAAGTATTAATGAGTCGATTCAGTTTTTGATCAGTACTAATTTTGTTTTGTCTGAAATATTGCTAAATATAACAAGAAAGTCAATGACTTAACAGTGGGGCGACTGTTGTTAACCGCAAATGTGTGGACATGACCTGGTGGGCTGGGAGAGGACAGTGGTTGATTTTTAGATCTTCGTTGAGGTAAGTAAGCTCAGTGGATAGTATCAGCTTCACATATAAGCACCAGCTGATCACTGATCTCCCCAAATGAAGCTGGCTAATAAGTCAGTGCATCCCTAGTATTAACCAAAGGTTGTGAATTCTTTTATTCTTATGTAAAAGTGATTTTCTTGGTTTTCTATTTTTAATAAATTTGCAAAAACAGAAACATTTGTCCAAGTTGTCATAATAAGATACTGATGTCGAGAATTTTAAGAAAATCAATTGATTTAAATAAATAAATCTGGAATAAAGAAAAGTGACAAGCTGTGAATATTTTTTGCATTGTGCTGTTCATTATGTGAATAGACGGATTAATTTTTAACTTCTTGCAGCCTGAGGTACTCATTTTTTTCATGGTTGGGTTAGTTTAATGAAAGGTATGAAATCAAAGAAAGTAAATAAATATTTCAAAGTAGATATAATCCACCTGTTAAACTATCCTTTCACCTTCCTACCTTACATCTTTATAGGGTGCAGCTGTTTCTGCTATATTAAAAAAATTCATTATTTTAACCTGACTTAGATCAAACAAAATGTAATTTGTGCAGATATAATATTTTCCTTCACAACATGTTCTAAACAAGGTAATTCACAGATGATGCATAAAAACATTGCAGCTTACCAACAGTTGTTACAGAAATCCAAAAGATAAAAATCAACATCAATGTCTTAGCCATTGTAAAAAAAAACATTAAGGAAAAAATCCCATAAATAGACAAAAAACAATACAAATCATGTGTACATGACACCTGAGAGCCTGAAAGCGTACTGTGAGAAATGAAACCATCCTCCTGAGGATGATTCCATTAGTAACCACTCCCCTCTCCACAGGGGGCGTTGTTTAGCTCTACCGGCTTGACCTTAAAAGACTTAGTTCTATTAAATTAAGATTTTGTCTGTGCTATTGGCTGTCATCATGAAGAGTGTCAGAGAGCAGAGTGGCCATGAAAATAATTTGAAGTTGAAACTCATGAAGTTAATAAAAACAATAATAATACATTTCATTTAAATAAGTATCCCAGTGCTGCAAGAGAAGAATAAAAAAATACATACATAAATAAAACTCTAGAAAGTCAAATGTATCTCCAAATTAATCTTTCTTTATAGAAAATATAATTGCACAGTGGGAAAATACAGGTGCAGAAGCAAAGGGACAGGGAATCCAGGCACACAAAATAAAGCAATGAAAACATCTATTACATCAGATGTTGGTACGAAGAACAATTTTATATAAAGTCAAGGAAATTATGGACAATGCAGAGCATTCCCTTAGTGAGACTGTCATTGATAAACGTTGTCTTTAGTCGGTGGCTTCTTCAAATTGACTGTAGTACTGACTGCTATGAGAAATCCTTCCACAGTCATCACTATCTACAACAACTCTTTTAAAGTTTAATTAATAGATGCTACTGTATTTGATTTCCAATCAGCAAAGTACTTTTGAATTTGAATTGAACTGAATTAAAAAAAAACAAAATTAAAAATAACAAACAGTACTGTAAAGGCAAAATTTCAACATAATTTACTAAAGCTCAATCAAAACCTTAGTATATTCTGGTTCAAACGAATGAGAAACTGAATAACATAATAAAAAAATCTACAAGATGTTCATGTGGGCTTGTCCATTAAAAGACATTTTACAATAAGTGACAATAAACAATAGAGATATGGAAATAACACCAGAAATGTTATTTGAAAGGAGCAGAACTGTGCAGATGAGTGCAAATACCAGCAGGGTATTATTGCCTTTTCTGGGAGCAGTGATGACAATAAAATCCAAGGCTCTCTAACTTATAACTTATCTAAAAAGTTCTAGTTTTAACAATGTGGCATTTAACAATTACATTTCCGAAATCACAGTTAATAGTAAAGACATAAACAAACAAACAAACAAAAAAACATATGGATCTTGTGGGTCAGACTTCAAGCAAAATCTTTACACTTAACATTTATTATAACTGAAGATTATTTTTGAAACTGAAGATTAACTGGGATCTTCTTTCTTTTTCTTTTGAAAAGTATAAAATGATCTCTCGTTTATTGTATGTCTAGTTTTATTAGATCTCCAGCCACGTGACAACATAAACCTGATTTGTTACTTGTTAACTCCAACAGCGAATAAGTTTAAAGTGAGCATCAAAAGGAGGAAGAAATCAGATTGAAGTAACTTTGAATGTGGCTTGGTGCCAGACAAACTGGTCCTGGTATTTTTGAAACTGAAGATCAACTGGGATCTTCACTCATTCTTTTCAAAATGTAAAAAGATCTCTGGCTTATTGTATTGTAAACTCAGGTTTATTCAACACCTTAGGTTCGTTTGTACAATCTGAGGATCATTTTAATGCCACGGCCTTCCTGAGTGTTGCTCCTCTATGGCTTGTGAGAGTGTCGGGACCCATCTCAAGCGGTCATTGGGTGAGGTTGGGCTGCGCACACACACGCGCGCACACACACGCGCGCACACGCACACACACTCTGGGGCTCCTCTTAAGCCATGATCGTTTCAGACAGAAACCAACTCTTCTTTCAGAAAGACTTTTCTTGTCTTGATTTCTGGCTGCGTTTTATAGACTGTCTATAAACATGTCACCGGTCAATCGCAGGGCAAAGCAGTGACAAAAAGGACAACCATGTACACACAAATTCACTCCAAAGGACATGTGAGACTAATTAATTTAAAAGATACATTATTGGACTATCTCAGGAAGCATACAGGTGAAGAAAGGTCGGGATTCAAACCCAGGATCTTCGTGCTGAAAGACAACAGTGTTACCAACAGAACCACCGCATGGCTTGTTGCTGACCACGTCAATCCCTTCAGCTCAAACAGCTATTTCCTTACAATCCACGCCACAAAGAATTTAAGATGGTTTTGATTTTAATAACACTTCTTTATAAGTTGTAAATCTATTTGTTTGTTTATGTATTCTTGCCTATATTTTGTAGTTTTAGGTTTTGCACTTATTTTCCATTTGGTGAGTTTTGCCCTTTATTAAACAGTAAATTTCTCTAAAGTATTTTTTAAAAACTCAAACAAAGTATTTCTTAAACCCAGCAATGTACTAAATAAATGTGTCAAATATTCTTGTGTGGAATAGATAACTTTATAGAATAACTAAAGCTTGTCAATCAAATATTTACTTTTTATTAATTGTCTTATAAATTGCAGAGTTTGGAGAATGTTATCATATCAAATTGAAAACGACAATATGCACAGAACAGATAATTACTCATAGGTCTGCTTTGATTTCTCACGCATATCTCTGCCTGTGACTTCATAGATTGCAGAAAGATGTTAATAATAATCCAGAGGAACAAAGATTGCATTGTTTTCCAGTTCTTTAGCTGTCTCTTTCTTAAGCTTGATTTATTTACTGAAGTTTGAATACACTGAATATAAAAAAGTCTGCACACACCTGTTCAAATACCAGGTTTTTTTGACTTAAGAAGAAATAACCGCAAGACAAATAAGAGACAACTCTTTCTACCTTTAATGTGACCTCTAACCTGAAAAGCACAAGTGAAAAACAAACAGAAATCGTCAGGGAGGTGAACTAAAAATAAAGAACTAAGATAATGTGGTCGCTAAAGTGTGCACACCCTTATGGGAAGGGGGCTTTCTCTGTTTCCATGTTGTTCAGACACCGGGTCCATGGTGAAGAGGATTTGTGCCCTCTAACTATGAAATTATGGGCAAAAAAAAATAAAAAATTAGACCTTGTTTTGTGAATAAAAACGTAGGTAAAACGGACGGCGGTGAACAGGCGCTTAAATTCCGTGACCTAATAGGGAAAGAGATAAGTAAAAATTAGCCAATAGACAGTCTAAAATCAAACGACTGGAAGTATGTCAAAGATCAGGATCTGCACAAAGTAAAACATTTAGATAAATGGATAAGAAGTTATAAATTTGACGGCCGTCTAAATTAATGTTTTGATTGTTTATTCTATGTTACATGACTTTGTGTTTTTATGTTTGTTATGATGTAAAGCGCTTTGAAATGCCTTGCTGCTGAAATGTGCTATACAAATAAAATTTGATTGATGATTGATTGATTGATTGTGTGATGTTGACGTCAGAAAAACTGTTTCTATTTATATTTTCATAATTGTTCTCGCAACAGCGGGAAAAAACCCGCCTCTTCTGACTTTAACTTCATCATTCTGCTAAAGGCCCGGTTCGCCACAGGCAGTCTGAGTCGGTCCCACCGACAGATAGAAAGAATGTCTGTCTTCATATCAGATATCCTGATATGAGACACGGTGCCGACTGTCACTGCGAGGCGCAAAGCACCTCAAAGCCTCAGTACCACCCGGTACCACCACCTGCTGACTGTTCGCTCTGTTTCTCCTTTATGTAACTACAAGGCGGGTTAAAGCAGCTGCTGAGCGGCTCTGGACTGGCTCACCTCCAGTCCAGAGCCGCTCACCTCTGGACTGGAGGTGAGCGGCTGGAATAGAAGCTATTACAGAACCTCAAGTATTAAAGGAAGATAAAGCCAAAACATGCCACAATGAAATGAATCAAAATGTCCCCAAAGCATCAGCGGACTGGCATAGGGGCTACTGGGGGATTCCAGGTGGATTCCAGGTAGATTCCAGTTGGATTCTAGAGATGCGCATCGCAGCGGTTGTTCATGCAGGGCCGGCCCAAGGTAATATGGGGCCTGAGACAGAAACCCCCCGCCCTCTGAAACCCTTCCTACTAAGAACCTCAGCATCACTAACATGTTGAAATATAGATAAGGTGACGTCTGTGAGAGGGACACCAGGTTTTTTTGGTCGAGTTTAAAATCAGTCACTGATTATTAGTTGTTTGCTGTGATGTATTTGTGAACAAACACAAAGTGTCAGGATTTGAGTTTCTGTGTTTCTGAGTTCTCTGTGTTATTCTGTCTCCGCTTGATTGTTCCCAGGTGTTTCTCGTTCTGTGATTACCCTCTGTGTATTTAACCCCACCTGTGTTCCTTGTTCCTCGTCGGGTCCTTGTCTAGTCAGTGTCGTCTCGTTTCGTCTTGTCCATTCGTATCACCAGTGCTACCGGTGTTGAGCCCTGGCTTCCGCTCAGCCGTGCTGCCTGGCTGTTGGACAATTTTGGATTGTGTACTGGATTATTTTCACCATTAAAACCACCTTTTTTCATTTCAACCTGGGTCTGCTGCGTTTTCCTCACTGCCTGCCATATCACATCGTGACACAAAGATTACACCATATTGTAGCCATGGTAACACAACAATCAAACTATCAAGCTGATTCTTTAAACTTTTACACAGTAAACTTCCTAATTAAATCCTAAGTGTACTTTTTTCTCAGCTGAATGCATTAAATAAAATCTATAAAGCAGTCTGCAGCCAAGTAGTTATTGAGGTTATAACATCAGATATTATTAGGGCTTATTAGTAACTTATTTCATAAGCGACCTTCACTTCTCTGGTCTGTTTAACACCTACAGTCTCACATCAACTCAGCCCTCCAAGACTGTCAGCAGCAGAAACAGAAACTTTTTACCGTTTGGAGAAAATATAGACTACATTTGCTTTGCATTGTCCCTGCATGATGGCAATGATGTAGTCGGATCCAATTAAATTCTTGATTAATATGGGTTGTCGCTATGTTGTTGTACGGTGTTTTAAGATCTTGTCCAATGTGCCCTTTTTTGACTTTGAGACCCCGCCCCTCCGAAGGTCTCTGCACGGCCCTGTGAAAAACATTTCCAAGGAATTAAATTTACTATGGCACTCAGTGGAGACTGTCATCATCAAGAGCAGATGATGCAGAGCACACACCTAAATCAACAAAAGAATGGCTTCACCGGAAAACGCTGAAGCTTTGGAATGGCCCAGCCAAAGTCCAGACCTGAGTCCCATTGAACATTTGTGGGGTGATCTGAAGAGGGCTGTGCACAGGCGGTGCCCTCATAATCCGTCAGATTTGGAGTGGTTTTACAAAGAAGAGTGGGCAAATTCTGCCACACCAAAATGTATCACACTACCTAAATAGATTGAGTGGGATAATTAAAGCCAAAGGTGGTGCCACAAAGTATTAGCTTAAGTGTGTGCATAACCAGGTTTTTAAAAAAAAGTTATTTATTTGATATTTTTTCCCTTTCAATGGTTCAGGTTTTTTTTTTTTTTAATCAAATGCATTGTACAGGGTATAGGTCAGACTGAAGGAGGAAAAAGTTATGAAATTATTTGTCTTGCTGAGTCACGTTGCAGGTGCATCATGAAAACCTGATATTTGAACAGGGGTGTGTAGACTTTTTATATCCACCTTAGGTTGAAAAATCCTCACCAAATAGTTTACGATTTATTTGTAATACGTCTCAATAGCATGTTTTAACCCACCTACAGTACATATCATCACATTCCATTTCCAGTAAAACAGGGTGGGACAATGAACAATCTGACCTTTGACTTTAAGACATCTTATGAAATCAGTCAGCATACTAAAGTAAAATGGCTATAGAATTGTTAGGAAATCAGCTAAATTACTACTAAGAAAGGTTGTATATGAAATGAGAAATTATTATTTTATGGGACCTGAACTGTATTGCACTGCTGCTGATTAACAGAACTCACTTTTATCTTGCCATTACTGTCTTTGCGTTGACACTATCAATTTCAAAGTCATCCCGAGTGTCAGTTAAAACACCCATATGATGTTAGATCATCCTCACACGTGTTTTGTGCCTTGACGGTACAAAACACGTCACACTTTACAGGAAAAGCTACACTCTCAACAATGCTGCATGTTCAAACAAACAGGTTTCAAAGCCTTCACAAAGTGACATGATTAAAACAAGATTTGGAAACATTTTACAACTTCAAGGACAGTTTTTAATTTAGATCTAACTCTGTCAGACAAGTAAAACTACAGCTATTTTAGTTGACCAAAGGACAAGGTCTTCAGCAATTTTCATGTAAGCCAATGGGATGATGCTTTGAGCAGGTGTCTCCAACAGATCCTCTTGGACCTATTTTTTAACAACAAAATTGTCTCTGTCATAAACAGGCTTTTCAAGAAATTTGCGCAGATTGAGTCCTTTCCTTTTATGACACACACGAGTCTTGTTATGCAAACCAGAAATTGTAAAGTAACATCAAGGTCACTTTGGATTTGTGTGATCATCCAATCTGATTTAGACTCTTGGGTTGGAGGAATCTCGGCTGCATTAAGCTTTCTGAACTCCTCCAGATGCAGGATCTCTCATTTCAAACCTTCAACAGAACTTCTTTTTCCATTCCGGTCTCATTGTTTCCTTAAAAGAGCTGCCTCTTGACATTCACAATCTAATCTTTTTCTCTTTGAAGGCACCGTATTAGCGCAGCAGTTTCTTGTTCTGCCGCTATCAGTTTATCTTCAGCTTCAAGTTTTAGTATTTGGTTCCTGCATAGTGATCTTGCTGTGCCGTAACCTTTACTACAGCTTGTGCAGCTGCACACTCGGCTGATTCTTGTCTTTTGACTGAGGATGCATTGGAGTGAATGGAATTAGCGTTTGAGCAATATGAGATTGGAGGTGAAACACTGGAAACCGAGGATACAAATACAGAGTCAGTCAGGCCAAATCAACCCCTCTTTTGTTCCTTGAATTAACATTCGGTAGACTATCAATTCTACTGTATTTATCATAAACAATATTTAGTCCAGAAACTTCACTCTCAAACTGAATAATGCTAATTTATTCTTTGAGGATGTCATCTAAATCCTGTCATCGATTTTTTATTAGACTCAGTGCTCATAACAACTATTGAAGCAAAGCACTAATCCATCAATTTTTCCTTGTTATATTATTTTCCCTCTTCTTTTCGATTGTGAACTCTTTTGCTTCTCAAAGGCAGCGCAGGCTGTAAAGTTTGCTGTGAATCTTTAGATTGAATATCTTATCTCTGCAGCCATATCAGCAACCACACACTGTGTCTTTGCCTTCACACAACTTTTCTCAAAGAGCAGCGTACCTAAAAATGAAAACCTTTCATTTCAGTGGCCTATGTTGAGTTGTCCCTTGAAAGTATAGTAAAACATCCTACAGCAACATTCTTAGTTACAGCAATATGCAATAAAACAAATTTACTTAAAAGTCACAACTTTTATCATTGCAGCTTGATAAAAGTCGGTGATTTTTATCAAGCTGCAAAGTCTCTTAAGTTCTTACTTCTCAGTTCTTGTGATGCACTTTATACCATAACCTTACTGACCGACTTCTTGGATGTTTTGGTAAAAACCAGCAATCCATAGTGATTGCAATGCTCCAGGAAATATGTTACACCATGGTTCTTTCTTTACTGAAGGGTTTGTTCTTAGATTCTTTAAATTCCACTGTCAAACTGAATAAATGTATAATAATGTATCATATGTCACTAAAACATACATTTCTGCAGATTGAAAATAAACAAATGAGCAAGATTAAAATCACAAAATATACCTCGTTAACTGTATAAAACTAAGGAAATTAATTAACTTCTTAAAAGGTCAAAAAAGGAAGTTCCCAATTGAAAACCAGTCTTTTCTTGCACTTAGGCAGAGTTTTAATTAGCTCCTCAAGTGACCACTTGTAGATTAGCATGCTGCAGCAAAATATGTCCCAGGGTAAAAAAAAACAACAAAACATGAATCCTTATAGTTCCTATTTACCTTGTAGTTTGCATTTGCAAAGGTAACTGATTGTAAATATCAATTTTTTTGTCATAGCAACACTTGTGTAAATTCCAATGGTTGCTCTATAGCAGCATTCAAATGTGCTGCAGTAACTGTGGTATTTAAGCACTTTTTAACACTACTGTTTATTTGTAAGCATTTTCCTGAAGGCAAATTTTCACAAGCCAACATTACTTAAGCCATTACTTTCCTGCTTTTTACACGTAAAATCTGTCCGACACAAGCTCTCATTCAAAAGGAAAAATCATTTTGCAAAAAATACAAGTAAGATCAATTTCTTTTTTTTTTTTGTATTTTATAGATCCACTAAAATTTTTTAAATAAGGCAATGTTGACAGAATCCATAAAAATAGATATTTTTAATGAATTTAGCAAGATGCAATAGCCTTATGTATTGAAATGTATTTTTTCCTAACAAAATGCTGTGAACAGCATCCTACGAGCCAACATATTTTGTCATTTTCCGAGAAAACCCTTTCTGAGAAATGAAAGTAAAGTTAAATAAAGGTTTCATGAATCAAGAACAGGGCTTCACATATTCTGATATTAGTGTAGCATAATCTAGTCCAGGTTTGATGAGTCGAAGTATTGTTGTTTCTGAGCTGGAGATTCAACCTTCACAAATGAAGAAAATGTTTTACAAGTCAAATAACTGTTTCACATTCTCAACAGAGTTTCCCCTGGTTTGGCGCGCAATAGGACATTCACCCTCAACCCAATCCAACCCAACCCAATATCATCCCTGCCTCTTATCCAATGTCTCCTCCCTGAGTTTGCTCTATTTGGTCTATTGTGACAACAAACAGAACACAATAGTGATCAAAGCTTCTACACAGAAATTAAAGCAGATTGGAATGTTAGCATTAAATGTTGTGGCCTGACAACATTTAATGTACATATCATTTGCCCCAAATGCCCCCATTCTATTCAATTCATTGTAATTTTCTTATTATTGGATTATATGAGGGTTTGTATTGTAGTGTTTTACCGCCTGAGTAATGTTTAAGAAAGCTATTCAGGAACTGCATGGCTCATGAGCCGTCAGGTTTTTATTGTCGTTTGAAAGATAGCATGATAACATTCAGTGTGATACTTATGATAAACTCAGGAACATCTACCTGAGAAAACCTGTTTTACTTCACATAAAACGAAACTTAGCAGTAATCAAAGGCTACTCAAGCTCTGAGTTAATGATCAAAAATTCCAACTAAATTAATACTGTATAAAAATAAAAATTAATTAGCTGTAAAGTTGCGCAAGTTCTGGTATTTGAAAGAATAATTTTTTTTTTTTAAATACTAGAAATAAATACACAAAATAACACTTTCAGGCAGAAGAAACATTTTCAATTAAGTTTTTTCAATGTAAAATGAATTCTTAAATGAAATAATGTGTACAGTATATGTTACAATAGAGTAATGTACTTTCAGTGTCAGTTTGATGACTGAAAATAGTACAAGAAAATAAATATTTTGAGTCTTTACAGATGTCCAATACTAAAATAGTATCTAAGCATTATTTTACCCTCAAATATGGGTTATTTAACTTTATGCCGTAACTATAGATGTTCAGACAATGTCACTGAGTATTTTCTATGGTCCAAGAAAAAGAAAAGGCATTGTGATGGCTCAGATTCAGCGGGAAGCTGTGATAAAGATAAAGAAGACAAATTAAAAGTAGCGGGCCAGCCAGAATACGTTTGGCAGCAGCAATTCATGTTTTACTGATAGCTCTGGCACAGAAAGAGGATTGTAAATTATTACATAAAAAGATAAGAATAGAGAGGAGATACGCTTTTATGTTATTTTTCTTCTCAACAGTTGGAGGAAGCTAGCATTTGAACACCAGTTTATTACTACAACAGAAATGTTTACTGCACACCTAATGCGTTATCCATTACACTTGAAATTTTCCCTGCTCTGTGTTTAACCCAGGCTCTCTTGTAGTCACATCTATCGACTGACTTTTTCTGTGACTCATTGTGAGCTGTTTCATCCTGTGGAGTTGAGAACTGGATAAGAGCTTCTCTGTTTAGCTGTATTTATCTGCTGAATGAACTAAAACAGTTACTACTGTCATGAAGTCTTTACATTGCATCAATATAGAAAGTACTCCCGGATCAGTTCCTGTACGTCTGTATGTTTTAAATCTTTCCACATGTGCATGTTCCGTCTTCTCTAACCCCCAGTGAGTCACTGCAGATTGACGGTAACATTGAGCTAGGTTCAGGTTTTGCAAGAGTTTTTCTTCTGTTAAACTGGAGTTTGTTCCTCTTCGTTGTCACAAAATCGGTATAAAGTCAATGACGCAACGAGTACATATCTACTGACAGTTATTTGACTTGATCACATAGGTTTGCTTTAACAAGAAACGTTTTACCAATTTTGTTGTAAATATTTGTTGTAAATTGCTGCTGGATTTAATATATTCTGCAGCACTTAGTGTCTTTGCTTCTCATTGCATCGGTATGCTTCTATGCGCAAAGCATTTTTAGTGAAATGCCATTGATATCTGGGTCTATTTTTGGTTCAAGCAAACAGAGTGCTGAATGCAGAATGGCTTGATTCTTGTTGTGCAACACATTATGAACAACTTTAGTGAATCCACAAATGAAGAAATGAAAGAATATTGGACAAGATTTCCTCATCTGAGATTTTGCTGAGTGGGACTAAACATCAATTAAATTACTAGCATAAATATAAAAACCTTCCCAAATCACTGAATACGTACACTATGACCTTTGATATAAAGATATCCTTTATTATCAAATCACTGTAAGATATATACTCAAATAAAATTTGAATGAAGTTTGCATCAACTCAGCTAAATTACTGACTGCTGAGATTGACAACGCACGCTAAGTGAGAAGTGAAGGTTTTTATGGCGCCTAAAGTGTAACTATTTTGCCAGCCACTTGTTAAACAAAATCACCTTTATAAAATTTTGGATCCTCTTTGTATTTTTTAATGCTTGTTCCATTTCAATGCCATATTGGGTGCGGATGGATAAAGGATGTTATGTCATCATCATGACCTGAAGGTCGATCACGTATCACACGCTAAGTTGTCAACATTTGATTTTTAATTTTTCCTGTTTTTATAAATCATATTGTTAGTACATACTATAGGTTGGGTTAAGAATAAATAAATATATCTAAGTAGTACAGTTTCCAAATGTTGAATCGGTGTTCTCAAAGACTAATTTAGGTCCAACACACTGAACCGACCTGTGGATCCATAGGGTGGAATCAATAAGAGACAGTATTCATTATCACACCTAAGCTGATGTCTCACAGCTCTACCTTCCTGAGTGTCCTAAATTGACACAAAATGTAACAATATTATTTCATAATGCAGCAGAAACTATTGCAAAATGGCTTTAATTTTGAACAGCCAACATTTCCCCTGTTTTCACTGTTTGGCATTAAATGGGTCTCACTGTGGCTTGCTGGAGTCCCAAAGCTTCAAAAATGACTGTAACTCATTCCAGATTGAGAGATCTCAGTTACTTTACTTTATTTTTTATCACTTGTTCGGAAATGTATTTGGATCTAGCCATGATGTCAAGCTTTTGTGGATATTTTAATGTACTTCATTTTCTCAGACAGGTCTTATGTAAGTGACGCCTTGTTTGAAAACGTGTTGCACCAATCACATGCATCTAGAGGCAGTGAACTCAGGTGTGATGAACTACAGTGAAATTATATTTTAACAGGCAATCACTTTTTTTTTTTACACAGGATCATGTGTGTCTGATTTTTTTTCCATTGATAATAAACACGTACATTTAAAAACTGCATTTTATGTTTACTTATGTTGTCTTTGACTGATATTTAAATAGGTTTGATGATCTGAAACAAGGAAATGTGGTTAACGTGCAAAAACTTTGAAATGATTATTTAATATTAACAAATATTCAATTTAAATTAGTTCCAATGCATAAAGGGGTTGAGTTATGAAAAGGTGGATAGGTTGGCCAGAGAAGCAGTCAAAGAAACTAAAACTGAACTTAAGGGTCCAATATCACTTACATATCTGTTTACTGAGTAGAGTAGAACAGAACATATTTAAAAAAGATAAAATGAAATAAAAGGAAATTGCAACAAGAACCAATATGATGAGGAGGATGTAATAATTTATTGTGAAAAGAATAGGGTAAGTTGAGAAAAATTTCAACAAGACATTAAGAAAAATGAGACATTAAAAGTGAAAAAGATATTAATTCAACATGACAAGATAACTCAAGTAGTTATTAACTTTTTAAAAGAAACAGCAAATAAATAAAATAAATAAATAAATATATATAAATAAATATATATATATATATATAAGAATTTAAGTTAGGTTAGAAAAAGAAAAATATTCAGGTCCACACTTCAGCACAGAAGAAGCTAAATCCGTTTTTAAGAGTAAAGGAATAGAAGACAAGAAAGGAAGAAGATTATATAAAAAGCAAAAGTCAGTATTAATTAAAAGATTTTACTGAAAAGAAACGGAAGGGAAGAAATAATAATGATCAGATTAAGAATAGGTCATACCTATTTAAATGACATGTAATGTCCAATAGGGAGGAAAAAATAATGATAAATGTGAAGGATGTGGAGAGAAAGAAAATGTAGAACCGTATTGATGAATTGTTAAACATATGAACCTGAAAGGGAGAAATGGAGAAGAATGGTTGGAAGGATACCAGGAAATGCTTCCTTCATTTCCCGGGATTCCTTTAAGAATGCAGTCTTAAAGGAATCCCGGGAAATGAAGGAAGCATAGTGGATATTTACAGATTAAGGAAAGCAACATTTATTTATCTTCAGAATGCAAAATTAAAAAATAGAATTTAATAGACGTACAGTAACTGTGCTACACACTCGTGTACAGTAGGTGGCGATATGTACCTTAAAGTTGCTTGCGATCCGCCATAATAGAGAAGAAGAAGAAGCCACTTCCGGTGCTGGATTCTGCTACGACGTTTGTCTTTTACATTTTGGAACTGGATGAAAACTTAATATGGATTTGGCAGTGAGTTGCTTGGCATTTAGGCTGATTGTCCTCTTTGGCAATCTCTCTATGACATGATTTTAAGTCCCATTTTGTCTCTTATGCCACTCTCGCGTTCGCGAAATAGAACTTTTTGATAAGTTTGTGAAAGAAACTATTTAATGTCCAATATGGCACAAGTGATATTTTTAAGGGTTCTTAACAAATCGGGTAAACTGCCATTGACCCATATTTATTTTTATGATGTTTTGACGTTTTTGGGGTTTTTTTAATGTTAGTGCTTGTTGCATTGTTAGTGAAATGCCTAAGATACCTGAGCTTAATTTCGATACAGAACATTGAATGTATTTTTAAGGAATGACTTGATCCTTGCTGTGCAACATATTGTGAATGAATCAATGTAGAAGCTAATTTGTAATTAATCCTAAACTTGGTAATGAATGTAATTCTAGGATGTGCTACTAGCTATCTATTTTATTTGTTAACTTCTGATTGATAGTTGCATTTTTTGTTTACATTATGTATAATTTTGTCTGTAATTATTTGATGTCCAATTATTAATAAATGGTCTCATTGTATTTTTCTAATTCAAATCTAATTTGTTTTTCCTGTTCATTCACCACAAGCTCTTAACTCTTAACATTAATATTTTAGCATTACATAAAACATTATGAGACAAAAACTTAGAAAATGTGTTCAGAGTTGACCAAAGAAGTGTCTTAATGTATTTTTTCTCCCCATTTTCTGTAACTAAACAGAAAATTCTCAGTTAAAAATGGAAAACATCAGTATGTCAAATTAATCTAAATGTGTTTTGCTGAATTGAGTTATTGCAATAAATAATCTGTCTGAATTAGAGGCATAAATATTAAAAATATAATTGTCCATCATAGAAAATCGCCCTTACTAAACATTCGAAACTCAATAAACACCAGTACAATCTTTATTGTTCCCATATAAAATTCTCACTGACTTACAGCTTTTCAGTTAAATACCTTATTACATGAGGAAAATACTTTAAATGTCACATGAGGCAATAAAAAAGAATAAATATACAAACTTATTCTTTTGTTTGTAGAAAACAAAAGAATAAGTTTTTATTCTTTAAAAACAATTAATTATATAATAAGTATAAAATGTCCAATATAAAGTGTTCATCACTTTTCAAAATACACTTTAAAGTGCTGAACATCTTCATTCCCTGATTTGCATTTCTCTGTACAAAGCGTATAATAAACTTCCAAGGAATATACAGAAGTTTTTCAAAAAAAAAAAAACCCCAAAACAATTAAGAGAGAAGGTTTTGTCTAACAAACTAAAGGTAAGACAAATATTAAAAACAACTGTATTTTAGTTTGTGGTATGTGTGTTGTGTGGAGTTACAACTGTTTTTCATTCATTAAATTAAATAATATATATACAACTCATTTGCTGAACAAATATAATATGGTTTGATTATGTTTTACAGGTTTTCTACAGACTTAGCTGGAATTTCTTGGAGATATGTTTGTATACAGGAAAGATTTTGCTGTTTTGATTTTGATGATGCTGTAAGTATATAAAAAAGTGAAGTTTAATAAGCTTGTGTTCTTAAAGAATTTAAATGTTTATCTGTTTCTGTTCTAGTTTTGTTTGATTTTTTTTCAGCAGTTTTTTTTTCTTGTTTTTTACTTTTGCATATAAAGGTTAAAATTGACCAAAAATAAATAAATAAATACATTTGGAGAAATTTTCAGCTCATGTCATTCACCAATGCTTAAACATAAAGTGAGATTCAGATTATGGTTAAAGAAACTTAACCATAATAAAATTATACTATCACAGAAAGATCCCCTGAAATGATTCAAGTTCATTTTGCGTTTTTAGGTTATTACTAAGTAAGGGCTGGTCTGGCCTTGGGTCTTGTAAGGGTTTTTGGCTCGGAGATGGCGATAAGGGCTGATTCTGGCTTCCCCTAAGACCTCCTCGTAGGGGATGCTCTTGGTTGGACTCGGGGAGAAAGGAAACATGTCATCTTGGTTGTTGCTGAAGTTCTGCAGTAGAAAAGAAGAGAGATTATAATTTGTGAGTGAACAGAACAGATGTTTGTCTTCACGGCGTCTCGTGCAGAGGTGTACTCACCGTGTTCCTCCCTGAAGGAATCAAGCTTTGTCGGTTGTTGCTCGGAGTCAGCTCAGAGCTGGGCCTGCTGTCCCAGTTGTTGCTGAGATTGGCCCGTGGGATAGGTGGGGCCGCAGAATTTACCAGGTTGTTTGCAGGTTCTTTGACCAAGCCTGAAAAGCCATTGCTGCTGCTGTAGGATGGTGGACCCTTGGCGAAATCAGGGATTTGGTAAGCTTTCCAAAAGTCTTTCTCTTTCCTCTTGAAGATTTTTCTCCTGAATCTAGAAAAAAAAAATTGTAATTGCAAATTCATCTGTTCTACTGTGTTGTGTTTATAGTTAGATTTTGTACAGCCAGTGCTAATTCATTTTCAAAATCACCATATTTTGAAAAGATTTGGCACACTTAAATCTTTACACAGGTTAGAAACTAACAAGACAAAAGTGAATAAAAAAATAACGAAGGTGATAAATGGATAGCGTTCAAACTTACTTCTTTACTACCAGGAACAGAGTGATCACCAAGGCGAAGAGCAGGCATCCGAGTATAGTGGAAACGATCACAAAGATCAACCACCAGTCTAACAACAGAGAAGAAGGCAACAATGAGCCTCAGGCTCTGCATGGTCTTGCTACAACAGGATCACGTAAAATTTTATCAAGCATTTCACCTCGATATTTTGAAGAATTATTTAAAAGATTGTATAATAGCTTTTGAAATAATATTCAGAGAAAAAAAATAAGAGGGCTGAATCTTTAAAAGATTTGCATGTATAAAAACCTAATACCACCAAGGCTCAAAGAAGATTGTTTGCAAAATGAGCATCAGTAATGAGCACAATCCATTTTACATTTATGCCTTCATGAATATGGAGAACATATGCTGAACATCAAAAAGTGTAAAATATTGGGAGAAGGATATGCAGATTGTCACATTCCTAAAACAATGCCATAATGCCTTAAGTTATTTATTTATTTTGCCAAAAGACAGAAGAAAAACATGACCTCTTTTTTGCTAGAAGATAATTTAGGGGGGGGAAACACAGATGACAAAGGGATCCCTTGTATCTTTGGTATTTATCATTTTTCACAGTTTCATTTGTTCAAAGCAAAGATTAATGTTGCTCCAGTCTTAAATCACTGTGTAAAATGATACCTTGCCATGTTTTTTTCAAGCAGTAAAACAATTACAAACTGTCTTCTCATTTTCTCTATGTCAGCCTCTCCCAAGTGGTGCTCAAAGTTACTCTGAGCAAAATGAGAGGAAAACAATTTTTAACTATGTCTCTTTTCTCTTTAACATCCCTGACTATTTGTATATTGCAAAATTTGTTCCTTTTTGTATCAATATTCTTTACAGAATTAATTTTAAACGTGTCATCATTAACATAGTGATCATACATTTTTACAACCATACTTTTTTAGTGCCCACTGAATACTTTGTACACAAGTGTTCTGCCCACATGGTTTGGGTGTATAAACCATGTTTGTGGAAGGCTGGAACTGCTTTCAAATATTGAAATTGAAAAGAGACACCAAAAACACTGAGGTTATGGGTTTGTGAATAGATAAGTCTGTTTTATGAACAGTTTATGAATACTATAATTGCAGACACTGACATAATTCATCATATTGTCTGGATGAACAATTCTCTAAACTTAGTTAAGAGAAGCACAATATTTCCTTGTTGCATTACATTAAGATACTTACCATATTGACAACCTTGAGGACCATACACCTCACCGGCCATACACAAGCACTTGTAAGTCTGGTTATCACCTTCTTCACAAGTGCTTCCACCGAGACATGGGTTTGAAGCACACACACCTTAATAATTAAGACAGAAACCAAAAGAACACCATGTAAGAATTTCAGCAATTAAGGAAGTCCTTAATAATTTACATAATTTATATTTATAAATTTATTAATACATTTATAAGTTAGGTAACATATCGGGAGGAACTGTATTTGTTGTTTGGACTACTTCTGCGGTGGCTGATGGAGTATCTGTGGTACAGAGTGTGCCTGTGGAAGGTGAGCCTACAACCAGGTGAGCCTGTAGGAGGCACTGCAGTAGGTAGTGTGCCTGTGACAGGTGTTGTGGTAGGTAGTATGCCTGTGGGAGGTGCTGTCGTACAGAGTGTGTCTGTGGGAGGCTCTGTGGTAGACAGTGTCCCTGTAGGAGGCGCTGAAGTAGGTAGTGTGCCTGTGACAGAATCAGTGGTAGAGAGTGTGCCTGTGGGAGGTGCTGTCGTAGAGAGTGTGTCTGTGAGAGATGCTGTGGTAGAGTGTACCTGTGGGAGTTGCTGTGGTAGAAAGTGCACCTGTGGGAGGCACTGTGGTAGAGAGTGAGCCTGTGGGAGGCACTGTGGTATAGGGTGTGCCTGTGGGAACCACATTAGTAGAAAATGAGGTTGGAGCTCCAGTGATTGTTGTTTGTGCTTCAGTTGTTTTGCTTGGAGCTTCTGTGGTTATAGTTGGAGCTGCAGTGGTTGTTGTTGGAGCTGCTGTGGTTGTAGTTGGAACTGCTGTAGTTGTAGTTGGAGCTTCTGTGGTTGTGGTTGGAGCTGCTGTGGTTGTGGTTGGAGCTGCAGTGGTTGTAGTTGGAGCTGCTGTGGTTGTAGTTGGAGCTTGTGTGGTTGTGGTTGGAGCTGCAGTTGTTGTTGTTGGAGCTGCAGTGGTTGGTGTTGGAGCTGCTGTGGTTATGGTAGGAGCTGCTGTGGTTGTAGTTGGAGCTGCTGTAGTTGTAGTCGGAGCTTCTGTGGTTGTGGTTGGAGCTGCAGTTGTTGTTGTTGGTGTGTCGGTGGTTGTAGTTGGAGCTGCTGTGGTTGTAGTTGGAGCTGTTGTGGTTGTAGTTGGAGCTGCTGTGGTTGTGGTTGGAGCTGCTGTGGTTGTAGTTGGAGCTGCTGTGGTTGTGGTTGGAGCTGCAGTGGTTGTAGTTGGAGCTGCTGTGGTTGTAGTTGGAGCTGCTGTGGTTGTTGTTGGTGTGTCGGTGGTTGTAGTTGGAGCTGCTGTGGTTGTAGTTGGAGCTGTTGTGGTTGTAGTTGGAGCTGCTGTGGTTGTGGTTGGAGCTGCTGTGGTTGTAGTTGGAGCTGCTGTGGTTGTGGTTGGAGCTGCAGTGGTTGTAGTTGGAGCTGCTGTGGTTGTAGTTGGAGCTTGTGTGGTTGTGGTTGGAGCTGCAGTTGTTGTTGTTGGAGCTGCAGTGGTTGGTGTTGGAGCTGCTGTGGTTATGGTAGGAGCTGCTGTGGTTGTAGTTGGAGCTGCTGTAGTTGTAGTCGGAGCTTCTGTGGTTGTGGTTGGAGCTGCAGTTGTTGTTGTTGGAGCTGCAGTTGTTGTTGTTGGAGCTGCTGTGGTTGTAGTTGGAGCTGATGTGGTTGTTGTTGGAGCTGCTGCGGTTGTAGTTGGAGCTACAGTGGTTGTGGTTGGAGCTGCTGTGGTTGTAGTTGGAGCTTCTGTGGTTGTGGTTGGAGCTGCAGTGGTTGTTGTTGGTGCTTCGGTGGTTGTAGTTGGAGCTGCAGTCGTTGTAGTTGGAGCTGCAGTTGTTGTTGTTGGAGCTGCTGTGGTTGTAGTTGGAGCTGCTGTGGTTGTAGTTGGAGCTGCAGTTGTTGTGGTTGGAGCTGCAGTTGTTGTTGTTGGAGCTGCTGTGGTTGTTGTTGGAGCTGCTGTGGTTGTAGTTGGAGCTGATGTGGTTGTTGTTGGAGCTGCTGCGGTTGTAGTTGGAGCTACAGTGGTTGTGGTTGGAGCTGCTGTGGTTGTAGTTGGAGCTTCTGTGGTTGTGGTTGGAGCTGCAGTGGTTGTTGTTGGTGCTTCGGTGGTTGTAGTTGGAGCTGCAGTCGTTGTAGTTGGAGCTGCAGTTGTTGTTGTTGGAGCTGCTGTGGTTGTAGTTGGAGCTGCTGTGGTTGTAGTTGGAGCTGCAGTTGTTGTGGTTGGAGCTGCAGTTGTTGTTGTTGGAGCTGCTGTGGTTGTTGTTGGAGCTGCTGTGGTTGTAGTTGGAGCTACAGTGGTTGTAGTTGAAACTGCAGTTGTTGTTGGAGCTGCTGTAGTTGTAGTTGGAGCTGTAGTGGTTGTGGCTGGAGCTGCAGTGGTTGTGGCTGGAGCTGCAGTGGTTGTGGTTGGAGCTGCAATGGTTGTAGTTGGAGCTGCTGTAGTTGTAGTTGGAGCTTCTGTGGTTGTGGTTGGAAATCCTGTGGTTATTGCAGCTGCTGTGATTGTAGTTGGAGCTGCTGTGGTTGTTGTTGGTGTGTCGGTGGTTGTAGTTGGAGCTGCTGTGGTTGTAGTTGGAGCTGTTGTGGTTGTAGTTGGAGCTGCTGTGGTTGTAGTTGGAGCTGCTGTGGTTGTGGTTGGAGCTGCAGTGGTTGTAGTTGGAGCTGCTGTGGTTGTAGTTGGAGCTTGTGTGGTTGTGGTTGGAGCTGCAGTTGTTGTTGTTGGAGCTGCAGTGGTTGTTGTTGGAGCTGCTGTGGTTATGGTAGGAGCTGCTGTGGTTGTAGTTGGAGCTGCTGTAGTTGTAGTCGGAGCTTCTGTGGTTGTGGTTGGAGCTGCAGTTGTTGTTGTTGGAGCTGCAGTTGTTGTTGTTGGAGCTGCTGTGGTTGTAGTTGGAGCTGATGTGGTTGTTGTTGGAGCTGCTGCGGTTGTAGTTGGAGCTACAGTGGTTGTGGTTGGAGCTGCTGTGGTTGTAGTTGGAGCTTCTGTGGTTGTGGTTGGAGCTGCAGTGGTTGTTGTTGGTACTTCGGTGGTTGTAGTTGGAGCTGCAGTCGTTGTAGTTGGAGCTGCAGTTGTTGTTGTTGGAGCTGCTGTGGTTGTAGTTGGAGCTGCTGTGGTTGTAGTTGGAGCTGCAGTTGTTGTGGTTGGAGCTGCAGTTGTTGTTGTTGGAGCTGCTGTGGTTGTTGTTGGAGCTGCTGTGGTTGTAGTTGGAGCTTCTGTGGTTGTGGTTGGAGCTGCTGTGGTTGTAGTTGGAGCTGCTGTGGTTGTGGTTGGAGCTTGTGTGTTCGTAGTTGGAGCTGCTGTGGTTGTAGTTGGAGCTGCTGTGGTTGTAGTTGGAGCTGATGTGGTTGTTGTTGGAGCTGCTGTGGTTGTGGTTGGAGCTGCTGTGGTTGTGGTTGGAGCTGCTGTGGTTGTGGTTGGAGCTGCTGTTGTTGTAGTTGGAGCTGCTGTGGTGGTGGTTGGAGCCGCTGTTGTTGTAGTTGGAGCTGTTGTGGTTGTGGTTGGAGCTGCAGTGGTTGTAGTTGGAGCTGCAGTGGTTGTAGTTGGAGCTGCTGTGGTTGTGGTTGGAGCTGCTGTGGTTGTGGTTGGAGCTGCTGTTGTTGTAGTTGGAGCTGCAGTGGTTGTTGTTGGTGCTTCAGTGGTTGTTGTTGGAGCTGCTGTGGTTGTGGTTGGAGCTGCTGTTGTTGTTGGAGCTGCTGTTGTTGTTGGAGCTGCAGTGGTTGTTGTTGGAGCTGCTGTGGTTGTGGTTGGAGCTGCAGTGGTTGTTGTTGGAGTTGCTGTTGTTGTAGTTGGAGCTGCAGTGGTTGTTGTTGGTGCTTCACTTGTTGTGGTTGGAGATGCTGTGGTTGTAGTTGGAGCTGCGGTGGTTGTTGTTGGAGCTGCTGTGGTTGTGGTTGGAGCTGCTGTGGTTGTGGTTGGAGCTGCTGTTGTTGTTGGAGCTGCTGTTGTTGTAGTTGGAGCTGCAGTGGTTGTTGTTGGTGCTTCAGTGGTTGTTGTTGGTGCTTCAGTTGTTGTGGTTGGAGCTGCTGTGGTTGTAGTTGGAGCTGCAGTGGTTGTTGTTGGAGCTGTTGTGGTTGTGGTTGGAGATGCAGTGGTTGTAGTTGGAGCTGCAGTGGTTGTAGTTGGCTCTGCAGTGGTTGTTGTTGGTGCTTCACTTGTTGTGGTTGGAGATGCTGTGGTTGAAGTTGGAGCTGCGGTGGTTGTTGTTGGAGCTGCTGTGGTTGTGGTTGGAGCTGCTGTGGTTGTGGTTGGAGCTTCTGTTGTTGTAGTTGGAGCTGCAGTGGTTGTTGTTGGTGCTTCAGTGGTTGTTGTTGGAGTTGCTGTGGTTGTGGTTGGAGCTGCTGTTGTTGTTGGAGCTGCTGTTGTTGTAGTTGGAGCTGCAGTGGTTGTTGTTGGTGCTTCAGTTGTGGTGGTTGGAGATGATGTGGTTGTAGTTGGAGCTGCAGTGGTTGTTGTTGGTGCTTCAGTGGTTGTTGTTGGAGTTGCTGTGGTTGTGGTTGGAGCTGCTGTTGTTGTAGTTGGAGCAGCAGTGGTTGTTGTTGGTGCTTCAGTGGTTGTTGTTGGAGCTGCTGTGGTTGTGGTTGGAGCTGCTGTTGTTGTTGTTGGAGCTGCTGTTGTTGTAGTTGGAGCTGTTGTGGTTGTGGTTGGAGCTGCAGTGGTTGTAGTTGGAGCTGCAGTGGTTGTAGTTGGAGCTGCAGTGGTTGTAGTTGGAGCTGCAGGGGTTGTTGTTGGTGCTTCACTTGTTGTGGTTGGAGATGCTGTGGTTGTAGTTGGAGCTGCACTGGTTGTTGTTGGAGCTGCAGTGGTTGTTGTTGGTGCTTCAGTGGTTGTTGGAGCTGCTGTGGTTGTGGTTGGAGTTGTTGTTGTTGGAGTTGTTGTTGTTGTAGTTGGAGCTGCAGTGGTTGTTGTTGGTGCTTCAGTGGTTGTTGTTGGAGCTGCTGTGGTTGTGGTTGGATCTGCAGTGGTTGTAGTTGGAGCTGCAGTGGTTGTTGTTGGCGTTTCAGTGGTTGTTGTTGGAGCTGCTGTGATTGTGGTTGGAGCTGCAGTGGTTGTAGTTGGAGCTGCTGTGGTGGTGGTTGGAGCCGCTGTTGTTGTAGTTGGAGCTGTTGTGGTTGTGGTTGGAGCTGCAGTGGTTGTAGTTGGAGCTGCAGTGGTTGTAGTTGGAGCTGCTGTGGTTGTGGTTGGAGCTGCTGTGGTTGTGGTTGGAGCTGCTGTGGTTGTGGTTGGAGCTGCTGTTGTTGTAGTTGGAGCTGCAGTGGTTGTTGTTGGTGCTTCAGTTGTGGTGGTTGGAGATGCTGTGGTTGTAGTTGGAGCTGCAGTGGTTGTTGTTGGTGCTTCAGTGGTTGTTGTTGGAGTTGCTGTGGTTGTGGTTGGAGCTGCTGTTGTTGTTGGAGCTGCTGTTGTTGTAGTTGGAGCTGCAGTGGTTGTTGTTGGTGCTTCAGTGGTTGTTGTTGGAGCTGCTGTGGTTGTGGTTGGAGCTGCTGTTGTTGGAGCTGCTGTTGTTGTAGTTGGAGCTGCAGTGGTTGTTGTTGGTGCTTCACTTGTTGTGGTTGGAGATGCTGTGGTTGTAGTTGGAGCTGCGGTGGTTGTTGTTGGAGCTGCTGTGGTTGTGGTTGGAGCTTCTGTTGTTGTAGTTGGAGCTGCAGTGGTTGTTGTTGGTGCTTCAGTGGTTGTTGTTGGAGTTGCTGTGGTTGTGGTTGGAGCTGCTGTTGTTGTTGGAGCTGCTGTTGTTGTAGTTGGAGCTGCAGTGGTTGTTGTTGGTGCTTCAGTGGTTGTTGTTGGAGCTGCTGTTGTTGTGGTTGGAGCTGCTGTGGTTGTGGTTGGAGCTGCTGTTGTTGTAGTTGGAGCTGCAGTGGTTGTTGTTGGTGCTTCAGTTGTGGTGGTTGGAGATGATGTGGTTGTAGTTGGAGCTGCAGTGGTTGTTGTTGGTGCTTCAGTGGTTGTTGTTGGAGTTGCTGTGGTTGTTGTTGGTGCTTCAGTGGTTGTTGTTGGAGCTGCTGTGGTTGTGGTTGGAGCTGCTGTTGTTGTTGGAGCTGCTGTTGTTGTAGTTGGAGCTGTTGTGGTTGTGGTTGGAGCTGCAGTGGTTGTAGTTGGAGCTGCAGTGGTTGTAGTTGGAGCTGCAGGGGTTGTTGTTGGTGCTTCACTTGTTGTTGTTGGAGCTGCTGTGGTTGTGGTTGGAGCTGCTGTGGTTGTGGTTGGAGCTGCTGTGGTTGTGGTTGGAGCTGCTGTTGTTGTAGTTGGAGCTGCAGTGGTTGTTGTTGGTGCTTCAGTGGTTGTTGGAGCTGCTGTGGTTGTGGTTGGAGCTGCTGTTGTTGTTGTTGGAGTTGTTGTTGTTGTAGTTGGAGCTGCAGTGGTTGTTGTTGGTGCTTCAGTGGTTGTTGTTGGAGCTGCTGTGGTTGTGGTTGGATCTGCAGTGGTTGTAGTTGGAGCTGCAGTGGTTGTTGTTGGCGTTTCAGTGGTTGTTGTTGGAGCTGCTGTGATTGTGGTTGGAGCTGCAGTGGTTGTAGTTGGAGCTGCTGTGGTGGTGGTTGGAGCCGCTGTTGTTGTAGTTGGAGCTGTTGTGGTTGTGGTTGGAGCTGCAGTGGTTGTAGTTGGAGCTGCAGTGGTTGTAGTTGGAGCTGCTGTGGTTGTGGTTGGAGCTGCTGTGGTTGTGGTTGGAGCTGCTGTGGTTGTAGTTGGAGCTGCTGTTGTTGTAGTTGGAGCTGCAGTGGTTGTTGTTGGTGCTTCAGTTGTGGTGGTTGGAGATGCTGTGGTTGTAGTTGGAGCTGCAGTGGTTGTTGTTGGTGCTTCAGTGGTTGTTGTTGGAGTTGTTGTGGTTGTGGTTGGAGCTGCTGTTGTTGTTGGAGCTGCTGTTGTTGTAGTTGGAGCTGCAGTGGTTGTTGTTGGTGCTTCAGTGGTTGTTGTTGGAGCTGCTGTGGTTGTAGTTGGAGCTGCTGTGGTTGTAGTTGGAGCTGCTGTGGTTGTGGTTTGAGCTGCAGTGGTCGTAGTTGGAGCTGCTGTGGTCGTAGTTGGAGCTTGTGTGGTTGTAGTTGGAGCTGCTGTGGTTGTAGTTGGAGCTGCAGTGGTTGTTGTTGGAGCTGCTGTGGTTGTAGTTGGAGCTGCAGTGGTTGTTGTTGGCGTTTCAGTGGTTGTAGTTGGAGCTGCTGTGGTGGTGGTTGGAGCCGCTGTTGTTGTAGTTGGAGCTGTTGTGGTTGTGGTTGGAGCTGCAGTGGTTGTAGTTGGAGCTGCAGTGGTTGTAGTTGGAGCTGCTGTGGTTGTGGTTGGAGCTGCTGTGGTTGTGGTTGGAGCTACTGTTGTTGTAGTTGGAGCTGCAGTGGTTGTTGTTGGTGCTTCAGTTGTGGTGGTTGGATATGCTGTGGTTGTAGTTGGAGCTGCAGTGGTTGTTGTTGGTGCTTCAGTGGTTGTTGTTGGAGTTGCTGTGGTTGTGGTTGGAGCTGCTGTTGTTGTTGGAGCTGCTGTTGTTGTAGTTGGAGCTGCAGTGGTTGTTGTTGGTGCTTCAGTGGTTGTTGTTGGAGCTGCTGTGGTTGTGGTTGGAGCTGCTGTTGTTGGAGCTGCTGTTGTTGTAGTTGGAGCTGCAGTGGTTGTTGTTGGTGCTTCACTTGTTGTGGTTGGAGATGCTGTGGTTGTAGTTGGTGCTTCAGTGGTTGTTGTTGGTGCTTCAGTTGTTGTGGTTGGAGCTGCTGTGGTTGTAGTTGGAGCTGCAGTGGTTGTTGTTGGAGCTGTTGTGGTTGTGGTTGGAGCTGCAGTGGTTGTAGTTGGAGCTGCAGTGGTTGTAGTTGGATCTGCAGTGGTTGTTGTTGGTGCTTCACTTGTTGTGGTTGGAGATGCTGTGCTTGTAGTTGGAGCTGCGGTGGTTGTTGTTGGAGCTGCTGTGGTTGTGGTTGGAGCTGCAGTGGTTGTTGTTGTAGCTGCTGTGATTGTGGTAGGAGCTGCAGTGGTTGTAGTTGGAGCTGCTGTGGTGGTGGTTGGAGCCGCTGTTGTTGTAGTTGGAGCTGTTGTGGTTGTGGTTGGAGCTGCAGTGGTTGTAGTTGGAGCTGCAGTGGTTGTAGTTGGAGCTGCTGTGGTTGTGGTTGGAGCTGCTGTGGTTGTGGTTGGAGCTGCTGTGGTTGTGGTTGGAGCTGCTGTTGTTGTAGTTGGAGCTGCTGTTGTTGTAGTTGGAGCTGCAGTGGTTGTTGTTGGTGCTTCAGTTGTGGTGGTTGGAGTTGCTGTGGTTGTAGTTGGAGCTGCGGTGGTTGTTGTTGGAGCTGCTGTGGTTGTGGTTGGAGCTGCTGTTGTTGTTGGAGCTGCTGTTGTTGTAGTTGGAGCTGCAGTGGTTGTTGTTGGTGCTTCAGTGGTTGTTGTTGGTGCTTCAGTTGTTGTGGTTGGAGCTGCTGTGGTTGTAGTTGGAGCTGCAGTGGTTGTTGTTGGAGCTGTTGTGGTTGTGGTTGGAGCTGCAGTGGTTGTAGTTGGAGCTGCAGTGGTTGTAGTTGGAGCTGCAGTGGTTGTGGTTGGAGCTGCAGTGGTTGTTGTTGGTGCTTCACTTGTTGTGGTTGGAGATGCTGTGGTTGTTGTTGGAGCTGCAGTGGTTGTTGTTGGAGCTGCTGTGGTTGTAGTTGGAGCTGCTGTGGTTGTGGTTGGAGTTGCTGTGTTCGTGGTTGGAGCTGCTGTTGTTGTAGTTGGAGCTGCTGTGGTTGTTGTTGGAGCTGCAGTGGTTGTTGTTGGAGCTGCTGTGGTTGTAGTTGGAGCTGCTGTGGTTGTGGTTGGAGTTGCTGTGTTCGTGGTTGGAGCTGCTGTTGTTGTAGTTGGAGCTGCTGTGGTGGTGGTTGGAGCCGCTGTTGTTGTAGTTGGAGCTGTTGTGGTTGTGGTTGGAGCTGCAGTGGTTGTAGTTGGAGCTGCAGTGGTTGTAGTTGGAGCTGCTGTGGTGGTGGTTGGAGCCGCTGTTGTTGTAGTTGGAGCTGTTGTGGTTGTGGTTGGAGCTGCAGTGGTTGTAGTTGGATCTGCAGTGGTTGTAGTTGGAGCTGCTGTGGTTGTGGTTGGAGCTGCTGTGGTTGTGGTTGGAGCTGCTGTGGTTGTGGTTGGAGCTGCTGTTGTTGTAGTTGGAGCTGCAGTGGTTGTTGTTGGTGCTTCAGTTGTGGTGGTTGGAGTTGCTGTGGTTGTAGTTGTAGCTGCGGTGGTTGTTGTTGGAGCTGCTGTGGTTGTGGTTGGAGCTGCTGTGGTTGTGGTTGGAGCTGCTGTTGTTGTTGGAGCTGCTGTTGTTGTAGTTGGAGCTGCAGTGGTTGTTGTTGGTGTTTCAGTGGTTGTTGTTGGTGCTTCAGTTGTTGTGGTTGGAGCTGCTGTGGTTGTAGTTGGAGCTGCAGTGGTTGTTGTTGGAGCTGTTGTGGTTGTGGTTGGAGCTGCAGTGGTTGTAGTTGGAGCTGCAGTGGTTGTAGTTGGAGCTGCAGTGGTTGTGGTTGGAGCTGCAGTGGTTGTTGTTGGTGCTTCACTTGTTGTGGTTGGAGATGCTGTGGTTGTTGTTGGAGCTGCAGTGGTTGTTGTTGGAGCTGCTGTGGTTGTAGTTGGAGCTGCTGTGGTTGTGGTTGGAGTTGCTGTGTTCGTGGTTGGAGCTGCTGTTGTTGTAGTTGGCGATGCTGTGGTTGTTGTTGGAGCTGCAGTGGTTGTTGTTGGAGCTGCTGTGGTTGTAGTTGGAGCTGCTGTGGTTGTGGTTGGAGTTGCTGTGTTCGTGGTTGGAGCTGCTGTTGTTGTAGTTGGAGCTGCTGTGGTGGTGGTTGGAGCGCTGGTTGTTGTAGTTGGAGCTGTTGTGGTTGTGGTTGGAGCTGCAGTGGTTGTAGTTGGAGCTGCAGTGGTTGTAGTTGGAGCTGCTGTGGTGGTGGTTGGAGCCGCTGTTGTTGTAGTTGGAGCTGTTGTGGTTGTGGTTGGAGTTGCAGTGGTTGTAGTTGTAGCTGCAGTGGTTGTAGTTGGAGCTGCTGTGGTTGTGGTTGGAGCTGCTGTGGTTGTGGTTGGAGCTGCTGTGGTTGTGGTTGGAGCTGCTGTTGTTGTAGTTGGAGCTGCAGTGGTTGTTGTTGGTGCTTCAGTTGTGGTGGTTGGAGTTGCTGTGGTTGTAGTTGGAGCTGCGGTGGTTGTTGTTGTAGCTGCTGTGGTTGTGGTTGGAGCTGCTGTGGTTGTGGTTGGAGCTGCTGTTGTTGTAGTTGGAGCTGCAGTGGTTGTTGTTGGTGCTTCAGTGGTTGTTGTTGGTGCTTCAGTTGTTGTGGTTGGAGCTGCTGTGGTTGTAGTTGGAGCTGCAGTGGTTGTTGTTGGAGCTGTTGTGGTTGTGGTTGGAGCTGCAGTGGTTGTAGTTGGAGCTGCAGTGGTTGTAGTTGGAGCTGCAGTGGTTGTGGTTGGAGCTGCAGTGGTTGTTGTTGGTGCTTCACTTGTTGTGGTTGGAGATGCTGTGGTTGTTGTTGGAGCTGCAGTGGTTGTTGTTGGAGCTGCTGTGGTTGTGGTTGGAGCTGCTGTTGTTGTTGTTGGAGCTAATGTTGTTGTAGTTGGAGCTGTTGTGGTTGTGGTTGGAGCTGCAGTGGTTGTAGTTGGAGCTGCAGTGGCTGTAGTTGGAGCTGCAGTGGTTGTTGTTGGTGCTTCACTTGTTGTGGTTGGAGATGCTGTGGTTGTAGTTGGAGCTGCGGTGGTTGTTGTTGGAGCTGCTGTGGTTGTTGTTGGAGCTGCTGTGGTTGTTGTTGGAGCTGCTGTGGTTGTAGTTGGAGCTGCGGTGGTTGTTGTTGGAGCTGCTGTGGTTGTGGTTGGAGCTGCTGTGGTTGTAGTTGGAGCTGCAGTGGTTGTTGTTGGTGCTTCAGTGGTTGTTGTTGGTGCTTCAGTTGTTGTGGTTGGAGCTGCTGTGGTTGTAGTTGGAGCTGCAGTGGTTGTTGTTGGAGCTGTTGTGGTTGTGGTTGGAGCTGCAGTGGTTGTAGTTGGAGCTGCAGTGGTTGTAGTTGGAGCTGCAGTGGTTGTGGTTGGAGCTGCTGTGGTTGTAGTTGGAGCTTCTGTGGTTGTGGTTGGAGCTGCAGTGGTTGTTGTTGGTGCTTCGGTGGTTGTAGTTGGAGCTTCAGTCGTTGTAGTTGGAGCTGCAGTTGTTGTTGTTGGAGCTGCTGTGGTTGTAGTTGGAGCTGCTGTGGTTGTAGTTGGAGCTGCAGTTGTTGTGGTTGGAGCTGCAGTTGTTGTTGTTGTAGCTGCTGTGGTTGTTGTTGGAGCTGCTGTGGTTGTAGTTGGAGCTTCTGTGGTTGTGGTTGGAGCTGCTGTGGTTGTAGTTGGAGCTGCTGTGGTTGTAGTTGGAGCTGCAGTTGTTGTGGTTGGAGCTGCAGTTGTTGTTGTTGTAGCTGCTGTGGTTGTTGTTGGAGCTGCAGTTGTTGTTGTTGGAGCTGCTGTGGTTGTAGTTGGAGCTGCTGTGGTTGTAGTTGGAGCTGCAGTTGTTGTGGTTGGAGCTGCAGTTGTTGTTGTTGTAGCTGCTGTGGTTGTTGTTGGAGCTGCTGTGGTTGTAGTTGGAGCTGCTGTGGTTGTAGTTGGAGCTGCTGTGGTTGTAGTTGGAGCTGCTGTGGTTGTGGTTGGAGTTGCTGTGTTCGTGGTTGGAGCTGCTGTTGTTGTAGTTGGAGCTTCTGTGGTTGTGGTTGGAGCTGCTGTGGTTGTAGTTGGAGCTGCTGTGGTTGTAGTTGGAGCTAAAGTTGTTGTTGGAGCTGCAGTGGTTGTAGTCGGAGCTTCTGTGGTTGTGGTTGGAGCTGCAGTTGTTGTTGGAGCTGCTGTGGTTGTAGTTGGAGCTGTTGTGGTTGTAGTTGGTGCTGCTGTGGTTGTGATTGGAGCTGCTGTGGTTGTGGTAGGATCTGCTGTGGTTGTAGTTGGAGCTGCTGTGGTTGTAGTCGGAGCTTCTGTGGTTGTGGTTGGAGCTGCAGTTGTTGTTGTTGGAGCTGCTGTGGTTGTTGTTGGAGCTGCTGTGGTTGTTGTTGGAGCTGCTGTGGTTGTAGTTGGAGCTGCTGTGGTTGTGGTTTGAGCTGCAGTGGTCGTAGTTGGAGCTGCTGTGGTCGTAGTTGGAGCTTGTGTGGTTGTAGTTGGAGCTGCTGTGGTTGTAGTTGGAGCTGCAGTGGTTGTTGTTGGAGCTGCTGTGGTTGTGGTTGGAGCTGCTGTGGTTGTAGTTGGAGCTGCTGTGGTTGTTGTTGGAGCTGCTGTGGTTGTTGTTGGAGCTGCTGTGGTTGTAGTTGGAGCTGCAGTGGTTGTAGTTGGAGCTGCTGTGGTTGTAGTTGGAGCTGAAGTTGTTGTTGGAGCTGCCGTGGTTGTAGTTGGAGCTGCTGTGGTTGTGGTTGGAACTGATGTGGTTGTGGTTGGAGCTGTTGTTGTTGTGGTTGTAGCTGTTGTTGTTGTGGTTGGAGCTGCTGCGGTTGTCGTTGGATCTCCTGTAGTTGTTGTTGGAGTTGCTGTGGTTGAAGCTGGAGCTCCTGTCGTGGTTGTTGCAACTTCAGAAAGACAATTTTCATTGACAGAGATTGAGATAAAAATGTTCATTTGTTTAAGATTTCTGCCACCAATTTTGCATGATTGTCGAATTTATAAAGAAATAATTCTATTGCATGTGATACAATGATTTCAATCATTTATCTATAGCGATACAGCATATCGGTTGTAGGCATTTTTTTTTTCAAAACCAATATACATTTTTTTTATACAGTCATATTTCCGTGTATATTCATGTCATAGTTTATAGCAATTGGAAAAAGGCCTTTTCATGACAGGTTATTCATGGAACCTGGCCAGTCAGACAGGCAGATGCGGATAAATTCCTCAAATACAGTAACAGTAGGAATTGTAAACGTGAAAATTAGATGTCCAAGAAAGTGATCAATAGTTAAAAAGTAATTATTAGAAAGAAGTGGTCAAGGCTGCTAGATCTTAACACCTGATTTAAGACTGACATATTATTATTATATATCTGTAAATAGTTTCACTCAAATGTCTCCCATCCAACCTGATGAAGCTTCACAAGTACGGAAGAAAACATTAAACCAAACTGCCTCATACTTTACTGTTGATCGGTAAAGTATTAGACAAGTCATATAAATGTGATTTTCTTGATTTTTATTTTTAATAAATAGGCAAAGCAGTCTAAAACTTTCACTTTGTCATCATGTGGTATGTATGTTTCAAATTTTGAGGAAAGAAATTTAACACACTGGCCGTTTAGCCTTTCTGTAAGTCAGTGACTGTATTTGTGATTATTATTTTTTATGTGATTTTATTTTTGTTATTATTGCTACTATTACAGTTTTTTTCTCATGTGGACCTAGTTGTGTCTTTAATATAGTTATGTTTGATTGAACACAATTTGCTGTAACAGAACAATGTGGATAGAGTGAAGTGTAAATACTTTTTGGATGCAATTTTCATTTTTTATGTCAAAGTAAACTGATGTTCTATGGTTTTCTCCTTGATGTTAGCAGGGCTAATTTCAGTTTTGAGATTTAAAAAAGGAAATTAATTTTAGATATATAATATAATAGATATAGTCTGTCTCCTAAACTGTCTATCTGCCTTTTTAGTCTTTACACACTGCAGCTTTTTCTGCTTTAAAGAAGCAGGAAAAAAAAGCAAAAACAGCAAAAATAGACCAGGCACTATTTTAACATCATACAGATAAAATATTCAAAGCATAGAAATGTGTTCCTTCACAATAACATCTAAACAAGATATATAAAAACATAACAACTTACCAAAAGAGGTAGCAGTAATCCAAAGGATGAAAATCACAGTTAATATTTTAGCCATTGCAAAAAGAATCTTGATGGACAAAATCGCATAAAAAGTCTGAAGGCAGTGTGAACTGTGTGGACGAGTGTGAGTCGTTCATCCCTGATGTGGTAGTTTTAATCAGTAGCCACTCCTTCCAGGGTGTTGCTGAGCAATAAGGGTTTGATCTTAAAAGATACTAAATAAAGAGTGCTATATTGCTTATGGAAAAAAGATTTTGCATGCAACTGTTGGGCATGTTGCATCAACTAATCTCTACGAAGTCATTAAGTGGTGCAGATCACCCAATTCAAATTAGCATTTTTTCTGTATTATGTTGGAGGGTGATGGAGAGGTGAGTGGCCATAAAAATAATAAGAAGTTGAGAGATTATGGCGTTTAACTACTAATAATTATATTACTGATAACAAACCTATTTCAAATAATTATCTCAAACATTTACAACAGAACAGTACACACATTTAAAACCAATCTAAATAAACCTCTCGGTATCTGAATTCAACTTTCCATCCTGCAATCACTTTATGATGGGATGGAATTATTCAGCAATTCTACAGTTTAAAATTAGGATTGCTGAGGGATATATCATTTATTTTCATTATCTATTTCTTGTACGTTCCAAAAAATGTTTATCAAGCAATGTCTTCTGTTGTATTTTTGCTTCCGTCTTGCCACTTTTCTGGCACCTATTTCCACCTGCCTTTCTACACATCGTGCCTTTTAAAGATAAGAACCTAAATGTGCTTGCATAGAAAAACAAAAAACAAAGGCCAAGTTTTTAATATATACACTGCTCAAAAAAATAAAGGGAACACTCAAATAACACATCCTAGATGGACAGTTTGATTTCACAGAAGTTTGATTTACTTGGAGTTATATTGTGTTGTTTAAGTGTTCCCTTTATTTTTTTGAACAGTATATATTTTTTAATTTTCATATTCCATTTGCTACACAATATCCTAAACTGTATCTGCCGCAGATTTTAGACAGTGTCACTGGTCAAAGACATGGAACACAGTAAAATGAAAGATATAAATGTAAAGTTCATCACACTTTTTCACTGTTATGGTAAAGAAGAAAAAAAAGGAAGAAAAAGTGAACAAATGAAAGAACGAAAGAAAGAAAGAAGGAAATACTTCCAGTTGTTTTTTCAAATCAGAGTATGTAAATAAAAAATGCAGAAACCAGAGTAAAAATATTATTACTATATTGATGAATTTTTCTACAAGATTATTTTATTTATAAATTTGACCCCATGAGCTTAAACAAATGCTCCATTAAAGCAGAAACGGCTGCAGTTTCCAGGCCCAGATAAGGTTTAAAGCATTTTAGAACCAAGTGGTATAGAACAGAAATATCCTTTTTGTTTGGAAGGTGCAACCGCAGCAAAGCCCCAGGCAATCAAGAAAAATAGTGTCTTCAGTCAGACGCTTCTTCAAATTTGCTGTAATACAGACCACTACAGGAGATCCGTCCTGCCCACAGTCATCATCATCTACATGAACTCTGAAGAATCCTGAATTAATATGAGTTACATTTAATTTTCTTTGGGATCAATAAAATATTTTTGATCCCAAATCAATGTGTAAATTATTTGTAATAAGTCTCAATATATTCCCTCTGAATGATGTGCATCGTGTATCATCACAAACATTTGGTTTCCACGGAAAACAGGGTGGAACTATATACGACATGACCTTTGATTTTAAGTGTTATGAAATCACTTGGTCACAAGCATAAACCAATAAAATATGCCGAAATAAAATGTGTATGAAATTTCTATGAACTCGACTAAATTACTGAGATTATGGATGAAAGGCGTGAAGGTTTTTATGTCGCTGGACGCATACCTGCTCATGAACATAAATCCATTTTATATTAACTTGGATTTTCTTTGTCACAATGCTATCATCAATGCTTGCTGCTACTCAACGTCACTTTGGGTGTGGGTGGAAAAAAGGGGTGGCTTACACACCCATGTAATGTTATATCATCATCACAAAATAACTTGAAGGTATTGCATATATTGTGCTGATTATGGCACAACGCAAACGTCAAAACCTTGCAAATTGAGGCAATAAATTTGGGTGTCTGGACCAGTAGATCAATATCAGAGGATGCTCATGGAAACTCTTTGGAATTAAGAATAGTTGAATTTATTGGTAATTTATTCTTTTATCTTGCCTGCTTTTCTAAATTCTGCTCAAGGTACATACTATAGGTTGGATTATGACAATGTATTTTTTCTACATCCATAGTGCAATTTTCTAATGTTAAAAACAATAAATGATGATAAACATTAGTGATCTCAAATGCTCTGATTTAGGTCCGACATTTTAAACCGTTCCATGCTACGATGGGGTGAAATTGTCACAGCTATGCTACTTTTCTCAGTCTCTGAAATTAGATAATGACAACAGAAAAGAAATATCTCTTTAGCAGCAGAAAAACTCAATCAGAACCTGAACCTGATTCTGAGTGAATGGTCATTTGGCACAACCCCTTGTGAGTTTGAGAAAACAGAGCAGTTTGTAAATCAAGATATATTTGTGTGTGCTCCAGATTTTTGCTTCTTTTCTGTAAGTACTTTTAAAAATGTATGATGTTTGTTATGTTCGTACACATATACATCTTTTGTAGGGTGAGTTTTGTTGAAAAGTATTTGGCCTGACAAGTTATCTTTTGTTTGTTCTCCAAGAAAACACCTTGAAGGGAAACTAGAGATACAAATATTGTAATATTTAAATCTAAAAAATGTATTTCCAATAATTTTTTTTCTAAAAGCCAATGCATTGAAAAAAGCTGTATTTGTATCTTGACTGTTCTGCCTTATATTACATGCTAATGTCAAAGGATCTGACTATCGGTCTGAATAGGCAATTAAATAACCAGAAGTTTCAAAGAATTAAAAGCTCATGATCTGTAGCATGACTGCTATTACTGGACTCGTAATAAGCTGATATTACGAGTCCACTGGTTTACGAGGAGATGTTAAGAGGAGAAACACTGGTTTGTGTGCCACATAATTACATTGTAAAAAATTTTTTATAGTTACCTCTTTTATTTGTACTGACCAATACAAAACATAACAACTAAATAATACAGCGTAAAACTACTAGAAAATGTGTTCAAGGATTTCATTATCTCTACATATTAATGAAATTATTACATAATGCCGTTCCAGTCACATTTTGAAACGAGAATTTATTACATTATGACACAATACGTGAATATTACATAAGACGGCAACACAACCGGTATTTTTCATGTTCTGGGCCATTCAAATGTGGACTTGATGATGTACTTTGGGTCATGCCTGTCGAGAGAGCATAAGTCATGCTTCTGTCAACTATATGTTCTTATTATAAGTTGCTATTAGTGCCAAATACAAAGTGATAGGCACTAATCCCTTAAATTTGACAAAGTAATTTTGCTGCAGTTTCTGCACAAAAAATATTAAAAGGCTATACCTTTTGAAAAGGAATAAATTATTGTAGCTGACAAGTAACCAACGTTCACAGTTTTCGTAAACTTTGCTACTTATTCTAAAAATACAAATCCCAGTGAATTATTTGCATGTTTCTCCTTTGAGAATCACATAAGCTGAACAATCTTGATTAATTGTTACAAACTTAGTAAATAAACTGAACTTGGACATATTTAAAGTATTTTTTTGTTGAAAGCCCATCTAAAATTTGCTTTTCAACTTTTGTTTCTAACCACTCCTAGAAAGCCCATTTTATATGTTACGGTTAAAACTTATCTTAAAGTATTTTAAAACTGGGTCAGGTGTCTTCTTTTTGAGAAATCAAAATTTGGTTATGCTAGTTTAGGAGACTCAAAAAGGTAGAGCTAGTCATGAGACAGACAGCATAGCTGTGATATTTCAGCCTTATGGTAGCATAGATCAGTTTAAAATGATGGACCTAAATTAGATCCGTTTAACATCAACCTGGAGAAGAAATGAACAATAAAAACAACTGCTTTGTTGTTGTCCATGAGGAGCAGTCTCTCTTAATGTTGTCTCTGGTAATACTGGTTAATCCGAATGCTAATTGTGTCAGTTTATGCAATTTCAGCTTTAAAACCTGTCTGTGATGGACATGGAGCCCTGTTCAGGGCAAAGTTTCCAGTAATCAGGATAATACGAGGAATACCTTCAAATCATTTTGCAATGATGACATAACAGGGATAAACAAAACCACCCTTTTTCTCCCCTTTTTCAACACTTGAGATGGATCAAGTGTTGCAGAGAGAATCATGACAACGAGGATTCAAGACAACATAAAAGAGATTTCTGTTAATGAGCAGCAATGCATAAAAGCCCTCATTTTCCACATAGCATGCACACCTGATCTCAGTCATTTAGCTGGCTATATGCTGACTTCATGCACTTTTCATTTAGTTATGTTTTATATTGGTTTATGCCTGTGACTGAGTAATGTAATTATAAAGGATGTCTTAAAATCAAAGGTCATATTGTGCATAGTTCGGTTACCACCCTGTTCTATTGGTAACCAAATGTTTGTCGTGATAATTAAGTATCACGACAAATGCTCTCTAAAGTATTCTTTAGAGAGCATATGTTGACCTAACAGTTTAAACAGAATAGTTCCAACCTTTGGGTGGAACCATTCTGGAGAGGATGTTTTGGCCCACTTATATAATGTACCATTTGGTTGCCAGAAAACAAGGTGGGACTAAGAATAAATTGACCTTTGATTTGAAGACGCCTTTTGTTATGACATAACTCCATCACATGCATAAACCAAGAAAAATAGAATGCACATGAAGATGGTACACATGATTACTGACTGTCGATATCAGAGATGCAACCTAAGTGAGATAAAACTAAGTTTTATGTCACCTGAAGTATCATTTTTATTTTGACTTCCTCTTTGAAAATAAACTCTCTTCAACACTTGCTCCAAATCAACATCATATTGGGTGTTGGTGGAAAACAGGGTGGTTTAAGTACCCATCTCATGTTATGTCATCGTCACAGGAAGCTTCAACCTGAAGGCGCCACGTCCATTACAGACAGGTTTCAAATGTTGTAATTGTAACATTGTAAACATTAAAAATTGACAGCAATCAGATTAAGCAAGCCAGTTTAAGTGTTTTGACCAGTATCAGTACAGATTATACGAAGAGGGGATGCCCAGGTAGTTGCGTTTATTGGTAACCTTTTTCTTATTTTGCCTGTTTTTGTAAATCCCACTCGGACTACATAATATGAGATGGCTTAAGACAAAATATGCTATTTTGTAAATCTAAGAAGGCCAGCTTCCTAGTGTTAAAGACAATAAGTAATGATCAACAATGGAGTTCTCCAAGACTCTAATTTAAGGTCAACTATCAACCAGTCCATGCTTCCATAAGGTGGAATCCTTGGGAGACACTTTAATTATCACAGCTATGCTGATAACAGACCGCTCTGCATTTCTGAGTTTCCTAAAACAGGGTAACTAAATTTTGATTTCTGGAAAAGAGGACACTTGGCTCGGTCCTGAAACACTTCAATCATGCTTTCTCCGTATTGTTAGAAAGAATTGTTAAAATCTCAGATAGGCTTTCACAATTCAAGTTTAGAAAGGCTAGTGTCAGTGTTTATTTCTGTATGCATCGCTAAGATTATCATGAGGTCTTAAAAATCCAATAAAGCAAACAAAATACATCATACCTTTGTTTGAAACAGATAAAGACCAGAAATTACTCCAATGGGAGCTATTCTACAGAAAGTCGATCTCTCGTGTATATTTTATGTATTTTGTAGTTTCAATCCGACTAAATACAGGAAAATAAGTGTTGTATGCCGTAGTGAATAAAATAGTAAAATTAAAAATTGTCACTTAACTGCCTGCTTGTCATTTTAGTTCGTCATATTAAATATCAGAATGCATAGAGGGTATGGATTTAGTCTCAGTGGATAATTTTCAACATAAATCTTTCACGTGTGGAACAAAACACTGGAACAAAATGAGGGCATCAATCTCCTGCACATGAAATTTCTGCATAAACTTTTTGATAATTATATTTAATAAGAATTAACTGAACTGAGCTGAAACAAACAAACTGAAATGACAAAAATAAAAAACCCACCTAGATATAGCAAAACAAAAAAGCCTAACTGTTCAAAAATACTCGATGTGGTAATATTGGCTTTTATTGAAAAGCCAAACAGTTTAGAACGGTTTCATGTTAAAACAAAGCTTTTCTTCTGTATGGTGTTCAGAAGTAAATTTAATGTCTTTTTGATAACCAGAAAGTTTGCCAGTTCAGCCCCATACAATCTGGCTCCTTGCTTTGTCAATAACAAGCCCTGTCTTTTAATAATTTAATTTTAGATATTTATTCACAACAAACATCTTCCTTTGAGCGTTTCCCCCTGATTTAATTTATTTGCGTTTTTCCTTTCCTTTTGAAGATAACCGTCATAACACTTCCTCTGATTTGATTTGAGCTGATTTATGGAATTATCTTAAGTAGCAGCAGGATCCAGGAAATGAGAAATAGATGTGGCAGTTGAAAGCAGGAAGCACTAACAGCAAAAGGGGAACATTATGCCACTGGTTCCATCTAGAGGAGAAAAATGTTCAAGCACAATCAAGTTGTCTGTCACCTGGGAAAATGAGAGCAGTATGGAAAAAAAGAGAAAATATATTCAAACTTTCAACTCAGTACTTGTTTTTTTTTATTTTATTTTATTGTATAAATATTGCAACTTGAAACAAGAACAGTTAAAGTGCTTCATGCATTAATATAAACCCAAATTTAACACAAGTCAGTCATTTTCAACAAATGAGATTAAATGTGCCTTTTACAAATAATAAATATTAAATATTAATATTAATATTTAATATTCAATAAATATTAAACATTAAACATACTCATGATGCACATAGATGTTTTTAATTGTCCGGTGTTAAATGTCATGTTTACATTTGAAACAAACCGAAAATTTTAATTAACAAAAGTGTAGACTTGGACACATCAGTTGATGTGTGTCTGAATAATCTCTTTCAATGTGAATTGAATGACTTAAATAAACAAATTTCTCTTACATTTATTGAATATAACAGTTTTCTCATGGCGAGTCTGCAAACTTTTGATCTAAGCTGTGTATAAGTATAAAAATATAGACATTAATGAGTACATCACAGCAAAATCTCCCTTATAAAACTTGTGAGACTCAAAAACCGGTAGTCCAAACTTTATAGTTCCAATGTTATTGTGTTAAATATAATGTCAAACAAGTCAATATGGAAAGAACAAATATATAAACTATGTTAAAATATGCTGAACTGTTGAATTATGTGATAAATATATTTTAATTTCATACAAAACACATTGAAAGATGCTGAAAATGTTCACATTTTATGATTTAGAACAATATTCAGCTCATCTCATTTACCAAAACTTAGCTGAATATACAATTGCGACTAAAATGAAACCTAAAATAGCTACAACAAAAATCCTAACTTTAGTAAATTCATAAATGAACAAATGAGCAAAAAACTGGGCAAGAGCTCCTCATCAGTTTTTGCTCCGTGAGAATAATCACTAAATAAATTATGTATTTATTATGTTCGGTTGACATACAGAACTGAGAGGTTGAGTGACTCACAATGTTGGAATTATTAACCAAATTTTATGATTTTGACAATAAAAGACAAATTGTTTTATGGCAGCTTAACAGAGCAGAAGTCACACATGGGCCTGTCTGGACAATAAATTGTCATGATGGTAATAAATGATAAAACTGTTATTCTGAGACTATTCTCAAGAAATGGTATAATAATGCAGGAACATAATAAATCCTACTGGATGATAAACCGTCCCGGAAATTATTCCAAGAAATTAAAATATTGTTGTCTTAAGAATATTTTCAAGTACTATATTTATAAGGGCATAACAGTGTAAGTTTGTCTTCTCAACAGCTAATGAATTTTAATTTTGACCAGAACACTCCACACTGGAACTGAGAGACATTTTAAATAAAATATAATACAACCAAAATCAATAAATATAAAGAAAAACCACACTCAACGGAAACCATAAATACAATGCCTTATGAAGTCTCTGTAAACAAAATTTCCTGTCAAAAATTATCAATCATCAGAATGGAAATGATTATGCTCATATTAATTTATCATGCGATTAAATGCTTATTTCGACAGGCTTAGTCAAAAAGAGAAGCTAAAGCAATAAAGGAAAAAAAGGAACAAATATCTACTACATTACATTGCACATTTCCCATGATAAGCTCCTGTTTGCAATATTTACATCAGTGGGGTCCTAATGAAATCGAGGATTTTCTGAAAAATATCAATATTTGTACCTTTTCTTTATTAGGTTATTACTAAATAAGGGCTGGTCTTGCCTTGGGTCTTGGCATAAGGGTTTGTGGCTCGGATCTGGTGATAAGGGCTATTTCTGGCTTGGTTCTCCTCGTAGGGGATGTTCCTGGGTGGACTCTGGGTGAATGAAAACATGTCATCTTGGCTGTCGCTGAATCGCTGCAGGAGAGAAGAAACAGATCTTAATTAGTGAATGAATAAAACACAGATGTTTGTTTTCAGGGTGTCTCGTGCAGAGGTGTACCCACCGAGTTCATCCCCGAAGGAATCGAGCTTTGTCGGCTGTTACTCGGAATCCACTCAGAGCTGGGCCTGCTGTCCCAATTGTCATTGAGTTTGGCCCGCGGGATTTGTGGAACCCCAGAATTTCCTGGGTTGTTTGCTGATTCTTTGACCCAAGTGAAAAAGCTATCACTGCTGCTATAGGATGGTGGGCCCTTGGAAAAGGAAGGAACTTTCCAAATGTCTTTCTCTTTGTTCTTGAAGAGTTTCTTCTTGAATCTGAAAAACAAAATAACAATGTATTGCAACTGTCTCCAGTGTTCTAGAGTGTTGTGTTTATAGTTAGAGTTCTATAACCATTGGTAAATAACTTTTAAATTACCTTGCATGAGTAATATAAATTGTTGTCTAATGCAAACGTTAGAATGCAGTTTTAGAAAAGAACAAAAAAAAAAAAAAAAAAAACAAGACCAAAGTGAGTTCAAACTTACTTTTTTACTACCAGCAGCAGAACGATCAATATGATGATGATGAGGCATCCGAAGACAGATGAAACGATCACAAAGATCAACCACCAGTCTGTCAACAAAAAAGCAGTCAGTAGTGAGTCTTAGCCTTTGTGCCTCAAAATTAGAAAAAAATATGACTAAACTGATTTTATTAAGAAAATTGAGTTTTAAAGGTTTGAGTGTATAAGAGCAGGTGCAAACTTGATAGCATACAGGATCTACCAAAGAGATAGCACAAGCACAATTGCATCAACAAAATGATGAGCTGTATAGCAGGAAAATCTATGTTTCTACGCTCAAATGAATATCAGAAAGTGCAAATTATGGGTAGGATGATATGCAAGTAGAATGACTTTCAATCTACATTACAATTTATCAAAGTTGAAGCAGTTAATGGTTGCTGTTTTTCCATGTATGTTTAGCAGGTTTGAAAAGCAAGTGCAAACGGGGGCACAAAAATGTCTGCCCTCCTTGTCATTAGTTGTCAAAATATCTGAAATATCAAGTCAGAGATTGCACTAGACTTGTTTGGTTATCTGTCATCTTGACAGACAACATCAAATTATAACCATATTGACAGGCTATTTCTCCATAGTGACAAAAACCACTGACTGTGGCCCCAATAACTTATCATAAATTCAATCAAATTACTTCACTTAAATTACGAGCACTTCACCTGCGGGGGTCTGAACGCATTCTGTGTTGGCGGAACGTTGGTACTTCTTTCATTATTTAAATTTAAGTGATACACAAAAAGGAAATGAAAAAAGAACTTGTTGGTTTATAAATAGGTAACTGTTTACTGAACATATTTTGTGAACACAATAAGGCTTTCACATTCATACACATACCCCTTTGACAGCCTTGAGGACCGTAAACTTCTCCAGCTGCACACAAACACACATAGGTATGGTCATCACGTTCCTCACAGGTGCTTCCACCAAGGCATGGATTTGAAGCACATGCACCTTTATAATTGAGAAAAGAAGCACAAAAGAGCAATGTAAGAATTTCATCATTTAATTAAGTAATTTCAGCTATTTCAGTGAAACTATGTGTGCTAAATTTTGTATAAACATACTTGGAGGTTGTGTAAATGTCGTTTCTCCTGCTATTGCAGTAAAGGTTGCTGCGTTTGTTATTGGAGCTGTTGTAGTTGTGTTTTGAGCAGCTGTGCTTTTCGTAACAGCTGCTGTGGTTATCGTCACAGTGGTAGTAGTTGGAGCTTCTGTGGCTGTTGATAGAGTAGATGTAGTTTTAATAGGCGATCCTGTGATTGTGGTTGCAGCAGATATGGTTGGAGATGGAGCTGCAGTTGTAGTTGGAGCTGTTGTGGTCGAATTTGGAGCTGCAGTTGTTATTCTTGGAGAAGTTGTGATAAGGGCAGCTGCAGTCGTAGCAGTTGGAGCTTCCGTTGTTGTAGTTGGAGCTGCAGTTATTGTGGTTGGAGCTGCTGTGGTTGTAGCTGGAGCTTCTGTGGTTAAGGGAACTGCTGTGGTTGTGATTGGTGCTTCTGTTGTTGTAGGAGCTGCAGTTGATTTGGTGGGAACTGCAGTGGCTGTAGTTGGAACTGCTGTGATTATAGTTGAAGCCACTGTGGTTGTTGTTGGAGGTGAAGTGCTTGTACTTGGAGCTGCAGGTGGTGTGGTTGAAACAGCTGGAGTTGGAGCTGCTGTGGTAGTAATGTGAGCATCTGTGGTCGTGGGTATGATTGCAGTTGTGCTGGTTGCAGCATCTGTGGTTGGGGATGGAGCACCTGTGCTTGTCAATAGAGAAGCTGTGGTTTTAATAGGCGATCCTGTGATTGTGGTTGTTTCAGATGTTGGATCTGCTGTGGTTGAAGTCGGAGATGCTTTTGTTGTTGAAACTGCTGTGGTTTTTGGTGCTGTTGTGGTTGTCATTTGAACTGCTGTGGTTGTGGTTGGAGATTCTGTGGTAGTAGTTGGAGCTGCTGTAGCGGTGGTCGGACCTGCTGTGGTTGTGGTCGGAGAAGCTGTAGTTGTGGTTGAAGATTCAGTGGTAGCAGTTGGATCTGTTGTGGTGGGAGCATTTGTAGTTGTGGTTATAGCTGCAGTTGTGCTGGTTGGAGCTGCTGTGGTTGGGGATTGAGCACCTGTGGTTGTCGTCAGAGGAGCTGTGGTTTTAATAGGCGATCCTGTGATTGTGGTTGGACCTTTTCTGGTTGTAGTTGGTGCTTCTGTAGTTGGCGTTGGAGCTGTAGTTGTTTTGGGAGCTGCAGTGGTTATAGTTGGAGCTGCTGTGGTTGTTGTGGGAGGAGCTGTGGTTGTGGTTGGAGCTGCTGTGGTAGAAGCTGGAGCTTCTGTTGTTGATGTGGTTGTAGTTTTAACTGTTGTGGTTGTTGTTGGAGATGTTGTGGTTGGACCAGTGTTTGCAGATTGAGCTTCTGTGGTTGTGTTTGCTGCTGCCGTGGTTGTGGAGGGACCATCTCCGGTTGTGGTTATGGATGCAGTTGTACTGGTTTGAGCTAAAGTGGTTTGAGACGGCGCACCTGTGGTTGTTGAAAAAGTAGTTGTGGTTTTAATAGGCGATCCTGTGATTGTAGCTGGAATGGCTTTGGTTGTAGTTGGAGCTTCTGTTGTTCTAGGAGTTGCAGTTGATATGGTGGGAACTGCTGTAGTTCTTGTTGCAGGTGAAGTGATTGTACTTGGAGCTGAAGGTGTTGTGGTTGGAACAGCTGTAGTTGAAGCTGATGTGGTAGTAATTTGAGCATCTGTGGTTGTGGGTATGGCTGCAGTTGTACTAGTTTCAGCTTCTGTGGTTGGGGATGGAGCACCAATGGTTGTTGATAGAGTAGCTGTGGTTTTAATAGGCGAACCTGAGATTGTGGTTGCAGACAGAGTTTCAGATGTTGGATCTGCTGTGGTTGAAGTCGGAGATGCTTTTGTTGTTGACTCTGCAGTAGTTTTAGATTCTGTAGTTTTTGGTGTTGTGGTTGTCATTTGAGCTGCGATGGTTGTGGATGGAGCTTCTGTGGTTGTTGCAGGTGCCTCAGTTGTTGTGGTTGGAGAAGATGTAGTTGTGGTTGGAGCTGCTGTAGTCATGGTTGGAGCTGCTGTGGTTGTTGTAGGTGCTTCAGTTAATGTGGTTGGAGTAGCTGTAGTGCTGTTGGAGATGCTGTGGTAGTGGTTGGAGAAGCAGTAGTTGTTGGAACAGATGTGGTTGTAGTTGGAGCTGCTGCAGTTGTGGTTGGAGTTAGTGTGGTTGTTGTAGGTGTTTCAGTTGATGTGGTTGGAGAAACTGTAGTTGTTGTTGAAGCTGCTGTAGTTGTAGGTGCTTCAGTTGATGTAGTACGAGCTGCTGTGGTTGTTGTAGGTGCCTCAGTTGTTGTGGTTGGAGCTGCTGTAGTTGTGGTTGGAGCTGCTGTGGTTGTGGTTGGAGAAGCTGTAGTTGTGGTTGGTGCTGTTGTGGTTGTGGTTGGAGGTGCTGTGGTTGTGGTTGGAGAAGCTGTAGTTGTGGTTGGTGCTGCTGTAGTTGTGGTTGGAGCTGCTGTGGTTGTTGTAGGTGCTTCAGTTGTTGTGGTTGGAGAAGCTGTAGTGGTGGTTGGTGCTTCTGTGGTTGTGGTTGGAGCTGTTGTGGTTGTTGTAGGTGCCTCAGTTGTTGTGGTTGGAGCTGCTGTAGTTGTGGTTGGAGCTGCTGTGGTTGTGGTTGGAGGTGCTGTTGTGGTTGTGGTTGGAGCTTCTGTGCTTGTGGTTGGAGCTGCTGTGGTTGTGGTTGGAGAAGCTGTAGTTGTGGTTGGAGCTGCCGTGGTTGTGGTCGGAGCTGTTGTGGTTGTGGTTGGAGAAGCTGTAGTTGTGGTTGGTGCTGCTGTAGTTGTGGTTGGAGCTTCTGTGGTTGTGGTTGGAGCTGTTGTGGTTGTTGTAGGTGCCTCAGTTGTTGTGGTTGGTGCTTCAGTTGTTGTGGTTGGAGAAGTTGTAGTTGTGGTCGGAGCTGTTGTGGTTGTGGTTGGAGCTGCTGTGGTTGTTGTAGGTGCTTCAGTTGTTGTGGTTGGTGCTTCTGTGGTTGTAGTTGGAGCTGTTGTGGTTGTTGTAGGTGCTTCAGTTGGTGTGGTTGGAGAAGCTGTAGTTGTGGTTGGAGCTGCTGTGGTTGTGGTTGGAGAAGCTGTAGTTGTGGTTGGTGCTGTTGTGGTTGTGGTTGGAGCTGCTGTGGTTGTGGTTGGAGAAGCTGTAGTTGTGGTTGGAGCTTCTGTGGTTGTGGTTGGAGCTGTTGTGGTTGTGGTTGGAGAAGCTGTAGTTGTTGTTGGAGCTGTTGTGGTTGTGGTTGGAGCTGCTGTGGTTGTGGTTGGAGAAGCTGTAGTTGTGGTTGGAGCTTCTGTGGTTGTGGTTGGAGCTGCTGTGGTTGTGGTTGGAGAAGCTGTAGTTGTGGTTGGTGCTATTGTGGTTGTGGTCGGAGGTGCTGTTGTGGTTGTGGTTGGAGAAGCTGTAGTTGTGGTTGGTGCTGCTGTAGTTGTGGTTGGAGCTGCTGTGGTTGTAGGTGCGTCAGTTGTTGTGGTTGGAGAAGCTGTAGTTGTGGTTGGTGCTTCTGTGGTTGTGGTTGGAGCTGTTGTGGTTGCTGTAGGTGCCTCAGTTGTTGTGGTTGGTGCTACTGTGGTTGTGGTTGGAGCTGCTGTGGTTGTTGAAGGTGCCTCAGTTGTTGTTGGTTCTTCTGTGGTTGTTGTTGGAGCTGCTGTGGTTGAGGTTGGAGCTGCTGTTGTTGTAGTTGGAGCTGCTGTGGTTGTTGTAGGTGCTTCAGTTGTTGTGGTTGGTGCTTCTGTGGTTGTGGTTGGAGGTGTTGTGGTTGTTGTAGGTTCCTCGGCTGTTGTGGTTGGAGCTGCTGTAGTTGTGGTTGGAGCTGCTGTAGTTGTGGTTGGAGCTGCTGTGGTTGTTGTAGGTGCTACAGTTGGTGTGGTTGGAGAATCTGTAGTTGTGGTTGGTGCTTCTGTGGTTGTGGTTGGAGCTGTTGTGGTTGTTGTAGGTGCCACAGTTGTTGTGGTTGGAGCTGCTGTTGTGGTTGGAGCTGCTGTGGTTGTGGTTGGAGCTGCTGTGGTTGTGGTTGGAGAAGCTATAGTTGTGGTTGGTGCTGTTGTGGTTGTGGTTGGAGGTGCTGTGGTTGTTGTAGGTGCTTCAGTTGTTGTGGTTGGAGAAGCTGTAGTGGTGGTTGGTGCTTCTGTGGTTGTGGTTGGAGCTGTTGTGGTTGTTGTAGGTGCCTCAGTTGTTGTGGTTGGAGCTGCTGTAGGTGTGGTTGGAGCTGCTGTAGTTGTGGTTGGAGCTGCTGTGGTTGTGGTTGGAGGTGCTGTTGTGGTTGTGTTTGGAGTTTCTGTGGTTGTGGTTGGAGCTGCTGTGGTTGTGGTTGGAGAAGCTGTAGTTGTTGTTGGAGTTGCTGTGGTTGTGGTTGGAGCTGTTGTGGTTGTTGTAGGTGCCTCAGTTGTTGTGGTTGGAGCTGCTGTAGTTGTGGTTGGAGCTGCTGTGGTTGTGGTCGGAGCTTTTGTGGTTGTGGTTGGAGCTGTTGTGGTTGTTGTAGATGCTTCAGTTGTTGTGGTTGGTGCTTCAGTTGTTGTGGTTGGAGAAGCTGTAGTTGTGGTTGGAGCTGCTGTGGTTGTGGTTGGAGCTGTTGTGGTTGTGGTTGGAGCTGCTGTGGTTGTGGTTGGAGCAGCTGTAGTTGTGGTTGGAGCTGCTGTAGTTGTGGTCGGAGCTGTTGTGGTTGTTGTAGGTGCCTCAGTTGTTGTGGTTGGTGCTTCAGTTGTTGTGGTTGGAGAAGCTGTAGTTGTGGTCGGAGCTGTTGTGGTTGTGGTTGGAGCTGCTGTGGTTGTGGTTGGAGCTGTTGTGGTTGTTGTAGGTGCCTCAGTTGTTGTGGTTGGAGCTGCTGTAGTTGTGGTTGGAGCTGCTGTGGTTGTGGTTGGAGAAGCTGTAGTTGTGGTTGGAGCTTCTGTGGTTGTGGTTGGAGCTGTTGTGGTTGTGGTTGGAGAAGCTGTAGTTGTGGTTGGTGCATTTGTGGTTGTGGTTGGAGCTGCTGTGGTTGTTGTTGGTGCTTCACTTGTTGTGGGATTTACTTTCACTCCTCTCAATGGATCTTGTGTTGTTTTTTCACGTATTTTAGCTGTTCGAGATGCTATAGTTTTTGTAATTGAAGTTGTTACTTTTGCTGTTGTAGTTTTTATTTCAGATGCATTAGACGTTTCCAACGATTCAGCTGTTATTACTAGATGAGAAACACAGGAGAAAAACACAGCAGATCAGTGATTGCACTAAAACATTAGAACCTTTTACATTTCTTGATAACCTTTGTTTGTCATGAATGTGTCCAATATGTTGTCTTTGTAACTTTGGCTTGCAGGAAAACTATTTTTTTTCAGCTCAGTAATGTCATGGTATCATTTTTAAATCATGAAATTTGAAAACGTTTAATTAAATTCTGTTTATTTCAATTTCTCAAAATATCAGCAATTGACAATAAATGTCATCTCGTCCTTTGATTTAAAGATGTTCTCATAGGTATATCAGACATCTACAGCCGATCCTCAATGCTACTGCTGTTAAAGGAAGATAGAGCACATTACCACAGTTCTAACATCCTTACACTGGCTCCATGTAGATCAAAGTTTATACTTTATAATACTTTTGTAAGTTTATACATCAGCAAAGGCCTCAGCACCAAAATACATTAAACATCTCCTGTTGTATCAATCTTCCAGACCACTACTGTCTTTTGATTCTTGTCTGCTCTGCATCCCCAAACCAGATATAGAGAAGCAGTATTTAGCTTCTATGCACCTCAAATCTATGGAATGAACTACCAAAAAAGTTCCAAACATCTGAAACACTGAGTTAATTTAAATCCAGATTAAAATCCCACCTGCTTAGAGTTGTTTTTTAAACACATATTTTATGTGTTTCGATCATTTTCCTGACAGCACTTGGCGAAATTTAATGTTTTTTTTTATTGGTTTTCAACACTATGTTGACAGTTTAAATAACAGCAAATAACACAAGTTGGAGATCAGCAGAAAAAGAAAAGGGCGAGTTTGTCCTCCAGCAGCCTATAGCAGCATAATTACCGCAATAACTCAGGATAGCTTAACTCCTTAGAATGAGGCACGAGAGAGGCTGAGCCAGGGAGAACCAGAAAGCTACAGAAGTTGAGCTAGACTGTCATGTTTTAAAGGAGAGGGGCGATCAGTTTTTTACACAGGGACATGATTTTTTTAAATTCAATAATATATAACACCATTTAAAATCTGCATTCTGTGGCTGTATTGTCCGTGAATAAGATGTCAGTTGCTTTGATGTTCTGAAACTTTTATGTATGACAAACAAGAAGGGGGTGAGCACTTTTTCACATCATGGTACCTTATAACATTAAGGAAATATTTTTGAGTATTTTGTAAATTGATTAAAAAATTAAAAACCATAAATATTCACAGCATTTGCTTAATACTTTGCTGATGAAGTTCAAAATTAGTCTGTAATTTTCTATCTCCTTGATATAGAACATTAAACAAGCCAAAAAAAAAACTATATATATATATATATATATATATATTTATAGCTGATATCAGAAAGTCCTACCAATGGCTGGAAAAAGCTGGACTCAAGGACAGCACAGAGGCCCTCATCCTGGCTGCCCAGGAACAGGCCATAAACACCAGAGCAATAGAGGCCCAGATCTACCACACCAGACAAGACCCAAGGTGTAGGTTGTGCAAGGAGGCCCCTGAGACAGTCCAGCACATAACAACAGGGTGCAAGATACTGGCAGGGAAAGAGTACATGGAACGACATAACCAAGTGGCAGGCATAGTGTACAGAAACATCTGTGCAGAATATGGACTGGAAGCCCCGAGATCAAAGTGGGGAACACCCCCAAAGGTGATGGAGAATGGCCGAGCTAAGATCCTGTGGGATTTCCAGATCCAGACAGACAAAATGGTAAGGTCGAACCAACCGGACATTGTCGTAGTGGATAAACAACAGAGGAAAGCCGTCGTGGTGGATGTAGCAATACCAAGTGACTGCAACATCAGGAAAAAGGAGCACGAGAAACTGGAGAAATACCAGGGCCTCAGGGAGGGACTGGAGAAGGCCTGGAAGGTGAAGACCACAGTGGTGCCTGTGGTCATCGGGGCCCTCGGGGCAGTCACCCCCAAACTGGAGCAGAACAACATCAGATATCTCAGTCCAGAAATGTGCAGTTCTAGGCACAGCAAAGATACTGCGCAGAACCCTCAAGCTCCCAGGCCTCTGGTAGAGGACCCGAGCTCAGAGGATAAGAACCACCCGCGGTGGGTGAGAAGGGAATTTATATATATATATATATATATATATATATATATATATATATATATAGTATATTATAATATATGAACATATTATATACTATAACACTTGACTATGTTGCCAGGCTAAGGTAAAATACGAGGCTACAGATCCAGAGCAGTCTCCAAGCCAAACATCCCATCACTACAGATGACAATATGTCAGATAGCATGGAGTCAAATGAATTCTGTGTCCACCTCCAAGACAAGATCGTCTTGTGGCACAAATATGGGAAACAGAAAGATTTCTGCTGCTTTGAAAGTCCAAATTAAAATAGTGGCCTCCATCATTCGTAAATTGAAGAAGTTTACAATCACCTAAACTTCTAGAATCATGTATGAAATATCAAAATCATACTTATAAAAACTATCTGTTTTTTGTCCAGACGTCTCTTATAGCCTTAACTGACAAAAGACATGCAATTACAAGTGTAACTTTAGGTCCCTGAAAAACTGCGTTACGGCCCTGCTGTGCCTCCAGTCGCTCACGCTGCTCAGTCTCAGCCGCAGTTTGTTTCAGCCCAGCAGACTGGAGCCACTGATCCGCACAACTTTCCCCAGGTGATGTTTCAACACACAAAGTTGAAGTTCAATTAAATTTACAATGAGTTATATAAATGTTGATAGCGACCGACGTCGCGGTTTCTCACTGATCGAATGACTCGCGTGTGATAATATTTCCCTAGTTAGTTTTGCTTATAGTAAATACAGGAACAAAGAAAGTAAAATACCTTTTTTAAGGCTGCTTTAGAGGTTGAGGTTTAACCGACGGCTCTATAAAATATAACGGGATAAAGGCGCGCTGCATTCCAATAAGAATAACACTGAATAAAATTTTTCAGTGAAGTGAAAGTATTAAGTAGCCGTTCAAGAAATTACCCAAGAGTGACAGTTAAATATTAGAAAAAGACTGCTCAAGTAATGAGTAAGTGTTCGGCCATAATACCCGATTTAATATTTAGAAATAATGTCGTCAGACTGACAAAAGTAGAAAGTTATGGAAAAAAATTAATTTAAAAGACAAAACTTTGAAAAATACAAAATATAATTACAAAATAACTAAATGACGAAGGACATTAATACACAAAACTATTTACTGCGACAGTGACACAGTAAATAGTTGTTTAATCTTCTTGTGGACTTTTTGTTGTCAATATTCACGTAAGGCAAATTTTCACCCTCACTTATCACCCTCACTTTCACCCTCAGCGTGCATCACCCTGTCACGTAAAAATGTACAAGTGTCTAGATCTGCCTAATAAAGCAATTTCAGAAAACTGAAGTGGAGAGTTAGAAAAAAAAAAACTATTTTTTTGACGGCCAACATTAGTGGCATGACGAATAAAATGCCATCAGTATTATATTAGTGATTAATTGCTCCACCGCTGAGCGCTCCGGGGGGTGAGCAGGATGAAAGCGCAGCTCTTGAGCATTCTGAGGGTTTTGGAAAAGCAAAATTTGTGTGTAGAATTTTGTGGAAAGATATTAATTTGATGCGATTTGCAAAAAGACTGTAACAGAATGTGAATGAAATTAAACGTTTCTGGGCGCTGTGCTATTCATTTTAGTGCCAAAGTAACTGTTGCTGCCTCCTTTGTTACCAGGACTAATTTAAGTTATGGGATCTAAAAAAGGAATAAAAATACATTTGTTAAACTCTCCATTCACCTTCATTATAGACTGAAGCTGTTTCTACTTTAATATTAGAGCAGCCACCATTTTAACCTCACACAGACAAATAAATTTGTATTAATAATGTATTTTCTACAACTTTTAATTTGTAATTTAAAGGTAATATATAAAACCACAATCACTTACCAACAGTGGCAACAGCAGTCCAGATGATGAAAGTCACAATGAAAGTATTAGCCATTGTAAAAAGAAACTTGAAAAACTAAATCTCATAAAAAGACTGGAGACAATGCAAACTATGATGTCGATGACACCTGAGAGTCTGAAGATGTAGCATCTGTGTGAAATCATTCCTGATGGACAATATCAATCAGTAACCACTCCTCCCAGGGCGTTACTGGGCAATAAGGACCTAAGGATTCCAAGTAAAGATCACTAAATTGCTTGTAAAGAAAATTCAGGTACAGTTAATGGGTGTGTTGTGTGATGTTGCCTTGACTCTCCAGAGGTTCCCTGCCCTGCTCACAGCTTCCTGTCCTGCACGTTTCGTTTCCCTGCTGCTGAACTCCTGGCTTAAATAGATGGCTGATTAAAATGACTGCAGCAATTGAAAGCATTATGACGATTTTCAATTTCTATCAGTTCACCACCGACAACATCTATATTACAAGATCACCACCAACAAGCCACAACACCACTATGCTTGTAGGACCTGAAAAATTTGACAACTTATTTTTGTATAAATAATTTAGGCTTTCAGAACCAAATGCTGTTTCTTTTAAAAACAACATTTGATAATGAAGACTTATAAACATAGTTTATTGTCGACAAAGCCTAATGTGATAACACAATAAACTACAAAGATTGTATGAATATTTAATGAAAATGTAGTAGTTACTAGCAGATTGTTGCTGTGCTAAACTGGTTATCAAGCAACTGTTGCTAATTGATTTACATTTTAAAATGGCTCCACCTCTGGAATTGATCACCATCTGATAGCGAACATTTGTGAGAAGTTTCATGCTTGTCATCATCCAAGCAATTCTTACAGCAATCCCCCAGACGACTAGTTGCTGGGAGCAATGATCTGTGATAATGCTCTTTGTGCACCGAGGATGCAGCAGTCTGTCATTGACTGAGCTCTCCAGTTAATGTACATATAGCTTACCTAAACCTTCAAGTGCTGAGCTGTAAAAATCGGCTGCTCATTTTTGACTGTATGTTGTCTTTATGATTTTATTTTTATGTTTTTACAATGTAAAGCACTTTGAACTGTCTTGTTGCTGAAATGGGCTGTATTTCAGCTGAAATGTGTATGCTGAAATGTGCTGAAGTGCAGCACATTTCAGCAATATAATTTCAAGTCAATCAAGTTACAAATAAACTTTAAATTTAAATGTTCAAAACCACGTTTAACGATCGCATTTACCACGTGGAGAAGAAATGAGGAAAACGGAAACATGGTTTTGGTTTGGTTTCTAGCTAACTTTTTAACATTTAAGCTTTTGGGGTTTTTTTAAAAAAATGTAACAAGACCTCTGGTTCATTGTATGTTTAGTTTTATTGCACCTCTGGCCACATGTTAAGATAAACCTGTTCAGTTACTTCTTAACTCAAATAGCAAATCAACGGATGACATTGGAGAAATTCATTCAATCAGGGATCTGGACATGCTGAGGATGACTTGATTAATTTTCCAGTAAGCATCAGAAAAGGAAGATTTCAGTAACTTTAAATGCAACGTGGTGCCAGACAGGCTGGTCAGGGTGTTTTAGAAGCTGATGATCTACTGGGATCTTCTCTCCCAACCATGACTCTCCCAGTATTCTGGGGGACGTAGGCAGAGGAAAGGCTTTAGCCACTAAACCTCTGACCTCCACCTGAGTCATATAAGTGGCATCAACTACCTGACTCACTCTTTGGTTACCTAGCAACAACTTGTTGAGCAACTTGCGTAGTAGCAAGTTAAGGTTTCGCCACCAGGCCTCATAACTGCTTAGAAATAAAACAAAAAAAACAATGGCGTAGAGTGAAAACTGCAGTATTTCAGATATTTAAAAGAAAAAACTAATCAACTATTATTGATATTGACAGATATGTTTTTCAGGCATATCGTCCAGCCGTGCTCAAACAAAACAAGGAGTTCTCTGTATGAGATTGAGGACTGGCCTCCAATTGTTTCTCAAAACCAGGAAAGTGGATTAAGCCGGAGTTTTCCAGATATCCTGGCTGAATTAAGCTTTGATTCAATTTCACGAAAGCAGTAGCGTATAAGTGACCATGGCGATTTATCCCGTGCAACTAGCCTGCTCCAGACAAGGCTAACAGCCAGGATTGCACAATCTTGATGCCTTATCTTTTCAGTCAGCGGTCACACCAGACAGAACTGAAACCAGCATGTTTTAACTGATTCATTTTTCTTATCTGTCTGTTTTGATCTTTATTTATAAACTGGCTTTATAATGTCACTCATTAATTTTGGCAGCAAATACTGTAATATTTTTAACTTTATGGTGGTAGAATGTACCATTATCAATTATTAATTTACATTGCTACTGTCAAATTGTGTTTTTGAAGACTACTGTTGTTCTAAGATTGACTGAGGGCTTTAATAGATTACTACATGTGCTCAGAGGGTTAGAGAAATAGCTCATAAAGAAGCAAGGGTGTTGTATAAAAATTTAACTTAAAATAAAGTTTACATTGTAAATTAACTTTCGTGTCAGCATTTAACAATTGCAATATTTACATACAACATTTAAAACATGTACTTATTTACATTATAAACATACTTTTGCTTCTAACAATATACATTTCATAAGTTTCATAGCACTTTATCTTGTCTGTTGATTTTAAACTGCCTTTGCGCTAACAGTTAAACTGGAAATCGGCCCTTCACAATAAAAGCATTACAACTCAAACAGCAAGTTATCCATATTTAAAACTAATTACGGGCAATATTTAGGGGCCTTGTAAATTATTAGTACAATTAATTTGTACATTACAATCCTGTTGTCCTGTTTGTTCTGTTTAATTAAAGTAAGAACTGGAGGAGCAATACGGGAAACTAACGGCAACTTTGTTCGTCACACTTAAAAAATCATACCAGCCCTGAACTGCAACGATGATTCCCACCACCCGTTTGTTGAGACCGGGGTAATATAAAATTTATTGTGAGGTAAAGCTACACTTACAGTGTAACCACTACTAACTAACTACTGAGCAACCCGCCACGTTCAGTCTATCCACTCACCTGTATCAACATCCTTGCAGCGCTCTTCCCGCCATTCGCTTTCAACCAGCAGCTCCCGGAGAAGAAAGACTGCCGTACTCCAGGCCAGTCATTTTAAGGATTCCTAGAATTCTTAAAATTTTTAGCATGAAACGAAAACCCGGGCATTATCATCAATCAGTAAAATCCCCACGGACCAAACTCGAAACTTGGACGTTATGCCGCTAACACTTAGCTTAGCTCTGCGCAACGCAAGTAATGTTCCGGCCAGAACACGGTGCGCTAAATAATAAAATATAAATTAGCGAAGATTTGAGGCAAGTACATTTTCCTCGAGGAATTTTAATAATCAACGTACTCAAGTTATTCAAGGAATTGTTTCAGCCCTAGTTGCATCAGTGTTTTCTTCTTGAGTTGAAAGTGCTTCAAGTCCTAATACTCATCCAACAGAGTGGAACCACACCTTCTGAGCCTGGTTTGGCCTTGGTGAAAGTGATACGGGCGTGATGAATTGATTGCATGATGCCAAGCTTAGTTTTATCTCTTATCTTAGATTTCTGGATCCTGCTTTTGTGAAACAGCCTTCAGATCTCGACCCATCAGAGCCACTCTGGCATGTTGTGGAATGGGAGAATCGCAACATGAAAGTGCAAACAAAAAATCTGTAGTCACTGTGGACCAAAATCTCTGGGAATCTTTGGTTACATCTAGTTGAAGCCACGCCCCAAAGAATTAAGGTGAATCTGGCTTTAATAACGCTACAGATGAGTGTGGGCATGTTTTATCTTATTTATTTATTTTTTTGTATTTCGTGATTTTGTGTTTCTCGCTTATTTTCATTCATTTAATTGTTTTGCTGATGGGCACTTTGCTAAACGGCAAATTTTTCTATGATTTTTAAAAACCTGGTCATAAGTATATTTCGCCAGCCAGATATGACAGAAATGTGTTTAAATAAGTTTATGGAATGACTAAAACTTGTCATTTCTGCCTTTGACTTTATAGGCTACATAAAGATACTGGAGGAATAAGGTTTATATTTTTACTTTTTAATGCCTTTAAGCTGGCCACCGGTCCTGTGTTAACACAGCAGCTTGATTTATTTTTTAATCTTAACATAAATACGTTGGCCTTGGTGAAAATCACTGAATAGTTTATTATAGTTCATTTTCAATACATCTCAGTGTATTTTCTTTGAAGAATATTTTGACCCACCTGCATCATGTATCATCACAAACATTTGGTTACCAGGGAAAAACTACGTACTTTGACTTAAAGATTTATTTTGTTATGACGTTACGCCACCAAAGGCATACACCAATAAAATTACACCTAAATAAATTGTGCATAAAGTTGTCATGGACTCAACTGAACTGAGATTAGGGATGCGTAGAAACTTGGAAAGGAAGGTTTTTATTGCACATTCATTGCTAGTTTTATCTTGACTTTGAATCTCTACACTGACACTATCTTCAACTCTTACTTCATCTCCCCTTCATCTAGGGTGTTGGTCCAGGAAAGGGATGGTTTAAACACTCATTTACTGTTATGTCATCATGACAAAATGACTGAAAGATGTATACACCCTGGACAGTCCTGCATGTTCCTAGCAAACAAAATGTATTTTTGGCATTTCTAAGTAATGCAGTTTCCAAATGTTAAATACAACAAATGAAGGTAAACAGTGGTGTTCTCCAAGGTTCTAATTGAGGTCCAACACTTTCTACTGATCTGTGCTACTGTAGGAAGGGATCATCAGGACACAGTATTAATTATCACACCTGTGCTGATGACAGACTGCTCTGCATTTCTGAGTGTCCTAATTTGACCAGATTTTGATTTCTGAAAAATCAGATGACTTTACCAAGGCCTGAAATGGTTGTCATACTCTGTACACTTAAAGAAGACTTTTGAGCTTAACGTATCTAAAGTGTGCTTTCATGATGTGCTTAGAAAGAATAGTTAAAGCTGCAGTATGTAACTTTTATAAAACATATCTTACAACATAATATTGAGTTCCTCTAACAGTAACAGTGGATAAAGAGTTTTTATAGACCAGTAAGTCATTTCTCTTCCATTAGCATATTGAGCAGCGAGTACATGAGGATGACTGACAGCCCTAAGACCCTCCTCCTGGCTCTGATTGGTTGTTTTTGGTTGGGAGTGGTGCATTTCTTCAGATGGCAATAGCAGCGCAAGACCTACAATTTTCAGCTCAATTTGACTTCTAATTGTATCAGTTGTGATGTATACAATTTTTCAGCTTAGAAACCGGTTTGTAATGGGCATTCTGCCTCGTTGATGGTGTAACTTTCCCATTATCAGAATGATACTCAGAATACCTTCAAGTTATTTTATGTTATGTTGACATGACCCACCAACATCCAAGGTGAAGTTGAAATGGAGCAAGCATTGAAGAGAACATCATGAAAAAGAGAAAGTCAATGTAAGTGAGTTCTGTAAATGAGCAGCAAGTCAGCTATACATCAGGGGACATAAAGCTTTTATTTTTCACTCAGGGTTACGTTCAGTAATCAATCCCTCCCTAAACTCGGCTGTCAGTGGTTTGATTGTTTTCATAGACATAGACATTGATTAGGGAGTGTTTTTACTGATTTATGTCTATGATTGACTGATGTCATAACAACGGACATTTTATAATCAAAGGTCAGATTGTACCAAACAGGGTGGAACCAGTTCCACCCTTGTGCTGGCAACCAAATGTCTGTAATTACACATAAGTGTAAAATATTCTGAGAAACAAAACATTGACTTATTCTGAATCAGTCATAATAAACAATTTAATAAGGTTTTGTATAATAAATAAAGCCTATAAAATACTCCAGTGTTAACAGAGAAAAGGTGGAGCAGCTATAAAAGCAAGAGAAATCACATGACCTGGGTTTACTTTACATGGCTGTTCTTTCATTTGTGGACATTTGAGATGTTAAAACTGTTCCCTGGTGATCCCAACACAAAGGTAGCTTATATATTTTTTTAGATACTTACTGATGTCAGAGGACCTGGTTTTGTAAATGATCTTCTGTAAGAGAGATTTAATATATATTTTTGTGTCAAAAATATTAATTACTTTTAAACAGCTTAGCTAATAAGGCATTAAATCCCTCAGGGATGTGGTAACCAGATAGGAGCATAAAACAAGAAGAGTTGAACTCCATCTCGCTTTTATTTTTTGTGTTTTAAATTGCAGGTATTCAATATTATTATATTTAAGTGTTACTTTACCCTTAAATGTTGAATTCAGGGAACTTTCAGTGACCGTCGCCCTATTTATCTATCCAAGTAAAATACTAGCCAACTAGAAACTCATTCAGGTCAAACATCGTCTGATCTGAACAGTTACAAGCTGATTTACATTTTATCTTGCGCCTCTAATGTTCTCATCAGACTTTTTAATAAACAGTTAACGTGCTATGTCAAGGCCAATAACTTATCTTTTACACAGCCATGGTTTCCCTTCTGGTCATAAATGTGTCAAAGTGGCTTTAAATGATTTAGGCGGCATAACGTCTGCTCTGAACTCCGGTCAACATTGTGCTGCAATTTTCACTGATTCATCAAAAGCTATTGATTCAGTTTATTATTTCATTTGAATAAAAATACTAATCAACCTTGGGATTGATTTTGTTATGGCTTTCAAACTACAATACTTGTCAGAGTGCCATAGTAGTAGTTGAATACTCTCAAGGGCTTTTTGTTTCCAAAGGACACCCTCAGCTAAAGGAGTCATTGTTGAAATGTGTATGATTCCTTTATTTGATACTAATGACAAAATTGATCACCATGCTTGCAAAGGAAGTCTTAAAAAATTGGATATAATCTAATTTTATAATCTGTAAATAAGAAACTGTTCTTAATGTTTTGCCTGGTGAAATAAAGATTTAACAAATTAGTTTTTATTGCCAGCAAAAAGGCCATAAAAGAGGCTGCAACTTTGTCACCTGATGGCCCTCTGTAAGTGAACACAAAGCACAAAATAACAAAGCGACTTCATTGTTTACCACATATATCATTTTGTTTTAAAATTTGTTGAATGACTTATTGCAAACAATCTCCCTTAATTTGATTTTAGTCCCAAACATACAATGCATCCTGGTGATACAAACTTTAAGTTGAATAGTAACGGTCATTTTATACAAAAAACATGAAAATGTGTAATTTTAGTCGAGATACACTAGAACATGGTAATGAAATGATTTTTTAAATGTATTGACACGTGCATGTCCGTTTAAGAGACAGGTAAGCTGGTGCCAGTCTTAAGTGTTGGGTTATAATCTTTTGCTGACATCTGCTGTCACGAAAAAGAAATTTCAAGTCGATAAACACCTCTTTAATATATCTTTAGTCAGTTTAGTCATAGAACTTTGTCTTCAATCTAAATATCTTGCTCTTTCATTAGATTCTGTTTTAATTTTTGTCCTGCTTTCTCCTGCAGGCAGCGTATTGGCTGGTTCTGAAAATATATAATTTGGAAAATGGAAATAAACACATGGAATGGCAAAAAACTCATTTCAACAATAAATTAAAATTACTAAAATGGCATCGTAACTCCTAAACCAGACTGAAATTGTAACACATACATGTATGCCAGGATAATGGCATACTGTGGTAACTTATTATGATAAGGTTTGCTGTTCCCAAATTGATATTCTTCTTGATGAAATTCATTAAAGCACACTACTGACACTAATCTATACAGCTATGGATGCGTATGGATGTCTTTATAGGAAAAATGGCAGACATCCACATCTGCACTAGTTTACTATTAGAGGAGTGAAGTAGCCTAATAACAGTGAATCTTTACAGTGGAAATGAAAGAAGCAAGAAATAGAAAAATAAAAAAATATCCTTACAGGCTTGTGAGGTTGCCTCTGCCTATGTGGGTGTGGGTGTGCGTTTGTGTGTGCGTGTGTGTGTGTGTGAGAGAGAGGCGCACACGCACACACGCACCTACACAACAAAAGACAATTTAGACAGACCAATTAACTTAACATTCATGTTTTTTGACTGTAGGAGGAAGCTGAAGTATCCAGAGAGAACCCAGGCATGCATGGAGAGAACATGCAAACTCCATGCAGAAAGACCTCAGGTCCTTCTTGCTGCAAGGTAACAGTACTAACAACTGCATCACTAAAACAAAACAAACAAACAAACAAACAAAAAAAAAAACAGCAATGCAAACTTTATTGTTTCCATATTTTAAAAAATGCTATTTGAAATTCCAATGAGAAGATAAATAGGTAATCTCTGATTTACAGCTTATCAGTTAATGGCTATATCACATAATATAGCCATTAATATAGCCATTAATATTATGGCCATTAATATCATGGCTATATATCATGATATATAGCCATAAAATCATTTTTTTATCATGATAAAAAAAACAAAAAAAAAAACACAAACATTTCTATATAGATTAAAAACTATTGGACTTACTTGCTAAATGATTTCACTTCTACACAAAGCACATTGAAAGGTACTGAACATCTTCACATTCTCTGATTTGGAGAATTTTTCAGCTTATCTAATTTCTTAGTTCAACATAAAACTGAGAATCATACCTGAAATGCTGAGCAAAAACAATTCTAGTAAATTCGTAGATGAACAATTAAAAAAAGATTTTTTTTAATCATCTTAAATTAAGTATTCATGTTCAACTTACTAATTCAGAACTTAGTAATTGTAAACCTAATGTCATGATTTCAACAATTAAAGCCACACTGATTTATAGAAGCTATAAGTAATAGAGGAACACATGATATTGGTACATAACGTTGCAGCTGATATGGCTTCTTTTTACATCTTTTCAATCAGGAAGGTTCCAATAAATAAAAAAAACATGGGGAAAACACCACTATAGGAATTTGTGAAGTGATTCAGCTTTCCTCTTCTTATTTAAAGTAAGAATTTGTCTGGCCTCGGATCTGAGCATAAGGGTTTGTGGTTTGGTACTGAGTGTATGTGCTGTTTCTGGACTGGAGCTCCTCATAGGGGTTGTATCTGGGTCGACTCTGGGAGAATGAAAACATATCATCTTGGTAGTTGTTGAACTGCTGCAGCAGAGAAGAAAATATATTAGGATTTTTGAGTGAACAAAGCACAGATGTTTGTTTACATGACGCTATATGCAGAAATATACCTACCGAGTTTCTCCCTGAAGATATCAAGTTTTGTCGGCTGTTGGTCGGAGTCATCTCCAGGTTGGTCTTGCTGCCCCAGTTGGTGCTGGTATTTGCCCGTGGGATTTGAGGGAACCCAGGATTTACCAGGTTGTTTGCTGACTCATTGATCCAGGTGGAAAACCCGTTGCTGATGCTGTAGGGCAGTGGAGGTTTGACAAAGGAAGGGATTTTGTTGGATTTCCAAAGGTCTTCCTCTTTGCTCTTGGAGCCTTTGTTCTTTAATCTGAAAAAAGAATAACAGAGTTCTGCAACTGTCTCTGTCCTATGTTGTTGTGTTTGTAGCTAGCTTTCTATTGTTATCTGCAATTAATTTGTAAAACCACCCAACTTTAAAGTGACCTTGCACACCTAACAGCTTTAGAAAAAAAAACATACAAGATAAAGGAGGTTATAAAAGTCTCTAAGGTGATAAATGAACAAGGTTCAAACTCACTTTTTTAGTACAAATGGCTGAGCGATCAACCCAACGATCATCAGGGATCCAAGGACACAGCCAACGATCACCATGATCAACAACGTTTCTAACAAACAACAAAGAAGCCGTCAATGATGAGTCTCAGCCTTTACAGGATCACAAAGCAATTTTAGAAAGAATTTTACCTCAAAATGGAAAATTTGATTATAGAGATTTCTCAAAGTGAGATTTTATTAGAGGGAATATTCACTTGGGTAAAAAAAAAAACAAACAAACAAAAAAACTATTAAAACTACTTTTTGATGTTTTGTGTTCAGATTAGTTTTATAACTTTTTAAAAAAGCTTTTGTGACACCAGTGACCTTTGCACAGCTAGTAAAGCCTAGAAAGACGGAAAAGAAAAGCAACAAAAGGCCCAAGGTCAGGACTGGCTCTCCCCTGAGTCATGTGGAGCCCCCGTTATAACACCTATTAGAAATATATTCCTCAGCTACTCTGTGTCATAGGCCCAATTCTGAAATTTGACTGTTTTTGTTAAGAAATAATTTCATTTGATTGAAGCTTTTTTTTCATCTATATTTTATGATACCAAAATAAACAGCCTTTGAGGCTGAAACCTCTTTTCCTAGGGAATCCTTGTCAAGAAGCATCAACAACACAAAAATTTAAACTGTTAAAAGAAAATGACCAGATACATGTAACTGAATCAGCCTCAAGAACTTTTAAGTTTGAAGGTTAAAGACCTGACTGTTGATAAATGCTTAAATTATCTTAAAATTCTCACAGTGGTCTACTTTTTTACAAACTATATGTAAGGATTTGGTTTTTTCTCTGTGTTAAGTTTCAGTTAACACAGAGACTCATTTTCAGTTAATTGAGTCTCCGTGTTGTCTCGTCTACGCCGTGATTGTTCCCAGCCGTGTCTCGTTTCCTCATTACCCTCTGTGTATTTAATGCTACCTGTGTTCTGTGTTCTTCTTCTTTTTGTTTTATGGCGGTTGGCAAACAATTTATAGGCCAAACTTATACCGCCACCTTCAGATGGATCAGATGTTAATCCACTATAATCTTGCCATAATACCTGTTCTCCTTAAAAAAAACTAAAAATACTATTAAAAACTACATCCCCAGTTCCGTGTTCTTTCTCGGATCCTAGTCTAGTCTAATCTAGTCTAGTCTGTCATTAAGTTTGCTCCAGTTGTGGAGCTTTAGCCTCCCACTCTCTCTGTGCTGCCTGGATTTCTGGATTACTTTACCATTAAAACCATTTTCTATTCACTCCAACCTGGGTCCTCTGTGTCTGCCTCACCACCTCTCGTGACATCATGACACTAAATGACACACCAACCAGAGCAGCTTTTCCAATATGAGTTCCACTTGCAAAATATCCAGCTGCTGTCAATTTAACAGAAAATACAGTAACAGATGAGAACTATTTTGTGGACGACCACTGGCTTGTGAGGATTAAAAAGCTTCAAATTACAGGGCAACTTCAATATTTTTGAAAGAATCTGTACTGTGTATGAAGCAGGAATTCTATATTTTGAATGAGCTAAAATGTTGTGCAGCTTTGCAAACAGTTCCTTTATATGAAAATACAACTCAAAATTTTGACAATATACCAAATCCAAGCAAGCTGCCTGCCCCCACCCAAAACATAAAAATTAACACTTTGATGAATATGCTTCAAATGTCATTTCTGTATACTCACCGTCCTCACAGTTAAAACCAGTACGACCAAAGTCACATCTGAAACAAAATACAAAGTTTAACTTAAAACTGTTGGACTTGCAGACAACCATGGAGCCAACCAGTTTGGTCGATAGACTTACAATGTACAATTGTTGCCCTCAGCTTTCTTACCAGCGGGACATGCTAAAGTGCAGAAAGTTACACCACAGTTAATGCTCAGTGACACATTTCAACTCTTTGGATATTAAATATCCTTACCCAAGCATAATCTGTCAGTGTAATCTGAGGTAATGTAGCCGAAGTTACACTCGCATGTCAAAAGGCCGTTTGTATGGTTGCAGTTTGAAGACGTTTTGTCACAAATATTGGGAGTGCAAGCGGTTTTGACTTCAAATGGGAAAGAAAAAGGATGAGATCAGAAAACAAAACATTTACATATAATCAAGAAAATCACTGAAAGCTACATTCATCAGTACATAGAAACCCAAACCCAAGGACAAAACTCTAGTGAAAGAAAGGGTTTGTGTTTAATATAACAAATTTTCTGGAAGATAACTGTAATTAATGTATTGTATGTAGAATAAGAGACATTAATTAGACTGGAAACTCCAAAATAAGAACATATTTGTATAAAACCCACATTCAGAACTTTTTGCCAGCGGACAGTCGTCACAGGCAATCTTTCTCATCGTGTCTTCTACAGTTGCTTCTGTGATATCAGAAGTTACTTCATAGAATATTTCTATTAATGCTTCAACGTTTGGCGGTGACCTCGTGTTTGTTTTATTTTCCCTATGTGGAAAAATGTCACAATTAAGGAAGATTGCACTAAAAAGTGGATTAGTTTACACTGTAATTATTCACTAATGTACAGAAAATATAGTTTTGACTCTGAAACTTACCTTAGCTCCAGCACTAAAGATGAAACGTATCCATTGTTTTCACCACTGAACTGTTTGTAAATCTGTGTATTAAAAATAGCATTTTAGTGAACAGTGTTTTGTATAGGCAATGTTTGGGCTCAAAGAACAAAATATATTTTAATATAATCTTAAATTAAATTAAAAGTTGGGGAGTGACACCAGCATTACTCCGCAAATTTTTTTTTAAGTACGATGTTTGGGCCAAAATAAAATACAGGGAAAGATAAATGAGTGCTTACCTCACCAGTAATGTCTTTTTCAGTCTCCTTAAATATTTGTGATGTTTTGTCGGCCATTGTGTCAATATATGCTCTGTTCAAGACTAGCGATCCAGGGAAAACCTTGGCTATTTGGAAAAAACAAGGTTATTGTCAGAAACGTCCACAAAAATCCCACACAAACACTTAAGTAATTTAAATTTTAAAATGACAATTTACCACAGTATCACATTTTTTCATTAAATATTTATAAAAAGCCAGTTACATTACGATTAATCTGGTTAAGTTACTATTAAACTGATAGAACCTGTTTCTACTACTACTGACGTTAATAAATAAAATCATGGCTAGAAAACCAGCTACTAAATCTAACTGTACAGTTAAAAACATTAACACTGAAAGGGACAAAACGCATATGAACTTTAGGATTCAAAATAATTAATGGTTGGAGTGTATATATGAAGTTTGTTTCTTTACACATACAAAATATAAATAAGCAAATTTTGTGGTAGGTACATACCACAGAAAAAATATTCAAGATGGGCATTATAATTTGAAGAAAGCATATATCTAGCATTAAAAAAAGAACAAGGTACAAATATAAAAAAAGTGTTTAAAAGTTGTACTTATGGAATTTATAGGCAGGACTGATTGTCAGTCATAATTCAGTTTCAAAATCATCATTTTGCATGTCAAACTTAAAATTTTGAGTACAAAAGGATTAGCATAATAGTTATATATATTTTTTTCTTTCATACTAATGATTTCAAGTTTACATGTAATTTTGAATTTAGAGTAACAAATTTGGTATTTAATTTACAGTCAAAAATTTGAAGTACATAGTCATGACCATAACTGTAAAAGTAAATTTCGACAACTTATTTTTGTTCAATTGTTAGTTTGAAGCTTGAAACTAGGACATAGATATGATATTCAGTCATAAATATTAATTGAAAGCTAATATTTATTAAATTCAATTGGCCCTACAAGTTACCATAATGAGATCCACATAAGTCTACTTTGAAAGGCTTTACAAATCCCCACAATGATCAGCAGGGGGCAGCAACTTACGCTCTAAATTTATGCCTCTATCACCTTTAAACAGACACTGAAACAAGGGATAGATAATTACTTCTTTAACGTAGCTTTAGTGAAGTAAGGTCATTCATATAGTCAAATTAAAAGAGCTCAATCCTCCCACTATCCCCCAAAAATCTGATTCTGTTGCTTTAATGGAAAGAGTTCCAAAGCTTGTTTATGAATAACATAAGTCATTTCGGTGACACTCTGCAATGAAATGTACAATACTGTCTTGCTTCAAAGGTTTCTACACTAAGCGAAAAGAAGAAGTATATTCCCATGTTTCTTTACACTCAGATACTCACATTTTTCACAGCCTCGACCCTCATAATGAAATTGACCAGCCAGACACAAGCACAGGTAAGTCAGGCCAGCACGTTCTTCACAGGTGCTTCCACCGAAACATGGGTTTGAAGCACACGCACCTTGACAATTATGACAAATAGATAAACACGCAATGAAAGAACTTCATCATTTTGGTCAATTACAGGTCAGTTATTTTACATAAGTAGTGCTTTCTAAATATTATATGTATTTGTACAGAAATGTAATTACTTGGAGGTTCTGTAGTTCCTTGTTGTGATGCTGTGGAAGAAGCATTCGTTGAGAAAGATTCTGTGCTTGGCAAAAGACTTGGACCCTGTGTTGGTGGAGTATCTGTTTGTGGAGTAGCTGTTGAAGATGGTGTAGGTGTTGGGGGTATTATTGGTGTTGAAGATGGTGTAGCATCTGTGATTGGTCCAGATGTTGGAGGTATTGTTGGTGATGAAGATGGTGTAGCATCTGTGATTGGATCAGATGTTGGAGGTATTGTTGGTGTTGAAACTGGTGTACTGTCTGTGATTGGTCCAGATGTTGGGGGTATTGTTGGTGTTGAAACTGGTGTACTGTCTGTGGTCGGTCCAGATGTTGGAGGTATTGTTGGTGTTGAAACTGGTGTACTGTCTGTGGTTGGTCCAGATGTTGGGGGTATTGTTGGTGTCGAAGCTGTTGTAGCGTCTGTGGTCGGTCCAGATGTCGGAGGTATTGTTGGTGTCGAAGCTGTTGTAGCGTCTGTGGTCGGTCCAGATGTCGGCGGTATTGTTGGTGTCGAAGCTGTTGTAGCGTCTGTGGTCGGTCCAGATGTCGGAGGTATTGTTGGTGTCGAAGCTGTTGTAGCGTCTGTGGTCGGTCCAGATGTCGGAGGTATTGTTGGTGTCGAAGCTGTTGTAGCGTCTGTGGTCGGTCCAGATGTCGGAGGTATTGTTGGTGTCGAAGCTGTTGTAGCGTCTGTGGTCGGTCCAGATGTCGGCGGTATTGTTGGTGTCGAAGCTGTTGTAGCATCTGTGGTCGGTCCAGATGTCGGAGGTATTGTTGGTGTCGAAGCTGTTGTAGCGTCTGTGGTCGGTCCAGATGTCGGAGGTATTGTTGGTGTCGAAGCTGTTGTAGCGTCTGTGGTCGGTCCAGATGTCGGCGGTATTGTTGGTGTCGAAGCTGTTGTAGCGTCTGTGGTCGGTCCAGATGTCGGCGGTATTGTTGGTGTCGAAGCTGTTGTAGCGTCTGTGGTCGGTCCAGATGTCGGCGGTATTGTTGGTGTCGAAGCTGTTGTAGCGTCTGTGGTCGGTCCAGATGTCGGAGGTATTGTTGGTGTCGAAGCTGTTGTAGCGTCTGTGGTCGGTCCAGATGTCGGAGGTATTGTTGGTGTCGAAGCTGTTGTAGCGTCTGTGGTCGGTCCAGATGTCGGAGGTATTGTTGGTGTCGAAGCTGTTGTAGCGTCTGTGGTCGGTCCAGATGTCGGAGGTATTGTTGGTGTCGAAGCTGTTGTAGCGTCTGTGGTCGGTCCAGATGTTGGCGGTATTGTTGGTGTCGAAGCTGTTGTAGCGACTGTGGTTGGTGCAGATGTTGGAGGATTTGTTGTCATGGAATGTGTTGATCCATCTGCGGTCGACACAGGAGGTGATGTAGTTGACGTAGCTTCTGTCGTTGCTGTTGCTGTCGTTGTGATACTGATGTTAGTGTTCATTCATTGTCACAGTTTTGTTCATTTTAAATAACAACACTGCTTGGATCTTGACTCCATATTTTGCATATTATTATTGTTACTTACTGTAAATCGCCTGTTGTTAATTTTCAATACACCTGCACATTTTAAATGTTTTTTTAATTTAACCTACACAGTTGCACATTAATTTGTACTGGATTACAACATTTTTAATAACTGCACAGTATTTATGTTGAAAATTCACCCTTACTAAATGGATTGTTTTATTTGATTTTGTAGGTTTTATACTCCAATGTTTGTGCAAATCTATTTGCTTTGGTTACCAGTCGCTTTGCTGCTGTTGTGCTGAAATTTCCCTACTGTGACACAATAAAGGATATTTCTTTCTATTGTATTATATTAGCTTCCAGATTCTAAAAGAAGTATTTATGGTTATGAGTGAGCCATTATTTAAAAAGTGTTTCAGTTTAAATAAAGATACATGATTAATGATTGACGGCTTTTATACATATAATCTAATATACGGTAACCACTTCAGGTGTATCATTTAGGAGTTTAAGAGTGAAGTTGCACAACAATAAATGTTATAGCTCAGTACGTTTGGCAATAACACATGCCATAAATGATAACTTTTGAAATAAAAATCCAAAAGTCACTAGATGAAAAGCAAGAGAAGCTGCATTATCTTTAAACAATAAAACTTTTCTAATTTTCAAACATTAGTTATTTTTAATTAACTAACATCTGTTTAAACCTATAAACTCTAAACTTAAAGCAATTATGCAAACTAATTTTACTGTTAATTTTTTATCCTAATAAACAGATGTTGGGATTTTGATATTTTTTTTTTCTCTCAATTTGAGGCAATTATTTAAAAAATTATCATGGTTGTGTCCATTATGCTACCAAGGTTTATTTTAGTCACCAGATGTAAAAAACAATGTAAATGTTTTCCAATTGATATATTTAATTTGTTAAATTGTCCCTTCATCTGTATCACTTATAAACAGGGCTAGAAAGTAACAGATTACATTTACTTGTGTAACTATAATTAAGTACAATTTGTCTGTATTTGTGCTTTTTCAAGTAGTTTATAAAACCTGAACTTTTACTTCTACCCGAGCATGTTTTACTCAATTACATTTGAAATTGGATCCATTTATGAGTTAAAATGACAAATTTAAACAGTTTGAGATCAGTGTGTTCTAATTCTCTTTTTGGAATCCACAATCAGCACTTTCCATTCATAAAACATTTTCTAAGTAGCTTTCGCTTAAAATGAAAGTTCAACTTTTACTTGACTAATGTTTTACAGTGGCAACTTGTATTTCTGGAACATTTTATCCAAGAAGTTGTACTTTTATTTATTTATTTTTTGCTCTTTCCACTTCTGCTTATAAGTCTTTATAGACCACAGCTGTTTCTTCATTAATAGAAGAGCAAACATTATTTAACACAATGAGGGCAAAAAAAAAGAATCAAACTAGTACAGAAAAAAGGTGCTGCTACTACTTCTGAACAAAATTATTGAAACATAGGATATAAAAGTATTAATGCTTACCGACAGTGGCTATGACAAGCCAAAGGATGAATGTCACAGTCAATGTTTTCGCCATTATCAAAAAAAAAATTAAAATAAAAATAAACTCGAAGGTTAAAATCCCACAAAAAGACTAAAAGCAGTACTAGCTATGGGTGGATGACACCTGAGAGGTTAGAAGCCTAAGATGAATGTGAAATCAACCTTTACTGTTACATTTTAATCAGTGACCACGCCTTCTGGGGCAATAAATGTGTCAGATCTTTTTCAAAAGAAGATGGAGCATAATTTATACTTATGCTCCATAACTATAATAGTTATGCTCATACACTGTCTTTTCCACATAATTTAAAAACAAGTAAATGTTTTACTTGTCACAAAGTGACTGTAGTGATGGATTCTGACCTGAACCTTCAGAGTCATGTGAAGACAATCACAAAATTGCCCTTCTATCCCCTGGAGAACATTTACAGGATTAGAGGACTAATGTCTTGGTAACGTCTAGAGAAACTCATTCACATGTTTATCTTTAGTCTCATTGATTACTGCATCAATGTGACTAAAAACAAATCCTCCAGCTGCAGCTGATCCAGAATGCTGCAGCTGGTGTTTTCACTAAAACCAGGAAGGTAGAACATCTATCACACCAGTTCTAAAGTCCTTACACCGGCTCCCTGTAGCTCTGAGAATAGACTTTAAAATACTGTTGGTAGTTTTTAAATCACTGAATGGCTTAACATCACAATACATGAAAAATCTGCTGTTGGAGTCTCAGCCTTCGGACTCCTCAGGTCTTCTGGTTCTTGTCTGCAATCTGGAACAAACTTCCAGAAAACCGTTTAACAGTTGAAACACTGAGTTCCTTTAAAACAAGGTTAAAACAGATGCAATTTACAATGACTTATAACCAGAGGTGAATAGAGTACTCAAAAATGTTATCCAAGTCAAAATATATCTATTACAATATCTTTTTACTCAAACTGCCCAAGAAATTACTCAAGAGGAAATAAGTATTGTCTAGTAAAAGGCTGATTAGATTATTTTACATATTATTTAGAAATTTTGTCATCAAACAGAAAAAATTTGCAAATTCTGATATCTAGGAAATTATTACAAATAGATCCCTGTTATGTTCCGGGTTTCTTTGGTTTTGTTTGTGGGTTTTTTGTTTGTGCGTATTACTCACCCTCGACCATCAGATGGCACTAGACCTCACCCTGTGCGTGACGACACCAGCGCACCTGATTCAGCTCATCAGCGGCAGGTTCAAGAGGAGCTGACTGCCAGTCCTTCAGCGCCTGAGTGTTAGCCAGTAACGGGACCTCTGAGCCTCCTAGAGCCTGTCTCTGTGTTCCTTGCTGCCCTGAATCTCCTAGTGATTTTTCCCTGTTGTTCTTTGCCTTGAGGTGATCCCTTGTAATGCCCTGGATCTACTCTGTGCTAATCCTTCCTGGTTTTCTGATCAAAACCTTCCTCGTGATGCCGTGGAACGTACCCACTGGTTGCCCGAGTTTCCAGACTCACCTTCTCCGTGTGATTACAAGTTCCTCCTAGATTCCACGAGTGGCAGACGCACTGCTCATCTGTTCCCGCTGAGTCTAAGCCTACCTGTCCGCCCTCCGACGCACTCCTTTGTTGCCTCCTGGAAATCCGCCATCAAGCACAAAGAGACCCACAGTCTCTTTGTGGGTCCAGGTGGACCCCGGACATTTCAGTAAACCCTCCCAAAACTTTGAACCTCCAAACCACAAGTAAGCTCTGTCCAGTTTATCGAATAACACTCTCGTTTCCAACAAGCCTGAACTCACCATCTTCTGCTCTGCCTCTCATAGTGTGCCGATTCCCCTGTGAGCCTGTTCCCTCCCTGGACCGGACCCTTTACTCTCCGTTCATCTGTTATTGTGTTCATAATAAATTCATTTACTTATCTATAAATCTCTCCTGTGTTGTGTTCTGCATGTGGGCTAGAAATATAGAACCCAACATGACAATAACATCGCAGAATATCAAATCCAAGCAGAATGAACACTTTTCTAAGTCAAATTTCTTCAATATAAAACTTATTAAACTAATACCTACACTTGATATTGTAAATTCAACATCTGCTGTAAAAGGGTAAGGTACTTTCAATGACAATATATGTGTTTACTGTTGTCTTTGTGTGTCCAAATGAAACAGAAGGCTCAGCAGGGAGAAAATAACAGAAGAACAAACCTTTGTACAAATGATGAGTCCCACTTTAACATAAACAGTAGATGTCAAGTTAGTTTCTATAGCTTATTCCAGCAACAAGGCAGTTCAAAGTGCTTTACATCATAAAAACATTACATAGTCATCAGTTGTGAAACAAGCAATAAACATTGCTTATGTCTGTATCTCACACAGTTTTGGTTAAAGCAATGTTGTTCTTCATTCTGTGAAGTTACTGACAATGAATGGAGTATTCAGAAATTTTACTCACGTAAGAGTAGCAGTGTTTCCTAATAACAACACTTAAGTAAAAGTAATAAGTACGATGTAGTAAAACTACTCCTAAAATTTTATTTTATTTTTCCCCACAAAGGATTTTAAGAATCAGTAAATGCCATGGAGAGTTGCAGCTTACCTTATAGCTCTACACTCCGAGCTACAAAAATGAGCTGCCATAAATGTACATTTCCAAAGTCATACTTAACAATCAGTTTTACAATGTGGTGAATAAATACATATCACAGACCATGATCTGTATAAGTTATAGCCAGAGTTGAGAAAGAATTAGTTACATTTAGTCAATTACATTTACTTGAGCAACTTTTTGAAAAAAAAAAAATGAAAAAAAAAGTACTTTTAGGACTATTTTTAGTACGCTGTACTTTTTATTTGAGTAATTTTATTATGAAGTATTGCTACTTTTACTTGAGTAAAAATTCTGGATTTTCTATTCGTTGGATTAAAAGCAAACATGTTTTAACCAAAACTTCACCAGACACAGACACACACCGGCGGTTTTTGTTAAAATATTATATATATGAAAGAAAAAATGGGGAAAACTTTTATTTTGCCTCATTTTGTTATTTTTTTGCTACTTAAATAAATTATGTCATCATTTTGTTCCTTAAAGCTATTGATGAGTGTGCAAATTTTTATCTTATCTTATTTGCTGGTGGTAGGAGTTTGTCCTGGAACCAATGGCTCAGCTGTTTTCTCACTCATTCTGCACAATTACGAAATTGTAATTTCCCCTATAAAAGTTTAGAAAAGTGAAATTAAATATTGTATAAACACACCAAAGTACTACATAATCATGTCAAACATCCATGTGCTGGACAAATATCTTAATAGAATGAATAAAACTCATGTCATGGAAATATTTATCAGTAGGTCAAAGGTGTTAATAATAAACCATAGGAATTCATGATTACATTTCTTGTCAGTTGTTTATTGCTGTTAATCTATCCTCCGTTAACACTGAAATAATTTTAGGATTGATTTATTCACAAACTTTATGAACAAATTACCACTGAATTGCCTATTTGTAATAGGCGGAATTGCTGCTCATTACCAAAAATAAATGTTATTTTAACTTTGATTCTCTTTGCATTGATACTCTCTTCAACTCTTGCTCCATTTCAACATCATTTTGGGTGTTGGTGGGAAAAATGCAGGATTAAACACTCATATCATGTTATGTCATCATCACTCGATGACGTGAAGGTACTCCACGTATCATCCTGGCCAAAGGCTACAGCGCTCATTCCATTCGTTGCTATCGGCTTCTGAAGAAAATCGACAGACGTGGATCAGATTTATCTGCATCCGTCACTCCAGGAAGTCGCAGTAAACGTTTAATGCGTCTTGCCTCTGGTATCACACAGACCCACCAGTAAATGGGTAAGTTTGATGCGAGAACTTATTCATTAAATGTGTTTCCGTCTCCCGTTTCGCTCATTGACTCCTTTTTGGAAAAGCATAAACCACCCCAGATTTTATTGCAAAATTGAGGAGGGTATTTGGAATTTTGACGTTTCCCTCGAATTATACTAATGCGATACTCAGGTAAAGAAAAACAATGTTTGAAACAACTACAGAAGAGTGGAGTGGAGACAAAGTCATCCAATAAAGCCAAGCCTATGAAAACACCAAGTCTTTGTGATGCTTATTAAAACTGTCCCACACTGAATTTATTTCTCCATACCGTATAAATTAAATACCCCTGCTTTTCTCTCACAAGCTAAAAATTAATCACTAATAATTGGTTGTTATTGCTGACATGTATTTGTCAAATGGCCATTTTTTTCTTCCCAGATTACCCAAAGAGATTGGGTAATTTGTAAACAAATTCACTGTAGATTTCCAATGGGATTGCCAGGTGCAATGTAGAAAACCAATCATAACGCACATGGGAGTTGACAAAATCTTCTGATTTCTTAGTTCAAAATATTACAAATGCAAATATCCAGGCAGGGTTAGAACTGGAAGCTGGTTAATTGATCAACATGTAGTGAAAGAAAGACCAGCCAAGGTAATGTGTGTGTAGTTCAGCCTGGATGTGTAATTTTGAATCACAAAAAAGACAAAAACTGATAACAATATCTTGCCATATAGCTCACTTTACTCAAACTGGCGACTCGGTTTTTGTTTTAAAAGTTACTTAAGTTGTTTAATTGCATAAATATTCCATCCAACAGCAATAATAGTTAGTGTTTCATGCATAAATTAAAGCCCAATAAATGAGATTAAAAGTACTTTTTGAAAATAACGATCTTTAAGAAAGTATTAAACAGGGTTGTCATAAAAATGTTTTTATATTGAGTTGATTTAAATGTCAGCAGAACATAATCATAACAAAAATAAAGGCTTGAAAACATCAGTATGAGTGTAATTGATCTAAATAATGCTAAACTCAGGGATTATGAATGTATTGTTTTTATTGATGAGAGAATTTTTGACCTAAACTGTCTGAATCAGAGGTAAAAACATTAAAATTATGTTTATGTGTCCAGGATAAACAGTAAGATCCTTTTTAGAAAATATTTGAAACTTGAAAATCAGCAATCCAATCTTTATTATTAACTCATATAAAAGTGTGTGTAAATTTGAAATACAGGTAATCTCTGATTTAAAGCTTTTCAGTTAAATACAACATCACATGAGGAAATACGAAAAGAAAAATGACACAAGCATTACTAAATATTGCAAACTATTGGAATTATATTATAAAGGATTTTACTGCTATATAAAATATATTGAAATATTATGAACATCTTCACATTCTCTAATTTGGAGAAATTTTCAGCTCATCTCATTTACCAAAACTTAGTTAAACATAAAACTGACACTCAAATTAAAATGCTGAGCAAAGAACAACTGTAGTAAATTCATAGATGAACACACAAAAAAAATTAAACACGGTATAACTTATGGACTCATGTTCAATCAGCATATAGAACAACAGGTGACTCAGAATACAAGAATTGAAAAGATTTAAACAATGAAAGACAGATTGGTTTATCACAGCTTATAGGATAGAAGTCACACAATAACAGCTAAAAGTAGTAAAGGAACACGATACAATAATATCTACTACATTACGTTGCACATCTTAGCTGATATGCTTCTGTTTACATCTTTCACATCAGGGGGGTTCAAATGAATTGCAGTCACTTGGGAAAAACACCATGATAGGAACCGCTGCAGTGATTCAGCTTCCCTCTCCTTAATTATAGTAAGGGTTTGTCTGGCCTCGGATCTGAGCGTAAGGGTTTGAGGCTCGGTTCTGGGAATAAGGGTTGCCCTTGGGTTGGATCTCCTCGGAAAGGTGGGTTTTGGGTCGAATCTGGGAGTACGAGTACATGTCATCTTGGTTGTCGTTGAATCGCTGCAGCAGAGAAGAAGAGACATCATAATTTGTGAGTGAATAAAGCACAGATTTTTGTGTTCTCGTGCAGAGCTGTACCCACCGAGTTCATCCCCGAAGGAATCAAGTTTTGCTGACTGTTGCTCGGAGACATCTCTAGGTTGGTCCTGCTGTCCCAGTTGTTGTTGGCTGTGGCCCGTGGGATTCGAGGGGCCCCAAAATTTGCCAGGCTGTTTGTTGGCTCTTTAACTGAAGCGGAAAAGTTGTTGCTGTTGCCATTGCTGTAGGATAGTGGGGCCTTGGCAATAGAATGACTTTGATAAGGTTTTCCAATGTCTTCCTCTTTTCTCTTGGAGCTTTTCTTCTTGAATCTGAAAGAAAGAATAATATTTAAAAAAAAACTGCAACAGTGTTTGTCCTGTTGAGTTTAAACTTGCATATGTAGCATAGCTTGCAGTCTATTGCAAAAATATGAATGCAATTTTAGAGAAAAGGTGATTGTAAAAGTCACTAAGGTGGATAAATGACCAGAGTTCAAACTTACTTTTTTGCTACCAATGGCAAAGCGATCAACGCAACGATCAGCAGAAATCCGATGATACAGCAAACGATCACAACGATCAACAACCTATCTAACAAACAGAGAAGCAGTCAGTAATTAGTCTCAGCCTTTTTATGATCCTGATCCAACAGGATCACATTTTAGAGATCATTCTGTCTCAAATTTGAAAATTTGATTTCAAAGATTTTATTCTAGCTTTAGAGGGAGCATTCACTTGGCTAAAGAACTACTTTAATTTTCTTTAGTATATGCTTATGTGTTTGATATTTTTTTTACATAAAGGCCTTTGTAGCACTAGTGAACTTTATTTGTTAGTTGCTGTGCAGTACAGCAGAGAAAGAAGAAGACATGCAGCTAATGGCTGAGCTGAAGTCCAGCATTAGAACCAGTGTTGATACTGTTTAACACTTAGAAAAATATTCCTCGGCTTCTCAGAGTTATTATTATTCAAATTCTTTTATTTGTTTTAAACATGTAATAACAACAATGAAACAAAGCCAAAATGGCAACAGGTGCTGACATCATAGATGTAAAAAGAAGGAGGGGTAGGGAGGAGGGAAGGAGGGGAAGAAAGGAGGACAGGTGGGAGGGATATATGCTCGCTTCTCAGAATTATTGGCCCAATTCTAAAATTTTTGTCTCTTTTTGTCTCCTCTCAAAATAACATAGAAATTATTTAATTTACACATGGATTATTGTATGCTGAATTTTAATTGTATGCTTATTGTAATTCCTCTCCTTGAGCAAACATAAAAATTAACATCTTTATGAAGATGGTTTGACTTTCATTACTGTATACTCACTGTCTTTGCAGTTAAAACCAGTATAACCAAAGTCACATCTGGAAAAAAAACAAAAAAAACAAAACATAGTTTAACTTGAAACTGATGGACTTGCAGAAAACCATAATGCCAGACAGTTAGGTCAATGCACTTACTGAATGCATTTGTTGTCCTTATACATCTCACCAATGGGACATGCAGCTAAAGTATAGAAAGTTATGCTACAGTTAATTCTCAGATAAAGATTTCAACTCTCTTGATTGTAATATTTCCTTACCCACACATAAGTTGTCACTGTAATTTGTTTTTTTAAAGCCACTTCTACAGCTGCATGTGAAACTGCCGTTTGAGGGACTGCACATTGCAGATAAAATGTCACATGGTTCGGGATCACAAAGGGTTTTGACTTTTGAATGGGACAGAAGAAAAAGTTGATGGCATCAGAAAACTTCATAACACAGATATAAAGTCAAAGAACATCACTGATAACTAAATTCCTCAGAACGTCTTCAGAATTAAATTCTTGACTGAAATCCTGACATTTGACACCTACACCACGTTTTGTTTATGCAGTGGTGCCATGCCTGTTAAAAATGTTGAAAATGAGTGTGTAGTAACACAAAACCTAAAACAGAACTAAACCATAGTGGAAGAAAAAAAATAATAAGAAGAATAAGAATAAAGTTAAAAAGAAAAATAAACAGCTTTAATACGACATAATGCTGATTAATATAACAGATATTCTGGGAGGCAGGTGTAATAAATGAATGTGCCATGTGCACATAGAATTCTGCCTTTTTTATAGAATAAAAGAAAGTTAAACTACATTAGAAACCCCAGAGTAAGTACATATTTGTATAAAACCCACCTGTAAAGCTTCCTGCCAGTGGAGTGCCTTCCACTACTTGTTTTACAGTGTCTTCAGTGATTTCAGTAGTTGAGTCATAGACAACATGTATTAATGCTTCAATAAAGTCTGACTGTGACCTCTCTTTTGCTTGTTTTCTCCTATGTGGAAAAATGTCATAATTAAGGAAAATTGCACTAAGCAGTGGATTAGTCTATGTCACACTGTAAAGAAAACACAGTTTTGAAACTTACCTGAGCTCCAGCAGTTCAAGTCCAAGATATCCTTGTTTATTTTCAAACTGTTTGTTAACCTAATTATTAGAAATAATATTTCAGTGAACAGTGTTCTATTTAGGCAATATTTACAGACACAGAACAAAATGTTAATTTAATTGTAAGTGCAAGACAGACAAAACCAGTATTATTCTGTGAGACATTTGGGGCAAAATTAAACAAAGGGAAAGATGAATTAGTACTTACCTCAAACGAAATGTTAGAAGAAGTTTCCAAAAAAATCTTTGATGTTTTGTTGGCCATTTCAGGCAGAAATTCTTTCTCCCAGACTAACAGTCCAGGGAAGACCTTGGCTATTTAGGAAAATAAGATCATTGTAAGAACATTTCCACAAAAATCACAGGAACAAATAAATATATTCAAGTAATTTGAGTTTTCAAATGACAGTTTACTATTGTAGCTATTTTGTCATTGAAATGTCTCCCAAAAGTCAGTTAAATTACTTTTGGTCTGGTAACCCCATTAGCCCAGCAACTGGTGACAACAAAACTGAATTAAGAAAAAAAATCTCATTACTATTTTACTTAAAACAAGTATTGTCCAAATCAAATGATGCTACTTCCACCACTGCTGTTACTTCTAAATTGAGTTGTTGCTTGAAATCCTGATACTAAATATGACTTGGGTCTATATATTTAAAATAATTAGCACTGAAGTGGCCAACATGCAGCTGAACAATATGGTTCAAAATTATTCAATATGGGAGTGTCTACATTGTTTTTGATCTTTAATTGTTCAGAGGATACAAAAACACATAATATGGTGAATTTGTTAGTAGCTCTGTTTCATGGTTTGCTAAGCCATGGAACGAATATACATGATGCTCATTGAAGTTATTTTTCAAGGAAGTATAATTTCCCAACTTGAATTAAAAAACATTACTATGCAAATATCAGTAATGTCATAACTATGCATTTAAAAGTCACAATTTTGAAAGTTATTGGCAGGATTTTTTAAGTATTTGTTTCAGTTATCAAAGTTAGAATACACAGTTTAAAATTCATGTTATTTACAATATTAGTAAAATCCTTACTTCCACAGTTATAATTTCTGGTTTCTGCATTATCATTATGAGATTAAAATTCCAAATTTTGATATAAAATGTACAGTCATAATTTTAAGGTTCACAGTCATGATAATGAGTTTAAAAGTCAAAGTTTTGACAAGTATTTTATGTTCAGTCAAGAGTTGGAAATTTAAAGCTCTAATTTTAGTTTTAAAGGCATTGTAACAAGATTCAAAGTAATAAATATGAGATTAAAAGTTCAGTTATTTTGGCTTTATAAATTATTATGAGGTCTGCAGTATTGCATCTTATAAAGAGTATCATTAATCCTTCAGTTGATAAACTGAAATGAAATCCCTTTTGAAAGGCGCTAAAAATTCTCAAAATGACCAGCAGGGGGCTGCCACTTGGGATTCAAAAGGATGTCAATCTACGAGTCCTGTTTGTAACAGGCAATAAAGCAAATAATCTAGATCACCACTTCTTTAACTTGTATACTTATATAGTCATATGGTCAAATTAAACATATTGTGATAACCCCCAAACCAAAGAATGACATTAAAACTGCCTAGGCTGTTCAGACTGTTTACTGAAGCCAGCTTGTGAATAACCTAACTTTTTTTGGTGACATTCTGCAACAAGATTTTTTCATCTTATCTATCTGCACAGGTTCCTACACTTAGTTATAAGAAGCACCATATTGATTTTCAGATACATACTCTTTAGACAGAATGGAGGTCTATAAGCTTCACCAGGACGACACAAGCAATAGAAAGTCTGGTTGAATCGTTCTTCACAGGTGCTTCCAGTAGGACATGGGTTTGAAGCACAAGCACCTTGATAATTATGACAAGAACCACAAACACACAGTGTAAGAATTTTATATTTCAAGTAAAGTATTTTAATCAAGCAATGTTTTCTAAATGATTTTATGTGTTTGTAAAGTATCTGAATTACCTGGAGGTTTTGGAGTTGCAGGCACTGGTGATGTGGAGGGACTGTTCGTTTGGGAGGATCCCGTGTTAGGTGAAACACTCGAACCCTCTGTTAGTGGAGTTCCTGTTGGTGGAGTTCCTGTTGATGGAGTTTCTGTTGGTGGAGTTTCTGTTGATGGAGTTTCTGTTGGTGGAGTTCCTGTTGGTGGAGTTCCTGTTGATGGAGTTTCTGTTGGTGGAGTTTCTGTTGGTGGAGTTTCTGTTGATGGAGTTCCTGTTGATGGAGTTCCTGTTGATGGAGTTTCTGTTGGTGGAGTTCCTGTTGATGGAGTTTCTGTTGGTGGAGTTTCTGTTGGTGGAGTTCCTGTTGATGGAGTTCCTGTTGATGGAGTTTCTGTTGGTGGAGTAGCTGCTGAAACTGGTATAGATGTTTCAACTTTCGTGGTTGGTGTAGATAGTGTTGTTGCTGTATTTGATGGAGTCATTGGTGTTGTAGTTGCTGCGTAAACAAATGTTAGTTTTTCATTAGTTCCGAGTTATAAAACATGTGTTGCCTTTGCTATCAATCCATCATGATTTAAATAAAATTCTTCAGTTTAACTAATGATACCTGAATTCTATGCTTCTTAACTAATTGATAACAAATTTAGCTGAATTATTTAGGAGGTTACTGGGGTTTTTTTGTCTTTGTTATGTTTTCTTCCACAACAACTAAATATAAAGCGTCAAGTATTGCTTTTGGTATAAAACATATTACAGATTATTATTCTGAACAAAAAATCCAAATAAAATTATGGTCACTGAAATAACTGCAGCAGAAGCAGTATCGCCTTTAAGGAGTAAACCCTTTCAGATTTTCAGACACTATCTATTTTTAAATCGATATAGTTACTTGTACCTTAAACCTGTAAATTGCCTTAACATAATTAGGCAAACTCAATTTATTGTTAATTTTTATCCTTAAATAAATTGAAATTTCTTCGGTTTGAGGCCATCGATTAAATAAAACAATAACCATGGATGTGTTCAATATGTTGCCAGGGGTTATTTCAGTTACAAGCTAAAAAAATGTGATAAATATTTTGTAAGAGATATAATTCATCTGTTAAACTGTTGCTTCACCTGCTTTGTTGTAGTCTTTCTAGACTGTTTCTGCTTTAATGGAAGAGCAGACAGTATTTCAACATCATAAGCACAAAATAATCAAGATAGTACAGAAAAAGATGTTTCCCTTGACAGCTACTTCTAACCAAGATGATTTAAAGATAGGATATAAAAGAATTACTACTTACCAACAGTGGCTACAGCAATACAAAAGAGGAATGTCACAATCAATGCTTTAGCCATTGTTCCAAAAATAAAATGAGGTCAAAATCCCACAAAAATACTAAAAGTAGTACAGCCTATGTGTGGATGACACCTTAAAGGTTGGAAGCCTAAGACGAATGTGAAATCATGCCTGACAGCGAAGTTTTAATCAGTGACCGCGCCTCCTGCGGCGTCACTGGCCACTAAATGTCTTCCAGAAAAAACCCCCGAGGCCATGTTTTTTTGGTTTTTTTATTTCCTTATTGCTATCCAATATCATAAACCGTCTCTGGCACAGATTTTCAGAAGAGCTGAAAGTATGTCACTGGTCGGGTAAATTCATCACACTTGATGCCTGTTAGGATAAAAAAAACGGCAACAAAAATGTTAAATCACTCTAGAGTTATTCATCTGGACCGAACAGTCCACCAAGTTCTTTATATTCGCATAAAAGTGTATGAAAATACAAAGATGTATCAATCAGGGTAAAAGTCTTCTCACTTTATTGATAAATTTTTCTCTATATTAATGAATAACAGTTTGGGTTTTTTTTGTTTGTTTGTTGTTGTTATTTCTTTTTTGTCTTCAGGAGCTTTAAATAATGTTTCTTTAAAGCCATTAAGATGCAGTTTATAAGGATTTATACCTGAGGCAGGTGAATGGTCAAGGCGCTGTAGTTTTTTTTTTGTTTTTTTTTCCAGACTCAGATATAGTTGAAAGAATTTTTCGAACCAGGTATAAAGAGTTATAGCTTACCTAAAATTACAAGATTCCTTACTACAGATATGTGCTCTCATGAATTTATGTTTAATAACAATCTCTGTTACTATGTGTTATATTATACATAAATAAATAAATTCTGGTTCTTTTTGGGTTAGCGTCTAGCAGAAATTTGCCATTCAAGATGTATTTGTTTTCTTCATCATTTATATAGTCAAGAAGATCCATAAAGAATAAAAACTTATCTTTCATGGGAGATGTGGTCAAATTAGGATGCTGAAAGTATCAGACACAGTTATAAAAATTACACTTTAGCAAGAGAATAACGACTAAAATCTTTTAATGCAAGAAGGGAACATATAGTGGAGCAATCCTAGTATTGTCTTATATTTATTGCTATGTAAATGAATATCCATTAATCTTGTCCTGTGAATATTTACCCCTCATTGATTACCCTTGAGGTTGCAAAGAATGTTGTACAACCAAACCCAAAGAGACACTATGACAACACTGGCTACTAAAAACAAACATGCTCTGACTTTTGAGGACAGATTTGTTTTCCATGCTGTTTCACTCCTTTTCACACGCATATCTCTGACTTTGACTTTATAGGTTACAGAAAGATGTTAATAATAAACCAGAGGAACAAAGATTAGACTCCTTGTCAGTCGTTTGATGCTTTTATAACTGTCCCATCTGTCCTTTCTTAACACTCTGGTATTTTTAAGCTTGATTTATTTAATAATCTAAATCGGAATACAATCACAAAGCATCATTAATATATATTTTTTTATAAGTCTTAAAATATTGTCGCTGAAGGACAATTTTGACCCACTTACTTCCTGCATCATCACAGACATTTAGTTACCAGTAAAACAGGGTGGGACTGACCTTTGATTTTAAGACGGTTCATGTTGTGAGCCTGTTTATGCTAATCACAGGCATAAACAGATAAAAATATACCTAAATAAAACGTGTATGAAGTTGAAATGAACTCAGTTACACTACTGTTTAATGAGAATATGAAACACCTACATCATTTCTACGTCATCTAGACTGATGGTGGAAAAAAAGATGACTTTTCCTCCCCACCCATTCAAATATTCATTTAGGTCACCGTCACAAAATTACTAGAAGGTATTCTACGTATCATGGTGACCGTAGGGAAGGTTTATCCTTGTCAAAGTTGCAAGTCTGTTCCACACAGCTTTCAAAAGGTGATGAATTGTAAACATCACAAACTGACAGGATTAAAAGATGAAAATTTGGAAAAATTAGGAAAAAGAATTACTTAAAGGAAGTATCTGGGTTCTCCCTGTGCGTGGTGGGTTCTCTCCAGGTACTCCGGCTTCCTCCCACAGTCCAAAAACACGACTATTAGGTTAATTGGTCTCTCAAAATTCTCCCGAAGTGTGAATGTGTGTGTGCATGGTTGTTTGCTCTGCTCTGCACCAGCACTCCTCCCGACCCCATTAGGAACAAGGGTGTTAGAAAATGGATGGATGGAGTATCTGAGTTCTCATTAAGTGCTAATTCTGTGAGGAACCAAAATTAGCAAACTAAACTCTACTTTGGTCTAAAGAATACCAGTAGAGAACATTTGATTTTAGTGGTCATATATTATTTTATTTGCCTGTTTGTATAAATCATATTCTGGCTGTAATATATGTCAGAATAGGATGGAGAAATATTTTTTGTAAAGCTAAGTAGTGCAGCTTCTACATGTTAAAAACAATATTATACTCATGCATAAACATTTTTTAAACTAACCTTCTCCTTTGCAGATTCCTTTGGACCGGCACACATTACTTTTGACTGCACACTACTTATGTCTAAATTTTGCTCTTTATTTTAATCTTTATTCTGTTTTTTATTTATTTTATATTCTTATCTTTGTATCAACTTACATGCCTGTCACTTTGCTGCTGTTGCACTGGAATCTCCTCTCATTAAGTGCTACAATAAGGAACAATAAGGAATATTTCTATTCTATTCTCCTATGGCTTTTCTAAATATGTTAGAGTATCATTATCAGCTTAATCTGGACAAAACAGAAGTTTTAGTTTTTATCATGGACTCGGCCAATGAATAAAGGTGTTAGATCCTTATCTAATCTTTTCTTTGAACAGCTTTAACAATTTTATAAGTGTTCTATCTTTTGAAGGACATAAACAGAGTTTCACAGTTTCTCTGTCAGGCCTCTATTGACACTTTAACACAGTGCTGATAAGAAAATACATCCATGTGGACCTTTGACAGATGAGGAACTGAATTATTAGCTTCTATTGTGGTTGAGAGGTTTAAAAATCCACTTCAAGGGGTTCATAACTCCAAATTCTTCCTAGAATTTGGAGAGACCACATCTTTGGTCTTTCCAAAGATTTGGTACACACTCACACAGGTGTGAGTGCAACACCAGCAACTCCCAACCCCATTAGGGACAAGGATGAACAGAAAATGGATGGATGGCTTTCACTGGTGGATGTTGGAGTTCAAAAACCTTAGAAATGACTTCTAGCCCTTTCAAACTAATGGATTTCAATACCTTTTCTTTGCCTGTGTTCTTGGATGTCTTTAGATAAGGGCACACTGTATTGGTTTTTGAGATCTTTTAGCCTACTTCATCTTGTCAGACTGGTTCTATTTAAATACTTTCTAAACTTTACAAGTTTGAAAATACCCAACTTAGTAATGAATCTGACTAATTAAGATCAGTTTTCTCAGAACTGTTTTAGCACAGTTAATTCATGATTTCAACAAACGGTGGAAATCATGTTTTTCTTTCAGCAGCTATTTTTTGTTAATAAATGAACACATCATTTAAACATTGCTTTCTGTACTAATGCGGGTTTTCTTGAAAATTATTTTTTTTTTTTTTTTGCTGATCATAAGCATTTCTGGTTGACAATAAAGGAAAAACTGAATACGTCTTTATGGAACCATAAATCTTTTCACAACACAGTCAATACCACTGTTAGACAACTTCAACAATGTGTGGCCTTGTGGGTCACCACAGTTTAACACTACAGTAAAACATTAAATTTGGACTTTTCTTATCCTAAAACCCTAAAGTGGTGCATATCAATTTTCCAAGAGTCAACCTAATAGGTTTATTAGGTTGTTTTGCGATGGAAACCTTTACACAAGTGACCGGACTTTTCATGTACAACAGACCAACGACTTAGAAATTATATTGATGATATTTGGGACATGGTTAATGACGCCTTAAACATGAACATGAGTAAAGACTCTTTGCCATTACTGACAATGAGTCTTTTATATCACTTTAAATGTTACACCAGTGAAAAAAATACCATCTGTTCAGAGGAAACACTTTTCCCAATCTTGCGTCCAGAACTTTCAGCAACATTTTTTACCCCCAGGTTTTATCACCTTGTGGAGTGTCAACACCAGAGCAATCACACAGTAATAACTGCCCCTCCTGACAAGTGGAAGTCCAAAGTCACATCCATTTACGTGCTCTCCTTATAATACCGCCCAGCAGCTCTGTTCCTGGCAGCGACTGTATGACGACAGCAGTGATTAAGCTAAGAACACCATGTTTGTGAAGAGGGAGGGAGGCTGATAACAGGTGAGCGAAAACTGTCTGGACTCCTCTTTTTCCTGAAAGCCTTTGACCCGGAAGTCAGAGCCTCTGTAGTGAGAGAAGAAACACAAGAAGTAGATTGAGAGGTTAATAAAAAGACTTATTAGCTTGTGTGAGTCCAAAATGGGTTTGGCCAATACCTGGTTGTGTCACCACTGATGGTAACAACTATCATCAGATATTTTTCCAATGAGTCTTTGACGTCACTTTAGACAGCATTCGGGCTGCACTACTGTGGTACGACCAAGGTGGAAGAAGCTTAGGACAAACTCTGTCTGAACTTTGACTAGGCCCTTCCAAGAAGATCATTTAGTTTTTATATTGCATTTAAAGGTGAACTATCTAATCATAAGATTACAATAAATAAGGTTATTTATCGTAGCATAGCAACTGTTTTAAGTAAATTAGTTTATTTATAACACCACCTCACAGAAAGTCATTCCAACTCAATCACACATAATCCATAATCCATAATCCACTTAATCCTAATTATCAAACAGCACATTAAGTTCAATTCTTTGTTCTACTAAAGCTTGCTAAATCTGACTGATTATCCGAGAATTTCTTTTGAATTTTCTAGTTGAGAGAACAAGAAAAAACAAGAAGGAACTCACAATTACAAGTCAAAGTCAAGTCTACAAGGCCAAAGAAGAAAAGAAATCACAGATTATCACACTAACGCCACCATGTTTCACTGGTATGGTGTTATTTTTATGAATAGTTGCTAGTTAGTTTTATTACAGATGCAAGAAATACACTTTCCAAAAATGTTTTTCTAGTCATAAAGCCACAGAATATTTTTTCTAAAGTATTTGGAATCATTAAAAAATTTATTTTTTGGGCTATTTCTTTGGTCAGTAGTGGTTTGTAACTTTTTTTAAACTTCTATGGAGGCTATGTTGAGGTGTCTTTTTCACAAATAAATTTGTGTGTTATTAAAACACAAATTTTAATAAAAGCATGAGAGTGTGATTTTGTGTCTGGATTCTTTGTGACCTGTATGAGTTGATGATGATTAGCTGATGCGACGTCTCACCACTAGTTCATGTTATATTTATTTTTAAATATTTACTCTCATTCAAAAGATGTTTATGACCCAGCCCTGACTTAAAAAAAAATTTAAAGATTTTTTTTTTTCTAATGTGTTCTTATACTTTTTTTTAGATTGAGCCATGTTTTGCTTTTTAAAAATTGTTTAACAAACTTTGTGTTTCTCAGTTATTTCTAAAATCTCTGTATTAACTCAGACTATATAAAATTGTTTTTATGATCTGAAACATTTAAGGATGGCATAAAAAAAACTTCTCATAAAACAAAAGAAATCTCTACGAGGGTAAATTTTTACTGCACCTTATTTGCTTGAACTGCTTACAGTAAAGCAGTGGAATTATTAAAATTAGTACAGCAAGCAAGAAAATTTAGTTCATTTTAATCTACAGTTATATTGGCAGTAATATAGTTGGGCATGTGATACACAGCAATAAAACTTATCACCATCCAATGATTCCATTTGACTAATTTATAACATGCATCAACCAGTCAGTCTGTGTAAGGATCATTATGAATATTATGCAGAGGGGAGACACAATTGCTGAGTAAACACACTAAAAACATTTTATTCAGAGTTCAGAGGCTGCACAAACACAATACTAATGCTGCATTAAACTGCAGCAATTAACCACTGTTACTGAGTCCATTTATGCAATCTGCAAAATAGGCACTTAAACTGATTAATTTTAAAAGTATTTTTCCATTCAAGCTTACGCTGTTCTTCAGATTATGGTGAACGTGGTAATAAAACAGCGCCATCTTACGGTAGTAAAGTTTAATGCATGAAGGGATACATGTGGAAAAGCTCCCAAATGTGTTTTTAATGACACCTAATTTGTATTTTACAAGTTTTAACACAAAAACACTTGGCAAATTTGGTAGTTTGTGTTATTGTTTTTTTTTTTTTTTTTGCATTCAGGTGGTCTTAAAAAATAAAAAGGACTAGAGACACTTACGGAGTGAGACGTGCATCTGTCCAAAGTAACTATTTGGGGGGGAAAAAAAAGACATTAATTTCCATTCATTTTGTGGTGGGCACCAAAATTTACCCTTACCATAACCTAAATCTTTAACTTCCTTCTCAGATTTACATTGTGCCTCTTTCTGGTCAACTTTACATTTCAGTAAAGTTAAATAACTTTAAGTCTAAAATTTTGAGGCATATAAACAACTTCCAGTTCAGATTTATCTGGATGCTTCATCTATAAAACGAACCACTTATGAGAAGGAAAAAAAAACACATCACGCACAACTTTAGTAACAAAAAGTTTTATTGGCTTCTCTAATCCGTTCATCTCAATAACAGGTATAGCCTGGGAAATCATAACACAAGGGGACTAGAACGAATAAGACAAAGGAACTGCAGGGCATCTGCTACAAAAATTTGGTATTGAGGTGACAGAAAAAAATCCGTACAAAATGTTTTCATGCATACTGGAAAAACAAAACAGATTTTTAGTGTTTTTGTACATTTTTGTAAACAATATCCTTCTAGAGATCATATCAAAACACATTATGGCAAGTAACAAAAATAAGGGATATAATGAGAAGAATGAATGTTCTATGAGGCATCTATAATTCAACACTGCTTGGCGTGGATGGTATTTTTATTTTTTTTTTTTTTACAGAAAACAAAAATAATACATTTGCATTTTGATGAGTTGTTTGCTCTAAAATTGTAAACACAGGCAGTGTTACATGATTATACAATATGTCGAACCTATACTACAAATATGTCCACTACATACATAAAACGCGTGTCCCTGCTTTTTTTTTAACGCTTTAATGATATGAGGTATATTTAGGTCAATCTTTTTGTCTTTTTTTTCCTCTCCCCTCCATCTCATTCACTCATTTTTTTTTTTTTTTTTTTTTGTTTTTGTCTCTTTGAAAGCATAGTGTTTGGAGTGAAGTTGCTGGTCAGTCAGTCTTTGTTCCTTGTGATCTGAGCAGCTTCGAAGTCTCCGGTGAAGCTGTGGCGCTCACAGACGTGGGAAAGGGAAGGGGATGGGGCGACGGCTCACAGGAAATCAACTAAATTAAATATCAACCCTGGCTGCCGGACAGATTGGCTTTAGCCAAGGAAGACAAAGAAGGCCATTGTTTATTCTTGTGAGTGCAGGGCTGCATTTTGGGTTGGGGAGGTGAACTGAACTTAACTTTGTTTCTGGATTGCGTTTCTTTTGACTCAAGAAAAAAAAAAAAACAGAGGAGGGATTTGGTGTAGGTCCGCGATTATTTGCCTGAAAGGATCTGCTACAGAGTTTGTTTGAGTGATGCTATTGGTAAATAAATAGAAGGGTTTGGGTATGCAACCAACATACCAATATAAGGGATCCAGCATGTCAGCCCGACTCTCAAAAACACTTAAATACAAAGAGGTACTCTCAAAATATTGAATAACAAACATTATGGCAAATCATCTTTTTACAACAACACCCGAAAAACCGCAAAACAAAATCAAAAAAAGAAGACAAAAAAAAAAAGAAGTCCCACCCATCCCGTGTTCTACCCTTTAAAATAAAAAAAGCAATAAAAATACGCTTAAATGCCCACGGCCACCCTTTACAAATCACTCGGCCGACCCCCGTTAACCCACCCTCCCTCCCCATTCACAGTTTTCTCCTCTTAAAAAATAGCAATAACCATTAGCATAATAATCACGTATCACATATGCAAATTGAATGGGTTATTGTTGTTTCCAATGATTTGTTTTAAAAAAGTGCTTGTTTGATTCCATTGACACAAAAACAGGAACAGCAAGGAGTGGAGTAGAAAAGTGGTGACTTATTAAAAAAAAAAAAAAAAAAAAAAAAAAAAACTAAAAAAAACTAAACAGCATGATAAAAAGATCACTGTCTGATGCTCGTCGCATCCTGCAGCTTCATCTGGATAGAAATGAGTCACCTGATGCTACAATACTCAGTAATGTTGAAATGTCTTTTTAAAAAAAGGTGCCACGTGAAACGCAGCGGGCTGCTGCTGCTGATAGAAATTCATGTAGACGTGGCTCTCAGAAGAAATGTGAATGTCTTCCCACTGAGACAACAGTACCATAATCTCGACAAAGCTATGCGCAGTACAAACCGAACATTACCGTGTATTGTAAATTTTGTTGTTCTGACAAGTAACAAAATAAAAAACTAAATAAGACAAGAAAAAAGCTTTGTAGTCTCAAAATATGCCTGTAAAAACTGTGCTAATTGCATCTCATAATACAAAGTCTTATTACACAATTTCGCCTATTTTCCTGAGTTTATATGTTTTTTGTAACAGACAATATATACTTTTTTGCCATTTGAATTCTGGGCCTTTCCCTGACACAATGTTATTATTATTGAAATCATCAACATTATTCATTACTTTACAATGGTATGATGATTGATAAAAATCACAAATAGATCAGAAAAAGGAGGAAAAAAAACAAAACAAGCAAGTTCATAGCTACCCTCTAAACTTTTTTTTTTTTAAATTACATTTAAATCTACGATACGTTCATATCAAAAATCACTACTCTTAAAACGAAAACATAGGCGACTACATGATAAAAATGAGAATATCTTAAAAAATTGCATTTTGAGGCCATAGAAGACCCTCCCTGGTCATTTTGTATTAACATTTAATGGCAGTGTTCATAAAAACAAAAACTTTGCTACAAGAACTAAACTGGAGCGAGTGCGGGGGCCGGGTGGACAGCGACCGAAACAGAAAACGGCCCCTCTTACAGGCTTCACTTCGTCTGACCCTTATCTGAAACTTTGGCTTGTCGGGGTTTTTGATCCTGTACTCACTGGCTCACTGACATCAGCTAACAAGCTGGTATACCCTGAGAATTCTGACACCGGAGTCCGTATTCTGTGTTCCACCTCTGCTCCCGGGTCGCTGCCGTAGCTCAGAGGGGTCCGCCGGCCGGACTTGAATTGGGAGCCGAAGGCCTGGGCGAAGTTCTCGATCTGGTACGTGGTTTCTTTAGGGGGGTTAAGCGGGGACAGGTCAGAGTAGGTGGAGCCGTTGGAGGCCGCCGCGCTCCCTCCGGCCTTGGACTGCGGCCCCTTGGCACCCTCGGCCGTGGCGGTGAGCTCCTGGGGCGGTAGAGTGAAGGTTCCCGGGGAGTGCTGCTTCTCCAGCTGCTCGGTCAGCTCCTGAGACGGTGTCAGCTGCTGGTGGCTGGTGGACTCCAGGGTGAGGTGGTAGCCTGCCTGAGAGGGAGACCCCACTAACATCCCGTAGTGGGACTTGGAGGACGACGAAGAAGAAGCCGATGAAGGCTGGGCAATGGGCAGAGGAGAGGAGACCGCAGGTGGGTAGCCGCAATCCAGAGGCGAGGTGCTGTACGCGTGTTTGTCGGAGAAGAGGGGCCCCGTGGGGCTGGAGCTGCTGGATAGGAGAGGGAAGGGACCCGTCGGGCCGAGGCTGGGGAAGGGTCCACTATGGCTGGTGCGCTCCAAGGCCTGAAGGAGGAACTTCGAGTACTCGCTCATTACCGCCGTTTTGTCTCCGCCGTTGGGGGACTCGTCTTCCAGTTCCGGGGTGACGGGCGCTGCTGGCTGGAGGTCCACGTGGTGTGGGTGGTCCGACAGGTCGAAGGTCACATCGTGGTGGGTTCCCTCTGGTTTATGGCTGTAATGGTCGAGCAGGCTTTGCAGCACCTCGTCTGGAATGCCTGATTTGTCGTGTTTGAGTTCCAGTGGCGAGGAGTCCAGCATGGCCAGGGTGGGCTCGGGCCCCAGGGAACCCTGGATCACGTTGTTACCCTGGGACGTCATGTGAAGTGAGCCGGCGCCGTAGTCGTTGTTGACCGCATGGAGATAGCGCCGCTTTTTGACAAACTGCATTGCATCGTCGTAGTTGCTGCTGGTGGTGGGACCGGGTTTGCTACCCCCCGGTCCCTGGAGTAGAGCCATGTTGTCAAGGGCAGAACCATCCACGTGATCCATGGCGTCCGGCTTCTGGCCCAACAGTTTCTGCCCATCAGCACCATCTTCCAGGGACAGGAGGCCCTTGTCTAGCCCTTTGCGTCCAGTTTTCTTGAAGACCAATTTGGGGGTGCGCCCCTGCATGGTGGGATCAGAGCCCGAGGGGTGCTCCATGCTGAAGTCCTGCAGGCCCAGGTCGCGGGCCATCCCCCCAGACGATGCTGCTGCTGGGGCATTCTTTTTCTTCTTGCGTTCGCCACCTTCACCGTTTTTGGACTTTGCCCTCTTTCGTCCGGAGGTGGTTGAGTTTCCCTGAGAGAGTGAATAGCTGCCTTGGCCTAGCTCTGCTTCACTGAGCTCCAGCATGCTTGGATCTAGACCCTTTTTTATGGCTTCTCCACAAGTCCGTTTGTGCTTCAGTAACCGGTCTGTTCTTGAGAAAAACTGAAAGGAACAAAATAAGACTAAGTTTAGACATAAAAACAAAAAATAATAATGGATAAAACTATACGATTCAACAAACTAGCCTAAGCCACATCAAAACAGTATTATGTGTTTCACATCAATATAGTATCATTTTATAACATTATCAAGTAACCATATTAATAGTGATAAAAATGATGTATGTATCAAATATAGCTTGAAAGAAATTTGACTTTGTAATTTGCCCTCCAACAGGAAGTTATCATCACAACATGGCTCCTCCATTAACCCTTTAACATTCTTTTTTACCAGCACTGCACTCAGAAATAGCTCGCATAATGAGCTCAGCTGATGCTCTGTTCCACCAGCTGTTTGCTATTAGCTGCTGGCTAGTCTGAAGGAGCTGAGTGGCTAAAGTAATCAAAGTATATTTTTGATGAGGGAACAACATTTTTTAAATGAATAAAAGTAGATTTTACGTAATTCTGGGCCTTTAAAAACAGAAAATATGGAAGTATATTACCTGTTGGCATGTATCGCAGCGGTAAGGCTTTTCGCCGCTGTGTGTCCTTTTGTGTCGCTCCATGTGGTACTTCTGGATAAAGCGCATGTTACACTGGTCACAGCTGAAAGGTTTTTCCCCTGTGAACGATAACAGAAGTGATGTCAGAATCGGTTACTTCAGCCAAACTCATGGCATGAAGCGATACATCTCACTAAATTAAATAACTCTGACTCACCGCTGTGAATTTTCTCATGCCGCTGAAGAAGGTATTTCTGAATGAAGCTCATGTTACATTGACTACAACGGAAAGGCCTCTCACCTGTACAATCAAGAACAAAAACATTTGCATACAACATAAAATAATACCCAATAACAGGCTAAAACCAAAGAAAAAAAAAGGGCATACTTTTGCAAAGAGAGTTGAAATTACACAGGTATTTTTGTATTACTCAAACTGGAATATTTTTAAAAGCGATAGGTGCAACATTTGATTTGTTGTCTTAGGAGATTTCTTGGCTTGTAGGACTTAAATATAAAATCAGCACATTAGTTGATTTAAAATTGTCAATTTATATGGGAATTGTCAAAATTTCATAAATTTTCTTCAACAAAACATTTCATAAAAACACATTGAATTGAATTCAAACAAAAATATCAAAAAAGCTTAAAATATTTTTGTAAAATAAAGGAAAAACATCCATCTTCAATAGCTTGTTTCTGATTTGATTAATTTTATTACATGCATATTACATGTAATAAATCCCAAAAGGATTAATAGAGTTTCTATCTATCTATCCTGATTAAACAAAGTCCTATTATTTATACCACAAAACTTCAGTAAAAATGTTACGAAAGTTTGATATTTAGCATATTCTATAGATCTAAATAGATACTGGTAAAAATCTGCTTTGTGCACAATTGCTACTAAGTAGCTAAACATGCAACTTCCAATTGATTCTTGATTAAACTATTATTTTATCTATAGAAAATAATTTGGGATTTCATATGTAAAAGCCTAATTATAGATTAAAGACTAATCTAAAAATATGCAAATGTTGTTGCTCCCTAAAGATTGCTCCCCATAATCTTAATGTATTAGAAAATCAGATATGAGGATTTTTACATTGTACCACTCAAATGTGCATTTTTAGGTCCATTTTTGTTATATTAAGCAAACATCATGAATAAATAAACAACTGAATAATAAACTAACCATAACCAAAATATTTAGAAAAATGTTTTTGTTTTTTTAGTTGGAATCAATTAGAGCTGATTTAGAATAAATTCAAAAATATTCACTTTAGCACAGGACTGGACATAATGCCAAAAATAAAAGTGTGACTAATCCTTTAATATTAAATCCTTTTATGAGGTCAGACGCAAATAATTAAATAAAGATTTCCCAGCAAAGAGAGTGACTAAGATGGTGAGAAACACGTGAGCAACGATCAAGTCATCACTGCATGTCTGGTTCCAACTGACGGCTCCGAACTTTCATCCAGAAGTAAAAAGTGTTATGAGCAGACAGCTTGTTTTATATGATCAAACTCTGTTATTATGGTCCTAACCAGTTTACTATCAAATACTTTGATAGAAAAGGGTGTGTCGCTCAGGCTTAGCGTCCTCTAACAGATCAGAGAGAGTGACTCAATTTCTTTCATCTGCTGCTCATCTGAATGTTTTCTCTGCAGTTCCTGTATCTTTTAAATACAAGACCTGATAAATATTGTAGTGTAAGAACTTAGATGAAATAAAGAAGAAAAAGTCTCACCTGTGTGTATGAGCACATGTCTACGTAAGTGGTAGGAGCTGCGAAAAGCAGCGTTACAGTGCTCACAGATATGTGGTTTTGAGTTTGGGGAAAGGCAGGCTCCATCCCCATCCAACATCATAGCCTAGAGAAAATACAAAACCATAGATTTTTTTCTTCTTCTTGTAAATACTTTCATTTTCATTTTATTTTTTATTTCATTCACTCAATAATGAGTATGAATGGTTCATGTAACAAGTAAAAGAAATCATGAATAAAAACAAGCAGAAATAAGTTTAAACTATTATCTGAAATTAGCTTTTCGACTTCGAAGGCTATTACAGGTATATTCCAAATAAACAAAAAAAGTACAAAACAAACAAAAGATTATTTAATGCCATATAACTTCATGATTTTCCAATTTCTTTTAAATGCAGAAAGAGTTTTAAATTGTTTTATCTCAATGCCAAGGTTGTCCCATAAACTGACACCTGTAATTGAAACGGATCTTTCCACCATTGCTGTTCTGAGTCTAAATTTTTGTTTGAAAATCTCAGTTCGTTTTCAGTTAAGCTGTAATTGCGTTGAGGGGAAAGCTCAGGAATTAACCTTTGACGGATCGTTGCGTTTCCTCCGTGCTTTGCCTCCTTGCCCATCCCCATTGCTCCTCCGGCCTCTTCTACCTGAGGACTCTTTTGGCTCTTTACCTGGTCTTCCAGGCATCTGTAAAAAGAAACATATTATTTAATTTTTTTAAACTACTCCTGAATAGAAAAGAAGAACCACAGAAGAGAAAATTACTATTTAAAGCCAGAGTTGCTGCTGTTTACCTGTTCTCCCAAGGAGCGAACATTGCTGAGGCTAAGGTCATGCAGTAGCATGTTCTGGTGATTTTGGTGATGGTTGCCGAACGACATGTCAGGCATGTCAGTGCTGCTTTTCCCTGTGCCCCCTCCAGGACAGTTGACCCCTACTCCTCCGCCCCCGCTGTATAGGGGCATCCGGTAGTCCAGCTCGCTCAGCCGCTCCTGCTTAATGCCCATGCTGTGGAGGAAGCCGCCCGTGCTGGCAGCGACGGGGCCTTGGTGTTCCGGCGGCGAATCTCGCTCTTTTTTCAGGATCATCTCTTGGGGAAGCTCGCCGATGACCGACTGCGATGCCAGCCGCGTGAAGCTGGTGACCGGCGGCAAGTGGCTGAACATAAGCATACCTGGAGCGAAATTGGGGTCCATGCCTCCATTGCGCAGAAACTCATTGCCTAACTTGTCTTGAATAATACTCATGGTGTTGATTTACTTTGTGCCAGGGGGAGAAGGAGGGTAATTAATCTAGTGAGGAATGCAGGAGGAGACCATTCTGGAAAAGATGACAGACAAAAAAAAAAAAAAAAAAAAAAAAAGACTTAATAAAAACAGATATGACAAGTATAGAAAACAAATCTGAAAGCAACATTTTGATTAGCTGAGCACTTAGCACCTCAAATTGGAAGCATTTCGGTTATTTAAAGGAAGTACGTAAAACATAAAGTCCTCTGTTTTGTGAAAAAATGAGAAGAAGTCAAAATAAGCAGACCACCTTTGTGACAAAAAAACTATGTAAAGAAAGTGACCAATTGGCAAATCTTAGATATTTCTAACTCCTAATCTCAACTGCAATCTCTTTTGCTTAGACCACTGAAACACACCCGCTCATGACTGGAGCAAACTCACAATTAGAGACGCACCACGACACCAGCTAGTGATTTAAATAAGATGATTTTCAGCTTGATTAGCTCTTGATTAGCAGCCTAAGCAAACAGTCAGCAGGACACTAAAAAAACATCTGATATTTTATCAAACAGAGATGCCAGAAGCTTTCTAAAAAGAAAATCTTTTTTTGTGTTTGTTTTTTTCCCAACACTCTGTGGTCAGTTCTTGTTTGCAAGAGAGAGCAAGAAATTAATAATAGAGCAAAGTTAAGGCATGGCTTACTAAGGACTACAAACTGACTGCTGTTTTGTTAAAGCTGCTCATGCTAACTGCTAATAAGAGGCTCAAGTAGCCTAAAATGTCCAGGTTTCTTTTAAAATGTAGTGTCTCACGCTCTTTTTAATAATAGCCACTCACAGGAGGTGAGATAGATAAAATGTTAATTGTAGTTATTAATGACAAATGTCTTATTGGTGAGTTAAAGAGCAATAAGAAACACAGATTGAAAATTAGCCCCAGATCTCTAAATAAGAAGTCTCAGGCAACATGTAATTACAGTGTTACTATGACTGTGTATTATTTCAAATGTAACCAATATAGACCTCACCCTTCTTCTGGCTTAGGCTTCCATAGCAGTGAAGTCAATTTAACTGGCCAGGGATATTATTGGAAAGGATATAATAAATGAAATTAAATATGGTTGCCTAACAAGTAATCCTTTGCAACAGTGATAGTCACACAACTTGATACTGCGATGCCGGTTTAATTTATTGTGCAGCTCTTAGTTTAAAATACTGATGGAAATAAAAATAAAAGCCGAAAGGTGCTGATAGGTTGCATGACCTTCATTCTGTAAATAGTAGATACCCAGACCTGATCATCACAATGGAATAAACGCAAAACTTCAAAAATATTTACAAATGTATTTTTGATTTTTTTAAATATGGAAGTGGCACAATCTATCTACATTATGTGACAGTATAAAATGTCAAGTTTCGCACACAGAATAAATACATATGCATTTATTATTAAACAGTAGCTTAATTCAAATGACATAAAGCAAGATAAAACATCTGAGTCGTTTAATCCATCTCGTATTGTTTCAAATCCAGCGCCACATGTGATTTGGACCGCAGCCAAAATATGATTGGTATTGATACAGCTTTTAAACACACGTCTCTTTTGTTTTCGCACTTTGAAAGAAGCAAAAACAAAGTCACTTATAACTGAAAACTATATATAAGTGCAAAAGCTAAAGAGGCTGACTAGATAACGCTCGCAGTTTAATCGCTTCAGCCCACTTGCCCTGAAACAAAACAATATTTAGGTCAAATCTAGGGATACATTTCGGGGATATATTAGACAGGCGCATTCCGGTCGCTTTGAGTGAGACGTGTAGCTAAAAACGTAGAGAGGAAAAGTCTCTACGTAAGAATGTATTGTTTAGTCTAGACCTGCAGACCATTTGGCTTCGCGACGCCGCATTGAGCAGAAAACGGATGAGCTTTTGTGATGCATAATAGTTAGCCAGCTAGTTAGCATAGTTAGCGTGCTACAATGAGACAATCAAAGCATCTCTGCGTCCTCAACCAAAACAACCTAATCCAGTCGCCCCCAAAACCAATTTATATCGTTCAAATGAACCAGGGCTAACTTTAAAAATAAATACACCACATATATATCTAAATGTAGTCTATAAAATCAATTTAAAATCACCTTTGTAACGTTTTAGCATGTTACCTGGAGTTGCTACTAAGCTAGCTAAAGCTAAAACAGGACTCGTGATTTAATGCGGTTCACACGTTTATTAACCCATTGAGAAAACAATAGTATACAAGTCAGAGATTTAGCTGAACAAACCGGGGAAAATATTAGCTTATTTAAAAAAATTGGGTGAAATAGCACGTTTGCTTTGAAGTTATGTCTGCGGCACGTATTGCTCATTCTCCAATTCCCCGGCTTTGATGACGCCCGTGAAATCAAATCTGTCTGGCTGCGAGCAGCCCTGGCGCTCTATTTATTGATAGCTAACTTTAGCTGTAATTACCAGCCGATAAATTCAACCAAGCACCAACCAGCGAAATATTCAGTACCGATTGAGCTCCGAGTAGCTTTGAGCTCTAAAACACCGAGCAAAATAATACTACTCACTTCGCCAAGGGGGATTTGTGTTTATAACAATCACGCCGCCACGAGCTAGCAGGTTAGCTTCTTAGCTGCCCCGTCTGAAAGCCGCATTAGGGCCCATGCAACAGAAACAATGATGCTGCGACTCCGTGCATCTCCTGTTTGCGCTTAGCCACGCAATTGTTCGCCTAAATCTCGACAAAAGCGCCACGTTCGACGGAAACAAAATTCGGTTTAGCCTCCCACTCACCTACGCATGACCGCAGCTGGTTTCAAACGTGTCTATATTCTCTCCGTATTCGCCGCTGAGGGGGTTTTATTGCCATAACATTGTTCTCCGGCGGTCGCTGCTTTCTTCCATCTTGTCCCGGAGCGGGGAATTATGGGTGCAGAGGACGGGTCGTGAGAGGAGACAGGCGAAGGCTGTGGAGGTCTGAGGTGTTCACTGAACAGTTTAATACAGCCAGAGAGAGTTTAAGTTGAGATTTAACACTTAAATGTGTCTTATTTCTAAGACTTTTTCAGTCTGTTGTGGTGGAATCAGATAAACTGCGTCAATTTTTGAAAAATAATCAGCTTAGTTTTGTTCTCAAATTAACTCAAAGGGAGTTAACTCAGTTTTTAATTAAAAAAAAAAAAGATGGATTAAAGTTAAAAAAGCATGACTCAGTGGTTTATTGTAAAAAAAAAAAAAAAAGTTTGGTAAAACTTCAGATACTGTTAGATAAAGTGTAACAGTTTCATGAATGTAGTAATTACAATATATTAAGATAAAGAATTCAAGTTATCTTTCATTCTACAAAATTGTGTTTGTCTTCTGAAGATAGATTTTGTAATATTTTATTTTCTTGGTCTTCTCTGGAAAATAAAACTCTAAACCCCTTTAGCACGTCTTCCCTCCACTTCTACCACAATTAACTTTCCCTGTTTATTTATGATTCTTGCATGTTTTTCTCTCCATCTTACTGTTTGCATTTAGGATACAATTTAATGAACATACATTTAATTGTGTCAAATAAATAATTTAGAAGAATGCAAATTAGACAAAACCTACAGCTGCATGTCAGTGTGATATATCAAAATGCCGAAGCTTTTGCACCACTGTCACTTTGTCCAACTTGTTTCTTAAAAATAGATAAAAGTAACATGACACTTTTTCAGTCCTGACCACTTCCTCTTCCTTTTCGCACTCAAAAGTGAAGAACTAACAACTTAGAAATGGAAAGAAATTTTAAACATGGTTTTCAACATTCTTTTCCTCCATATTAAATGTTTTCATAATTCTTTGACTTGGTTTAAAAATAATATTTGCATACCACGGATAGCATCCTCCATGGGTAGTATCTTTTGTCAGGGAATGACAAAAGATATGTGATATTATATCCCATATAGTACATCTAAATGTCTGTATTTCTTTATAGTCTATAAGACAAATCAATCTACTTTATGTGCAAGGAACTTTCTTTTTCCCAGTATGGATGCTGGAGTTTTGATTGTTTCGTGACATCCTGTAATGGACACAAATATAAATATAAGGTTTCTTAGTTTAGTTGAAATTAATTATTTCTTTTAAAAGATTTTAGTGAGAAAATGTGAAAAGCCCTCTTAAATGTTGTCTCGAGTCTCACTGATTCGTGATCCACACAGTTTATACTTGAATAATCATACTGAGAGTATAGAAGAAAAAATTGCCCCTTGGCCTTTTTCCTAAGATAGGCCAATAACCTTTGCAGGGTGGACTTAATTTTCCATCAGATTTCCCTGGCTTGTAAAAAGTCATGTGTAAAACAATAACGACAAAGATATGTTATTACACTACATTAATAGTGTAATTATATTGCATTATGCAAACAAGGCTGGATTGAGTTCATGGGTGTGGAATTTCAAGAGTAGCTTCTTCACTTATCCAGTACATCTAAATGTCTGAAAGTATAATTTCAGTTTTGTAGCTTGCTAAATACATTCATATCATCACTTTTTAAATTCTTGAAAAAAGTAATAACTGCAACTTTAAGCAAAATATAATTGCATCTTGTTGTTGAGGGAGGGTTTAATATTTCTCCTGGTTCATTTTCTAGTTTTTTTCCCTCTGTTTTGTAGATTAATAATGTTTCATATCAGTGTTGGATCTGAAACAATCGAAAACAATACTCCAATGCTGCAAAACTCCTTGTCTTTGAAGATTTCCCAGAAGTGTGATGCAAAAACAACAACAAAAAACGAGTAAAAAAAAAAATCAAAGCCATTATATCATGTTAATTCAAAATTTTATCTAAAGAATGCCGTGACAGAAAATTTTCTGATAAGTATTTCTCACTTTTCAACAGCCTTTTTTTTTTTTTTTTTGGAGCAATTGCCTCAGGTTTACTTCTGCTGCACCAACACTAGGGGGTGCTAAGCAGCCGTAAATAGGCAGCTGACGACAGTAAGCTGTGATTTCTTAGTTGTGCAATAGCCTGAACTTATCTGCTGGATATAATTAAAGAAAATAAAATAAATGCATAAATGAAAAATCCCTACGTAAATTTTCCGCGCACTACTTTTAGTTTCTGAATGGATGAAGGTGCATAATAAAAGCATGCCACTCGAACACCGCTGTGCCATAAGTGCGCACTAAACTGTTCCTCTTGCTCACTGGAGTGCAACTGTATTTGAAGACCACGCACAGCTTTGGTTTTCAGCTCTAAGCCCTTCCCTCAGAGGAGGAAGAAACACAAAGTTGGCACTTGGAAGAGACCTCTCTGCGTAAAAAGGAGCGAGCCTGGATCGTGCGCTGCGCAGAATCGCTGCTTGCTTACGATTAAATTTACAGAAGAGAGGCGCATCTCCACCTCACAGGATGCGAGAATAGCGCGCTGAATGGTGCTGCCTGGGTTTGGGCACGGAGGACGAAAAGTTGCGCAAAAAGCCCAGACCTGCGCCAGGAGAAGCCCGCTGTTTTCAGCTAGGCGAGTGGCACGATGTCGGCTCTACGGAGGAAATTCGGCGAGGACTATCAGGTAGTGAACACCAGAAGGAGCATGACTTTTTCTGCGCCGGCGAAGAGGAAGCGGCAGCGCTTCGTGGAAAAGAACGGCCGCTGCAACGTCCAGCACGGTAACCTTGGCGGGGAGACCAGCAGGTACCTGTCCGACCTCTTCACCACGCTGGTGGATCTCAAGTGGCGGTGGAACCTGCTCATCTTCATCCTCACCTACACGGTGGCGTGGCTGGTTATGGCTTCTATGTGGTGGGTGATCGCGTATATCCGCGGGGATCTGAGCAACACCGGCCACGACCCGTCCTACACGCCGTGCGTCGCCAACGTCTACAACTTTCCCTCCGCGTTCCTGTTCTTCATCGAGACCGAGGCGACAATCGGCTACGGCTCCCGCTACATCACCGAAAAGTGCCCGGAGGGCATCATCCTCTTCCTCTTCCAGTCCCTGCTGGGCTCCATCGTGGACGCCTTCCTCATCGGCTGCATGTTCATCAAGATGTCGCAGCCGAAGAAGCGCGCGGAGACCCTCATGTTCAGCCAGGACGCGGTCATTTCGCAGCGGGACGGAAAGTTGTGCCTCATGTTCCGCGTGGGGAACCTGCGGAACAGCCACATGGTCTCCGCGCAGATCAGGTGCAAACTCATCAAGGTAGGCTGCGGCCGGAGTCCAAGGTGCTCCTTTATGCGCAATCCTAACTCTGGAGAGGTCATTATCAGAAGCAGACTAATTGTCCGTCACTTCATTTGCTGTGAGTGCTCATTAGACTCTCAGAGGACGCCACAAGTCATGCATTGAATTTCTATTCAGCTTTTAAAAAATTGACAAAATCCCCCGAGGGTCTATAATTTTATCATTAGATATATGTTAATGGCTCACCATTCCTCCCCCTGAAGATCTACTTCGGAGCTGAATTAATCACTGCGTTGTGCAGCTTTTCTTCCTCTTTGTTCCAGAACTGCTGAGTGTGCTGCCTGATGGAGTCAGGGTCATCAGAAACAATGTCCCCCACGTTAGGTGTCAGGGCTTTACACTAGCTTGCAAAATTATTCTTTCCACATTTCCTTAGATCAAAAGTACAAATTTTAGTTTATTTGGTGGGGATTTTTTTAAAAGCCCACCACAAAGCTGCTCATAATTGAAGAAAAATGACATGTTCTCCAAAGGTTTTACAAATCTGCAAATTGTTGCAATTTCATGGAGATGATCTGTTGACATAGATTTTTTAAAAATTGACCCTCAGAGTCTCAATCAGATTTAGGTCTGGACTTTGACTGGACCATTATAACGCTGAGAAATGTTATAATGCTGTCTTGCCGGAAGGTGAACCTCTCTCACAGGCCAAGAAAAAAAAAGAAAGACTTTCCCAGGCCTAATTATTTTGCAGTCGCAGAGAGGATACCACCTAGGATTCCCCAGTATTTAGCTGTATATGTGTTACGCTAACTTTGACTGACTTCTCTCCCTCTGCAGCTCCCTCCATAGTCTCTGGACTCTGGAGGATTTTGCAGTCCTAAAAACATCTAATGCAGAATGTCAATGTTACAATGATTATATGACTCGTTTTTATTGTTAGTGTCTTTCAGTTTATTGCAAACGTACACAACAGAAGTAAGTAGTTTATTAAGGAGAAATCCTTACTATCATTCCAACAATATAGTTTTATTGAAAAGCTTGCTGCTTTATACAGCAGAAATGTTGTGATGCATTGTTCAACCTCAGTTGTAATGTGAAAAAAAATGTGAAGAAGCTCAAAGTGCATAAATACTTTTGCAAGGCACTCGATGTCCAGGTGTCCACATCTGATAATTACACCCTTTTGATTAAAAGATTGGTTGAATCAGTATCTGTATACACTGGGCGAGTGGCAGTGAATGCAAACCTTTAGGTTATACTTTTTCTTGAACATAAAGCCCCTGCACGGATTGAAGCACAGAGAGCTGACAGTGAGAATGCATTTTATGAAACACGGTGAGTTGTAAAAAAAAAAAAAAAAAAAAAAAAAAGCGAGAGGATAAAAGCAAAGCTGAGGCGGCTTCTGGTGGCTGTGATAGAAGAGAGGAGGAACACGCGACAAACTTCAAACTGACAAAAACAGACAAACTCCAGCAACAAAAAAGGGTTTTTGCATCTTTTGCTGTCGGCGGGGAGATGTGTTTTACATTTCTCCACCGTAATATTTTGTATTTGTGCTAAAAAAGTGAAGTCTCTGCACCAAAATATCACACAGCACAGACTTCCAACATACATCCACTGTTCAAACCGCTAAAAGATGTCTGCATTACTGGAGTATCTGTGACAGGTAGTGTTAGTGGTGCGTTCAAAGTCGCTGCGATTTAATCTGATGTGACAGGCTACATTCTCCACGTCGTAGGGAGAGTTTTCAGTTAGAAGTGCTCCTACAGGATTTTAAGTTTATTCTCTGTAGACATTTATACACCAGTACTTCTTGTCAGTGCACATTTAAAAGCTTTGATTAGTTAACTGTTTATGGTTATGGTATTAGCTTCTTCTGAGATGAATTACATTTCATTTTGTTATCATTTCTTCTCTAATTAATAGCCTGGAAAAGCGAAGAAAAATATGGTCTCTTGATTGCACTTAACAACCCATCAAAGAGGGACTAATCAGGGGGGAAAATGCACAATCATCACCTTTTCTTCCTCCACAGAGGACAGTAGTAAGTCTTGGACTGTTTTATGTTCTGTTATCATTCTCTCTAACTCAGTCTGTTACTGTTTTAAACAGCAAACACAGAATCATACATCATGTTGACATTATCTCTGTGGATTTACTATGTAAGAAGATTGTTGGGACAGTTTTAGCTTTTGTTTTCATCATTGGCAGAACTCTTATTACAACAGCTGCCGTAATATTAGACCCACAAGGACAGATCTCCATCTACTCCATCTTCCCTTTACCTTTTAGCTTTAATGAACCTGTATAATAGATTACTGTAGGGACTTTAATTGTTGCTTCTATTTGTTCTCCCTGACCTTACTCTAGTTTAAAGTGTCCTTGGCTTTGTTTCAGATACAGATTTGTTAGATATATATGAAGCATCTTATTGGGATTCAAGCCAGTAATTAGGTCATGATCTCTTATGTGGTCATTAAATTATCCTTTTGAGCCATTTTATGTGTTTAAATATCATTATTTAAATTACTTCCTGAAGCACTACATTCGGTAGTGCCTTCAGGACAACCGGTAAAAAAATTCCAAATATGTTATCCTCATCTTTTATTATAATACTTTTTTTATCCGCACAGCCATAAAACTCTGTGATTCTGCAGTTTTAAACAGTGTGTAGCATTAAGGCGAATCATCTTCAGATTAAAGTGTAAGAAACCACAAAGCTATCCCTGAGCAATGAGTTGCATATTATGACAAAAGTTTTGTACAACTTGAACTTTTACAAATCTAATCACTTAACCAAAATCTTTGATATATTTTTGGAGAGGATTATTGGTCAGAGAGCAACATCAAAAAGCTCATTAATGTTAGCCATCTGAAATGTGTGGAATTACCTATTATTCATCTGCTTTTACTAAATAAAACCAAGCAATGTTGCCTTTTGGGATCATCCTAATTAGTACATAGTTGGTGCAATTTAAACTCATTATAAATCAAGCTGTTCTATAAAGGCCTCAGAGGTTATTACAGAATATTGGAGAACAAATAGCATCACTAAGACAAAGGAACCAAGCAGAAACATCAGGGAGAAAGACATGGAGAATTATAGGGTGTTTTCACACTAGAAAGTCCGGTAGACTCGGGTCAATTGGGGCCCACAGTTGCAACATTTGTTACATTTACAACTGATGAGGTTCACTTTCACACTGCACCCTTTCAAACAAACCAAACCCTTTGAAAAATGTGTTCAACCCCTCACCAGTAGTGGCGCTGCACCAAGAACCACTGAAGGAAAAGACATAAAAACTTGCGAAGATGACATGAGTACAACTTCCTGTTAACAAAAGTGGAGTGGCGTCAGATTTCAGCGTTTGTAGGATTTCTTTTTAGTTGTTGGTAAAAGAACACAAACAGTCTTTCCCTCTAGCTCTAGACTCATGAATTTGTTTTGGTTATATTTACTCAAAATGCCTCTGGTGTAGTTTGTTTCCTACTGTTAGAGCGGTCTGCAGTCACATCTGTATTCAAACAGCACCAAAATTCACTTTTTATTCTACGTCAGAGTTCAGCTGCACATTTACAATTCGACCCAAACAAACCGGACTTTCTAGGAAAACGAAGTAGAGTTTGATTACAGCGGAAAAAACAGGTGTGAATGCAACATCAGTTCAGGGATAGGTTAAAAAACAATAACTCAAAATTTGAACATCTCACTGAGCTCTGTTCATCATCTGACTATGAGAAGAGTTTGCCACAACTTCAACGTTTCCAAGACATGCACCTGAACTTAGAGGTTGGGCAAGTAAATAATTAGTAAGAGAAGCAGCTAAGAAGCTCCACAACAACTATAACTTCTGTACAAATTTGATTTTTATAGTTTATAATAAAGCCAAAAGTAACCTTTTTTTTAATTCTTCCAAATTCTTCAGGAAAGAAGTGGAAGAAGGTGCTGTTGTCTGATAAAATCAAAATCAAACTTTTTTGGCCAATACTGTAAACGTTATGTGTGGTGCCAAACTGCAATTAGACATTGACCTTGAATGACCTTCTTGCAAAGTAACACATGGGGGTGGCAGTGCTGAAAATGTTGGAAGCAAGAACAGCCAAAGTTTTAGTCACTAGATGTGAATGTCACTGCAAAACCGACATTCACAAAACGTTTGCAGCAGTGACTGCAGCAAAAGATGGTTCTGCAAAGTATTGTATCTCAAAGACTGCAGACCAATGCTGGCCTCACTTTTCAGATTTTATTGATAAAAAAATGAGACAACCATGAATAATTTCCCTTTGAGTTCACCATGATCCATGATTTTATACTGGTACAAAATGTAACACCCCAATAAAACTTCACAGAAGTCTGTGGTAGTAAAAGATCAGAATTCATCACCAGGAGGTACTACACAATCATTTTTAGAAACAGTGCATTAGTTTGTGGTCTGGTAACACTCTTTTCAAAACTCTGTCTTGCAGAAATAAGAGCTGCTGCAGTAATCGCAGTGAATGCTGCCTAACTGCTGCATCACCCGTTCGGTTACAGGGAAATTTAGGCTCAGGCACAGGCTGTAAATTCCTAAGAGGCCTGGATACTATGAATTTCTGCAAAAAAAGTAGCTGGACCACATTTTAGTACAACATATATCTCTAAACCAATACTACCGTTAGTGAAAGGCGCAATAAATATTCTGTTTTTGATTTATCTGCTGTTGATGGGCATTGAAGTGAGCCTTGATTTAATTAATTTTATTTGAATAACATTATTGAAATTTTAATTAACTCCTGCAGAACAACCCGATTTTGCTGCGGTTAGTATTTCTGCTTGACTGAGAAATAATATTACTGGTTCAAATCTTTGCTCTCTATGTGCACCCTGCACAATCTCTGACTCCTTGAAAAACAACCACGATGGTTAACTGTTCATTCTAAAGAACAACTGGTATTAAGCGTGTTTATACATGGTTGTGCACTCCGAGCTTCACCAGTGTTGATAACCTTCATAATTAATGAATTGTATAATTAATGATAACATAGTCATCATTAATTATACAAAGGTTATATTGGAAATTAATGATAAAAAATCCTATAGAACTCTGAAAAATGTCACTGAGTAATTGTCCTTTATTACCCATCTTGTGCTTTCCCGTAGTATGTGATTCTGATTTTACATTATTAATACAAATATGTTAAAAGAAAAAAAATAATCTAACTTTGAAAGTGGACACCTCACCTTAGAGTCTTGCTTTCTCGAAAATTATATATTATCCCTAACTCAAAATTAAATAACTCCACAAATAAAAGTTACAGTTTATGCTGTGTACAGGTGGTTTTGACTTGCTGGTTGTTAGACAGGGAAGGAGCCAACCACTGGGAGTCAGAACTGGTAAAGCTGTGTTGAGCAATGACAGCTTTAGCGCATTCAGTTTACACACTGAGCCACACAGCAGGACACACTGTCTGCTTTCTAACTGTTTCAGCATAAGGTTTTTGTCATGTTAGTCAGCTAGGCAAGACAGAAAGGCCTAAACTGTTTAGTTTAAACAAGCTGCTACTATTTTTATGGAGAACATGTCCATCAAACGTAGCTTGATCTAAACAATTTTTATGCAAACAGAAACTTACTTTGAACCATGAATAGGTGGGGGTCCACAGTACTGTGATGCATGGTGGTGACAACATCTTTTCAGTAGCATCATTGAAGTTTGTAAGGAAACAGCCTGTTAAGAGGCTGCAGAAGACCTGACAATACACGGAATAATAGGAAAGATTCTTGAAATATGAAGTTTTGGAAAAAAATAAGTCCAAAACATTTAAACCTTTTGACATATTTTGCAGGTAGCTGATCTGAACTGTAGCCATGTGCTTCCACAGTTTACTTGTTTTTAATTCTGAACACCCCCAACTACGTGGGAAGGGCATATGCTGGGATCATATGGAAATACTATAAACATAGATTATCGCTCATTTTGAATGTAAAAAATATTTACATTCAATTGACAAGAATGTATTACCTCAGCCGGAAAGAATAGGAATGGTCGTGTCTTTTAAGTGTGAATTAATTTTAAGTGTGAATTTATTTTATGTTAATTAGATTCTAATTTTTAAGTAATTTAATTACCAGCAGAAATGCAGAGTGAATGCTCCACGCCTTTCCATGCGTGGGATCTTAAAGAGATAAAAATCCTTGAATCTTCATTAATATTGATGCTGCTACTGTTAATAAAACGGCAGAATGCAGAGGTGCATTGAGCTGTACAGCATTGGTGGAATATGCTTTTAAACTATGTCTGCTGTTAGACCTCTGCATGGAAGAAGAGACAAAGAAGAAAGGCAGTAAGCAGTGGCAAACAGAACACAAATCCAGAGAAAGAGAGTGACAGCTGGGCGGTGCTCATCAGTGTCAGCAGAAGCTCTCTCAGTGGGTTGCAAAGGCAGCAGGAGATGGGAGACAGACATGCAGGAAGACAAGTCCACATTACTTGCAACATCTGGCACTGCCAAACAGGACGACAAGCAGAAAAAAAAACACCTACACATGACCAGGCTTCAGTTTCACTTAGGAAATGTTGTAAATGGACATTTGATTTATGTCCTCGAAGCCGAGCGATAAATCTGTTGACTAAACGTCAGCGGGTTTCCAATGTCAAAGCCAAGGACGAATCTGAAACAATGCACTTCTTTAGCTTTTGATGGTTCTTTACATCAGCATATAACACGTCGGCGCTCAGAACCACCGGTGCTCTGTTCCAGGTGGAAGTGAGTCACCGGGGATTGGCTCTGGTTGTGCTCAACCTGACTCTCAGGTGGCCCGGTAAATTAAACACTCCCTCCACATCAGGAGCTTTTTCAGAGGCCATTAATTCCTCCCCCTGTGGCACTGAGTGTTTAGCAGCAGGAGGAGAACATACGAGGCTTTCACCTTGTTAGACCTTTCAGTGTCAAATATGTTTATCTTTCCTTAGCAGAAGTGTATGGTTATAATTTAGCCACAATACTTTAGTGTAAGTCAGTGCATCTAAAATAACAGATTTTAGATTTGACATCTGGGGAACGTGTTTTTCATTTCTCATTCATTTTCAGTGTAGATTATTGAAAACATATCATGTGTAACAGATGTTGCTATGAAATGTGAGTAAACTAGCACAGTACAGCTAGCTAGTAGAGGAAGTTAGAAAAGTAGCATCAAAGTCATTCAGTAGCAAAGTAATTTATAATTTTTTTTTACCACAGCATCATTCAGTCAGTCACTGTAAAAAGCAATGACAGTATGTGAGGTTTTTATTGAATTATTGAGCAAAATGTATTGAACAACAATAAACGTCAAAACTGAAACTTCAGTTTATTGCAGTTTACAAGCGTCTACATACTGCTCCCCATCCCCTAGGCAATGGCCTAGTCAATGTCTGAGCTCCAGACATTGACTAGGCTATTGTAAAATAATTATGATTTTTGTTTTTATTACTGTCCTGTCGGATTACAAAATTACAGCCAAGCTTTAGCAGATGGACAAATAGCCTCATATTTGCTTTTAGAATTATTTGGCACACTGTGGACATTTCTTGCTGTCTAGAAACATGGCCAAACATGTCTTTTCATCTTCCAAAGGGCATTTTTCCAGAGTTTAGCTGATTTCTTCAGACAATGTTTTGTAAACCTGATTAGTGATTTGTGCTTTTCCTTCCAAACTCTACAAATGACATCATGTGTCCCAGAAAAGACACTGCAACCCCTTACGGGCATGGGTGTGTTCCGTTGTTTTTTCTGGTTGTACTCATCTCAGTTTTAGTTAAACAATTACATTAAGCATGGCGTGAGAGCTCTAGAGAACAGCAGAAGCTGCAGGATGGGGTCTGGAAGAATGTTTGCTTTTATTTTGTACGGTTGATTATCTTTATGAAAAATAAGAAAAGAGCATCCAAAAATGATCCTCAAATATTTTTAGATATTGTGGATTAAAATATTAGAATCTCACAAAGACAACATCATCTGCGCTTTCCTATATAATTTAAAGGTATACACATTTGGATAAAACTTGAGGACATTTTTTTTTTAATTATGAAAATGTCTTTCTTTGCTATTAAGTATCTTGGTAATCATAACTGACATAAAACTGGAAAAAAATTACTCTGATTTAATATCAGACAATGAGAAAAAAAAAGCCCTTTTGTTTTACACACACTGCATGAAATAATTTTTGCTTTAACTGAAACTGTACACTGCCTAATATAGTGACCTAAAACAATTTTTGAAATATACTTATCAATTACTTGGAGACATTTAACCTAGATTTTAAAGACTACATTTTAAAAACAAGCCAAGCTCCAGAGATTAATGAATTTAGAAGCTTCACAGTAGCCAAAGACTTCACACTCACTCACAGATTTCCTCTCTGGAGAGTTTGCTCAGAGTGGAAGATTTACACATTAAATACTCCAGACTGGGCTTGTATGTGACTGTCTGTGTCAGTTTTTAAGAAGGATAGCGTTGTTCTGCATCCAGAAACCGAGCCTGGAATATTTTCCCTCTGAGAGATACCAAATTTGGGCCATATCCTATATTTCCTAAAATAACACACCTTTGGGGATTGATACACAATCAGATCATTGATTCTTGTGGCTTTTTCTAGCTTTTCTTAGCCTTGCATTAATCATGTTAAGCAGCTGCCGGTATTGCTCTCTTGAGTTTCTGATCTAAATTTAGTGGACATGCAACATCGGCTGCATGTCTGCGCATTACTGAAGAAATAAACACTGATGCTGCATGATGGGTGACACTTTCTGTCATGAAGGCGAGCCAGGAATCTGTGGGTTCAGACGTCTTCCCGTGAAATGTCACACCCTTCTGTCCTCAACATCACTGTGAATACAAATGACAGCCTGTCTGCCATCTGTGGACCAAGTGGCTACTTACTAAGGAAGCCAGAAAGACAAATAAAGTTAACATTAGGCAACAGGAAGAGGTTCTTCATGCTAGACAAGTAGCTAATCTCACACTGTTACAGACTCAAATTAGCCTGTAACAGCAGAGGTCTCAGTTATTAGTACAATTATATGAGTTCAGAATAAATCTACTGCTGACAATTTTAAATACCAGTCCTGCAAAAACTGTTTGTTGGTTGAATGAAATGGATGGACAGATACAGACACATAAAATACATAGACAACACACATCTTGCTGTCTGTGCATTTTTAACTCACGACATGAATTAGCAGTAAATAGACGTGATTGCCCAGTTTATCGTCTCAGACTTCTGTCATTTAGTCAGAATATCTTCCTTGACAAATTAATTTGTTACAGAAGTCACAACATAGGCTTATAATGTGGCCTAATGTCTGAGAGACAGATGGAAAACAAGCTTTGCTGCTGCTCCATCTCCTGGATGAATTGTGAAACTAGTGTAGCATAGTCCATCCACTTCTTTCAACAAAAATAATTTTGTTGCCTTGCCTATTGAAACCCCAGATTAGCTGTGATGTTTCTCAATTTATGGACGTTGTTGTCTCGTTAAAGCGAACCGAGTGCAGGGAAAATCTGTCTTTTTCTCTTTATTTTCATCCTCCTCTTCAGTAAGAGGGTTGTGATGGAAACAATCCCAGACAGCTGCAGCGTCTTTACGTTTATTGGCGTCATGCCATCTGCTACTGAACAATAAAATAACTTCCTGCATAACTCATCTCTGTCCCTAAATATAGAAGGAAATTACCTTTTCATAGCAATTACATGCTTCCCTCCTCACCTGTCAGTTAAGGTAAAAATGTGAATAAATGGAATAAAATACAGGCATGCAGCAGAACAGTTGGAAGTAGCTTTGAATGAAAAACTGTCCCCTAAAGTGCTGTTGTTTACCAGACATTGTCTGTCTGTCTGCCTTAAATTGTGAATAGCTGTCACCCATATGGTTATAAAACAAAGAAAGCAAAAGAAGTGCCTTGAATTTTGGAAGAGCTCATTCAACCGTCTTAAAGGCCTCTTATGTATTCCCCTCATCTGTGAGGTCTCATTAGGGCTTAAAGCGATGTTATTTAAATCACTGTTGTAAATCAGAAGCTTGTAGCAGGAGACAGTTAGATGCTGGCACAGATCTTAGCGGGAGCTAACATCCGTAGTCTTCCTTCTCTCTGCGGTGCAGCCAATCAGTGCAAAGGAAAATAAATGGAACTTCTGGATCGGTTGCTTTGCAAAAAGCATCCAATAGCGTGTCAAAAAGCATTTTGCATCGGTATTTCTGCTTCCCAAGCTGCATTTTCTTCTGTATATGTTAGATATGCTGCACAAAATAACCCTAAATAGGAAAATTTTCCTTGAATAATTTGGCGTTACATTCCACAGAAAAATCCATGAATAGGTAAATGTGCAAACACTGAAATAAGTATGTGGGGATCCACTGCTTTGTGTAAAACACTGATGTAGAATATTTCTGACAGGAGGAATTTTAATTAATGTTTAGGTTTGAGCTTCACGTTGGGATTTTCCATGGATTTTATCAGCATTCACCCTTTTCATAAAACATGAATTTGGCTGGTGTAGCGAAGAGCCGATAGTTAAGTTCTTGTCTTATGATTAGCATAAATGTCAAATTAACTGCGGTCTTTTAACCAGTTCTTCCATTTTTTATTTTTTTTAAGGAAGGTAACAATAAAACAAAGAACAAATACTTATGTCATGGTGGCCTTTATAGCAAATTTTTTTTCTTGTTAAACTAAAACTAATTCCTCTTTGGAAAGCAAAAACTCATACGAAAGTTGTGGCGATATTTATGTTCATGAGTGTCTTACCCAAACTCTGTGTTCAATCAGCTAATTTCTGGTGACATTTACTGCTGTCTGAATAATCCTAAAAAAAATTAAAAAAAATGTCTTGGCAAACAAAAATGTCAATTCTACTCCCAAACGTGTGAATCATTTGTGCTTCCAGTCGAGACAGACCCCAGAGGGAGAGTTTCTGCCTCTGGACCAGTGCGAGCTGGACGTGGGTTTTGGCACGGGGGCCGACCAGCTTTTCTTGGTGTCACCTCTCACCATCTGCCACGAGATCAACACCAACAGCCCGTTCTTTGATCTCTCCCAGCGCTCGCTCATGAACGAGCAGTTTGAGATAGTAGTTATTCTAGAGGGCATTGTCGAAACCACAGGTGAGCGCAAAATCTTACTTTCACATTTCTGTCTTCTTTGCTATAACATTTGGATAACCGCTCCTGGTGCCCAATCTTTTGTTTCATTGTCTTTTAGCCTGTGGCACAGATTCCTTTCTCAGTTGTATGAAATATTGAACAGAATGTTTAATTTCATGGTTTTAATTATTCAGTAGCACAAGCTTTTATCCATCATGTCTGTATTTTTCATGCCTTCTCCCTGAAGCAGTTCACTACTGTTCATTTCTCCTCGTTTTTTGCTCTTACTAATTATGTACTTTTCTTGGACTTTTTTCTGTACTGTCATCTTTTCTTGTTTGCTTTTGAAAACATCCCTTGCTCTGTAACTTTTCTTTGTAGGAATGACATGCCAGGCGAGAACATCTTACACAGAGGACGAAGTCCTGTGGGGCCATCGATTCCTTCCTGTCATGTCTCTAGAAGAAGGATTCTTCAGAGTGGATTACTCCCAGTTCCACAACACCTTTGAGGTTCCCACACCTCCCTACAGTGTCAAAGAGCAGGAGGAGAAGTCCTCTCTGACGTCCCCGAATCCTGTAGCCATTGCTCCCACTCTCCCCTCGCCTCTGCTGGGCAACAGAGTGGGCCGACGGGAAAGGCTTCTCTCGGCCGACCACGCGGAGCATCCGGAGGATCAGGCCTCCAGGCTACCCAGCAAGCTCCAGCGAATGAGCTCCACCAAGGAGGAGCACCTGTGGAGGGCGCTGAAGACGGGGACGGCCTTGCCCGGCGGTAAAGCCTCCAGCACTGGGGACCTTTCGCTCAGCATCCAGCGGTTTAGGTCCAGCTCCATCCCGGCTGTGAAGCATGGACAGCCTGAGGAGCAAGTCAAGCTGCTGTCCCTTGATCTTGATGCTGACGAGGGGGATCCGGTGAAACACAGACAGCCAACAGCAATTAGCACCATCGGCGCTGCGACGTCAGCACCAGTCCCATTCCCCTCGATGGGGAATCGGCCAGAGGACAATCTACCCCCAAAACTGCGTAAAATGAACGCTGACCGCTGATAAAAACTCAAAAAAAATCTCAAACAGGCTTCAAGGGCATTGCACAGAAACAAAGACTACTGTGACCTAGATTCCCCCCTGCAGTTTTTGTTCTTTACTGTTCACTTAATGCAATCTCTTTACTAAGCTGTCTATTGCTACAAATAGGACGATGCCAATAAGCCATCCATCCGCTCAAACTGTGAGTCAGTTTTGATAGATCACCATCTGTGCCCCCCACAGACTTCTAACACTTATCTGTGTGTGCTTGTTTTTTTTATTTCTACACAGTTACATCACATGTTCTCTGATCTTCATAAACTGCTGTATGCTTTTCTAACTAAAAAAGCAACAAAGGGATGCATAAATAAATAGAAATTACTATATGCCAAATCTTCCCCCAAACCACTTCTTTACCAGGCACAACTTCGAAAAAAGGAACATGACAAAGTATTGGATAAGAAAGGATTTTGTAACTTTGTAATAATAATTTACTCTAAAAATTTAGATTATTGTGGTGTATAATTTACACTATAATTTAGAGTAAATTATTGTGTAAATTATACACTAAGTTAGTGTATAATTTATTTGCAGTTGTTTTTTATATTACCCGGCTTTCTTTGTTTGTTTATTTATTTGTTTTTGTATTTAGCCATTAGCTATAGCCTAACTCAGGATATGTAGCCATTACTAGTTGAACTCATGACTATTTAGGAGCTACACAAGGAGAAACCAGAACTTTATTGGCAAATTGTTGGTTTAATTACAAACTAGTGATGAACACGACTCAATGTGCTTGATCAGTTTGGTCTTTTCTACTCACTGGCTTGTGTGAAGGGCTAACATTTGCGCTGAATGGCTAAGCCTGCGTCTATGTTTGCTAGTGTTACGTTTAAAATTCATGCAGAATACAAAGGTTTACGTCAGAAAATAGGTTTAGCTATTGCTTAAAACTCTGCATGTGTCACTTATTTCATAATCATAACCTTGCAATCTAAAACAAATAGCATGCAAAGGCTGCGTTTATGCTAACATTAGCATAAATAGCTGGCTAGCATAAAATGGGTTCTAATGGCTCATCATTTGTTTCAACACATTGTGTGTCATAATAGCACTTTTTCTGTTTTTTTTAACACTGTGAAAATTACACCCTGAGTGGTCATGACATACCATAAAACTCGCAGCTCATAAATGCGTACCTTACTGTGACTCAGTGCCCACAAGTAAATAAAACTTAATGAAACCAGTCTGAGGACACACATCACACAATCTTAATGTAGGAAACAAAATCTCAACTAGAATCAAATTGCATTTTGTTTTAAATAAGAAGAAAATCAGCTTGCCACAATCGCCTCAAACTGCACATGTACCACATATCCTGGTGCTACATTGAGTGAGGTGGGTGACTGATTCATTAAGTTTACTAAATCAGACCATTTACAGCTCCAGACCTTTAGGTTTCTTTTTGCAAGAAACCTAAAGAAAAACAATAAAGATACGGTGAACGCGTTGGGGCACTATACTCATTGTTAATATAAATTTATTGTAAGCAACCACCTCAAATTTAATAATGGTGGATATAATTTAGACTTGGGACTTACATCTTCTGAGTTCCATTTCAGAAAAATTAGTTGAAACGCCCAATGAACTGGGAATTGTGATTTGGAATATTTGACTGAGCTACTTGCAGTCACTAAAAATGGCTGCCACACAAAAAATACAGTGAATTTTGCACAAATGAACAGTTGATTTCTGTTTATTGTATCTCAATAATCCAGTGGCATTAATGTACACCCTCTGTTTGTGAACATGTTCAATTAGAATATGAATCCACAGGCTGTAAAATGGAGAGGAATACAATATTATTGTTGTGTCTTGCTAATAATCGTTAGTCTTGTCATAAAATGAAAGCTAAGTGCATATGAAATATATTCTTTAATGGAGAGTTTATTTTGTCAGTCAGCTTTAATCAATTATTCATTTCAGTACTTATTTGAATTTGTTTATTCAAATAATAAATTCAATAATAATGGTGTTTTATTTTGCTACACTTTTTTTGTTAAACCACTCTATTTATGTCATGAACTCTTATTTTTTTAAACTCTGTTCCTGTTGAGATAATTTTTATTTCATGCTATTATCTGTGTTGTGGGTCTGGTCAAGGTGAAATAAGTAAATAGAAAAAGAAATAAAATTGATTGACAAAATAAGCTCCCAATAAAAATATTTTTATTTATATTCACTTTTGTTTATTTATTTGTTTTTTTTTTTTACATGGGGACATTTATTTATTTGATGGAAAAATTTGAAATATTTATCAATAACAGCATTTATTTTTTAATGAAGCAGCTCTTTATAATTTTGACCTTGTTTTTTTAAAATCAAGACTTTCACATTGTACAATCAAATAGCATTCAAATGACATCATTAACATTTTTTTTAGTGATGTATTTAAAATAGAGCTGAAACCTTAAATGCTTTGATGGTTTTGAATTTTTTTTTGTTGTTGTTTTATGTGTAAATTGAACACTTTTCCTACCAGTAGATTTCAGTGGTTTCAAAGCTTTTGGGTAATGGTGGGTAAATGGAGGAAAAAAAACAAAACCATTATGATGGCTTAGATCCTTTTAAACTTTGGCACTATTTTCTATATTTCTACAAACGCTATTCTATTTAGACATGGTTTTGAGATATGTTTGGGTAACTTGTCAGCAGTTAGCACACTAAACAGATGGGGTGGCACAGTTCATGTGATTAGTCTCAATTTGGTTTGGTTCAAAACATACTGATAAAATATCAGGTCAAGTCATGATGATAGAGTCAATGTATTTATTAACTTTTTCTACATATGTTATCATTCAAAGTCTTGACTTTAGGTTTTTGATGGTGAAGTACACCATCATGTAGGCATGTCAGAATACATTTGGGGGAAATCAGGATCTAATCTATTGCTGATTTTCAAAGTTTGCTCAATTTCAAATAAAAGCATAGTCTCCACATTTTTTGTTATCTCATTTCATTTAAGAATGTACAGAATATCAATGAAAATATCTAAAATAAATATATTAAAGCAAAATAAATACTAAATCCTGTACAATCCAACCAGAATATTGGTCCCACAAATATATATATGTTTATATATATTTTTTATTGCATCTAGATCAATCTATGTATCATTTTTGACAATACCTTGACATGCGTATGAATGACACAAGTGGCCTATTTGACGGCTCAAATAGCTGAGATATTTAATCTGAACAAAAATGAAATGAGCTCCAAGAATATCAGCTAGAAGCTCATCAAGAAGGCGACAGCTACTGCAGCGATTATTGGGAAATTGAAGAAATATCAAATGAGAATCCATTGCCCACAGTTTTTCTTCATGCAAGATGTTGGCATAAGGGGTGAGAAAGTTCAATGTCGGCCATATTTAAACAAGAGGAGTTTGTTAAAAATCTAAAGGTAGATGGGACTATAGTCACTACAAACACTGCAGCATGTGACCGGTTTGAAATTTTGCAACTCCCTGCAACAGAAGCCACACATAGAGTACAGTCCCATCTCCATCTTGGGTTTCCCAGTGAACATCTAAATCAGGGGTGCCCAAAGTGGGTCCTCGAGGGCCAGCATCCTGCAAGTGTAGGTAGAGAACTAAAACATGCAGGATGCTGGCCCTCGAGCACCCACTTTGGACACCCCTTATCTAAATGATTGAGAGAAAGCTTGGGAGAAAATGCTCTGGTAAGACACAGGAGCAAAACTTGTTTGTTTTGTATCAACTTATGTTTGGAGGAAGATAAATGCTTAAATGCTTAGAGTGATCTAAAGACCACAATCACCCCTGTCAAGCAGATTGGTGGGAGTATTCTACTTATTGATGTGTGTAACCTCACATCAATAAAGATGCTCTTATGTGAAACTCATGATAACTTTCATGGATCAGTCATCAAGTATGACTATACCTTGGCATGCTGTTAAGACGACAATGGAGTGGTCAAAGAAGAACATGCAGGTCATTGTGTGCCGAAGTCAAGACCGTGGTCCAAATAAATGTAGACCAATCTGATACGTCTAGTTAGCTGGCAAAAAACCTAAAGGAGTTTCTGTAAAGAGGAGGGGGTCAAAATCTCTCCTGAAATAATCACAACCCTTTTTACCAGCGACAGAAAATGTCTTAGTGCTGCGTTTGCAGTTTGTCAGTAAATGTTAATCCACTGAGTTTCAAGCCATGGTTTGATGAGGGGTTTCAGATACTTATTTAACTCAATGGCAAACTTATTTTAATGCATTTTTTTAGATAACATTTTCATTACTACAACTGAAGGGGATTATATACTTTTTTTCTTTAATTGTGAACTGCTTTATTAAACAGTTAAGTGTAGGAATGCAGGAATGTGTATCATTACAAATATGAACATAAGGTAAAACTATATTACAACTCCTAAATAATACATTCTCTGAATAAACATAAACACTTCTTTTTCATATATCTAAAGCAGCCATCATATTTCTGTGTGACTGCAGTGTGCTCGGTGAAATTGTTCAATATCCAGAGTGCTTTCAGCCTGCAGAATGAATCAACAACAGCTCATATTTCACCTTGGATGGTTAAATCACAAAACATCAAATATTAAAGCCTTGCTTGTGAGTCTTAAGGTTTTCTTCCCTTTTTAAAGGAAGTTCCAAGAGGGCACAATGTGTAAGTATAAGCAACTCCAGAATAAAATCCCCTGGTGGCTGATAACCTCCAGGCTGGAAGGTTAACTAACTTCTCTTCTCCTTCTTCTTTCTGGAAATCAAAGCCCTTGACCTTCCCCTGCATCTCCAGATTCGGCTAATTATTGCGCCTTCGAGCCGACATAAGTCACGGTGTTGACTGGCTCGTTCTGGTTTCTGGCGCTGCCTTGATTATGGCTATCAGGATGAGAGGCAATTTTCCAGACATTACACATCTGAGGACACCCAGTGCAAATTAGTCATACAGCAGAGAATAGCAGAAAAAAAAAATTGTTTATGCAACTTGTTGACAGTATAAAATGACCCCCATCCAGCTTAAGTGTTAAAGTGACTCAGATAAATGATGTGGAAGAATAATCACAGATCATTTTTCACTTAGAGGAATAGCACATAACGATGGAGTTAAAGATTTAATATGTGATCAAATTGCATTTTTGGATTAAATTGTGTTGCATGTATGAAGACTAGACAGCATTTAAACTGTGCAGTTAAATAGAAAAACAACCGTTAATGTAAACATGTCTTAACAGAGACGGTTCATGCAACAGTATCGCCCTGGGAAAATCCTCCATTCTGCTACTGAGAATGTGACAAGAAATGTAATTATTAAAGTGTTTTAAAAAAATATTTCATAAGTTTAAAGCATCATTAGAGCATAACGGTAATCAAATATAAGTATTCAAGGGCCACTGATTTATATTTCTTAATGAATCAAAGGTCAGTTTATAGCTTGATAAGATCTTAGTTCATTTAATTTTATTTTTTAAAACTCAGAATTGAAGAAAATGTCTCTTAAAATGCAATTTCAAATTGGGAACTCTTATCATACCCTAAAGGCAAATTAAACATATTGCCTATTGGAGTAGTGCCGCCCCTGAGACATCCTGAGTGAAGAGTCATATTGCCTGCATCAAAAACTGCTGCATCTGAACCTTCCTATAAAATAGTGGCCTAATAACAAACAGCATCTGGATGTAGACCAAAAATGAACTGGTTCTTTGCATATTAATAACTATGTGCGTAATCAGGATGACAAACATTAAATGAACCTTCTACTCCCTAAAGCATTTTCAATATTCAATATAAACAGACTCATATGGGGACTATCCTTGAGTTGAGTGAGGAGCTCATGGTTTATGGGCTTTACTTCATACAGCACATTTTTATGTCACAACATAATGTTTCTCTGCCACATTAATTTCATTACTGCGACTACACGGTACCATTTTATACTCAATCGTTTGCACCGTAAAGTGGTATGCAAATAGGTTGTTTATCCAAGAGTAAATGTATGAGTGGCATCTGGCGGGTTGTGGCAGTAAACAGGATGGCAGTTGTCATGTGGGGGGAAGACATCGGAACGAAGCCGTGGCAGCTTTAAACTGAAAACAAACAGCCAGGAAGAAACTTAGACTCTTCCAGAAGAAAATTATTAAAGTGCTTTTCCCCCAGTTTTGTACGTATTATTTTAAAACAGTACAATTGTGCTTACATGTTAGATTAGATATTTGACAACAGAGCAAAATTCCTTTATTATGTTTTAGTCCCAATGTCTTGATGGTAGGATAGACGCTAAAGAAGGTCTGTGAATTCAAATAATTCGGTGTTAAGTTTGACTAAAATTTAGAACTTTAAAAAACATTAAAAAGTTACTAACAGGTGCACTGATTGCAGTTTTCTGAACAATTACAGATCTTTAAAAAGCCTCATCTGCTGATTTTGATTTTGTCTGATTCTGATTTTTATTTATTTTTTTTTGTCTGAAATGTCAAGAAAGTCGCTGAGTTGGCAACAGTGGGGCGATGATTGTTAACCGCAAACATGCAGAGTTGTTTGCGGTGGGCAGATCTGTCGGTCAAACCTCTCTCACAGCAGAGCAAAAGAGGTCTGAGGTTAATTTTTAGACCTTTGATGATGTAGATAAGATCGATGGATCAGATCGGCTTCACATGTAAGTATCAACCGATCACCAATCTCCCATAATTAAGAAATATTGCACCAAATAATTTGTTGGCTGGGAAATCAGTGTGCCCCTACTTATTAAACACAATAAAATTTAATGTTGTACATCTTAGACATAGAAAAATCTATTGCGACTTGAAATGTGCATCTAAATACAATGGCAATCTCACATTTCCTTTACTGTTTGACAAGTTGGTTTCAGTGATGTAGAACAGCCTTAAGGCCTCAGGAGTCCTGATACAAACCTCTGAGATTAGAAAACATGTCTTTTTAACAGAAATCATACTTCTGAGGTCTGAACATGAATGAACGTAAGCATAATCAATTCTCTCTCCCTGAGCTGCAAGAACAAAATGAAATTCTGTGTTTCCATCCATCTTGACACATTTTATTGACAGAACGTCTTATTGTGTGGCGTCTGACAGCTATTGTGTTGGTCAGAAAGTTGAAGTGCAGGTGGTTCCGACACTTTCTGCAGTGAGAGACCTGAAGACACCATTGGAGTTCTTGTGAAGTACGAAATGTCCGCGCAAGAACAAGCTTTTTTCCTCTTCTTGTCACCTACAAATAAAAGGACACATCTCATTGTTCCTGCAGTAAATGTGTTGACCTTTCATAAAGCAAGAGAACAATCACAGGTCATCTTTTTATTGTCTAAAGAAAAATCTTCACAGATTTCATCGGTGATCAGCGGAAACCCTCCAGTACTTTCCTCATTGTTTCACGCTTCACGAACAGCCTGCATACTTTCACTTCAGTCTGGAGTTGCGCTTGCCTCCACCGTAGGGGTAGATGTGGGTGTGGAGCGTGACTCTGCGCTCTGCAAGTCTGCTTGTTTATTTTGTGCACAGGGAAACACATCAGGCATCCCTCAGGGGGGTGAGCACTGTGATCAGATAACACATCCACATTCACCAGATGCTCATACATAGTCAATGAGCACGGGGGAAAAAAAAAGCCGTTTCTCTGCAACGCCATTATGTTTGAGTTACATTTTCCTGTGAATTGAGAGCTCATCTAGGATGTGGGAGATTCAGCTGAGCTGTGTTTTAACCTCTTGGCCCAGATTCTGTCATTTACAGGCTTGAAGCAGCGATGAATGCATCTACTTGTGGGAGCTTATATCACCTGGAAGATGCATGTTTCCTCTCAGTGGTGAAGTGATTAAACTAATGAAGTTGAAGGTTTGCATCGTCACTAAAAAGGGGTTATTCGTACCGCAACTGTACTTCTGCTGTTTATACACATAAAAAGGAGTAAAAAAAAAAAAAAAAAATCACACTTACAAAGGGCAAAAATAGCATCCAAATGCTCCAAAAAGATCCTCTTGAAGCTGAAATGTTCCTAAACAAATCAATGTTTTATTCAGCAAAAATGTCCAAATGAGGAGCGAATCAAACAGATTTTGAAAGATTGTCTTTTGATCACAAGAAGGAATCATTTATTCTCAGTGTCATCCGTGTGTTGCGCCCACAGGGCTCACCGTGGGCAACACGCGGTAAACAGTGCTTGGCTCTCCCCTGCAGAATCTCAATTGCTTTTTTTCCTTTGCTTTTTCTACGAATCACTCAGTACATCAACTCAAAAGCCTTTCATTGCAGTGACGTCCTTTTACCGAGAACTGCAGACTGTTGAGAGGAATCGTTTATAATGGTAACTGTAAAAAAAAGTCTGAAAATGGCTTTTTTCAGAGATGTTTTTTATATATTTTTTTTAATCTTCACACTTGATAGAACTGCAAACTCAGTTCCTCTTACTAAGTTTTTCTTTTACAATACAATGGTTACTTCTTTAGTCCATAAACTAAATGGTGTCACTAAAAATAAGAATCTACAATGATGTTTTTGCAAGGAAAACATCATGCAATCTTGTTTTTATGTACTTTTACTACTTGGAATGTGGTTTATGCTGGTTTTAAACAAACCAGCATTGCACAAATGCTGAATTTGCTCACATTAGGTGCAAACTAAAAAAAAGGCCACAAGGCTGTGGCAGCTTATGAGTAAAGTATGGGGTTTAAAAAATGCTGAAAAGAATATGAAACCAGCTGCTCCACAGTGTGGAAATGGTATATATGTTAAAGACTATCACAACAACTGTTCATGTGCTCAGGTCTGGTGGTCAAAGAGTTCACCCAGAAATTGACTCATTTTACCCATTTTTTACCATGAAATGGTAAAAAAAAAAAAAAAAAAGTTTCAAAAAGTCCTAACATAAGGAAAGATTTTTCTGGACCAGACCAAAATGCAAACAGCATAGTGATAGCGTCTCATGATAGGAGGATTGATAAAGAAAAAAATGGAAAAAAGACGAGTGGTATGGACCATAGAGAAACACGGGAGACAATCTGACAAAGTAACACATGCAGAAAGACTCATCAACAAACTCTCATATAAACAGGAAAGAAAAGGAAGACAAATCTTAAGAAACAAAAGCTAAAGTACAAACAATGGGAGTGAAATAACTTACAGCTGAAATAAACTAAAATGGCAAAATAAGAAAAATTCAATCAAGAAATGATGAAGACAGAAACATAAATCAAACTAAAGCGTCACCAGTCCATCTCTGAGCAAAAAGATGCAGTGGTGGACACACTCATGCCAGAGTGTGTCCATCTCTGATATGAGTGTGTCCATTTCTGGACACACTCATATCTAAGGGCAATTTAGAGTATTCAATTGACCGAACAGTCATGCTTCTTTGTTGTGGGTAGAAATGAAAGTATTCTGAGAGAACATCCAAACTCCATGAAGAAATTCTCCAGGCTGGAATTCAAACCCAGGACCTTCTTGCTGCCATTGTGCAGCCCAATCGTTCACTGCTTAAAAAATACGAATTAATAGTGTCTTAGAAAGTATAAACGCAAATCAACAGTATATATTTTTTTCAAACCAAGTTGTGCTTCCCAGGACAGCCCTGATTGAAATCTGCTCCTCTGTCACTTCATTACATCGTGACAGAATCTGATTACATGCCCTCCTTGGCATCCTAATCGGGTTTTCCTGCTCTGAGCTCTTTCAAAACCCCGAATTACAATCCAACCACAGAACACGCAAAATCACTCATCACACATTAGCGAATGATGCACCTCTGGAGAGGAGCGCCTATTTGAATAAGTAATTGTCTTTTACAGCGTTTTTGTCTTCCTTTCTTGGCTTTAAATAGACGGAGTCCTGAATTGTTAAAGACTTGCGGTGAAGAGTTAGCGAAGCACACAGAATCATTTATGGTTAAACTGCGACATGAGTTCAAATTGATGAGCACGTTCGACGCTTTTGAGCAGAGTGCTTGTCTAATAAATATTTGATTTATCTTTTATTAAGTGATAAGGATTCCTTTGGGAAGACTTTCATTTTTAAGCGAATGATGTCATCTCTAATCCAAGATGATGGGCTTAGCTTAAAGCTAGGCATATTGATAAAAGCTTTGATGGTAAAAAGGTTGTACAGTTTTTATTACAATATTTAAAAAAGCATATTCAGATGATGAAAAGATGTTTTTTATCACCCTCTGAAAGCTGTAAACAAACATGCTCCAAGGTGCATTTTGCATTGCTGTTTTATTAATACTCTGTTCTGTGCCTCTCCCACACACCAAACCTTGATTCAAATGAGACCTTCGGATAGTGACAAAGACATTATTCACCTTCCCTCTTTGTCTTTAATATGTGGAGGAAAAACACACCTACAGCGCCTTCGCTAAGTAGCACTAAAACCTTTGATCTCCCAGAAAAAGACCTTGCTCCACTTTGCGCTGCTCAGTCTCCATCAGATTAATCTATATCTCCCCCTCTGGATTACCCAAGCAACAGATCCAGTAAGTGCCATGTCGGTTAATTTAGTAAACTTCAAAGAGAGGCTCAACAAAGACAACTTGTTCATGTCCTAGAAAATGTGCATATTTTCAAATAATCTGCATATTTTCTGGGACACAGAGATGTCTCACTCCCTCTTGTTGATTTCTATCGTTCCTCCTACATATGAGATATTTGTCTCAACTGAGAGGCAAACTATGATGGCTAATAAGTTTGATTGATGAATCATTTTTGATTTACTTTCTTTGGATTCAAGGGTTAAGGTATCTTTAAGGCTTTGATACGTGAAAGTATTTGAAGCAATACCTCGTGCAAATATATTACTTAATATTTCAGGAAGTATCGTCGATCCTTGGATTCAATTTCCAGATGCCTGGAGGCGCCGAGTTCATCTGTTCAAACAAATGTATGCATGCATGAACAGCATGCAAACGTTCAGCCATTGTAGAGTTCAGGAACAATGTAAGTTTAGGTGCAAAATATGGATATCAACCTCAGAACAAAAATCAAAAACCCTTGTGAAGACGCTATCTGAAGGTGACAAGGAGCAATCATTGTCTTCAGTGAAATAGCCGATATGCCGCTCAGGGAAGAATTTATTGTCTTGAAAGCAACAGGAAAGTCATATTAAAGTTTGAAAATGACTTGGGAACAAAGATCCTAATAATTGGAGACATCTCTTGTGATGTGATGAACCTGAAATGGAAGTGCTTAGCTATAATGACCATTGTTATATTTGGAGGAAGCAGGGAAACCTGCACGCCTGAGAAGGCCAGAGAAGGCCATCCTAACTGTGATTTTGTTCAGTGAGAGTGGCTGGTGCTCATCAAAACAGTCGGAGAACCCGAGAAAAGAATAGCATGTGTGAATTCTGGAACAGCATCTCAAAACATTAGCTAGAAAGTTACATCTTGTGGACAAACGGTTCTGCCAAAAAGACAATTATATTACGCATACCTTCGAATTATATTCAAAGATGCTCTAGAACAGCAAAGTTTGTGTTTTGGCCAAGTTTGAAGTCATTTTCCGGTTATATGCGTAGAATTGGAGCACAGATAGTAAAGGGCAAAGAGGATTTATTTACAATGACGAACAGTGCAACTGGATCTGGAGACGTCTGGAGGAGGCGAGTAGAGTTACACTGGGATCATAAGACTAGGGATGGGAGTCGAGAACTGGGACTTGTAGAGAACTTTGCTTTCTGGCCGGTATCAGCTGAATGTTGGTGTTATTTCTCTCTTTGCTTTGTCCAGGTGTATCTCTTCAAAACAAAACGTGTCAACACAAATTTAATTTACCAAGCAAATAGAATTATCTCTATCTGTGCTATGACAGGTTATTGAGTCATGAATGTTTCTTGCCGGCTAAATTTGATAAATAATTCAAACTTTCATAATATCCAGATGCTGGAAAGTGAATCCCAGGAGAGCCGAGATGACATTAGAGGCTGCTGATGTGAGTTTGTGAACTCAAGAAGACGCTGAAGCTAAAGCTAAAGAAAAAACAAACAGTTTGCATGTTTTGTACCTCAGTGGCCCATGTCTATTTGAAGAAGGAAATGGCATCTTTTCATTCAATATTCATATCGTAAAGCTGAACATTCAGATGTCAAAGGTTCCAGTTATTCATACCCTCATAACTGCTTTCTTCTCCACTTGTCTTGTACATGCACTAGTAGCACTCTATATTTACAATATTTTTGCATTTTAGTTACTTTATGCTATTATCACCAGGATTGCTTGGTCATTAATTTTGGAAAACTAAAAATAAAAAAAATGCCCAAGTGCAAAAAGATACAATTAATTTGTTTGACAAATAATAATAATTTCCTAAAGCATTTATTTATTTGATGAAACATTCCCATTCTACTTGCATGGTCCATATGCAAATATATATGGAGTGCTGTTTGTAAAATTACATAAGAAATTAACGGCAATAATTTGGATTATTTTTCCTGTCATATGAGAAAAAACTGGGAGCTTATTTATCAAAATTTTGAATTAGCAACATGAAACAAGTTGATTCGTATTATCAACTCCTCCTGTTAGCATGACAAGTTGTAGCCATGAAGTCGCATCTGGTTTTGGTAGAAAAAACATTTATTACTTTTCTGTAATAAAGACCTTTGGAGGACAATAAGGTACTTACCTAAACATAATTTATGAGAGACAGAACCATACAGGCCAAACTGCTTCAAATTTTGCAATATTAATTATAAAAAATTATCTGTTTTAATTGTTTATTAATTTCTTGTAACTATTGTATGTTACATTCAACATTATGGATCCTGGAGGACAGAAAATGAATTTATTTGACAGGCTTTGACTAGTGTTTGCCAAGCAACCAATCTAGGAGGAGCATTTACTTTGGTTGGCGCTGATTGGCTGAAACCAAGAGCGGTGATAAAGAAAACAACTGATGTTAGCTTCTGTGCTATGGGGCGTCAAAATGGCTCCCATGTGGTTATTACTGCCTATGAAGGTATATTTGATGTCTGAACTATTGAAATTTGCAGTTGTGAGTGTTGCTACACATAGCAGTGACTGCGGGTCAGTGATTTCTTTCCCCCTTAGTTTCTTTTGTTAAGTTTCTGCACCCAGGAGGGGAAATTTGATCCCATTCTGCCCTTTGAAGAGCAAAGAATAAAGCTGGGAGAGAGGCTGGATTTGTTGCCACTCTGTCTTTCAGCAGCATTTGTGGTGCATGGTGCTTAGTTAACCTGGTGCTGTGTAAAGTGAACTAAAGTGAGGCTTGATTTCTAGACTGAAGTGGTTTTAATTGAATGCTTTTGGTCTGGCTTGTGGTGGGGTGGTGTTACATCCCTGATTAATTTTATCCCTCCACAACCGCATTTCCTTCCAGGTTTTATTTCTTTAATTCAAAGTTACTTTGCTTTCTAATAAAAGATAATTTTTTTTACATTACTTCCTTTGCCACTTCATTCCTCCACGTTTCTGGTTATAGATCCATTGTTAATACCTCTGGAGAATACTTTCGAGCAAAACAGTAAAAAAAAAAAATATATATATATAAATATATCAATAAAGGAGAAAAATGAAAACAGTAAATCAGAATGCAGCACAGAAAGCTTTATGTAAGCATTTGGAGATAAAACACAAGTTATTGAATTTCCATAAACTAACATCCATTTTTTTTATGCTTATTCTTTAAACATAAAAATCAGTTGTATGGTGTGTATTTGTTTCCAATCTTTCTGAGTTATTATTACTATGTGAAACCACCGTTAGGGCTTGTTTTATTGACAACTACGGTATGTAGAACCTCAGAACACTTTCAGTGGTTCAAAAGTTTTCAGATCAGCGCCAGATTTCTTGTTTTTCTTGAGCTAAATCACTAAGCTGAAGACATAAAGGCAATCCAAGCAGAAGAGCTGATTTTAGACAGTCTGTGTCTTTCAGTGGTTTTATACACACTATGGCTAACTGTGTTTAACAGCCAACTGCCAACAGATAACAGATTTGTCATCTGTGTAGCACTATAGTGATAAATTCGTCTCACACATTTGCCAATTTCATGGGAAAAATAAAGAATAAAAAAAAGAAAAAAGCAGCTGAGCAAACAAGCTCTCCAATCTGGCAAACGCATTAATGTTGAGAGCAAATGTCCCCGACTGGCCACAAAGCCGGTCTGTCCTCTGGGAAAATGATGCAGCCCTCGCCAGGCCATGAGTTGTGCAGGGGCAAAATGTTCTCTCCTTTTTTTTTATGGAATGCTTGCCAGGTTGATTTACAGCATCTGGGTGAGGTTAATCACAGGGATGGTTCCAGAGACAAAATTGTAAGTGAGGAAGTGAGTCATTTGCTCCCTTATTGCTGACCTCTGCTCCCTCGTTTTACTCCACAAGCAGATTTTTTGGGGGCTTTTCAGGGTAATAGCTCGCAGTACCCCAGTGAAATTATGAAGAAAATATCTTTTGGTCGATACGTCAGGTGGAACCCTTCAGTGCAGCTGTGACTTATCTGGTTATTCGCTCTGGCTCCAGTATCCTGAATCAGTTGGGACAACTTCCAATCAATTAGCTCTGCATTATGTTCCAGCCCAAGCCGCTGCGGGAGCCACTGAGACAACGATTACTGTACCTCTCATCCATACTCTGGAGAACCAACCAGCAGCAAAAATGAGTCAATTCAACCAAATCCCACCAGAAAAGAAATATGTTGTTCTTTCCTTCAACAAAAAAATAAAATATATTAATTTGTACTTTATATAGTATTATTATATCTTTATATCAGACATTACAGAGCAAATGTGTCTCTGTTTTAATAGGGGCTTTAGAAAAGAAAAATCCCCGAAGACTAATTGCAGCTGAAAGCTATAAAGCACAGAGTAATGGTGAAACAGCCACTATGTTTGCCCTTGTATTCACCTCATACTGTATCTGCTGCAGAAGTCACACCAAGTCTATTACAGGGGACTTAATAAACCCTTAAAGTGCATTAAAAGTTTGTCCTCGAGGGAGACGTGGCTGTCTTTGAACGCAGTGAAGTAGGTATCGTTATCTACTAACTCCAGGATTTGAGGAAATATGTTCCGTTTTTCTGTTATGCGTCTGTCTTACCAGTTGGTTTTCAAGAAAAGCAGCCATATGTGCAGCAAGAAAGAAGACATCTGTGATGTTGTTGAGTTAAAAAAAAGAGATTTTCTGGAGAGGTTCTTTGCCATCTGGCTCTGTTGGACTGTTGGGAAATTATTTCAAGGGGAAGGTTTGTACGATTTGCACTCAGGAGAAGCTTTTCTTGGATTCAAGGTGTAACTTGTGTTGCACAATTCATTTTCATAGTCAGCTGCTTTCCTCAAAGGCATTTATTTGATAAGAAAAAAAAACATCCTGAGGAGAAAACCCTGCAGTTCAAAGGCAGTTTTTAGGATGAGCAGTATGGCTGTCCACCTGGGGCAGCATGGCCTGGAGGGAGACACAAGGCAAAAAGTTTATCTGTCCGTTTACCTGCTTGCTGTTGGTTACTGCTGCCCTGTTCTGCCAATTAGATTGTATTTTTCCTCTTTTGTGGACAGAGTAAAGACTAGAAGAAAATCCTAAGCACAGTATCTTATTCACAGCTTGTGGTTAAGCACTAGCAGCCAATTATTTGTCTTCAATCAGACATTTAACCATCTCTAGTTTAAAAGCAGATTTTAAATTCAGTTTGAGATTTTGAAAACCATTATTGTGAAGACAAATAAAAAAAATGTGTCACATTTGATTAAAAGAGGCATGAAAAGCATTTAGTAACAACAGGAGGAAACAAACAGTTAACATCCACACAACCAACCAATGTTTCTCCCATCAGTTTAACGAATTGCTGACATTTACACAGCAATTGGTTCAAATAAAATGAAATTAGTGGTATTTTGAGTGTACGTAGCCTGGTAATATCCTGCTGTTTTAAGTTAAAGCTTTCACATAAACAGAACAGATGGTTTGATTGTATAGACCAGAGGGAAGGAGGTCACACACAGTTGGATGAGCTTCGTGTGAATACAGGCAATGTGCAAAGGAAGTAAGGAGGAAGGATTTCACCAAAATCCGATCTCAAGAATATGTTTATTGTTTCCATGAGCTTCATTAAGATTCAGTGTGATTAAACAGTGAGGCTAATGGGATTACTAAGTTGAATGGCGTTAGAACAGTCTTCAGGCCACAAGTGATTTTCAAAAATACCCAAAGATTAAAAAGTTTAAAGGCGACATTGTTAAACTGCTCACGCTTGCTTTTGAAACGATGAAGTTTTTGTTTTTTTTGCAACAGTTTCTATTATTAATCTTTTCTTTGTATTGTACCCTCAACACTTATTGCCTTGAGCATGTACAAATTACATCTATGCATCTGTTCTTAATGCTCAGGCATTAAGCAGCCTTCATTTCCGTTATGATTAACAGCTTCCTTTCAGAGTCCTAATAGGGAAACAGACTATTAATACCAAGGTGCTGAAAACCATCAGCTCAGCAGGAAATCCACTCAAAGGAAATGACTACCTGGACTTATATGTTACATTCCTGAGGTGTTTATTAGCTATTCTGACAACTAAAAATCAGTATATTGAGTCAGTAACTCAACATTTTTATGTCAAAACTGAACAACTTAAGACTTGATGTAAGGTTTAAACACAGCAAGTGTCTAATTCAGACTGGTAGCATTCACATAGCTGGGTAAAACACACACACCTATATACAGTATAATTACACTTAAGCAGCTGTACCTATGACATTTTACAATTGTCTGACACCTTTCTGAATTATTTTGTCGTTGTTTCAACATGTTGGCTATGGTGCTGAAAAATAATGCCTGTTTAATTGTATAGTAAAGATTTGTCTCTTATTAAAATTAAGACAGTTTGAACATCTGGTGCTTCTATAAGTGGTGTTTTTTTTTCTCTACTTAATGCATAAATTATTTCAAATGAATCTCCATGTTGTGGGTAAAATAAGTTTTGAACACGTCCTTGATTTTGTCAGCTTAAATATTACTGATGGAACTGTTGACATAAAACTCACAGTAGATGTTGGCAACAACCCAAGAAAACAGAATAAAAAATTAAAACTGAACCCACAAATGAAAAAAAATGTAATGACAGAGGGAAAAAGCATTGAACACAGAAACAGAAATTATAAAATACATTTGTGAAAAAGCATTTTTTGGGGCTGATTTCTCTTGTTTTGACCCTTTCCATGGAAATTCTCTTCAAATCTAATACATTATAATGGATAATTTTCTGATGATCTTCAGTTATCTCCATAGATTTTAAATTGGATACAAGTCAGGTGAATCTATCAGTTTTGCCTTCTGTTATTGAAACCAACTAAGAGTTTCCAAGTGTCTGGGGCTTTTGTCTTGCTAGAGATAAATTATAAAAATATTTTATCTCTAGATTATTGTCAGTGATGTCTGATACATTCATTCCTTCAGTTGCATAGAGTCCTGCAGCACCACATGCTGTAAAACGGCCCACGCTGATGTTCCCACCTGCACTCAGCCTTTGGCATGATGTTTCTGATGTGATGTACAAAAAAATGATGTGTGCCAAAGAGTTCAGCTTTATAAAACTCTATAGTAGTTTAGTAATGATAAACCTTTCATAGTGGCAGAGTTCCACTTTTATTAAAGTAATTAATGGCTAATTTGTTTTGACTTTTTTGTACCTGGGTTTTTTTGTTTTTTTTCCCAACATCTGGTGTTGATTTCATGTCAACGTAAACATATCTACTGTAAAAAATGTTAACATATTTAAATCTTATTTTACCATCTGCATTACTTAAGCATCAACTTGTGCCTAAACATCAAATTTTCTTAAATATTAATGTAGGAAAAGTAGTCCTAATTAGATCAATTAGCTGTGTTTTTCGATAAAGCAAAAAGTTATGTCCAAAAAGAAATAAAAAACATAATGGATAAATTCATAAATATTGGAATTGAAGAAAATTCCTAAAATGAACATACGGAGTGAAAACCAGATCCTATTTACTGACTTTACTGTTGTTTTTGAATGTGGAGACGGAGCTGCTTCCTCTCATCAGTATTCACAGTGAAGCTTGTGTCATGAAATGCACTTGATACAATTTGCTTTGCTCTAATTAACCATAGACGGGAAAAACAGATAAAATCATTGCACTGAATATTGTTGCCATGATAAGTAAATATCCCTCAAAGTTTCTTTATCTAACGCTGACCATCCGCTCAGATGTTGTGACATATAACTGATTAGTGTTTTTTGCAGCTATGAGGAAGCAAAATGGGGAAAAAAAAAGAAAAAAGATCTTGAATTAAACTCATTCATTAGGTTGACAGAATCCATAATGAATGCTGAATTGATGATATGCTTAATAAAATTGCTGAAGGATAAAAAAAAAAAAAACTCTGCAGCTTTCTTTAGTGAACACACTGAGGTTCAAGAGATTCTGTGCTGTTCTAACCAAAGATTTCACAAAGAGCTTTATATTGAGAATGAAGGTTATTGTTGCTCTGTGCCCTGATGTTATCTCTCACAACCATCAAAATATCAACTAAATCTTTGACAGTCGCGATGCAGGATGTTTGCAGACTGACTTCTTCCTGTCTCATCATTACCTGTGATTGGCAGCTGTGTTATTAGCATTATGATAAGTTTGTCAGTCTGTGACTCACACACTCTGCCGCATTTCATCTGATAGGATGAATATTATTACAGCGTCGAGACGTACGTCTACATCATGATGCTCTTCTCGTCATTCAGGACTCAACTTGAGCGCTGACATCTTACTATTTGACCAAATCATGATAATAATAATAATAATAATTATACATTTTATTTGGGAGTGTCTTGGCTTTCTGTAGGTCATCTCATAGCTAGAAAAAGCATCAACGAAAAAGGAATTTTCAATGATTTTTGAATTACTTCTTAAAGTAAGGTAAGGTAAAGTAACAGTTAAGATTTGATTTTAGCTTTGTAAAATTGTGCATTATCCTACTGGAGGTAAGCACCAGAAGAAGGGCTAAAGAAAGAGCTAAAGTCTGTAGATAAGACACATTACTGCACTTGAGTCAAACATTTATTTTTTTCTGAAGAGGATCAGCGGGTGCTGCGCTGTGGGGCGACCGGCAGTGGAAAGACGCTGCCATGTTGGACTGCAATGGCTGAACTTAATTCAGGAGTAGTTTATGAGGTGAGTCAAACACTTTTAATATTATTTGCCCTTGACACAAAAAGTCCTGAAATTAAGTCAGTGAAAAGTTCAACTAATAGCTTTCTTATTTGTTTGTCACAAACCCTGATTTAGAATCGAAACATCTGTACAGACAAGGTGCGATGGAGATAGAATCTGAAATATTGACACAGATTGATTGTTTTTCTTTTGGTTCTGTCGGATTTAATTTTAAAGTCTCCATTTGAAAGCATAAAACCTGAAGAATATTTAAGCAGAAGTCACAGACTGAAATAATAAGGTTGGCTTCATGCAAATATAAAGCAGTTGTGATCATGTTAAGAACTGATCAATTTTGCTTTTCTTGTGAAATAAGGAAGAGTGACAGACGTGCAGCATCAGCAGTTAAATCCAGAAAACCCAGAAAATAAGGCAAGAATGAACTTTGGTGCTCATTGAACCGTAAACAACATACCACATACAGGACATTAGACTAAACCACTTTATTCTTATCCTTTGGAACAGTGTGCATTCATTTTCATTAACGGCAGACAAATCGTGTTTGAGAGGGATTTAATCTAATTGCATGTTCTGTTGAGGTCTGTGGTTTGTTATACAACCGTGCCCTCCATCACTCAGAGAAATCTTTAGATTGAATTAGTTAATTGATTGAATTATTTTTGATTTAATCAATGACATAACTACAAAGAAACTGCCACAGTTTCTCAGCTTGCTAAGACCAATTTTCAGCAGCCAAGTGACTCTGTTCAGACTAATCCATCTGAAGAACAGTCTGAATTATTCACCATATGACTGACATGGCTCAAGCATTTTGATTCATAAAGGTTTGAACTCGAGGAGTAAGGGAGTGTCTTCCAACTTTTTCAAAATGTGCTCCCCCATTTTATGAGATAATCAGATGCCAATGAAATTTGGTATATGGTTACATAATAAATAAAATCAACTAATAGATCACTTACGATTATTTAATTTTAAACAGGGGTCATAATCTGTCATATTTGCCCAAACAGATGAAATGAGAACCCCAGCCAACAGAACAAGGCGTTATGCCACTTGTAGAACAGAATTAGTCAGAATTAGTCTCCTCATAGCAAAATTGAACTAGTGGTTATGAATGCAGGAAGTGGGAGTGAGGAGCTGATGAACTAGATTTTTCATTTCGCAGCAGCATAAATACTCTACTTATTTACTTTCTATTAGATGGAACAACAATACGGCTATGCAGCGTGACTGATAACGAAAAAGACGGGACTAAAAATAGAAATTCAAGCAAAGCAGCAGCAAAATGAAAGGGAAGCCAAGTTATGTACATTCACTCAACGCTAAACAGAAAGCGAGACTTTGCATCAGGGAGAAATTACAGCGATAGAAAAAAATAGTGAGCAGTTATTGAAAACAGCATGTGTTTTTTTCATTTAAGCATTCAAAGAAATAGGTAATCTGAGTAGGATGAATAAAAAAATGTACAAGATGTATATTTGTGCATAAATGAACAAAGTGACTTTTCAGTGGTGTTGGTGATTAATAGCCAACAGAATTGATGTGCTGCTAGTGTTTATAGCATGCCACGGCAGTGAAGCCCCTCACACTCTCTGCTGCAGACACATTCACTAGCCACCAGAGTTTACAGTGGAGCATTAACTGTGTGTTGCCTTGCAGCCTCTCCCTCAAGAGTGATCTTCCTGTGCATCTGGGCGGTGCTGTAGATTTGCTACCATGACGTCAATTTTCTGCTGCTGTGCCATTTTACCTACCTATTACAGTATGTGCCCACATTGTTTCACTTCTGTTTTATCTCTGCTTTGTGCTTCCTGATTTAATCAGCTCTTTGCAGTCTACAAAGTGCTGATTGTCTGGGGTCATTTTCTGAACCTGCGGTCAGGTTGTGCCTGAGCTGACCTTCACGAAGTGCCCACACAGCATATTTCTTCTTATTTTTCTCTTAAAGTAAAACTCCCCTGGCTCAGCCAAAGGAGTGAAAGATTGGGCTTCTTACTGTCAAGCTTAAAGAATGTTGATGGTTTTTCTCTATTATTCATTACCCCAGAGTTGAACCAACATGCTGCAGCATGCTAATGTCTTAATCACTTTGCAAGTGAGCACACTGACATCTTTGAAAAAAGTGGCTTTGACAGACAGGGGAGGGACAGGTAGAAGGAGATATGAAGCTGCTGAAAGGAAAAGTAATTTGACAGACAAAGGTCACCACAGCAGATAGGTGAATATGGTGTGTTAATGTCAAAGTTCTCAAACTGTGGAGATTAAAATGTTCAATTTGTTTAGATCATCACAGAGCTCCAGATTTTATCCGCATTGTGTTGAATTTCAGTAAAATATGTTTGAAAATGGTGTTTAACTAGCCTATACAGCCATTGCAGTACAACATCAGCATTTGATGGCATTTATTCTTTACACCTTCTTTCAATTAGTTTTTATGAATATTGATGTAACTTCTAGAGACCCAAAACATTTGTCTGAAAAACCCCTAAAGTGATAAAGCTGTGAATGCATAGAAGGAGTGAAAGTGGCATCTAGGTACTACTAAAAATGTTTTGTATAAATTGATCAGGATCAGCATGAGCAGCGCTATAAAAGCAGGAGTTGAGAAGGTTTATTTTAAATGGATTTTTTAATTCTAAGGTCATTGCAGACCCAGTAAAATGACCTTGCAGAATCAGTTATTGCATCCTAGCCGCCTCTGTGTTTTCTGTGTGCAGAATATTTGGGTACAGCTGTTGCTTTGGCTGTACACAAACCCGACATCCTACCAACAACCTCACAAAATGCATTTGGAACACAGTTCTAATATTTTTCCAGCTTCAAAAAACTTTTCCCAGATACACCAAAGTACGAACTGGGATTGCTTAAATCACTCAAACGGCAAGAGAAAGAAAGCTTCTCTTCTACCACAAAGTTTCTGGAACCATGTCTCTTGGACAGACAGCAGTTCAGATGTTTGAACACAATTTTCTGTCAAACCATCTGTGACCATGAGTTCCACATAATCCACAGTTTCACAGGACAAACACCACAAAACCCAGACAGAAAATAACTTCTCATGATTGTTGCTGAAGGTGATTCTAGAATGACTTGATTAGGAACTTAGCAGGTTAATCAGCCACTTAAATAAGATCTAATGGAGCCTGCAGGCATGTAAAACATGCAGGACACTAGAGTTTCATTACTGGAGTTAGATATGACTGTTCTAGAATATACTGCAAAAAAGAATGTCAGTTTCTTAAACTTTTTCCTTTTTAACCCTCATTTTTGGGAGTTAGGACGACATGATGTCTGCTGTATTCTTTATGCAGGTCAAATTTAAATTATTTTAGGCCACACAGCCTGAAGTTATCTTACCATTCCAGGAATTTATGCACAAAACCCTAGAACGCAAAGACATGTTTTATTTTTTTTTAACTTAAACTTACCAGCAATGGTGCGCAGAAAAACTGTATTTCTACAATTTAAAGGAATGAACTGAATGCTGTCATCTAAAAGTTTACGCTTAAATTAATAGGAAAAGCTTATTAAAGACGCAATGAATGGAACACACACAACATGCACCACTGAATAAAGTGTTTATGTGTAAAACAGGATGTGCTTCTCTCTCTTTTTTTGTCCTTTGGAGACATTCCAGCCCAGGACAGATGACTTAAATCAATGTTTGAAGCTTTCTGTAACTCCAGAGAGGTGAAGTTTTTTTGCGCATTCTCACTCCTACAGACCTGAAACCCCCCCAGCTGTCTTTCAGGAAAAAAATAAGATGAAACTAGAGATATGAAAACATAGACATTCAAGTACTCTTCTGCCGGGATTTTGTTTAAAAATTCATAACCCGTTCAAGAAAAGTATGTTGGTCTGCACCCTGTTCACTTGGAAAATACTTCACTTTGTTTTGCTGACAACCCGCAGTCAACGTTGCTGAGCTGGCCTTGGACAAACCAGCAAAAAATTGCTCAAGCACATCAACAACTACAGCAGAATTTCAGCTGACTCTGGTTTAGTGTCATTCTGTAGTGAAAATCTATTTTTGAGGCCTTTAATGGATTCCTGCAACGAGGCCTATTGATACACAGGGATGGATGAGTCGCTGTCGCGGCTGCTGCAGAAGAAAAGGAGGACAAAGACTTGAATTGATAATGTGAGTGGTCGACTGATTGGTTGAATCCTGGAGCTGACACGCAGCTTTAATTACTGCCACCGTGACTGAAACACAAAACTGGCCTAAAACGTTAGTATTATTTAGATATTGAATGAAGCACCGTAACTGCAACACTGGAAGTCGTCATCCTTTCAGAATATTTCAAGAAGAGTTTGACTTTTGCAGTTTTTAATCTTTTCTCTGTTCAGATAAAGTCATGGGACATTTTGTACCTAATATGTAAATTTCCACTTATTTTGGTGACATTTTGTTACACATTTTATCATTTTCTCCAAGATCTAATCATCCTTTCGCTGGAGGGAATTTGCTAGGTTCTTCTGTGAATGTTATCTATTAGGTCTTGGTCACTCACATTTAGCTTGGTTTGATAAGGAGCCAGAATTATCCACGATTAATATGAGCTGAACAACCCAGACAAAGACCAGAACCACAACCAGTGAAAGCATCTTGTTATTTGGTTGAGTCTGTGTTAATTTAAAACAGAGTCGCATAGATTCAAAATGAATTATTCTGCAACGGCATCTCCTGAGACATTCATTAAACAAAACGTGGGATTTGTAATATCTTTGTTATACTTCTTAGATGACATAAATACAACTTAAGACTGAAACAATCATAAAAAGCATCAAGATAAAACCTAGACCGAACTATTTTAGAGTAATAATGGAGGATTCTAACTGTTTATTTGATCTGAGTGTTTATATAAATTACTATCAGGTTGATTTATTATTGTGTTCATTGTTTTAGATAAATTACATCAAAAACAAGTCCTTTCTTTCAGGTGTATTGGAGGAAGAGGAGGTGGGGCAGCCGTTTACCCAGCAAACTATTCCTGCTAGAGTCTTGTTAAGCATTATTATTTTCAGATCCAATAGACTTTCCAAAATGGATCAAACTGTAAATTCTGTGTCTAACAGCAAATCAAAATCCAGGTTTTAATTTGATTAAGATTCTTTAGCATGACTTGAAGAGACATTTCCTGCTATAAAATCCTTTAAAATGGCTGAATTGGAACAATTCTACAAAATATTGCGAACCAATAATCCTCCACAACAATCTAGAAGTTTCATCGCCATCACTTGATGACAGCTGTTGCCACCAAGGGTGGCCCAATTAATTATTAGGTTGAGAAAGCAATTAGATGCTATGAAGATGTGCACCTGTACAAAACAATGAGAGGGCAATGTTACTCACAAACCACCTCTGGATATATCCAGACAGGTATACCCATCAATGCTCATTCATGCAAAACGCTCGCAGCAGATGAACACAGACAGACTCCTCTCTGAGGTGAGCTCCTGTCGAATGCTGCTTATTCATGCGCTCTGAAGACAAACAGGTTTCCCCTGAGGTACAACGCACACTTATCAATTTATGATTCTAAGCTCATCCGCTGCCATTAGGTTCACACCTGATCCTGTGATCTTTTTCCTGTTTCCTGCCAGAAGCTGTAATGAATGAAGCATGAACACAATAGCTTATTAATTTTTTTTTTGACAGGGACATTCAAAGCTCCTCCTCACAAGGATGCTTGATTTTATTTGATTTCATCTCATGTTATTGGCAGACATTGCGTCTGAAAGTTGCATGCAAGAAGACTTGAACACCGTTTTTAAATCCTTCATGTGGGATGCATGTCTGCACACATATAATGTGACAGAGAGAGAAAGTATTTGCTGCATGTTTTTTCTTAAAAAATAGTGATGATATTGCTGCCAAAGCCCCAACGGGGATAAAGAGCATGCAGAAGGAATGTCATATTAAAGCACCACTTGGTATAAATGACATAATTGGCTTCAGCCATTAATTTTATGTAAGTGAATTCATTTCAAACACAACAATGACACATCAGACAAGTATATTAGACGCCCAGAAACACTTGTACACAGTTAGTCTTGCGTTTTCCTCCAGGACATCAAATTTATTCAGAGAAGGAGATGCAGTGAGCATCTTCAGAGTAAAACACTGGATCAGAACTGAGATAATTAATTGATAAGAGTCAGCGACTTCAACAAACAACAAGAAATACAGACATCTTCTATTTATGCACAGCTATACATACGGGCCAAGAAATGAACCCTGTGGATCTCATAGGGATGTTCAGACCAGGGCCAGTAGAACATGTAGAGTACATAGCTCAGAGAAAATAAATAAAAATACAAAATAATTAAAAGTAAAGTAGTCTTAATTACTACCGACAGTTTCGTAAGATCCAGCGCAAATGTATTTAGAAAACTGATAAAAGCGACATCATTTTCAAAGTAACCGATGTCCTAGTTAAAGGTCTGTCTGTGGTTGTGTACTGAGGACAACTGTCAGGGTCCAAGTTGCTCTGCGCAGCATTGTTAGCTGGGATGCAGCCCTGATGATAGCCTGCCAAATACACAGGAAATAAAAGGAGCAGTAGGTTATTTTCACAGTAACAGTTCAGTTAAATTTACAGCCTTAAATGTAAATTGATCCCCCATGTCAGTAACTTTCAGCATCTATTTGAACCTGAAGACTTAATTACTTGTAATTTTGCCAAGTTGCCATTAATGCTGTCGGTTTAATAGTCAAGCTGTGAATGAATCTTAAAGTCACTCTCTGGTCCAGATACGCCATGTGTCTTAATCACAGCGAGGCCTTTTTCATCACAGCTCACTGGAAACAACCAGCACAGACTCACTCCTGGAAGTTGTTTCATTTTGCTGCAAAACAAGAAGATGAAAAATCAGTCATGATGCATGCAATTCCTTTGCTACATACGACCATTCTGATTTGGATAGCTATCTTTAGAACTACTTTTTTGAAAGATCAGTTAGAAGAACTCTGTAAACACGTCTGTAGTGCTATTTCATAGAACTGTAGATGTTTTTGATTGTCTTTAATGGTCTACCTTTCACCTCACGACTGCTTGAAAATGCAGAAAACAGCAAAATAAGTAACTTAAAAATGTATACAACGCTTCTATTTTAATTTACTGTCATTGTATTTTAGGAGCAAATATGGTTATATTCAATGAGTTGGGAAGAATGATGATTTTATTTGTCATCAAAATGAATTTGAATCAGCTATGTTGACTCGGGACCTTTTGTGTTATCTCTACACAACAGAGTGTCTCTCACTGCAGCTATAGTTCTGACTGAACAGCAAGGAAATAAAATCACACGGAAGTGCAGCGTGAGCCTCAGAAACCACAAACGCATAAGTCGTACTATTACATCCTCCCAGCGAACGACAACGAAGACCGAAAACCACAAAACACATAAGCAATAATATGGATTTCATTTTGTGGTATTAACATAACCAGGGGAAGAATTAACACACAATCACACACACACAGACACACACACACGGCCACTAATTTTCCCTCTCCTCCACACCCCATACTTCTGGACATGCAATTAGATAAGCGAGTACTCAACGAGCCACTCGACGCCCACACTTCCATTTCAGAGCCGCTTTTGTAACTCTGAAGCTAAACTCTATGAGCCCACTTTGACCAAAATCAGTGAAATGCATCCCCCCTACAAAAACCCCTCAACCTTCTGCAACACAGACTCATGTCCTGCCGTCCCACTCCAAACACCCCAACTTCCCCCTCTGTTATTCAAGGTCATGTGCTTTAATTTGTCAGAATGAAAGTGATTATTTTAACGCCGCTATCCAGGAGAGAAACTGACTAATCATTGTGAAACTGTTAGTACAAACATCTCCCTGCTGTAAAGTCATAATAAAATGTGTGATTTCTTTTAGTTAACATATGATTATAAACAAATTATTTAATTCTTCTGAAATCAGGAAGATTGGTAAATATCTAAAAAAAAAAAAAACATGAATGAACTATAGCATTTGATGATTTTCCCAATGTACCGTACATTAAACCTTAAGTTATTTTGTTAGACAAAATAGCTTATGATTAAACTTTTGACTATATAGTGGCCATTATAAAACCCAAATCGTCAGCCTTCCTCCACTGTGTTTTGCAGTTCTTCTAAACTTGTGTGCTGATCTATTTTGTACTAAAAGACAGTCTGCCAGAAGTTTTGCATATAGTTCAGGGTAAAAGTTTCAAACTGATAAATGATGACTGATAACATAAACTGATTTAATCCTAGATGTCAGGATTCTTTCTTACATGTCCTGTCCAGTTGTTGTTGTTGTCTGTGTCAAAGTGAGATTTACCATCACAAGCGAAGCATTTCAGCTTTCCCATGATGCTCCACTTCACATGAAACTTTATTAGAAATAGCTTTGGGGACGTTGGGTTGTTCATCGTGTGCAGAGGCTGCAGTCCTCGACTCGGCTGTCCTGGGTTCGATTCCTCGTCTCCCTCTAGAGTTTTCTGTCTATTGCCAGCAATTTACTGTTGAATACAGATCACTAGTGGTAAAAAAAAAAAAAAAAAGAGAGAAATGCTTTAGATTTATTTAAAATGTAATGGACACAGGAGAAAAGAGAGTCCATTTACTGTATAACAAAGGCTACTGCAGCCTAATAAAGACAGGGAGAAAGGTGTGGAAAAGATTTAAAGGGAACAAAGGAGAGAAAGAAGCATAGAGAGATCTAGACATGCAGAAAGTGAGGAAAAACAAAACCGGCAACCAACAGCATATGGATGTATGATAATAATTATAATATCACTGGAAAGTATATTATTTAATTTAATACAAGATGTATTTAGTGGAAACTGCATCAAATGAGTGTCTTTGAAAAACATCTGAATCTAAACATTTTCCATACACTTCAACTCTCTGCTATCAATTTGTGCTCACATCCCCCTTCAGGGTGATGCTGTTGCCCAGCAATGGGTTTCTGCTTGTGGTCCTTTACATGTCATTGGCATAAAAAAAATTCATTCTTATGTTTTTCAAAACAAGGTACTTAATTTTCCTGCTGTTTCCTGTGAGCACATTTCACTTAACAGTTTACAAACAGAATAACCTTGGCACACCAAACACACCACCTGTTCAAAAAAATAAATAAAAAGAACATATTAAGGTTTTCTGTGAGCTTCTACTTTATTCTGTTAACATTAACATTCAGTTTTTCACCTCTTACAGGATGTGCATCATTGCTCTTTCCTCTCCGTTTAGCCTTCAGGATCTGTCTGCAGACTGTGATCTCTGCAGCAAAGGTAGCCGGTGCCTGCAACATTAACCTCTGATGCTGTGGGGCTAAATTTCTTAGCTGGCTGGACAGCTTTTCATTTTTTACTTTCCCAAACAGGTCTGACAAGCACGCAGCCGTCAGACAGCATTGGTTTAAAAAGATGCAACGCTTCGAAGGCATTTTAGGACAAAACTGCCGGAAACTTTTACAAATTTCCACGTTTGTGCTGATATGATTCATCTTCTCTCCCTGCTCTATCATGGCAGTTTTTTTTTTTTCTTCACTCTAGCTGTGACCTTTTATACCAGCTATAAATGGCTTTGGCTTTGGGCATGTTTTGATGACACTTCATACAAATTATGCTGTTTTTTAGGCTCGTTGAACTCCAAAATGGACTGTAGGTGTAGCTCCTATAGGAGAATGACTTTAATGGATATTGTTCATCCAACAAGAATGACTTCATGGTTAGACTCTGCAGATTTCAAATATGTTCTTTATATAATTTTGCAGCTAAAATAATTTGTATCCAGTTAGGTAAATTTATTTTCCAGAACAAGGAGAATGTCAAATAAAACCTGAGTGACTGAAAGACATTTAAAAAGTTAATACAGATTTTACTCAATGTCAAAGGGTCACACTTTGTCATATTATGTAATAATCTTTATAAATAATTAAGTGCAACATTAAATTCAGCATAAATCGCCCTTGTTAAACAGACAAAAATGCCTTACATTTTATTATTATGGTAAATAATACCATAATAATAAATCAATAAAAAATTGATATTTGTTGTGGGAAAGAAAAATAAGAGATACAATCAAATACAGAATCGCTGGTGATGACAGTAATGTCGTTATTCATGGTATCATCCAAGAAAGTGACATAGATGAAGAACTGAGCTAAGAGTTACTTCTTTAGGAAAGAAAAACTGAGTAATCGAGAGCAATATCTCCATAAAAGGCTTCATCAAAGAAAAAGAGACAGTTAACACATTTAGCAAACTTCCTGAAAGTGAATAATAAAAAGTAGAAAAAGCTATTTTCAGACCGAGAACAGAGAGAGATAACCTCAAGAGCCGAGCAAAAAAAAGCGACCACCACTCCTCCAGCTAAAGGCTCCAACTGCAAGCTTTATCAAAACTGGACTGGGTTTATTGTAATTCCTAAAGATTCATCTGGTGCAACTGTTAAATCTTGTTTTCGCAAATGGAAAACGCTCTCTTTAGAGTTTACTATTTTCACAAGGGAAGCGTTATTTTCTGGTCTATGATGGGTTTACTCTTCTAACACTCGGGTCTCCATCGAAATGTCAACCAAATCTTCCCAGAAAACGCTCATTGATATTTACCTCCTTCGGCAGCAAGACCTGCTGCAAGGCACAAATATGTTAACTACGTCTTACACTTGTGGTTTCGATTGTCTCAGTCACAGCTGAATGTGTGGAAGGGCACCTTGAGGGTCGATGGAGGGCCGCTGCCCTTCCAGAGGCTGACAGAGTCATTTGTCAAACGAGGAAGGCCATGAATTTACTTCACCCGCTGTCTTTCTCTAAATGTTTAACCCTCTGCACCACACACACACGCATGCCACCTGCCCCTGCACGCGAGGGGATCCGGATCTGATGGAATTAGAGTGAGACAGGGAGAGAGTTTATTTAATTAAAAAGAGACAGGAAGAGGACTCCGTGACATCATTTCAATGTCGCCTCTCACCCCCCTACACCCGAAAATGTTAGCTGTCAAGAGCTCCATCTGGTAAACACAAGACGCTCTCGCATTCACGTCCACACCCGGACCCACACAGACACCCGGGTTTCCACACTGAGTCAGCGGTTCCGATGAAAAAAGAAGACAAAAACGAGAAGAAACGCTCTTCCTTTCCACACATGTGGGATGTAAATCAGCTGCTTCCATATGTCTGTGACATTCTGCCTGTGCCAGCGCTCATACAAAAACTCTTCTCTCCAAATCGCCCGACTGTCGAGCAGCAGAATGTTGTACAGCGTTAGCTGCTGTACAACGTGACGCCTGGGTTCACCCGGGAGGTCACAGAACCACAAACAGACAGAGTTCCTGTGTTGTTACACAGGATGTCACCTGCAGGAAGCTTTTAAAGAAAGAAACTTCAGAATATGTTCACAGAGGACAGTTAAAAGTATTGTTTTTTTAGCAGAATTTTCATTAACTGGAAGAAAACTGACTTTCTCCAAGAGGTTTTTAATGCGAAGAAGCTGAAAATTTGTAATTTAATTTATGATCCAAATAGATACTAATTACATATTTTCTTTTCTTACGTTTTAGAAATTGTAAAATATCAAAAAGGCCTTAAAACAGAGCAATAATTTCAAGCTGCAATAATTTCTATGTTCTACAAGAACTATGGAGAGAGAGTATTATCACTCACTAGTAATGAGACCATCCCCACATCATCCCCAGCTGATATTAAAAATCTAATTCCCCTAACTGACATTCCCTTTAATGATTGCTTCATTAAACTACTCCGGAAATGGAAGCTCAATTTCCCTGCAATGCACAAAAAGGCAGAGGCCATTGGCAACTATATTAATTTCTATTGACTGCATTTTTTCGGACTTTAATCCTCTAGATACAACTGAGGCTGCAAACGAGTTTTTTCAGTGGACACTGAAATGACATACAGATTCCATTTTTTTTTTTTTTTTTGCTTCTTTTTTATTGATTTCAATAAAACACAAGAACAGTCACAGAAACATTTCGCCTGGACTCGGGAGAAAAAGGGTCACAATGTGGCTTGAGATGTTCTAAAAGGGCTTCTTTCCATTGAAAATACAAGAAGAGGAGCAGAATCCATGTTGCTTGAGATCCAGTGATGATTTAATTTGCTTTTATGGAGATACTTTAATTCTCCAGCAGAACTTTGCACCTGCTCACTCATCCAAATATACTTCCTGATTTAACGACCAGTGGAAAGAGACTGGTCAGCAAACTGGCCTCACTTGAACCCCATTCATAAAATATTGTGTTTAATATTGGAGTACTTTGTTCATTCTCAATTAATATGATTTTGAAATTCAAATAAAGGATATTTACATTGATATGAGGTTGTATTTGAACTTCTCTTTTGTTATAATTACTCAAAATGTCGCTTTTTTTTTGGTTATTTGTATGGTTTCCTACCTGACTGAAAATCTCTGTCATTGTTTTAATGTGTTACTTTAAGAATGGAAGCCCCTCCCTTTTTATTTCTTCTTCTGTGGTATTGTCTTTAAAATGTTTGCGTCCGTCAGACCCTCCCCTTTTGTCATGTTGTCCTTCGGGAGAGGTGTGGACTATTTATTTTGTATCTAAATACCGCCAGTTTATTTATAGATTTATTAAGTTAATTTCTGTTATGTACTTTTGTTTATGTAGGACTTGGAGTGGGCAGCCGATAACACGGTTCTTTTCTATTTGTTGTTCTTGTCAGAATAAATCATCCTTTAAAGACATACCACAGCCTGATCATTTAAAACCAGCACAACGCAGAACGGATCCGGTTACATTTGCTGCATGGTCTTCACAGAAGATGTGAGATTCAGGGCCAGATCTCTGGTACCAGTACTGACACAGGCACTTTTTTTTTTTTTTTTTTTATCTAAGTTTGATAAAAATGTAAAGATCAAGATTTTGATTTTTTTTCTCTGAATTATTTACTTCAAACCTTGGACATAAATTGAGCAAAGTTTATAGATACCTAAAATGTGTTAGAAACATCTATTAAAAAGACCTTACCCACTTGGTATTGAGATCAATACTTCGGATCGATTCGACCACCTCTAGTTTTCATGCGTACCGACTTCTAGTATTTATTAAATTGCCCTTTTAATTAATTTTTCTGTAGAAATTATTCTTAGTTGCTGTTAAGCTTTGACACAAACATGCTACTCCTTTTCTGATTCCAAGTGTCTGGACATTTTTGGACGTCTGTTTTGTATTTAGTTATACCAGGTATGCAAATATTTTCCTCTACTCAGCTTTTCTACACCAACCATAAAATTGAGGCTTTTTGTAGATTCACCCTCTAAAATAATAAAACCATATAAAATCACCCTAACCTGAATCCAAAAGCTTTGGATTAAAACTCCAAAAACTGATGGTGATCATGAAGAAAACACGCTGCTATAAATTCAGTTCATTAGCAGATGCTTGACACTCAGAGGTTTTTTTTTGTCACCTGGCTGCTAAGTGCTACATTAGCCACCTGCAAGTTGAGTTGGATTACTGTGATAGTGTGGAGGTAATAATTTCCTAACAAGGTTTTTATTCTCTGGATTCATCAGATTCAGGATTCAAGAATAAACTAAGAGACTAAACACAAAGGAACGAACTAACATGGCGACACTGTAGTAACAATGATAAACAGAAATTAAATGAACATGAAAAACAGAAAAAAAATCCAAAGATCGTTCTTTTTGCATTCCCTGCCTCGTCCTCAAAATTAGTCATAGGATCGATAATTAGACAACAAATACTAACAAAAGCATCATAATCTTCCTCTTGGCATTTCTTTTTTTGTGTTTAGATTGTGAGTGGTCTTGCAGTAGTAATGATTTATGTGTTTTCATTTCTGCAGTTTCCCTCATCAGTACGGACTCGACATCAACATAATATTGATGGTAATCTTTGCTGTTTATTAGCAATACCGGTTTTAAAACCCCAATAAAAAAGGTCTTAATGAAGCTTCCGATTAAAAATGAGTATTATGGAAGTCGTTTGGTTTGTGATAGCCAGTGATTCCGGTCGGGTTATGAACAGTAAAGCCATTTAAAGCAGCTGATGAGTTGCTTGATCTGTATTCAGAGCAGTTTTAGGATGATGTATGACCGTCTCCAGATCCCCACCGACTCCACTGTATCTCTGTAGCGTCATGTTTACTTTGCCCAAGGATCCCAGCACAACCGTGCATGGATAGTTAAACAGTTTACAGTCCAGGTGTTGCTTAGGTGTGAGCAATTTAATCGCAGACAATGTGTTGTGAGTGTGTGAATGTGTGTGTGTGGTGTGTGTGTGTGTGTGTGTGTGTATCGGTTTCCCTCTTGGCTGCCCAGCATAGAAACTCTGAGGAGAAGAAAGATGTTATATGCAGGGAAGTTTGGTTCATCTGTCTCAATGAGAGTGTCTGGGCAGAGTGAGCCTCCTGTGGAGGGATCAGTGGCTCAGAGAGGAGAGGAGGTGCACATGAATGCAGTGAAACACAGCGGGAGCACTTCTTACACATGAGCTGGTGGCCTTTTTTAGCTCTGCTCCATTTCACCACACAGAAGACGCTAAGTATTACACAACACTGAAGTGACATTATTCTGTACATTAACACCCTCACTCTTCCCTTCTTCAGATATAGTTCTGACAGATCAAACCTGCTCTTGTTTGCAAAGATTTCTTTTACTTTTCCTATGTAAGGTGTGATGCTCCACATCGGGAAACATGCGACCTTCAGCTACACTGCAGGTCGATGGTACAGTTAGAGATTAGGAATATGAAACAAAAAGACATATTTTCCTCCTGCTTACTGTTGTATTCATGTTTCCATGACTACAGCTCGGTTGCGGCAAATTCAAACCCTTATTTTACTCCCAAATATTGAACAATTATTGATAATTTTAGTGATAATTATCTTATTCTTTGGCTAGTCTGCAAGCTCTGACAGAGTATTCTATTAAGAAAAATAAAATAAAATACAAACATTTATGAGAATATAGTCATGTGACAATAAATTTACTGTGTTATAAATAATACAAGAATAAGGTTGTAGGATTGCGAATTTGTAATGATGTTATGACTTTATTCTTGTATTATTTCAACTTTATTGTCATATAACTTTAATCCTGAATAAACTGAAGGGCATAAAACCCAAAGTAATGACAATTTGAACCTGATTTAATTCCTTGTAAAAAAAAAAAAAGTAAGGCGGTCATCAATGAGATTTTGAGAAAAGGTCTTATTGCAGAGAATGGAAATTCAAAGTGATGACAAACAAGAAGTTTGAAACTCTGCAGCAAAATATCTCAACTAAACCAGGAGAAGCAGGGCAGACACCTTATCTTTGTTCTGTTCAAAGGTTTAAAAAAAAAAAATCCACATTCGAAGGTTCACAAGTTAACATGCTCTATTTCATTCTTCCATTCTCCATTTCAAGGGCACAAATGACAGTGTCACTGTCTATTTGCCATTTCACAGGGTCGTTATGTGTGGAAAATGAAATCTTGAAATCTCGCCGTCATATTAAGGTTGCCCGGCAACAGACAGACTCATTTCTCCTGATCAGAAGACAGTTTATTATATCTGTTAGTAGATGTTTGTGTTTCCATGCTGTAAATACGGGGAGGGCGTAATGTTTTGTAATGTTTTTAAAGAAATTTGTTAAAACGGATGTCAAGTTTCTCCTTGCATTTTTTGAATCACATGAATTGTCCCATAATCAGACAGATGTTTATCTCTGTTATTCTCTTTGCTCAACAAAAGCTTCCTTTTGGTGAAGTTTTTATTAAAGTCTCTTTCATCTGCATGCTTTCTGCCTTTGGGTCGTCCTTAACAACCAAACATGACACTTGGGCAGTCAAACCTCATTTTAGATTAATAAGATTTGATCAAACCTGATAGTGGATGTGAACTCAATTAGACCGAATGCTGGCACTGAATCAAAAAGTGGCTAATGAAAGTATCAGTAGCTGCTTATTACAGCTATTAGTTTTTGTTGCATTTTCCTGTTTAATATTACGGGTATACATCACACAGAAGGTGTATGAAACTAATATGATTCGTCGTGGTTCTGAAAGATTTTACGTCACAAAAACAGATTTCTTTGCTCCAGTATGGAATCATAAGACTGAACTAATCCTGTCTAAAGAGCGCCACAGGAACAATTTATGAATCCTTATCTGCAATATAAATATATTGATATCAGCAGTCTCATAAGATGATTACTTTCTGGCATCGAACAGGAAGAAATTGAAAATGTTTCTGTCATTTAACGGAAGTGCCGGTGCGTTAAGACACAGGAGCCGTCAGTAAAAGTTGAATTGAAAACTTTTAACGCTGGTATTTTCTTCTAAACCCTCTGTCTAACTTATCAAGTGAACTCCACAGAGAAGTCTTCTTCACCGTACATGGAAATTAGAGGGAGACACCGGGGGTCATGCTGAGACAGATCAGAGCAATCAGGCAGCACGAGGCGAAACCGTCAGGGAGGCTGTAAAACAGCAGGAATGTTTTTTATAACCCACTGACAGGCACACAGATTGTTCTCAAAATATGTCAACATGGACGAGCGCCATTACTGGAACTCCCGCAACGGTGGGATCACAGGGGTTTTTGCCCTATCTTGTGATAAAATGCTGCTGATGGACTGCGATGAGGTGAGAGATCATAATAAATAAATAAAAATAATAAAAAAAAACGAGAATCAGGAACAACGAGTGCCAGAGACAATCCCTGCTGCTGCTGCTCTCGAAAACGACTTTCATTGAATATCTCTGCTGTTGTGTTCCATTTATTGCATCACAGGGATATATAAAACCACAGAGAGTTTTGCTGAAACAAATAAACGGAAAATGTGTGAATATTAGGGAGAAAGCAGATAATGAAAGCATTCCATCACGTCCTGGATTTTTTTTATCTTTTTACTTTTTCTGTTTTAGCCCATATTGGTGCTAAGGATGAAATTGTAGCAGGGATGGAAGGCAACACATCAGAAAAAAAATCCACAATTGATGGAAGAAAATTGTATTTTATTGGAGGAAATAACAAAAACTGGGGGAAAACAGACTGCTGTTTGATGTCTCGATCGTGAAGTTTATGCTTTCCTCATTAAAAACCTTTCACTGTGTCTTCAGCTTTCCAGGTAAAAAAGGAATACATGTGCAGAAATTTGTATTTTGTTGGCAGGACCAAAATGCAGACATGAACTCAAACCTAAAATCTTTGCCCTTGTTTTTATTAGAATCATAATCAACTAACTGAAATCAAATTACCAAATTATATAAAAAAAAGACCATCCAAGAAAAATGTATCGGTATTAGAAATGGTGTCGCTGATACTTCAGAATCTAAGAATTGCAAATTTGTTGTGTATTTACTTGTTATTGGATCAATACCTAAATTCCCAGTCTTGCACACCCCGATTGTTAAGATGGCCCAGTCAAAGTCCTGACATAGCTTCAATTGAGAATCTGTAGTGATGCTTGGAAATGAATGTTCCCCTTCATCCAATCTGAACGAGCTTCAGTTATTTTGCAGAGGAGAAAGGGTGAAAAAAAATCTTACTACTTTGCTTTGACTCATCACATAAAATCACAACAAAATACTGACAAGTGCATCACAAGCTGACCTTCTTTGTAGAAGCAAAGAGGATCAGATTTTTCCTTTGCAATCAGAGTCTGTTACTAAAGGGTTAAAGCACCCAGGCGCTTCCACATGAACCCATTTCATTTACCTCTCCAGTGCTCCCAAACAGCACCTATGACTCTCACTTACAGGTAAGTGCGACTGAGTTAAATGGCCTTTCCACTGCAGCTGATTGTTGATGACTCGAGTTGGAGGGCAGGAAGAAGGAAGGATGAAGGTTGGCTGAACTGGAAGAGAGAATTAAAATAACCGGGAAAAAGCGAAAAGGTGGAGAGAAGAGAGAAAACGCAGTTGAAAGTGAGCGACGTGCCACTGCTCTGCAAAGCACCTGCAGTGACACTGAAAACCAGCTGCGAGTGCTCTGATTGATTTATGGTTTTGAATATTTTTCAGATCATTTCTAGTAATGGCAGCGCGGCGTACTGTGTGCGCGCGCAGAGAGCATCGCAGGCAAAGGTAAACAACTGTAAAAGCAATTTCACAGCATCTGCGTAGGAGAGTGAGTTTTTGTAGAACCACAGGAGACACATACGTACAGTATGCAGTGGAATTATAACATTTTTAAGATTGCTGTACGGCGATGAAAGAATAGAACCACAACAGAGGCTCATCGGGGAATCTCTAATCTGGGAAAAAAAAACATCAAAGCTTTGAAGTACAAAATAGATGAGGAAAGCCTCAAAACACACACGCTCTACATACACACACATCACACTGCACTCAGTTTTAACGTGTTTTAAATGAGGATGACCTGTGCTTGCAGTGTAAGCCCCTCCACTGCAGTTTCCTAAAAAAGGAGCAGGATAATTACTAGATAATTAAAGACTGTTAAACTGTTAAACATCCAGTTTAACAATCCACAGTGCAGAAAAAATGATTTGGTTGTGTAACCAGTTGTTTATATAATATATTTGAAAAAAAATTATATCCATTAGGAATTTTATGAGTCTAATAACCGACTGCAGTAGCAAAGCATCCCGAAACCAGGACAGTTTTTTCCTGCTGCAATACTTTACTTGTATGAGGTTTATGCAAAACATCGACAGATAATTTACTTTTTGGTTAATTTGTCCAAAGAACCTCACATGAGATGTTCTCCCATGACATTTCGAGATTTATTTTGGAGATTTTTTGCCCTTTTTCTTTCAGAATGAACTTGCTTAGACAGCCAGCTTAGTGTTGTAAAAACTTATAATAAAAATGAATATCTTATCTTGATGTAATTGCTATTTAAAAGAGAAAAATGTAAACTGAAGTATGAAGCTAAGGTGAACAAAAAGGGAGGGATACTGGGAATAAATCAGGATCAAAACACAAGAAATCAGTTTTGAAAATGATTTGAAAACTTCTCGTTTTCTCTTTATTTTCTTCAGATTGTTTCGTTATGCCAGCAAAGTCTTAGTGACACAATCCTGACAATGTCATTTTGACATAACTCAGCTCCTATGTTATGTAGGAGGGGATGTATTGCTGTGTGTGTGTGCGTGTGTGTGTGGACAGATTGAAAATAAGAGCGCAGAAAGAAAATGGTGGCTGAGGAGAACCTGCAGCCTTGCAGAGGTAATTTGGTTTCCTTTGCTACACAAGGACACTCCTTTGGAAACAGTGGGCAACTCCATTTACTTGTGTCAAAGAAGCCAGCAGGCTTAGCAAGGATTAGACAGCAAGCACAAGAAACCCGTCTGCCTTTAATAGGAACAAGCAGAGCAGCGAAACCGAGTCTCATCAGCATAAGGAAATTATAGGTCAGTTACAAAACACATTTTTTGGCCTTTGAACACATTTTCACAGGGCTTCAGCCTCCTTTTACAGATTAACAAAGCTCATATCTGGTCTCAGATGATACAAAGGAAAGCTACACTGCAGGAACTGAGCTTCTGATTGTGGTCTATTAAATAACTTTATACATGACACATCAAACGTAAACTTTTTTTTGTAATATGCAGACTATTAGTTATATCTACCTAAGTTACATCTTTCCAAGACAGAACGATTTGAATTGTTTGTTTCTCTTCTACATTACAGACAGAAACACAGATAACACAAATGAGGAATTTTACAACCAAACAGAACAGAATTCATTGTCTTTCTTGATTGTCTTAAATAACAAACATGCTTTTAACTATGGTATTGAAACAGAATTGGACAGAAATGAAAAAAAAAAATAAAAATACAGTGAAAATCCTGTTCCTGTACTTGCTAATGTAAGCAGTGCAGCACAGCTAACCCATACAGGAAGTTGGAAATGCACCGATTACATTGTCATAAGCTACTACTATTTCATTTCTGCCATGTCGAAAACAATGTGGGTAGATAATGATTGTGGTCAGTGCAGTCAGTAGTTGTTGAGTACATGGTTAAATGTTGTCAAATAAAGTTGCTGTGATGCATATTTGTTGACCATAGATTTTTAAACTGTTTTTGATGCTTATGTAAAGCATAGGGAATTGTCACTATGGAAACCTGAATAAAAGTGTGAAGCATTGTACGATCCATCAAGAAAAAAAAAAAAAAAAAAGGTTTCAGGCTGTTTGTGTTGTCATCGTGCGTCTGCCAACTTGTGATGATTTGGTTACAACTAATTCTCAACCATTTTGTGAGTTTGAAGCTAAAAAGTAGAGAAATCATCCCTATAGACTAAGTCTGTTTGGTCTTAGGTGAAATGTTTATGCCTTTATTGCTATAATTTCATAATATATTGTGATTATATAAGTGAACCAGTTTTGCAGCAGGTAAAATCACTTAGCTTGTGATAAGAAAACACATCCGCAAAAAATTAAGCCCAAACTTCTTGGATCACCAGCTTAGACATATCTGAGAAAAACTTAGAGAAATCCCATTATGTCAAAAGATTAAATTCTGGCCAGCCTCCAGCCTTCCTCAGAGGCTAAAAAAAATCCTTGGCAGAACTTTTGCCATTAGATTACAGAAGCATCTCAAACCCCAACAGCGCCTAGGAGATTCAGTCATCTGTATTATCGGGAGCAGATCTAACACCTTTATGCTCAGAAAGACAAGGTCGGGTAAATAACGCTGTGCTTAGACCCAAGCCGAACAAATCGCCGCGAGGGTAGCTGCATTAGAGCCCCAGCTGCGTGCCGTTCAAGGCCTCTCAGGGATGTCTCGCTGCTCAGGGTTTCCTCCCTCCTTCCAGCTCACGATGCGAGCAGCAAGACGATGATAAACGGCCCAACATGATGGATAAGAGCAGGAGGGGGATCTTTCAATCAATCTGTCATCCACAGTTCCTGTTTCATCTGTGGGAAGCACGACTGATGTTTCGGTCAATACTGTCACAGGGAGATGTATGTGTATGTTTCACCGTTTCTTCACGGGTTTTTATATAGTGGGTACAGATGGTGTCATGAAGGTGTTGGAAAGATTGGAAAGATACAGTTTCTTATTTAGTTAGGTGAAAGTATGTGTAGTTAAACACATGAGCTCATTAATTAGAATGTAAAATGGCACCATCTGCTGCCTGGAAAAACCTGCTGACAGAACAAATCAGACAATACAAATGGTCACTTCAGTTGGCTAGTGGGGGTCACCTCTCCTGGTACTACACGTCTGTCTGTCTTCTCCAATTTTAAATACCTAAAAAAAACAAAAGAGTCTTCATTGATTGAAAAAATATGTCAGACACAGGGTTCTGACCTACAAAATAGCTGTAAAGATTTTCAAAACGCCATCTGCGGTTATATGGACCCTGGCTCTTATCCCTCCTGCATCTCTAAATCAGTGGTACCCAAAGTGGGTCCTCGAGGGCCGACATCCTGCATCTTTTAGTTCTCTCTCTGGTGGTGGTCACAACCTTCTCAGCATGTCAATGTCCTTCTTAGGCCTTCTAATGAGCCATCATTTGATCCAAGTTCGTTAAACCAGGGAGGGAACTAAAACATGCAGGACGCCGGCCCTTGAGAACCGACTTTGGGCACCACTGCTCTAAATGCACTCCGATGAGGAAAAAGAGCAGAACTCATTGAAATTCTTACTTTTTCTTATCTGTGTCAAAGATAAACTTTGTACTGCTCCTTCTGTGCCAGTGACTTGTGAAACTACTAATAGTTCAGTTTAAGTTATTGCCATAACTTTTGATGAATTTAAAAGATAGACCAACACAAAGTAGTGCATATTTTTTAAAGTTGTCACATATTCACCTATGCACTACATGTCAATACTGCACAAAAAATTCAGTCTGATCTGTATCAGTCCATTGGCTGTATGATTCGTGTTTGACTCCATCCACCTTCCCAACAACTGTCCTGTCCACTCAATACTACACAATAAAACACATGGTAGTCGTAAAATATGCTAAAGGTTAAACGGTATGAATATTTCTGAAGGTACTGCAGCTCCACATACAATGCAATTAATGTTTTAAAGTATTTATAGGCCTAACACGTACAAGCCAACTCAACAAGGAGAAACCACCCACTTACCGCTCATTAGCTTTTGGTGGATTAACTGAGCTGTCAATTAATCTTGACAAGTAGTGGGCACACTCCCTTTACATTAACTAGGCATTGTAATAGAGGGCTCATTATGAGTAACATGATGTTCCAGATGGTTTGTACCATCAAACCCATCTGGGAGGTCAGCCTTTGAAACAGTTTGGGAAAAAGCACGCAGGCTTCAAATCTGCTCGCTCCAAGAAGCGGTGAATCATCTGTCTGTCACTGCTGACGGCTAACAAAAGCTGCTAATAAATCATATCCTCACCAATGTCTGTCTGCAGAAAAGCAAAAGCTTCTTTTGTGAACCTTAAAGACATTCGGGAATATTCTTTGCTCCTTTAACAATAAGGAAATCGAGCTTGATGCAACTGATGCAACGCCTCTGAAATCTTTTGTGGCAAAAGTTGACAAATCTGTAGCTGTGAGTTAAATGTGGCAAACTAGTTGGTAAAAATCTGTCCTGTGAAGTGTTCGGCTTTAGATAAGAACCAACTGAAAAGATGTGTATCAATTGCTGCACACTGAAACCCCACGTTGCATACCCCTGCTGAACCTTACAGTTTACACAGATGTCCGGGGACATCTAAAGAACCAGCTTGTTCTGCACACATGGCTAGATTTCAGTTCTACGTTCCCAGTTGCTAATCTTTATGAAATAAAAATTTATGCCAGAGTCAAAAACTGTCAATTGCTCAAACTACATTAAAACAAAGTAAGCAGGACTCTTATGATTACTGAATGTGTACATGTCTTTTTTTTTTTTCAACCAAAATTCCCAAATGAATGGCATTTTGTAAAACGCGAAGTTCTATCACACATTTCTGTGTTACTTTTATGAATTTTGTTTTATGAATTGCATGTATACTGGGATGAAGAGTGTAAAACCTACAGCCTGTTTCTGCTCATGATGTCTTTGTCTCGTCATCGGAGTAGCACCATGAGTGCCCCCTCGTGGTCAGTTAATTATTATCTGGATTAGTCAGAAGATCCAGTTGCTGTTTTCACATTATATAAAGACAGAAAACCATTTGTGCATCCTGTGACATCAAATATGACTAAACCGTTTTATCTCAGTAAAGATTGCAAAAATTATTTATATTTTCTAAATGTCATGATTGATGAGTTAGTTTGGGAAAGCATAAATCATCTTTCCATGGCTTTCTGGTTCATTTGTAACATTTGAATTTATTGAAGGGCCACTTGCAGATATTTTTGACATATTGGAAAAAAATTTAAAAAAAATCAGACAAGATATAAGGGTAACACAACCCTCATGCTGTTCAGGAAGGAGATGGATTTTGTATCTTGCAATTTTTATATAACCTGTATTTATCAACCCCAAAACAAAAATTAAAGATCTTGTGGAGATGCTTGTTGAAACTGTTAAAAAATGTAGGTATTGTGTAACCTTCAAGTTTCATCTATTGGTCCAAATCCCCTGACAAGTCGGCCATTTTGAGCATTCAGATTCTAGCTAATTATCTCCTAAGTTTGCCTCTCCTGTTCACCTTAATTAAATTCAGTTTAATTACAAAGCACCAATTCAAAACAAATATCATTGTTTGGCACTTTGCAAAAAATAATTAAATCCAATCAAATAGGCAAATTCAGATGCAATCCAATTTAATCACAAGCAGTGCAGACGAGTTCAGTTTATCATTAGAATTTGTAAAGAACGTTTTCTAAATAAGCCCAGGAGATTGCATCATGTCAAAGACTTGCAGCAATCACTCCTTCAGAAAGATGTTTGTCCTCATAGGAAAGTAAGGAAATAAAGAAAAAGTCCAATTGAAAACTTGGTACAGCAGCAAAGAGCTATTTGCAGTTTAGTGATGATCTAACCAGAATATGCTGGTTTCCCCCCTTTCTGTGTCGTTTTTAGACCAAACGGGTTCCCGATTATTTTATGACCAGGAATATGATACATTTTTCAAATTTAAAAAAAAAAAAGACACCTACAAACTGAGGAAATATGTCGCAATTTCTAACGAGTTTCTTTTTTTTTTCCTAGAAAAACAAATCTATTGACCTTCTGAAGCTTTGCACTTACGGCCTCACTTTCAGTTTGGGTGGTGTTAGAATTGGTCTGAGCTTCTGCTGCTTGGGTTCCACTGTGGGGTATATATTACTGTTCGAAAGCACAGAGGGCCAGACCTGCAGCCACTGGAGTCAACGACACTGAGTGAAATATCCACAGCGAAGTAGACCACACCAGTTTTCAGTGAAGTGATTTATTCTGCAGCTGCAAATGTGAAGATTAATCAAATACCTCCTGAAAATATCAAATCCACCGGAGAAAAACACATGGAAGTGCTTTACTGTGAAGGTACGTCACTTTTACCTTATTATTTTTTGGAATTTAACACCAATTAATGCTTCATATTATTTTTTTCTTTAGATAATAAAGATATGTTAAATCACACTCTCTGCTTGAAGTGCACAGAACTTCAGACTCGGTCCAGATTGTACTTTTGAAGAATGAAAGTGTTGCAGTGGCTTTCATAAAGAGGATGGGTTTTTTTTTGTGTGTGTGTTTCTCTGCAACAGGAAACACAATTTACTGACTCCAAAATCTATTATCTTGCAGCCCAACCTTATTATTGCACTGACTGTTATTACTCAATACCGGTAGCATGGGCTTTTCTGTGGCTCTGATAACACTCTGCTACTTTCATCACACAATAAAGGGAGATCTAATGCTCTCAACACGCAATCAACTGCCTCATGATTGTAACCAATTTCTTTTATCTCGTGTGCAATTTAAGATGATAGTTTGATTCATAAGCTATGTCTCAACTTCCTATTTATCCAGCATATGTCCTTCTGTGTGGAGAGTCTGCCGTTTTGTAGAGGTGCTTGAAGGAATTTGTGATCATGGCGCAGTAAAAGTGGTGCACAGTTTGTTTTTATTATTTTATTGTTGCTATAACTGCTGTGTTCTTTTTGTTCTTTTCTTTCCACATAAGCGTTGCAACCCATTTGAAAAGCGTTCACTCATCTGAGGTGTTTTACTGGATTTATTGTTTTTGTGAATCAATCATAATGAACAAAATTGGGCTTTCATAACAACAAAAATGTCTGATTTCTGCAAATAAATATTCCTTCATTCTCCCTCGCAAAACTGTTCAAGCTGATGGCTTTCCCCAAACGGCAGAGGACATTTAATGCCTTGCAGATTTTTCAGCATCCATCCCCTGACTTATACATTTGTGTTCATGCTGTAGTTGTAGCCAGGAATGCTGATGAGCCACTGACTGGACCTTCCAGACACATGATTTATACTACAATCATTAGAGACAATCGTCGCACTTATGTGATCTCCCTTCTGGTCATAGTGAAACTAGTTGACTGGAACTCTGTTGAATTACGTCAGTGAATATTTATTTTGTAGCCTTTGTGTTTAACTGTGTTTAACTATTTCGTGTCCTTTAAAGTTATTTAGTTCTATTGGAGGTATATTCCTTATTTTACTCTTGTGTTTGGTGGTGTTTCGCTCTAACGTTACTGAATGTTCAGATAAAATGTGTTGGATGGTGGGTTTTTGTTCACAAGTCTGTGAGAACTTTTCATCTCTGCTGAAATTTCATGTCACCAGAAGAGATGAAAGGTCAGAGCGCTACCTGGAGGTGTGCCAGGGAGAAACATTAATGAGCAACATTATCCCTTACCCACTGTCTTCAGTGCAAGCACACCATGGTGTGAAAGCAGCCAACGTTACTGCAGAATTCCTTTAGTTTGTATTGGGGGCTTCGCTCAGGTCACGCAATACATTTTTCAAGGCCATGGATTTCTTACTTGAAACTAGGTTTCCTTTTTTTAATCTTTATCCAGTCAAACGTGATAGAAGGGCTTTGTGTGCTATATATCCTCTTTTGAAAGGCGTCTATACAGTAAGGTGTGTGTATTGCATTGTGTGGCAACAGATTGATTCTTTTGTTGTGGAGCTGTTTTCAGATTCTGAGGAGTAATTATGACTTCTTCCTGTATTTGTGGTGGAAAGTAAACATGCACAAACAAAACAAAACAGAATGGAAATCTAATAACTGTGGAGCAGCAGAGCTACACCTGCACACTGAGGAAACCACAGAACTAAAAAAAAAAAACAAACAAAAAAAACATCCAGCCTGGTGGTACATTCACAAGTATGCATGTGTGATTTCTCTGCAGAAGTTTCCTGCTGTCTCTTACTCTAATTCAGTTAAGTTTATATCTCTGCTCTGGCCGTTTAGGACCGGATGGTTTTAAGGCTTTAACTTTGTTTTTATCTCTTTTGGTTCATGTTTTGGGCATTTGCAGTATCTTTCTGGGATGAGACCCAGGTCCCTCCTGATTCCTGGCAGTCAGAATGTGGCAGATGTCTAAATTCACACCATACACAGAGCTACTCAGGCATGGAAAACAAAATTACTCCATTTGGTCCGGTTACTAGAGGGGATTTCTGGAAAGGTTGCAAATTTAAAAGTATCACTGCCCAGTTGCTGATGCTACTGTTTGCTGGCTGTGATATGAAAATATTTCACGACTGCTGTGAATTAAAAATTTGTAATCCCACATGAATCCCAGATTCCAATTCTCTCACATTCACTTGGAGGCTGGATTTTAAATGTTGGATTGTATGTTGGATTCAGTTATGCTGACATGCACTGTCTGGCCACTTTATTAGGAACATCTGGATACTGCTCCTGTAGGCTTCAGAAGTATTTCTCAAACATTTTGGTCCACAATTTCATGACAGAATATTACAAATGCTGCATATTAGTTCATGGGATGTGAATTTTCTGTCCCACCACATCCACATCCAGTAGTTCTCTACTGGGTTTCAATTTACTGAATGAGATTTGATTATTTGTAATATTCCATCATTAGTTTTTAAATGAGAAGTTATTCCAAACATTGAAATGTGCTCTCGAACAGAAAATTGTGCATTTTTTAAAATAATATGTTCACTTACTACAAATAGTAAGTTAACATTTGGTAAAATGCACCTCTAGGAAATATTCTGGCTCATTTTCAGGCAGGATTTGAAGACCTGATGAAATCACTTGAGTACCCTGCAAGTCTCAACTCATTCATCTCCCATCCAGCACACGGCCGTCCAGCTGATGTGGCTTGTGTCAGCGGTTTCATTGTGCCTCTACATGTAGGTCCAAGGCGTGGGGACGCTGCAGCACCTGAGGCAGGAGGCAGAGATGATTAATGCTGGCAGGGCAGAGTTGATACATGACAAACAAACAAACAGGCCGCCCAGTTGCTGTTCTGAGGAAGCGCCGGCTGGCTCGTGCCATCTGTTGTGTGAATAACTTTGCCTCTGTATGCTTGTTGGCATCAATAAGACATGAGGACTCGGAGAGAGGGACAGCTCTTTGATTTTTAAATAAGTCTCCTCCACATTGTGTGCATGCGAGCTGCATGAAAACACACCAGCAGTTGGATTTACTCATGCATTCCTAAATAAACAGGTGTTGTTTAAAACTGCTATTGCAATGCATGAAGCAAGCAATATTCATAATAAGTCACTGCATTCATGAAACAAAGGTATTTAATTTGTTTTACAGGTTTTAATTTTAGTTAATGATTTGTGGGTCTGTAAGGCTTCATGGATTCGAAGTAAAAAGTTTTACAGCTAAAAGACTGGATAAACAGCACCCTCTGGCGGTCAAAACAAAGAAAACATCTATTTTAACCTAATGTGGGGGAAAAACGGTTCCGCACATCTTCCATTAACATTTCTATTGCACTTCTACGTTCATCACAGAGCAGCACAATCAGGACAAGAAAAAAAGCCGGCATAAGTGCAAAAATTATATTCTTAAAACGCTTTCCTGTAATACATTTGACAGTAAAACAAAATGGATGGAAATTACAATTTCTATCCATCTTACATGGATGGAAATTACATATATTACATGTATTAGTTTATAGGTCATAACAATGCTAATTACTGCAGTTTAAGTTTCAGAATATTTCAGATTTTTGTTTTCCAGGCTGCAGCCTTAATGTTTCGGTTAACTGCGTTAACAACTCCAGAAACAATCAACTAACCTGCAAGATGAAACCTCATTTCACCTTTGGAAATGTCTGGTGATATGCAGCTTTGTTTTTACCAAACCACAAACTTCTAATTAACAGCTCACCAATCTGATTCTCTTATTTTGATTAACATTAACAGTGAACTCTTTTTAGTTTGTAAATTCAGTGGATATTTGTGATAAGTTGATATATATTAGTGTTTAGATGTTCGAATAAAAACAGTCACTTCCAGGTTTTTCTTTTATACACTTTTTTTTATTATTTTAAAAGAAATACTGATTATCTCATTCCCAAACCTGACTTGACCAATAATACAGATTCAATTTACCACAAACAGATTGCCAGAAATCAAAAGAGCATTAGAAAAAAACAAAACTAAACTAAAGTCCAAATCCAGACCTCAGTTTTTCGTTTCAACACAAAGATTTTTAATACAGGCAGTTTATGCAGCAGTTTCTTACTCACATTCTCTTATAGTCACAATGTAACACATGTAATGCTGCTAAAGTTCAGATTTTACCCAACTTTGACAGACAGGCGCTCAAAAAATACAAACAAATGGTATATGAAGACAGACGGCTTAATTTTGGTCCCAAACAACCAGAAGGAGGTTAAGAAGAGCCCAAATAAAGAGTTAATATTCAGTCCCAAATAATACAGGTGTTTTAGTTGGTCCAACAGTAAAAAATAGATTGTTAAAAAGTTAGTTATCTAAGCAAAAAGATTGGTTTGAACCAATCAAACTGGTTTGTTTTGACAACTTTACTGAGCAGTCTTGTTCCCTGCTGACAGAGCCTGCTCTTTCAGTTAAAATGGAAGAAAAAAGGCTTTAAACCATAAACAATAATTAACACATCTGCGTAAACCTCAACAAACATTAACAGTATCTTACATATTTATAATAGTGTGAAGGGAAAAGATTAATTGCACATAATCGTTGGTTAAAATGGAAAATGAGACTGAATAGCACAAAAAAAGGCACAGTTATTAAAACCACATAATTGTACATTTACATTTTTTAGTTTTTTACATATGAGGATTTTTTTTTAAAACAAAAAAACAAGGAATAAAAATGTAATAAAAGCTGCAAAGAAGAGTAAAATCTAAACAGATTAACAGAGAGCGTGTGTACAGTTTTAAAATAAACCTTTGCTCTTCTTCAGGTTCTTCTGCTTCCAGTTTGGCAGGGCGTTGAACTCAACTCGACTCATTTCGAAAAGCGTCTTGCAGGAAAACAAACGGGACACACAGAAATCAGAACATGGTTCTCTTACGCACACATTAAGCACAGTGGGGGTGTGATACCTTGAAGTCCTGGTCCGACAGGTAGTCCTCCAGCCGTAACGGGTCCACTCCCTCTGGCAGAGGCTTCCTGGTCAGCTCCTCGATGGAGTACTGCTGCTTGCTCAGTTTGGACAGAGCTTCTTTCACCAGGATCACTTTGCTCTTAGCGCTTCCAGTCTGCATTTTGTTAAAACACACACACACACATGCAAGCAAACATTTAATATAAAACATTTATGTACACAAGAGGATGATGATGAGAAAGTATTTGTCAGTGACCGTAGAAGCGATGCTGGTGTTTTTCTCCCAGTATGGGAAGATGTTTGTGAAGGTGAGAGGCTCTAAGCCTGCGAGGACCAGGTAGGCCCGAGGGGGGCGCCGGGGATTCTTTTCTGGAAATCAGCAGAAAAATAACAATTGAAATGTTTAGTTTTGCTTTAAAAGTTTATTAAGTCTTATTATCCTGAACCAAAACAAATTTTTATTATGTGCTGACAAAAACAAAAACTTGAACAAAACCAAATTAAATCAGCCCTTTTGTTTGGAAAGGGAACTTTATTCCAGGAAAAAAATGGATGACTTCTGCATTTCCTTTCCACATTTTGGAACGTTACAGTTAAAAATCCCCTTAAGCCAAAGGGCCAAAATACACATGTGTCAGCTTTAACCTTTGCAGTACTGCAGCACGGTTTCCATGGCGCACTTCCTCTCGCTGTCCCAGCGCATCTTTGCAGATCCGGTGCTCTGGGTGTCGTCCGGCTGCCAGCCCTGCCACAGATACACCTCCATGCGGTTGTCCAGGAGAAACAAGGCTGACGAAGAAATGACAAGAGAACAAAAACATAAGATGGACTCCAGCAGAAACAGATAACGGTTAAATACAGCTGCTGTAATGAAAGTACATGACAGTCAGATTAGGAATAACTTTGGGAGGTAGAGTTACAGAGCTTCCAGGTTTAATGTTATGAAGAATGTTCCTGTTTGTCTTTCTAATAACTGCTCCTCCATTATGGAAGAAAGTGATCAATCCTGTTTGTGGTTCCTGAGAGTTAACACAAACACTAGTGACTAAAGAGAAGTAGCACCAGGAGAAACAACCCACTAAAATACAGAAAATAAAAAATTATTTATACTATTTAAAAATGTAGAAATATCTCTGGAAGTTCTTTTTAACATAAGATCGATTTCATCTCTCTGACTAGTCAGAATGTTAATTAAAAATGTCTCAAATAGAAAATCTCTCTAATTAGTTTGGAGATATCTTAAAATTAATTTTGACAAGTCAAACTTATGGTTACAGACCTCTCTAATCAAATTCGGCTTAGATATTTAATTCAATATGTTTAATCAATTAATCAGATAAAAATAATTAGCACATTTTGCTGATTTTTCAATTAATCCAATTAATTGTTACAGGTTTATACATCTCCCACCTAAAATACATTTAAAATATCTTTAATTAGAAATATGACTTGACAAAACAAAAACTGATATGTTAAATTTAATTTATGACTAGTCATAGTTTATTTGTTGAAATCTGAAATATATGTTTCAGTGAGTCAGTAATTAATTGCAGATATCTTGAATTAAAGCTTTCATATAAATTAATGGTACATCTTACATTGTCTATACTAGTCATATAATTAAAGAAATCTGAATTTACCAATACATCTATTCATGAACTAATTTCAGATATCTGGACTGTTAAGTGTGGTGAAGTTGATTTTATGTTAAAACAGCCTGCCATACCTATTGTGCAGTGGAGCTGTTGGAGCGTTACCTGGCTGCTGTGCGGAGTAGAGGCTCTCCTGCAGGAAGGGCATCGCCATGACGCCCTCCGTCACCCTGGCTGGGTACAGCAGCTCCTCCCCTCCGAATATGCCAGAGCTGGCGCTCAGCCGGAACAGGCGGGGCGTGTAGTTGTACTTGCCAGGATCTTGACAACAAACACACCATCACTGATGATGTCTTCCATTTTGCACTTTGCTAACTCCCCACCAGCACACCAACATCCCGCCCTTACCTTCCAGCATACAATCGTAAGCCTTCTTGTCCTGCGGACCTAAAGCCTTCAAAACCTCCTCAGGCTCAGAGCCTTCCTCCACCTCCTCCACTTTCAGCTTACTGCTGCTGTTCAGTCCCAGCTCAGAGGGACACCTGAGGGAGAGACAAACCTATGAGTTCCCTTCAGGAGACAGCGAGGTTGTGAAAACCTTTCAGTTTCATCCCAAATCCTACTTCTGCTTCACTTTGTCTGCTGCTCTTTTGGCCACCTGCTTGGCGTCTGCATGGGCTTTGCATCCGTGCCACAAGTAGAGGAGACCTTTCTGAGCGTTAAGCAGCACCAGGCTGGCACGAGAACGCAGGCTGGCACGTTCACACACCACCTCCACCAGGGCGGCCTCCACCGCGGCCTCGCCGCGCACGCAAAACAGCCTCCAACCACCTGGATGCAGCAAGCAGAGGGTGTTACTGCTGCCAGGATATGGGAGTTCAACGAAGAGCTTCCTGGGTGTTTTTATGGAAAAGTTCAGAGTTGTTAGTCCTTCAAAATGTAAAACAAAAAAATTCACTATGAACTACAACTGTGGATTTTTATATATGAAACTTGCAGAAAACCAGGGGTTTTAGTTTAGCAAATTGATCCCAACTGAAAAAATCCTAAACTCAAATGATGTTGTTGTCATTGTTAGCAGGAGCCCTGTTAGCATCAGGAAGTGACCCGATTGTACCTGAACTGCTGGAAGCGTCGTCTCTGCTGCCCTTATGGATGATCAATCCTCCCTGGAAGAGCTGCAGGAAACATGGCGGCTCCTTTCCCTGAGTTACCAACACCTGCGCCGGCCATCAGAAACGAGCATATGGAAGTCTGAACATTTCAGAGGAGGAGGCTTCATGTGTTTGGATGTTTTAATTGACAGTTAGTGGTGAGCTGACCTGTGACCCCCGGTGGCTGCCCAGCTCCACGGTCATCAGGGCAGACGTTCCTTTCTCGCTGGCGCTGGAGTGCCGGCCTTGCCAGAAAAAACACGCCGTCCTCTCTCTGCCGGGAGCCGCTGTGCTCAGTTCTCCGGGTTTCTGCCGCTTCCCAACTGAGACGAGTCAGAAAATTGAGTGTGACCTGGTGAATCAGACGCCCTGCTCTCCCTTCTAATGGTTCGACTCGTTTTCACGCGACTCACCGAGGGTGGTGATGGAGTATTTCCAGCGGATGATGTAGGCGTCGCCCTCGTGGAGCTGGCCCACGCTCTCCTCTGGAAGTTCCTCCTCGCCGTGCTCCTTGATGTGCCACGCCTCCACCGCCATGGTGGCCAGCTCCGCCTGCCTGCCGTCCTCGGTCTTCACCAGGCCGTAGCCTCGCTGCACGTCCACGCCCTCCAGGACGGTCCGCACCGGGTCGGCTTCATTGTCCAGCAGCGCTTTGGCGTCACACGGCTGCAGCTCCAAGTCAAGCGGGAAGCGCAGGGTGGAATATTCTGGGCTCTGAGAAAAACAACAAAATACTTGGTTTTTGTTTCGTTTCTACATATTCGAAAAAATGATGGCGCAAACCTCTCTAGTGCAATATCTTAGTGCACTTAAAATAAGACAAAAGTAACTTATAAGCATCTCTTCAACAAGTAGCTTCTTTAAGGGAATAATCTCTTAATATTGATGAAAAAGTTCCAGTTTCTCTGGCAGATTATTCCAATATTGAAAAATAAACAGTAAATGTTTCCAAATACACAGACTAATAAAAATAAACACACCTATTGACTTCCTAAAATTTTTTCCCCCATCTTAAGGAGGGGAAAAATTATTTCAGAGAGCTGAAATATTTGATTTCAAAAAACAACATTAATTATCAAAAATTAGCAATTAGAAATATCTTTTATCCAGTAATCTGTCATATTTTACATTAGAACGAGATTTGACAGGAAGTCTAATTTTTCATTTCCATGGAAAATATGGCTGAAATGTTACTGCTGAAGCAGTAAAGCATTATGTGGTAATGTGTCCATGGTAATATTTTTTTTTAAATACAAAATTAAATACATTTTCTGCTTTTTTTATTTTTAACGGTGTGTTTTTTTTTTTTTTTTATTTAAATTAAGGCCATTAATTAGCAAAATTTAATGTAGTTCATTTTTGATAATTTTATTTATTAACTTTTACAAACCTGACAACAATAAAAATCGCCCTGTGTTTAGATTAAACTTAATACCGATATTTTTATGCTAACAAATTAGCAAAAAAACTCGAGCTTGATTATGCATTGTTGGGAGTGAATGCAAAATAATTTATGCTTTCTATCTAAAACAGCATTTGAAAATGAGTACTGTAATTTATTACAATTAATTTACCAAAACGTGTCCTGATGTCTACAGCTGATCAGGCTGTGATGGAAAACAAACTATGAAGCGGTAATAATGACCGACTCCAATCAGCTTTATGACTAGTATGGTTGGCGACGGCTCATTCTGGACTCATCTACCTTGATTTCCTCTGTCTGAGCCGCTTCCTCTTTCTTCCTCTCGGCCCAGTCCAGGAACTTCTCCCTGAACAGTGACGTCTCGTTGTGCTCCGACAGCCGGCCAAACAGAGTCCAACTGGGACGGCCCTCCCCCTTCCTGTAGGTCACACACAAACAAACTTAAAACACACATGCTGCCGTGTGTGTGTGTGTTGGAGCAGATTAACCAGTAGGGGGCAGCAAATAAACATGAAACAATGCAGCAGATGTTTCTCTATATTTATGCACAACTCAAAGGCGAGTATCAGGAGTAATCATCAAAATGAATCTTGTCCTTTGGCGTCATTAACTCGTCATACTCACTGAGGTACGTCCGTATTATTGCAGGAGGAATCCAGAGGGTTGACTCTGCAGCTGCTGTAGTCATAGCTGCCACTGTAGAGCTGTTTGCCCAGTTTGACAGCTACTTTTCTGTCACCCAAGGGCACATCTTTTCCGTGCCACACATACACTTCACTGCCAAAGTCAAAGACTAAAACCTGGAGTGTGGTTTTAGCAGGAGAAAAGAAGATTGGAAAAGTTAATTTAGCTAGAGAAACAGTAGAAAACATTAAAATGGGCAATATAGATGCAACAATCTGGCTTCTCATGTCAGATTCTGATTCAGGATTTGGACTCATTCTGAATAATTCAGGTGATAAAGGCCAAGGAGAAAAGAAGCAGGCTCTTTAATACACCCAGCAGAAAATGGAAAATGAAGAGGGCATTATATGTCAAATAATGTCCCTAACATTTCTCATTTTAGTCTAGTTAGGATTGCCAAAATTATTTCTATTTGCAGCATGTCAAAAAAACGAATCGTAATCAGAAATTATGTGTCTGTTTTAAATTGCAAATAAACAGGAAGTGGAGGGAGGGAGCAAGGAGGAAAGAATCGAAGTACTGCACTAATTTAGTTACAAAGGCGGTAGAAGTAATGATGGATCCTAAATGACTGAAAAGGGATATTTTTAGAAAGTGTATGTAAACATTTGGTTTTAACTGTGTAAACCTAAAATTTTGGATCTATTTTATGAATGATACTAAAATTTATTTAAGAATTACCCCCAAATATGATATTTCAGCATCTAACCTGCAAATCTATCAAGGGAAAATCTTCCGATTCTGATCTCTGGTTGACTGATTGGTGATTCTCTAACAGAGACCCGTTTGTTAGTGACGTTACCTCTTTAGAATCGAGCAGAGACACACTGGGGATGGAAGCCCAGGCATCTTCATGAGGTACCAGTTTGTCTCCCTGGAGTCTGTAAACCCCGTTAGAGTCCACCACCCCACTCTCATAGAGCTCGTCCTCTTCTGGGTCCCCTGCCCCTGTTACACGCACAGATGCAGAATATCAGTAGTAGCACCACCTGTTGACATACTCTGTTCATCTAAAACAAAAGGTTTGGCTTTCATACCTCTGTATTTGGTCTTTCCGCCTATCAGGCTCCAGAACTCTTTGGCCCATCTGCTTTCAGAGTTGATTCCTTCTTCCAGTATGGACACCTGGGGAGCTTTGCAGCCAAGGTCCCGCTTGGCTTGAACAAAAGATGCCATTTCCGATGCCTGGCCAAAAAAGAAAAAAAAAAAAATTTTAACACATCATATATGCGCATCAATAGAGGATTTAGTGTAAGTATGTTCAAAGTGCTCCATGCAGGATGAATCCAGTGTAGTCCTGTCCTAGATTAGCGCCAGACAGTCTGCTATCAGTCTGAGGCATGTCAGATTGTGCAATGATTGCACGCTGACTTACAGTGTCTCCTAGAAAAAAATAAAATGCTGAAACCTATCACCAGCTTTCAAAGTCTCCAGAATGCCTTTTGTTCAAAGTCAGAAATTTGGGTTTAGCAGCATTATCAGTATAAGGAGTAACAAACTACTATTGTAAAGTCTGCACATTATGTTGTGCAATGTTAAAGCTGATGACATCCTTTTGGTGGCGACGCTCGACTTTTGCAACTAGACTGGCTCTGCTGCATTCTCCTCAGCAGACTGTCTGCATGCGATAAAATAGAATCAGACTGAAAATACAAACAACACGACCTTGGTCAAACTGTTTTCATATTTTCCGCATCGTTCTTCTAACATTTGTAGAATTGATAAAGAGATACAGAACATAGCTGCTATTGTATTGAAAAGCCTAAAGAAGAATCCAAGAGCTTGAAAAACAGAACAAATACGAGATTATGGTTTGTTTAATGTTCCAGCAGGTTTTCCCACAGCAGGACCTTGTTTTCTTTAATAGAAATTATTCATCGGGTGAACTGCTACCTGTCTAAACATGTCAACAGAAGTTGTGAAAACCCCTTCTGGGGAACTCTGAAGCGTTTGATTCAGTGTGAGCTTCTGTACCTTGGCTTTCTCAATGACGTTGGCGAATTCTCCGCTCCACATAAAACAGTGCTTCGGAGTTATGAGGAGGAAGCAGTCCCCACTGTTCAGCGAGCGCGCCGCTGGTTCAACCAGGCGCACCTGGATGTGCCTCCGACCTGCGGACGGCAGCAGTTTTCACTTCCATAACCAGGGTCTCGAAACGGTTTTCATTTAAAATGAGAGATTTCTCAGTTGTCTGCAGCCATTTTCAAAATAAATTTGTGGTAGGTATTTCTATGGTGGGAGGAAGAGGTTTAAATGTGGTTTTGGGAGATACCAGACACTGGAAGGAAGGAAAGAAGTAAAAGTGAGGACACAAGGTAGGGAGGAATGCAAGGAAAGAATATGGAAGGGATTATGGAAGGAGATAAATTCAGAAAAAAGGGCACACAAGAAAGAATTAAGGGAAAGATAGAGGACAAACAAATTCTCAAAATACAAATGTTTCTTCCCTAGTTTTCTAGACTGAATAGCAACCCTGAAAAAAAATAGCAAATAAAACAAACTTTAACCAGAACATTACAAAAGTAATTTCTTTCTGATTCTTCAAAATAAACCACTAACTTTTCTTATAAAGTTGTGGTCACCATTAATGTTTCACATTGTGCAGGGAGAGAGAATTCTCTTGTTTTCTGACCTTTTATGCGAATAAGCATGAGCTTGTGAAAAGGCACGGCGCTGTTGTTAGTCACGACCTCTGTGGACTTCACGCTGCGCAAGTTGACCTTGCGAAAGTTCTCCTTGCTGGCGAGCCCAGCCAACGCCACATCTGCCAAGTTGGAATGTTTCGCCACTTTGTGGGAAAGAAATCAAAATAAAACAAAGACGTGATTATTATACTGTACCAACAATAACGCCTCTTTTCAGGTATTAAGTAACTTATGAGCTTTAGGCAAAGATATTATTTCATAGTATGACTAAAAAGCATCAACAATACTTCAGTAGAAAATGCTAGAGATGAGTCACGCTTTCGTATTACTTCGTTCATGTGAGCGCCACTAGACAACGCTCGTGTTGTAATCCTGCCCACATCCTCAAATGCAAACTATGAAAAAGTGGCACAGGCAAGAGTAGTGTGCAGAGTAGGGAAGGCATGCAAACAACCTACGATGCAGCATAAAAGTGTCCAGCAGCTGACCACATCATCTTTAAATACACCCAACTTGTCTCCAGCTTCAACATTTTCAGAATACATGTTTTCAGTTTCCATGTGAACAAGTACAGTCAGATCCTCAGGGCTTTTTTAAAAAAAAAACCATTTTGTCACATTATAATTAAACTTTTGACCAACACAAACCTGAGCAAATTAAGAAAATTAAGAGAAGCTAAAGGTGAAAAAAATCCAAAAGAGCGTCTTCATTGCTTTGTAATCCAGTTTATTTGCCGGATTGTTCTAGGTAAATATCTTATTTACTTTCGGGAAATGTGAGCAGACTTACTCCTCTCCACTTGAATCCTCTTGGTCTCCACTGACGCCACATTAAGCCTCTGCTCGGTATAAACCTGCCGGATGTCGTTACGGGCAGCGAGAGCCCGCAGGGGATTCCTGGAGCCCTGATTCCTTCTGGCTGGTCGCACCGCTCGCTTGTGCTCTGCTACCGCTGAGGTCAGCCTAAAGGCGAAATGCAACAAAAAAGTATTTTATTTATATTAAAAAGTAAATACATCCTTGCTTTCTTAACACTTATGGACAGCAAAACTGTGTTAGTACAAAACTGGAAAAAAGGTAGCAAATATTTCCTAACGAATCAGAGATGATAAATATCACCAGAGCAAAAGACACACATGGGATTGTTTTAAACTAACTTTGGTGTATCAGCCTGGATTTCACTTAGGTCTTCCTCAGTCAAAACCACGCTGGACTCCAGGAGAGTGGATGGAGAGACAGGTTTGTAGAAGTTGCCAAATGTCTCATCATCGTCTAGAGTCATCACCTCTTTTTCCATCTCTGCCGTCACCTCGATGGTGGATGACTTGGCTTTGCCCACACCTAAACCCACAGAGCCCACGAAGAATGCCAGGAAACAGGAAGAATGAGGTTTATTTTCTTAGTAAATTAGAAAAAAAAAAAAAAAAAAATCTGGAAACCTTCAGGAATTTATTTGTAAAAAATTATACCGGTGTAATTTTAGCTGGTGAATGATCAAAACTTAGCATAGTTAAAAATAAGAGTAATGTGCGGCCTTCTTAAATAAAATAAATTAGGGTTGTAAAATATATTAAAAATATCTAGTCATTCATATCAGTGCATGTATATTTGAGATTGCAGAAAGCTGCTGCTCTGTTAGCTGTCATACAGTGGTGGGAACAATTGTGCTAAGGCGCTAATAGTGGGGCTAATTTTTCATTTAGTGCTAGCTAACTGAAACTGTGTAGTGAAATTATTTTCTGGAAAAATTTGAAGTGCTGTTTACACAGAAGTTTCTTCTTTCCTCTGTTTTTCTCATTTTTTTCCCTATGCTTTATTGACAAAGAGTCAAAAATAAACATTTAAAGTAAATAACAGCACAGATTGTACCTTTATTGTGGAGTTGTCCAGGAAGGACTCCAACTTGTCGAGACGTTTATCTCCCTCCACTTTGACGTCAGTCCTACTGGAGATTTCTGCCCAGTGGACAGAAAGATTTAGTCAGTCCATATGAAATCAGCAGGCAGGTTGAGGCACATAAACAGTCTCCTTAAACCACTAAGACCAGGTTTAAGAAACAAAAGCATTACAGTTGAATCCCAGACAATACCTTCATGTGGTTTCACAGGCGTGGCATTGGACTTCTTGAGAGTGATGATAGGTGGCTCGTCCTTGGACACGAGACCTAAAGCCGCATAACATGGAAGTTATTTCTGTCCTGGTTTTCAAAGAGCTACAGTATTAGTAGCTTGTGCAAGTTGGTGGTTGCAGTAGCTCAGGAAACATACTGCCTTTCTTTGAATCTTTGAATTAAGAGTTTCTACTGAGCTTTTGTCCCTTTTCCTGAAAGTTTCCTGCAAGGTTTTATTTGCATTTTTTCTTTAGAGAGATGTTTGCAAAGCAAATTGTTGTACCTGACACTGCTCATCAAAATGCCTGCCAGGCCTAGGGATAGCTGACACTGATACAGTCGTACAGCAAATAAATAAATTTAAAAACACCCTACCTTTCTTGGCCATTCGTCCAGCCACTGTGAACTGAACTGAGTCATTGGCTGCTCCTTTGCCTTTGCTCTTCCACTGCTCCTCTTTGTCTTTAAGGATCTTCATCCTCTCTGCCAGTGACATCTTGGGCTCCAGATCAACATTGGACTTCTGTTGGATTCAGATACGACCCAGTAAGAACTCTGTGAGAACACTGATTTTCCCCAGCACTGGTAGATTTTCATGCAATATATCTCACATAGTAAGAGATGTACAAGGACACAAGAAAAGTGTTTGCATGACACAACCTGATTGTGGTGAAAGTTAAAAAGATGCAGGATACAACCACAAACATCGATGTCCTTTTTTTATTATATGTATGAGATAAACTAAAATTTTAAACAAAATTTGAAAAAATTTTTTTCAAATTTTTACTTTCTTGCCAACTGTGTATTTCAAATAATTCAAGTAAAATTATAAAAAAAAAATTGTGATTGTAAGATGACAAAATGTGAATAAGCTACATTGGTGTGAATAGTTTTGAAAAGGAATGCAATTTTACAGAGACAAAAGACTTAAATATATGAATAATATCTGCAAGAACAACTTAAGCCTCTGTTTTTCTGTTTTCCAGCACTTATCATTTTAGAGTTCATTATGTCTCTGTGGTATACTCTCCTGTCACGTGAGCATCCAAAGTCAATGGTTCAAAAGTAACTTTATTAGGACACTTTAACTTAGCAGCGTTATTAAAGTAAAGTACCCCTCAAAACACATATATTTACAGCATGTTGAGATTACATAAGAACTATTTCTATCACAAACTCGTTTTTCTGTAATAATGAGCAACTCAGAGTGTAATTCACTATGACTGGTGACTTCATTTCAGCAGTAGGTTACAGCAGAAGCAGACCCATCAGAAAGCAATTCCAAGAAGAAAAATGTCTGCTTGAAAAAAGGACGTGTCGAGCATTCATCAACAAGTATCCCCGCTGTTGCGTGTTGACGTGAAACGTGTCATGTTCTCTCACTTCAGAGCGACTCTAAGTCAACTTTAACTACTTGAAATTAAAGTAAAAGATAAACAAATGTTCAGGACTCCTGCAGCTAAACAGCGAGTGGAGGTTTTTCTTCGTGGCTGAATGATGATCTGTGGGATCTCCTGACTGTCGTCATCTTCACGCTCTGCAGTCATTTTAAGCATTTGCAGATGTCTGCAACTTTAAAGAGGAAACATGTTGGGATGAAGCAGTGATGAAAAGCACTCTGGCATGGGAAAATAGACATGTTGGCGTTCCTTAAATCTTTTAATCACCACACTGAGTCTGATTGCTGTCATTCCACAGAAAGATTTGAAGGAAAACAAAAAAAAGTATATTGGATTCTATTCAGCAATGTAGCATATGCAGAGTTGATGATTTTCAGACAAAGGGTTTCCCCCAAAAAGTGACAACTTTAATTTGTAGTTTTGTCTATTAAGAGACTAGACAGATATTACAGCTGACATTTACAGGAAGCTGTTGTTTCTTGTATCTTTAAAGAACTTTTTAAATGAATATTCCAAGTCATGGACCATAGAAACAGAATTAACCACAGAAGAAAAAAAAGATAAGTAGGTTTCCTTGGTGACATAAGAAAAAAAGTTCAAAGAATCCCATTTGATCATCCCGATATACTGCAAACTGTTTCCAATCCCATCTCCGCTTCACACACACCAACAGACTCGCAAACACAAATGGAAAACAGAGCTGCCATGTCAGACTGCCTATCAGCTGGGGGTTTAGCATCTCACCCAAGGGTGGATGAAACAAGTCGACCGACTGAGCCAGAGCCCTACAAAAATGCTGGAGCTGAACATCAAAATGAGGTTATTGTTTACTTTGCATGTAAAAAGAGAAGTTGAAGGAGACACGGGTGAGTAAAGTCCTCTTTCAGGCATGTGTTGCATTTTATTGAAAAGATGGAAACTAAACATCTGTGTCTTAATGAGCAGCCTGGAGGCTTTTTCTTACATTTTCCTATGCCATTCTGAGAAAAGCCGGTCCCTATAACATATGTACATTGGTGACAGGAGTAATAAAAATGAAACTGTGCTTAAGAGTTTGAGAATGAGGTGAAATCTTAGTCCCGCGTTTGATTAAACCACTAAACGTTCAAATCCAACCGCATTTAACACAGTGCAGCATTGAGTTAATTTTTCATCCACATGATTAGTCAAGTTCAGCATGAATGTCAACATGTCTGCATATAGAAGTCCTCTTTGTCCCTTTTCTCTCTGCCGGTCAATAAAACTATGCATATCACGAGCGACCAGCAGAACGCTGAGGCTTTTACGGACTGATTAAGACATTAACGGTATGCTGTCATGGTACAAACACCCAACATCTTCTTCAAATAAATACATATTTTATAAAATTTGAAATGCTTAAAGCACCACATTAGAAACACTTTTAATCCCATTCAGTGATGCTACCATATATACACGACTACCTAAACATGAGCTCCATTACATTCTTCTGTCCGGCCATAAACTATAGCTGCAAAACTGTCTGGAGTCAATCACGGAGGGGAAATACCTTGGCCTGACGGGACCCCAGAGATGATGAGGCCCCCAAAAAACTACAGCTTTTCCCCTCTAACCCAGCTGTACCCTTCAGCGTAAACACAGGTATAAACCACCTGTGAAGCAGCAAGATGCATTTACCTCAGCTCTGACTTCTCTGTGAGAAAAAAAAAGGGAGACAACTTGTCTGGGACACATGCTGCATGAAAAAAACTACATAGTAAGTGGGGCTGCGCAATCAATCGGTGCCGATTTCTTTCATTTTGTGAGATCGGCGACAGGCCGACTCATGTCAAATCGATCTTATCTACCAATAATCTCTCTCTGGTTTCTGGCAGACTGGTCTCTCCTAAAGTCTGAAAATCAGCCATAGCTGCATTTCCATTACAAATGTGCACAAAACATAGTCAATGAAAATGTTGCACCATTATCCTCAAACTACTTCTTGTCTTCTTCTTTGTGGGTTGCAACGTCTGCTTAATGATCATGTGACTTGTCTGATGTGAAAAAGGTGTTTCCATTGCTGCTTTGCAAAATAAACTAATTTTGATTCATCCAAAAAAACTCCACCATCCCAGAACCAAAACCTTTTAATTGAAAAGTTTTTTTCAAAACTGGCATGTTTCTATTGAGCAAATATATTTTCAAAATCTCAAATTGTGCAGTCATGTGGTCAATGGAAACACAAATATTTTTCACTTTTGACGTGAGAGAGGGCTGACTGACAGACGACAAGGGCATGATTAATAATCAGTCACCCCACTGTTGCCAACTTAGCAACTTTGTCGCTGTATTTAGCAACTTTTCAGACAAAATAAATGAATAAATAAACAAATAAATAATTGGTATTGGCCAAAATCGGAATTGACTGGTCAAGCTTTTTAAAGGTTTTGATTGGCCAGAAACTGCAATCAGTGCATCCCTAATAGTAAGCAAGCCCATGCTAAACAGGAACATGCACTATTTCATGTGCACACACTCACCTGAAGAAATGAGGAAAGGTAGACAGGCAGGTATCAAAGTCAAAGAAAGGAGTAGAGTCTGTAGATGTAGACAGGAGCCACAAAGGGTAGGAGGAACTAGGAGAGCAATAAAAGAGTAAAAAACATAAAGAAAGGAGGGGGGAAAAAAGGGAAAATTACAAGCGGAAAATGGGGAAGATGCAGATTACGGTTTCAAGATTTTACATGGAAGACTACAGGAAGCGTGGGTCATTTGCTTAGCATAAAGTGAGTAGGGTGGGAATGTTCATATGCGTTTGGAGATGCAAGGACAACAAATCATAATGTGCACAAATAAATAATTTATCTTCAAAGTGGAAGGATATAAAACCAACTTTCAGATCTCAAAGCTACAGATGAAGAAAGAAGAAAAAATATTATGCAGCAAGATTCTACAGACAATCCTGTTTTTGTTGATTTGTTGACTCATTACAGGTGTGTAAAACAAAGACATCTTAAAGGAAAATCCTGCATTTGCAAATTATTTGTGGATTTAATTTAACATGTTTTAAAAGTCTACACAAGGACAGACCTTGATTTACAGCCACAAAGCAGCTTTTTCCATGTTGTTTGCTGACCTTTAAAAAACCAAAACAAAAATAAAAAAGCAAAAAACAAGATGTCATCAGTTATCACAACATATGACTAACAAAATTAATCGTCATGACTCAACTTGCCTCATTTTAAATCAAATTTACAATCAGGCATCGCTTTACAACACCAGGGTGTAGAGAAAGGCTTAGCAGGTCTAACAGGAAACATCTGGACCTCATCACAGCCTCAACGCCAAATGTTTTATTCTTCGTCATTTCACATTTCAACCAAAGAGCACAAACATCTGATCTAACTGCGTAAGCTTGAATGAAAATAAACACCAGAACTTCAAATAAACAAAACAATTTTCTCAAAAGAGAAAGAAAAAGAAAAATGTTGTAGGAACGACCATGTGTGAGCTGAGGAAGAGATGGCTTTGGTGCTCGTATCCGTGTTTTTCAGATGTAGACATTATATTTAAGTCAAGGCCATAATTTCAGACAGAAATAAAAGGAAAAGCCCTAAAGACCTTCTGGACAACTGCTTGGCCCTCGCTCATGCGTGAGAGCATTGTAAATGCACATTTTTACACCATTAACGGAAAGTTCACAAAATCTCCACAGATTTGTGCTGATGTATCATAATCAAGACCGACCACACAAATAAAATATGACATCATAATTCAGCATGTGACAGAGGAGGGGAATAGGGTCTAATTCTGTTGAGCAGCTTTTTCCAGACTTGGAGAGGATCTAAGGTTAGCTCATCTTTGGATGAAGTTTGAGCTCAAACCAGAAATCCCAAAAGGGGGATGATCACTGATCTTCACAGACATTGAGTCAAAAGATGCTCTACATAGATGCACAACGTGGCACTACGTCTTGTACGTACTTGAGCTCTGTAATACAACTGTTTAAAAACAAAAATAGCGCGTCGTTTACTTTCCAATTACAAGCTCTTTTGTGCAGGTGCTTATATTTTCACTGAGAAGAGTGTGCGAGGTGCATAAGATGATAACATGCACAACTAATCCAGGATTTGTGGTACAAAACTTGTTTGACCAGAAAGTTAATATAAATATTGGCGAGAAATTCAATTATGTGGTGAACACAAAAAGCTGGCATGTGGAGAAATCTATTTGTCTAACCTTGAGAACAGGAGAGAAAAAGTGAGCAGAAAAGCCAGAAAAAGAAGGAAGCATTAGGTTGGAGGCTTTTCAGGTGTTTGGTCATGGTGTAGAATTTTATTTTTACAAGTGGAGGGAAGCTGTGGGTTTCTATTCTCTTCGGGAGGTAAGCTGAGCTCTGGATCTCCACTCTTAAACCTGCTGCAACCCCAGAGCTCTGAACCACACGCTCTCCTGGCAGCGGCCGGAGGAAATATGCTGATTAAGCAGACGGAGAGACATGTCCACAGCCAAGTCGCCCCTTACTTCTGCACATAGCCAAGTAGAGGCTGAAGTGTTTGGCTGGGTTCGCTCATTACTGCCACTTCTCCGAATCCCTAAACAAAACTTGGTGCTATCATAAAACCGATGCAATGCAATAAATGTGGCTTTTATCATCAAAGTCTGAGTAAGAAAACAATAAATATGTGCTTTGGCGTTGTCACGTCAGAAACAAGCTAATGAATGTGAATAATTAAAATCATACCACCACACGCATAAAATATTCTTTGGTTTAAAAAACTGCTGTGACCCTCCGAGACCCAAACACTTTCCGTATATTGGTTGTGCCTCATTACTTCACAGAGACAAAAACACCAGACTTTTCCAGAGAGAAAGGAAAAATGGGGGGAATACAAGGAAAGACAAAAATTAGTAAGGAAGGAGACAAAGAAAAACTAGAGGAAAGACAAAAGAAGGAAAGAGGACATAGAAGGAAAGAATGATCGAAGGAATAACAAAATGAAGGACAAATGGACAGAATATTGAGATAAAAGGATATTGAATAATTTCTGGAAAGAGAAATATTTTCTCTTAATTATTTTTCCTTGGTTTATACATATCCAGACTTGAAGAATACTGAAATCAGATTTTGAACTTCCAATTCAGCTTCCAGATTCCTTGACGGCGCTTCAATGTTCTTAAAAAATGTTCAACTTAAATTTGGTTCCACTTTATTACCGAATCTGTTCAAAACCAGAAAATTTGGAGCAAATTTTGGATATTTTATTTGATTCTTGTCTTTAAATAAAAACAGCTTATTTTGATGCAGTGTTTCTCTGTGATAAACCTGGTGTGGGAACTAACCTTTTTCTTCCAGGCATTCTCAGCATCGTGAAGCTGGTTGAAGCGATCTGCCAGTGACGTTTGGATCATCTGCGACGATTTGGACTTCCTCGTTCTGTCTTTCTTTTCACCGTCCTCGCCAGACAACACAGCTAGTCTGAGAAAAAGAAAATGTGTCACTGTAATTATTGCGGAGTTCTTCAAACTTGATCCAAACAGTGTTTGCTTGTCTTGTTCCATCCATCCATTTTCTTCCGCTTATCCGAGGTCGGGCCACGGGGGTAGCAGCTTAAGAAGGGAGGCCCAGACTTCTCTTTTCCCAGCCACTTCTCTTGTCTTGTTGAAAAACTTTATTATTTTGTGTCAAAATTAAAAGTAGTGAAAAGATTTCAGAATAAAATCCAGCTATCAAAAAAAAAAAATTCCAACTGTTTAGGTTTAAGCCCAGTTTAATAGAATTCAAGTCAGTTTGCCTGGGAACAGGCATGTGCAGAGGGGTTTTATTTGCTGGAATTTCACTGTTTGATTCCATCACTATGTGCGCATCTGTGCATATCCTGACCTGTGTTTCAGCGCAGAGCCTTGACTCTGATCCAAGCTGCTCTCCAGCTCGTCGACGTCCTCAGACACTGTCGACGTGGTCTCCAGGCTCTCATCGGGCGACGGACTCCGCATCTCCTCAAAGCTCTCTCTGCTGCTGGTGCTGCCGCCGCTGTTCTTCTCCTCTCTATGCACGCTGAAGCTGCCACCATCTGGGATGTCATCAGTTGGTGAATCGTCCTCTTTATAGCTCTCCCTGCTGACCTCTTCCTCAACATCCTCCTCTTCTTCCACTTCGTTATCCTCGTCTTCCTCTTCCTCTTCTCCTTCCTCCTCGCTCTCAGGGTGGCTCAAGGTGACGCTAGTTTGCCGGGAAGGCATCCCGGTTGACATGCCCTCGCTGTGGTCCGACTCCACGCTGGTGGAGCGGCTCTTCTTTAGGATTCCCTTGATGCCTTGAGGCCCAGAGTCTTGGCGCTGCAGCGAAGGTGCAGACTGGCTGAGCGGACTGGAAGGGGGCGACACATCTCTGTTCTTGCTGGGGGGAGAAGCTCTGTCTGAGAGGAAACTGAAAGGCTGGAGCAGGGGAAGAGACACAATTTCACTGTCAGCATAACATAAATTTAGTTTCGCCTGGGGACGATAACTCTGTAAGACGACAAGTTTCAACAATTCGTCTTTCTGTTTATTCCACAAAAAAACATTGAAAACCCCAAAGTTTGTTTTGCGACTCTGAGCCAGCTCCTGGCTTTGCTCTATTTATCTCCCATTTGTTGCCATTTTGTCCTTTCCTGCTTCCATTCAGTACATGTAAACGAGCTAATTTATTAAAAAGAAATGACAAATATCAGAAGATGTTTTCAAAAACTTAATTTTATCATTTTTGTTTTGAAGGACTGTAAAGGCTTAATGTTTCTTAACAAATCTGTAATACAACTGAAAAAAATAAAATAAAATACAATTTCAGACGTTTTTCCCTTTTGATTGAAATCAAAAACATTTTTCAATCTAACAGGGAACAGATGTTAAATAAAATAAAGCCACAAGGCTGAGGCATCTAAAAATATCTAACGCTTTAAAGCTGTGATCAGGAATTTAAGACTGCAACACCAAGCAACGTATGCAGTGTGAGCTCAGTATGTTATCACTTAGGAGAGCCGACAGCAGCTGGAACAATCCCCACACATTGTACGGACGGGCCAAAGGTTGAGAGGGCGTGCTGATTTAGGAGGAGAAGCAGATTGTGAGAGCAGGCTGGGTGTGACAATGTAATGCTAACCTGGTGGTCTTCTTTAATAAATACTGGAGCGCAGAGTGCGGCTGGTTGCGTGTGCGTGTGGGGTGTGGAGTTAAAATCATCACCTGTGGGAATTGGTTTAAGATTTGGGCAAAGTATTAACATTATGTCTGCTTATGGAAAAGAAGGAGTGAGGATCTATGTTGTAACTCTACATTAAGAGTATGAATTATAAACTGAAAGTGGACTTCCAAAAAAAGAAAGGAAAAAAAAAAGCCTAAACTGAACCAGGCCTTAAAAACGCCCAGCCAAACTTCAAGGTGCGTAAGAGTTTAGGAATTGGCTTGCATGAGGTCTTTTTCAGTGCAGGAAAATACAATCCATCCAAACACAACTCACAGAGATCCCTTTAATACTGTAGCTGAGTTCATAGATTTATGAAAATGCGATCCAATTCTTAAGCAAATGTTTTAGCTTTTGAGCTGCACAATACATCAAATTTCACATTAAAACTGACCTGCTTCTCCTCGGTAGTGGCAGTATTTTCCTGCTGCTCCTTCCAGGAAGATTCCTGTGTTGACTCTTCCATTGCCTTTTCTTTATCAGCATTGGAGAGGCTGAAATTATAGGAAAATAATGCACAAAACTGATGGAAAGAATTCACAAAAATGGGTAACAATGTAGATTTCACTTATCAAAAAACTTAGGACAGAAAAAGCACATCGAAAAGCAAACTTACATAAACACATAAAATTCAAGCTTTATGATATATAGGCGTACATAGGAGTTTCACTAGAACTAAGCTAATCATTAATATAGATCAGAATTTAAATGTATGATTATTTAGCTGTTCTAATATAGTAGTAAAATCCCATTTTAGTGCTACACCTCCTCCTAATTCATATACTTTACAACCCTTCAGAGCAGAAGGCATAGCAAAATGTTATGAATGATAATTACAGTTTCCTCATATCAGAACTAGCTGAAACTAGTATCGGCAGATCCGAGCGTCACAAAACCAGAGATCAACAACATTCTGGAGCGTATTTACTTTGTGCATTCAGTATTTTATTATTTTTTTTTACCTCATTTAAAGACTGTGAAACAAAAAGTTTAGTCAAAATTTATGTCGACATCTGCATCAGTCATTTCAATCTGGGAAAACAACAAGACACAGTTAGAGATGATGCTTTTGAGAGCACCATCCTGTTTCTAACGAGTCCGTTTCTAATCCGATGGGAAACTGATTCAGCATAATCATAAGAGTCAAATCTGTTAATGATAATGGAAGTCCACTTATAAAGAGCCCCTATAGTTTTATTGACCACTCAATGTGCTTTACACTAAGAGCCACATTTATACAAACACTCCATGCAGCATTTCTGTCTCTCCATTACACACAGATCATTAATGACAATTACACTGTCAGCATATTCCTGAAGCAAACTTTGACATAAAAAATTTAAGTCAAACAAAATGTTTTATTTTTCTTTTACAACTGTGTTTCAGCTGTAAGTTATGTGTGGGAGGTAGTGGTAGAGCAGCTTCCTCATATACAAGGATAGTTTAAATCCTGAACTTAGGACCATTAAAGGCCACAAGAGCTCCAAAAAAAAGGAACTTTCTTTTACCTCAAGCTTCACATTTTTAAAGCAATGACTAATGTCAATGTGTTTTTACTTAAAGCGTTATTTTTCTTAAATCAGTGAAAATTCTTATTTTGTGTAACTAAAGTTTGCTAAAAGGACCAGCGACAAAGTCTTAAGTGGAGACAATAACATGAACTCAAATGCTTCCTGATTGGGCGGGAAGCTGAACAGTATGAATGACGATTCAGACTTTATGCAGACAATAAAGAAAAAAATGAAAGAAAACTCAAAGGTTACAAACTGCACTGCACTGCACTGCTAACTAAAGTCTGGCCATCAGCCCAACATTCACTCCGGTTTGATGCAAACCATTGTATGTTTGTATTTGTATAGTCTCATGCGGGCTAGTCCTACAGGTTTACCTGCCTGGTTTATCCCTTCAGCTGCTTATGACATTTGACAGGCATTCAGTAGGATCTGTAATAACCTCTGTGCTCCATTCAGCATGCTCTGTTTGCTGTGCATGGGTGGTACTGCTTTCCAAGTTGTTTCAGTCTATTATTAGTGATGTCTGTCCCCCAGCTCACAAATTTCATTAGGAAGCAAAGAGGTCGGATAAAAATCTAATAAAACAGTCCCACCCACGCTGAAATCACTGAAGCGCTCACCTGGTGGAAGTTCCCTCTCTGTCACTGCTGATCAGTTGATGCTTTGTGCTGTCATCACAGCACTGGGTGCTGCTACCATCCACTTTTCCCTCCGCTTCCTACAAATACAGAAGTGTTGGGGAAATAAAGATCAGTCCAAGATATGGAAGCAATCCTGTCAAAGTCCTACTTCAGCCGTAACGAATATCCCGATAAAGGAAGTGAGTGAATAAATAAGACTCCACCCCTTCTTTTAAGAATGGCGGTTAACCCTTGCAGTGCTCCAGCAAAGCTGGAATGTAGCAGAATGCTGCTCAACTTAAGGAATAAATGTATATAAAAAAATACCTAAATGCACTAATACTAAGTGTATATTTTTGAGTGAATGCATTTGTAACAAATTTTCATCCATCCATCTTTTGTCTGTTTCATGGAGGGCAGTCGGGTAGCTGAAAAAATCTAAACACGAATGAACTGGTTTCCAGATTAGAACACAGAAGTCCTAAAGTTCAGTAATTTGTAGCACAAAAATAGAAAGTTGCCTATTTGGAATTACTTTGGCTTTAAACGGGATAAGAAAGGTAAACTACAGGATGTCAGCAAAGCGCTTTGCCAACTGTTTCAGCAAAGGACTAAAACACAACAAACCTCCTTGAGGGTTAAGTTTTGATTATGCTACGCAATCACCAGGTGCTGCAGCTCTATCATCAAGCTCTAATAAAGGTTTTCACCAGCAGAAATACAAATAAATACAAAAAGGACAGGAAACTGAAACTTCACTCAATTCAACTGAATCATCCGGTTAAGGAGAATGCCTTAATGAATGAACTTGAAACATATTTTAATTTCTTCTCCCAGCTGGGTTCAAAACTACTACCTGTATTACAAAACTTCACAGTATGTTTCCTTAAAAGGAAAAACAATACAAAAAAAAACTGAATATGCAGGCTGCACCTGAAGAAAAAACGAAAACTGATATCGGCCAGAAACCTGGTGGGTGCATCTCCTGATATAAATATGTAGCAACCTGTTTTAGCAAGATACGGGTTACATTTTCACTTCAGGAACCTTTAGCAGGAACCACTGCAACTGTTATAACTCTCCTCTTTTCTAGTGCACGTATCAAGGTAAATATCATACCCAGGTGGACATTTACACCAGAAAAAGGTCAAGGAGGAAGAACATTTGATATTATACTGAATATACAGAGTAGACCTATTGGGATGGAGCATGCAAAAAACATTTTGGAAAGATTGAGTTTTCTCAACATTGTATTTCAGTCATCTCAGTTAAACTCCCTCGTTGTTCATATTTTCTGCAGATTTCAACTGTCATAGATTTTAAACCCTAACCCTGTCTGCGGAGAGTCAAATGTATATTTCAAAGTTGTATGTTGGAATATTTCCAAGTTTGTATGTTGGACTGCTGTGGAGCATCATTGGAAAATCTGAATTTATGGCTATTGAACAGCTGGTTGTAATCCTTATGGACGCCATGGTCCATCTCACCTCTGCAAAACTTGAGTGAAGCCACTGTGCAAGACTCCGAGGATACATGGCATTTTATTTTTATGAGGGCAACATTCTGTTCTTTGCCATCTTAGCAGGGTACTGAGCAGGAGAAAGTCAGGCAACATTCAACACCCTTGGATGTAATTTACATGAAGATCATGCGAACTGGGTTCCAGGACATAAAACCTCTAGACAGCATTAGGGAGACCGAGTTAGAATGCTTTTAAATGGCTTTAATTCTTTGGAAGTGGCTCTTTTAAGAACCCTTCTGCAGATTTTTGAAAAGATCTAAACCCAGAAAACAAAGAATTGCTAAACTTACTGGGATTATTGTGGGCCCTGAGGTGTGTTTGAGGCATGTCTAGAGTTGCTCTTCCTTCCCTTGAAAACAAGCAGTGATACGTTTCCTTCAGGAACGTTCAGTTTTTTTTTAATGGAATCCATTGTTCCCTCAACCAATAAAATGTTCCCTCTCTGCCTAACTGCCTAATTCTGCACTCTTTTTCTCCTCTACTCAAAACACTTTACTGTGGCCAGATGTCGTGTGTGCTAACATTGTCAGCCTTTTGTAAAGAGGAGGAAGTTATTTTCTGCTGATGAGTCTCTCATAAAGTTAGAATTTTATTGGATTTTCTCGAACCATGAGAAAATCCTTACATAAACATGCAAACTGCTGCACATCATTGTACCCCTCTCCATTTAATACTGCAAATTTGGTCGTTTCATGCCTCTTTTCCAGGGATGAAATAGTCATTTGCAATGCAATAGAGCATCGGGGAGAACAGTTGGTGGTCACTTGTCAAAATACTGGTTAGAAATTTTCTATATGATCATATCAATAATTTGTTTTTTAAGGTTTGATTCACGTTAAAATGTACCTTTTAAATTTTGTGTTCTCCTTTTAAGGACTTTATGCAATAAGTTTTAATTAACCATTTAAAAAAAGACAGCTCAAAGTTGGGGGTGGTAACACCATTAACATCTCAAAAACTAAAAGAAATATCTGAACTACAATTCCCAAAGCCCATAAAGTTGCAAACGAGGCTCCATAGATGGACAGCAGGATCACAAGTAGGGATTTCAAACCGTGTCTTCCATCGATCATAATGGGCAGCTTTCAAATTCTTGACTCAAATGTTAACATTTTTGCTCTGCTGTATAAAATCGAAAAGCTGTTGTAATACAGTATGCTTTCTGTCATTTTAAGGCATTTTAGGGTTAGCAATTATACAAGACTGTTTCAACTGAGTTCTTCATTTTGTCTTGTTAAAATAATTTAACAAATCCTATGTTGCTGTTGGTTGTCACAAACCTCAGGTTTGTCAGTCTTTCTAAATTGGTAAGGTCGCTCTACGTCAAGGCAACAATTTTGGCCTCAATTACATATTAAAATAAATTGGCTGAGGATTTTTGAGAACAACAAATTCTGTCCTCTACGACTGACCATGCATCAACTCATAACTCACATATGGACTGTTTCGTATCAGTTTTCGGTAATCATTTGAAATAATTTGCCAATGCGATCAAATATTGTGCCATTTCTGTACAGAATAATAATAATAAAAAAAAACCTTCTTTAAAACCATTTTTAAAATGATTTCAAAACTAGTTCAACCTACTCAATGAATAGACAGGAATTTGTCCGTTTCTGTCTTTTTATGTCTACTAGCGAGTCTTTTTCACACATGCTGAGAGTGAAGCTTGCAGCTGTGAGAGTAAACACTTTAGCAAACCCCTGGCGTGACCTGGTGAGGATAAGTGGGCCTCCAGCTGTGAAGAAAATACCTAAAATTGTGTAAATACCCCAAATTAGAGAAGCCTCTTACAAGTTAAGTGCTGCCCACTGATCGCTGAGAGAGGAAGATAGTTTTCTACACAGCAGGAGTTATCATCTTCTCCAAGACAGATTTTCACTGAGAAAAGTGAGAAAAATCCAATTATAAGCAAGTTAATTCTCTTTCCAGAAGTGTATTTTTTTCTATTTGCATTTATGATAAAAGGTTGACAAACTAAAACTCAACTCTGATACCATCTTCTCTGACTTAAACACTGACTGACTTTTTAGCAGAAACTCTGGAGGAGGCATAAATGACCAGAGTGAAGACAGACAAATGGCAGTTTTCAATACAGTTAACCATCAAATGAGACACTGTGCAATAACATATATCAGGGAAAATCACGGATGGGATGGAGCATTGTGAGTATGATGGGAACCTGCTTTCCCACAAAGCTTGTTTGTTGGAGCAACTTGCTACCATCTGGGTTTACTTGGCCAAGATTGGCTCTTCTGCTGGTCTGTAATCGCCAAATTAGAACAGCTATTTACATCAAACATCATGAAACTAAACCACTTCTGAAACTTAAGCAGCCTGGGAAAACCAGATATGCGTCCACAGTTCATTTTCAAGCTCACATGTGCAAATCTCCCCCAGGATTTGGGACATTTTCAAATTTTGTTGAATAGATCATCTTTTAGCATGAAGAAAAAAAATCTTCCCACAATTGCTTTAATCTCTCCATAGACTGTGCATGCTGAAGTCATGAATTTGGCCAGGTTTGCAACCAGGTGCAAGAGTGTTCGGTGTGCTAAGAAACGGCTCAATTTGTTATTAATGGAGCTAAGCATCCAGAGAAGAGCTGAAGTGTGCAACAGCTGCTCTGGAAAAGGCTGGGAGTAAAGCACCAAGTGAAATGGAAAGAAATAAACACAGGCACAGTGTGTGACATCACCCACAAATCTGCGTGTTCAGGTTTTTGGAGCTTGAATTTATCCTGTCAGTTTGATGGCTTTGGGGATTTTCATACTTAAATACTGGCAAAATAGAAGGACCATTCAGAAAGACGTGAGTCGTTCAAATTTATAACAAGAAAAACCAAAAGACAGGTGAAAGTCATTCAAACAGAATACTCTGGAATTATTGTCTACTGATGAATGTAAAGGTGAGGAGGTGACACACCTTTACAGTATTTAATGACTGACGATTCAATGCTGAAAAAGGTTCAGATTTAGAGGTTTTGAATAAGTAAGTGGCTAATTTAAAGGACTGGAGAACTTGCATGCTCTTGTTTCTAATCTTTCCATGGATTCACACTGACATGCAAAATGCAAGACAAAAAATTGCATAGAATACCTTGAAATTAAAATTTTACGCTACAATAGAAGAACATACCCTGATTGAACTGTAATAACAGTAATTCGCCGCCTTCCAGGACAAATTTAAACATGCGCTTATTACTATAATCGGAAAACCTTAAGAGGACAAAAAGGTCAATTTCTAATGACCATCCCTGCAATTTCTCTATAGCGTCGGTGCTTATCTTTAGCAACTAACTGATGAGAGGCAATGCACTGCTGAAGACCACAGAAGGCAAACTGGGGCAGTTTAGAACAGCCAATAAACATGTAATTGCTTCCATAACTACTTTCCAATTTTATACTTTTGTGGTTTCCATTGTATCATATTCCAGTTTTCTAAGAACAAAACAAACCCATTTGCCAAAGGACATTTTGTCCTGATCATACATCAGTGTACCACCCATTATGGGGATGTTTCAATTTACTTTGGTAAATGCAAGAGATGCAGAGCTGAAAATCAGAACCATAATCAAGATGAAAGGAAGCAGAGAAGGGATGAAAAATCAAGGCAGATGTATAAAATGATGGCACAAAAAAAAAAAAAAAATCACAGGTCCTAATTGACCTCACACCAAGATTTGAACTTGGGAACTTCTTACTGAAAAACAACAATGCTAACAACTGTAGCGCCATGCGGCCAAAATGAGACAGAGGCATACTAAAACAGTTAGCTTGAAATGGCTACTTATTATCATACATTGCCACTGACAGATGTCAAAACAACCTATGCACGCATTAACTCCTGTAAAGCTTGTCCAAGACAAACAGTTGGCAGCCTAATGTCAGTTGTATTTTTTAATATCTATGAGGCCCAGTTAGATGAGCTACTTCCACAGACAAAACTAGTTTGACTTGAACAAGTAGAAGCCACAGTGTGGGTTCCCCGTGGTTACACCGTCTTCATCCCACAGTCCATAAACCCGTCTGTTAGGCGAATTAGTTATTTTAAATTGCCTCTAGATATGGTTTCATACTTGCACGATTGCTGGTCGTGCCTCTCTCTGTTTTGCCCTGTGATGGAATGGCAACCTGTGTGGAGTTTGCACCCTTTACTGACAGGCGGGTTCAGGATAAGGATGGATGAACGAATGGATTCTTACCTTAAAATACGACATCTTGCCTGCAGAATCTGAAGCCTTCTCAGCTGAAAAGGACACAAGCAAGCTTTAAGTTTACAATGAGGTCAACAATGAGGACTAAGATTCTCAAACAATAATGTGTGACATGTAATAAGTCAGAGAAATTTTTTGGATTATAATTAGTTGTAATTAGTTGAAAAGAAAAATAATAATCTAACACCCATGCATGCAAACGTTGCTGTGAAATATATACATTAAAAAAAACATGCAAGCTTAAATAATGCAGTCTTTTCCAAACTGGTTTGTCATAAATTGGTTTTGTTCTCTACATAATGACTTGCACAGAGAAATGCTTGCACATTTTTATGGGTTGAAGTGGAAGTTGTTCTCACAAGGGACAACATGGGGATAACATCTTGAAAAATGTAAACAGTGAACTTGTCAACATTGTTAACTTCAGCAACTTAAGATGGAAATGGCAAATGGAAAACTTGGCCTCATATTCAGTTTTTTTAATTAATAATGGCTCAACAGCTCATAGTCATAACAATATTAATAATATTGTTATTTTTCCATGCAAAGGAACACATTCCCTTTGTGCTTAGGCATCTGTTCAGAGGAAAGGTAGAATCAGGTCTTGTATGAGCTACTTGATGAAAACCAGCACCGAGATTATCATCTCCTAATACGAACATGAGGAATCCATTACATTTAACTATCTTCAAACACGCTATTAATTTCTTAATTCACCACAATTCCATCCATTATCTCTTTAAATCTGTTTTTACTCTCTTTTTTTAACCAAAATAATGGCTTGCCTCTGAAAAACTAAGTGTTTCAAATGAAAGAGGAGAAATCCTCCATGTTCTGATTTATGCTTCTCAGCTCCCCTGCTGCTCAGAGCTTAGCATGAGTTACTTCAAATGAAGAAACATTAAGCATTGCAGAATGGTGACTCCACTCAAACTGCACTCATAGTTTTGACTTGATTCCAGTGTTTTCCTTTTAGATCATCAGTGATTCGAGGCCAATGCTGGAGGGAGAGGGAGAAAAGAAAACCAAAGCAATGGAAAAACTCCCACTAAGGTTAACAGACGATTCAGTAAGTGTTTGCATCTGTCCTTCAAGATAGCCCTTTTAGAGCTGTGGAGAGATTATTGGATCGACCTTTGCCCTGGAGTTGAAAATATAACTAAATCTAAAGCTTGTAAGCTCTGAGCATAGGGCAGTATTTAAATCAGCATTATAAGACCAGAAGAAGAGGGGAAGTCCTCCCTGCATTAACAAAAGCCAAAATTAATAGTATTTACAAACTGCGTGCAGTTAAATGGTTTTGTGGTCGCAGTTTAACAAAGTTGAGTCTGGGTAAGCAGTTCAGAATAAATCGGCTGAATGATCAAGGAAACTCTTCAAGTAAACATGAGACATTGTCAGGCAAAAACTTCAACCACAATGCCAGCAAGCTTTTTAGCTAAATAAATATACTGATAGTAAAAACCTTAATTCTCTCCTGACAAACAATTTACCAGCAATGTTTCTGCAATTCTAAGCACACCATAAACATGTCAGTGTTTCAGTCCAAATTAAGAAAAAGATCGTCAAAATGTCTGTGTAAAGTCAGAAAAACCCAAATGTGTCTTTAATCCTTGGCCGGGGCGGAGGGGCAGCAGCCTGAGCAGAGAAGCCCAGACATCTCTCTCCCCAGGCACTTGGACCAGCTTCTCCAGGGGAATCCCAAGGCCTTCACACACCAGATGTGAAACATAGTTCCTAACATGTGTATTTAATTTCTCAAACAGAATATAAAAGTGAAATAACTGCAATAACTCTGGGACTGACTCTGGTTTCATGATTTAAACTCTTCAAAATAAAAAGACAGATTGGCTTCCTGGTTGCAGGATGCACAAACTAATGCACCACCCTCCCTCACCTCTTGATGTACATAGTCAATTGCACACAACTTCTAGCTTCAATTGGTGAAGCCATTGTTGATGAAGGCATCTTTAGAAAGCATGTTGAGAGGATACACATTTTACACAGACCTTGTGTGGATTGTAAGAACTCCAACAACCCATGGTCACAGGTTTCAGTCTGACAGTCACATTGTTCGACATGAGAAGGTTACAAAATTAGAAAATTAAAGCAACTGAAAGCAACACGGTGGATGATTAGAAGTGAAAGCTGCTAGTGGTCCAATTAAATAATCTGTACACAGCAGCAGAAATTAGAATGTAAAGAATGCAGATCTAAACAAGTGCACAACTGCATATCAGAATCAACAGAAGAACAAACTAGCATAAGCATATTTGCCTACACATACAAGCAAAAAGTTTAGATAGAAGGCTGGAAACTAAATGTCAAGCAATACCCTCTGCTTTCTAATCGTAAAAACAAACTCATCATCAGGGATAATAGCTTGCTACACCCCTCCTGACTGGAAGGTTATTACAATGCCAGCATCAATAAAGTGATCGACATCAGCAGTGAGTGAGCTCAGTGTTCCTTTCAGACTGACTAATAAGCAACAGTTGAATAAGAAAGCAGCATGTGGAACAATACAGGATCTGAGTGCAGTGAAAGTCGAGGGTTCATCTTACCCTTAGGCTCCTCTGGGTCATCAGTTTCCAGCAGCCTAACAGAGTGAGAGAAAGGCAGAGATAGATGAGGTTACTCACAAGTGTGATGGAGTACTGGTACTGCATGGTTGTTATAACCAAAGCTTGCTAAGATCTTACAGTAATTTTGCAATCGACTCATTTTAAAACAGTTCAGACAATCTTGGAACTGAATAACAGCAGCCGTCCAGTTCATTTGTCTCACTTGATACGCATTCAACACATTAACACATGCGCCTGTTTCAGCTGCATGCTAGCAGTGATGTAACAGCGTTCCCTGGGTCACATCTGAAGGGAGCAATTCATCTCTAAGTAATGGCCGTTAAAAATGGATGGGGACAGCAGCTGCCTGGGGAAAGGGAAGCAGGGGGGAGCAACGATGTAACAGGAGGAGTGTGGGGGGGGGACGCTGGTGACACAAAAGGAGAATCATAGTGGACATCTGGAAGGGGTCAAAGGTTAATGAAGGGCAGAACGTGGCAACATGCAGATCAAAATCAAAACCTTAAGCTAGGGTGTAGAGGTAAATTATCTTAGATCCAAAAGATTCCCCTTCGATTTAAAATCTTTATTTTATCTAATTGGATTGGTCCAGGATTGGACCAATCAGGCATCCAGTCACGGCTAAACATGACTGCATGATCAATAAACTTGTGCTATTTGATTATTAGTATGGAGTCAATGTTTGAAAGTGATGTTGGTTAAATTAATTTTTAATGTGATTTTTTTTTTTTTTTGTCTATTATGATCTGCATATGAATGCTTAAAACTTTAAAATCTGGGCCAGAAAGTTAAAAGAAAGCATTAACACAAAAATCTGACATAATTTAGTTTTCATTTAAAATATTTCTGTTGCTGCAAATGTTACATATTGACTACAGTTATACTGAAATAGTTATAATTCTTTTTATTTAACCATGTAATTATTTTAAATTTTGTGGAGAAAATGAGTTTTGGATTGGCAAGCCTTCACAAGGCTCTGCAATTGTGGATATAATGTATGTACATAGATGTATATAGTGTAAATAAGTGTAAAAGTGCAAGTAATTGGTAACGGTATTCAGTCTGACAACATATCTGCCCTTGAACAGCTATTAAAGATCTTGCCAAAAGTAATCAAAAATAAATAAATCACCACCTCTTTTTTGTCAAAAGATGATTTAGACAAAAAAAAAAAAAAAAAAAAAGAAAATTTACTGAGGCCATTATTTTAGGAAGATGACGTTATGATTTGGTTGCTCTAATGTCACCTTGCAACCGCAGGGCAAGGTGACATTGGTCGAGTCGACAATCAGCTCAGGAGGAGAGAAACATGTATCAGTCGTCCGCTGCCAAGATAAACGGCGGAGAAAGAATGGTTTGCTCAGCAAATAAGAGAAGGCAGGAAGAGAAGACTGTGATACAAAGGAAAGTCAAGAGAGATTTACACTACAGCTGCTCCTTGAAGTGAATTTCCTCTTGCTCCAGTGAATTATGTCATACACCCACTGTTAGAATACATAGGAAAACACAGAGCAGGAAGGGTTTTATACAGTCCATGTAGGATGTTGCACCTCAAGCATAGAAAGCTAATTTTTATGCTTTGCAAAAAAAAGAAAAAAAAAAACCTGTAGGAAGACTGCAATTTCCAACAACAGAATCCATTTTGTTACATTCTCACTAATGCAGGTTCAACCTGCAATTTAATTGGCTTACTTAATTTGCTGTTAAACTAAGTGTTTACAGATTTTGTTTAATATAATTAAGCTAGAGCTGCACAATATAATGAATTGCATTCGTCACTGCAACATCAGCTTGCAATATCATAACTGAAATGGGCTGAATGCAATATTTTTCAGATATTTTGCCTTCACAATCTGAATATCAACGATGTAGTCAGCCAGTTGGATGGACTCCAAACCGATCAAATCGGATATATAGTTCTAGCAAGTGAGATACTGAAGTTCACAGTGTGTTTTAAAAACAATATGCAATGGTAAAAAAAGAAAAGCAGCAAAAAAAAAAAAATCCAATTAATATTTTACTCCAATGGTATCATAAAACTTTTTTCTGATTCAGCAAGCTGTAATTAAATCAGGTAATGGAGCAATAAAGGAGTTTCACTATAAAAAGTAGGGAAATTTTTTTACTGCAGACATAACATAGATTTTGGAATGACACTCATCCGGTCTGACAGTCAGAGTGAAGAAGGGCTGTTTGGCTCAGATAGACGTCATGAGAGACAGCTTTCTTTATCGCTGAAACCACTCAGTTTCCTTTACTAACACTTTAACAAACATGTCGTCAATGAAGACATTAAACAAAGATCACAAAGTTCTAAATTTTTCTTTTCTACAATAAAATTACACAGATTTTATTTTAGGACAAAATTGAAATAACCTAGAGAATAGCAATTCTAACTAAACCAATAACAGATGGATTTGTTTGTTGTCAGCTGACAAAAACAAACAAATTGTTGATTTTCTCTTTGACACAAACTCAAATCATCCCTCTCCTTTGCTGCTCCCTCTGGCAGTTTCTATAGTTACAGACAAGTTCAGATATGTGCGAGCAGCACAATCTAGTGCTTGATCACAGCTCAAACATCCCAGGTCCTAGGACTGGACATGCTCTTCCTCCGCAAATGTGCAAACCCCAGAGGAACATTCCAGGTGAGCAATGAGCAAACTTTAAGTCTCCCAACTAATCCTGACAATGTGGGTTAGTTTTTAACCCCTGAGTTTCCATCACCATATATCAAGTGAGTCAAATCAAGGAGTACTGGGAAAAATGGCTAATTAAAAGTGCTTGCTCTGCCTTGCACACATCACCATTTTTGGAAGAGCTTCTCTTTGTGTTTACTTCAAACAGTACACAGTACTAAGTGTTCCCTTAATGGGTCAAGCTGTCTCCTCAGTGCTGTGAAAACAACAAACTGCTTTATAGGAAGGCTGCCTTCACTTTGCTCGGAGATGCCACAGAAGGAAGCCATAATGCTTAACTATATAACAGTTTAAGCAGATGCACATGCAAGTCGGCTCCAGCTAGGAGCTGAGTTTTCCACACTGACGTTTAAATGAAGCACTTGTTGCAGTGTGTTTTGTAGCGGCTCTGCCTCCTAAATGATTCTGCCAACCACAGCGCTGCGTACTGTGGCTCTCGTAAACTTTATGTCTCGCTGTCTGCCCTGCTTAAACATCCAGCAAAACAGATTTGTGTTTGTTCTGCACTCACCTGAAGCTAGAAGGCGCCTTAACGAAGGACACAACCTCTGACTCTGTCTCTGTTTTAAGGTCAGTGTTTGCGTCTAACTCGTGGGTGGCATCATCACCGGAGTCTGCCACTTTAGTTCTCATTCCCCTCCTGGAGTATGTTGGCTCTGACCCATTATCCTCGTGTTTTTCTCTCTCCTTAGTTTCCGAGGATGCTGTTTCAGATGTCTCACCAATTTTCCGGTCCCTTCGGACATATTTAGAGGTGAATTCCTCTGTGTTGCCATAGCGCTCTGCCAACTCCCTCCTCCTTTCTGCCTTGTAGCGAGCGATGCGCTCAGCCTTCGTCTCTGGGGTCGAACTCTGCAAGGTGTCTATTGCATCCATTAGGCAGTTCAAATCTGTCTGAGCGATGAGTTTCTAGGCGAGTGGTTCAACTGATCTGGTTTTTAGCTTTCAGTGGATGCTCCTTGGAAAGCAAGCGGTCACTCCAAAACCATGACAATGCTGCAAACAGAAAAGGAAAGTCATATTAGTTCATGATTGACAAAACAGTTGTAGCAACTTGACTCTTGCGCCATAAAAAGGCTATGTGCAAGATTCCAATTTATGCAAATCGCATTAAGATTCTCATTTAAACATTTATTCCACTAACTCACGAAGAGTGGGAGTGGAAAAGAGGGAGAGGAGGTGGAAGGGGACTGAGAAACACATAAAAATAACCTTATAAGCCCATTTTATTGCTTGCTTGATTTGGGTTTTGTACCAGCGCTAATCACCTACCTTGCAATGACTCAACATTTAAAACAAAAGCAAAGCCAGAGAAATCCAGCATGAGTATAAAAGTGTTTTCAACTCATGTTTTATGCCCCAAAAGTGCAAATTATTTTGAGTAAACATATATATACAATGCCTTTCCATCCACACATGTAATTATTGTATTTTATTGGGATTTTGTGTGATATACAAACTGTGAAGAAGGAAAATGATTCAGCCCAGATTTGCACACAGCAAAAACACAAAATCTCACAAAGTATTCTTGGTACAGTTTCCAGTTCAAATATTTGAGTGCACATGAAATAAGACCAAACTGACTTACAATTATTTTTTAAAGCAGGATATGGGAGCTTATTTCCAATAATTATTTCCATTTTTAATTTTTAAAGAGTATTAGAACCACTGGCGGATTTTTTTTCGGTATAATGAGAAATTTTCCAAATAGCCAACGCTCCTAGAAACTACTGTAAACAGCATCATGAAGAATAATTGTGATAACTTGCTAAAGGTGGTATGTCAGAAATGTAGGAGCTTCTTAAAAGAGACGGAAGCCAATTTCAAGCTGTCAGATGTCAAGTCAAATTTAAGTTAGTGTTGATATATAGAGCATTTTTTTAACAACTGAAGGTAAGTTGATTATACTATAAAATGGAACTATGTGCCTGGAAAATACATAATTCCTGCTCTTTAATGCTTTAATTATCTGGTTTGTCTGTTGAGGTGGAACAGCCATTTTTTGACAACTCTGCAGTTGATTTATATCCCAACACAACTTTACAATTCTCCAAAACCTTACCCTGCACCTGTTTCTTTAATAATGTTCTGTACCAAGTCTCTGAGCCCTTCATAATAAACTAAATAATTTAATGTGAAGGCTGTTAGGCTGCTTGTGATGGCAGCTTGCAGGACCAGATTTAATGTAGGAGCAATTAGAGTAAAAGAGGCAGAAAAGAAATGTGCAGGATGAGCTTCTAAGAGTTACCTTGTAGAAAAATTACAAAATTATGCATTCTTTTTGTTTCATCTGATAATAGCATGCTACTTTGTGTTGGTCTGTTACATAAAGTACCAGTTAAGGGCAATAAAATTTGTGGTTGTAATAGATTTTAAACAATACTAATACTTTTGCAAGGAACTTTTAATGGAAGGAATGACAGGAGAGCTGGATTTGCTTCCACCAGTTGCAATTATTAGATTTGCTAAATTTCCCTTTCTCAACATTTTAGCAGTAAAAACATCAAATAAATCAACTGCCTCCTGAAAACTAATAGCTTACACTAAAAAGCTAGAAAAATCACAAGGTTGAGCTGAAGTCACTCTGTTCCATTCAGTAATCTCAAGGCAGAAAACCACAAGTTGGATGTAGAGGCCTGAAAACGACAGACACATAAATACATGCCAGCTGACAACAGCAATAATGATTATGTGCCGTTTCTGACCACTCCACACATCAAGCACAGGGGCTTTTCCACAGACATTTCTCACAGCTAAAGCATGCCTATGATGTCTAAGAACATTAAAGGGGAAGCGAGCGAGAAAGAGAGAGGTACAGTTACACACTAGAGAGACTCAGATTTAATGAAGCCCCCAGGTCTCCCTCAAATTACAGGGCCTGACCTAACTCAGTGTATAACTTCTCACATTTATAGGATATGGGAAAACATAATTCAGAGCGCCGAGCCTGGACAGTGTTAGTAATGAGGAGACTCGAAGTGAAAGAAGGAAGGTAAAAAGGAAAGAATGAAGGGATAAATGAGCTGACTCAAACGGTCTATTCTGAACTGCTGACAAGCTTGAACAAACCTGGAGTTTATCCTTTATGACTTTTTCTGGTCTATAAATACTGACCCATAACCATAATTTTGGCCCCATTAAAAAATGCTGTAATGAAATACTGAAGCGAATCGTTAATGCCATTGAAACAGCTGACTAAAGCCTGAGAACCTCTCTTCTCCTCTCGACATTTGAATAAAGAGATTTTCAAAATACAGGCTTTTGTTTGAGAGATCAGTTCATTTCAAAGAGTACATTTAAAATATTTGTGAAGAAAATGCAGCTTGGGAAGCTCACATACCTAGGTGAAATGCTACCTGACGTGCTATTGGCTGTCAGGTAGCCAAAAGCAACCGATCCTGCAGCATTGTTCATTTTCCTGGCACTGATTGGTTGATCCCCCCATGAGAGGAGATAAGAAAGACCTTTAATGTTGGCTTCTGCTGGAGTGCCAAGATGATTCCCACTGTGCTTATGAATGAATATTGTGGTAAATTAAACCAAGCAGTTATAAGATAATCATTATAAATACCAAATTGAATAAATGTAATTTAACAATATGCAAGATTTTATATAGTTTAGGATTATTAGATCAAATTCACAAATTATGCATCTTTTGGTGGCTTTGATTTTTTGTTTACCAAAATTTACAATTCTGTTCACATTTTTCACATCGTGGACCATCAACTGTGGCTCTCCATAGGCCCACATTTAAAAAAACCCAAACAGATTACACCCCCAATAAAACTGCTTCACTTTGAGATTCTTCGTTGTATTCAAATTTTCTTTCTGCAGACCATTTCAATCTCTGGATGCCAAACAAGTGCAAATGTATGTACAAAATAGCCTTTAGCAAAAGTCTAATGTTTATACCTGAAAATTTCAGGTAATAAGACACCAAAACTGCAAAAGTAAGAAACGTTGAAGGGATGAACTTATCATATCCCAAATTAAAACTATGGCCTCATAGAAAAAAAAGTCATATAAATTCAAGAATTTAATCAAGGAAGCAAAAGTTTAAAAACTTTCAAAAGAAAAAAACAACGACTATTTGAAAGCTGAATACTGTAAAAGTTTGTGTGACTTGGCACTTTTTCACAACAAAGTATGGAAGAATGCGTTTTTTTTCTGTTTTCCAGTTGTTATTTTCCTTTTGTTTTATAATTAATCCCAAATCTTACAGAAACCTTTAATGTTCACAGAGACTATTAGAAAAAAAAAAGACCTCACAACAAGCTGGATAAGCAAAGCAGGAAACATGCCAACAAACTCCTTCATAAAACAACACGATAAAATCACAGCACCAAGCTGTTGCTCACTCCAAAACAAAACCAATGGACTGCCTTATGAAGGCAAGAGCTCCTGAGTTTGGATGATGGTTTCAGGACACTTACATAATCACCTAGGCGTCTACCTATAAAAGGAGTGCTACACAGTCCGCTGAAGTTTGGCCATTTAGACCCAGCATACTTAGGGTGCTTTGTTTGGAAGCTGCCAGAGTTATTTTAAGAAACAAAGAGGGGACTAAAAACATGGTGAGTCATATCTTACTTCTTTCAGCTGATGTGGATGCATCTAGAATATATAATTTGTTAGGAAATCAACAGCAAAGAAACAATGCATACTGTTTTGGTGCTGAAATTACATATTTAATGTTATATATTCAGAAATACAGCAAAGTTACTTACAGATAAGCAAACACATTTGGCCAGTGAGTTTCTGTCATTGCCAATATCGGTTACCTGCAAGTTTATGTGGTCATATTTATTTCTGCGCCAATGGGGCATGCAAATAAGCCTCCAGTTCCCGGTCAGCAGGGTGATTCTGTTGCTACACAGGGAGTTGTCACACAGCTTTCTCAACAAAGGCCAAATATGCCATCTCCTGACCATCGCAAAAGCATTTCACCACGAGAGATTGTTTAATAAAGGAAGTTGCCCATGAACACGGCAATTCAAAAAGAAAATATCAAGAGAACAGACAGGCAGAGGCAGTGAGAAAGCCTGTTTTAACAGGTAGATAAAGATCTGAATTTCCTCTTTTAATAAACAAATCTAAATTTTAAACATTCTCCCCACTCACAAAAAAGTTAAGTAATTACAAGCAAGCAATTGCATAATTAAAGCAATAAAGCATAAAGTAGCAATTGATCATTAAAACAGAAGTTACAACGCAGCTCAAACATGATTAATCAAGACATTTAAATACAACCTGCTAAATAAACCCTAAGGTATGAAGATCCAATATAGCATTTGCATTCTTATGTTGTGGTAGAATTTTCATACATTTGTTTGTGGACAAAATTATTATTCTTTAATTATATCATTCAACATTAATCAGCATAAATTATGCAGCTGCTGCTAATACTGCCTTGACTATTGAATGCAGCAGAGCAGAACTCGAAAGGAGGAAGAAGTTGGTGTGAAAATATTTATGCAGTCCTGCAGTTTAAAAGAAAGTACTGCAGCATGAAGATTGAGGCGTAAGCACTAAATACCAAAATATTAAATAACAAAACCAAGGAGTCCAAAGCTTCTGATTTAGCTTTTCACTTGTGGGAAAGAATGCTTGACAACTTAACAAATGGAACCTTGACAGCTAAAATAAAAAAAAATCTTCTACACCAAATAATGGCAGATAACATAAAAAGCTGCTGCTACAAGATTAGCACTTATGTATGATACATTGTGATTTGCCATTTTAGGAATAGTACAGGAGGAAAATAAATACTTGAAACACCAGTAGGTGCATTTAAGTGAATCAAAATATAATTAAAAATGTTTAATTTAAGAATTCAGCTCAGAAAGTGAAACTATGTTATATACATTCATTACAAAAAGTGTTATATTTAAAAAACAATGCTTTGTTGATTTTGATGATTGTGGCTTACAGCTAAAAAACCCCCAAGAATAAGACAAAAGATTTTTGAACATCCTAATCAAAACTGAAATCAATGTCTCCGTCTGACTGATAAATCTTTACACCGGGCCATTCTGTGCTTTTCCAACATTCCTCCAGACTCTGGGACATTGATTTCCTTTTGAAACAGAGAGTTTACTATATTGTGAAAATAGGACTTCGGACCACCAAGCTGCTTCCTTTTTTCTTCGTAGCCCAAATATGAAGCTTCTCGGTTTGTCTTTGGTTACAAAGTGGCTGAACAGAGTGGGATATTTCCAACATGTATCCCAGATATGCAGTAATCAAGTAACAAGTGAACCTTTGTTATTTTTTTTACAAAACGTTTTCCTTCCACTTAACTTTCCTTTAATAAGTTTGCATTCAGCATTCTAAATAGTGAGCTTTTTAGCAATAGCTTGTAGAGGCTTATCCTCTAGCAAACCAGTGGTGTCCCACATCATAGTGTTGCATTTCTATCAATCAATCAATCAAAATTTATTTGTATAGCACATTTCAGCAGCAAGGCATTTCAAAGTGCTTTACATCATAACAAACATAAAAACACAAAGTCATGTAACATAGAATAAACAATCAAAACATTAATTTAGATGTTAATTAATCTAAATTAATTGTCAAATTTGTAACTTGTTATCCATTTATCTAAATAAATTATTTATTTGATCCTACATAATATAATTTTTGGATTTCCTGCAGGAATCACATATTCACACAAGAATGACAAAACAGGAATGCAGCCACAGCCCTCCTCAGGAACAGTCAATTTAAATCCAAAAGGCTGCATGTCTCAAATGTAACACAATTAAAGGAAATCCTTTTTATTTTACAAAGTGAGTAAACCTGAAGACTGGAAACAAAGAGGCAAATGTTTTGTTTTTAACTAGAGTCATTTTTTAATGACAACAATGGAGTATGTCATCTTATAATAATGTCATTTAAATTAATCAAAATGTACTTCCATTGAGTGGGTCTTGCTTTACTAGTGTTTTTTTTTACTATTACTTTTTTGCTTTTCTAATGTAAAACCTTGAAATGACATTTAAGAGATTTACCCCAGAAACTGTAAACATTTTGACATATTCGTGGTTCAAAATGCACAAAACTGCATAAAGCTCAAACACCTGAAATAGTTTTTGGAGAAGGTTTATTATTGCTCTGTATGTTTACAACATGCTGGCATTGTTAATGTTCAGGAATCCACCTAAAGTTACCACAGACATCAGAGACCTATTAAGACACTGCTCTGCAGCCCTGGACAAAACAAGAGGAAACTGTGTAAAAGAAGGCCAGCAGCTGACCCACTTTCCTCCAGAGGGAAGAAGGTGGAGAGTGGAAACTTCGCTTCACTGAGAAAACCAGGTTTCTGAACAGCGCAATAAAAAATATGCACATACTTAGGTGTGTGTATAAAAAGATACACACAACTAAGTTAGGTCTTATTCCTTTTCAGCTAGTTTCTGGAAATATGAAAAGTTCAAAAAGAAACACTGAGGAGTTAAATTAAGGAGGCCTGGTTGACTTTCGAGAATGTTTTCTGATATGCTTTTGATTTCTGCAGTGTATTTAACACAATTCAGCATGATTTGTTTTATCAATAACTACCTGACAGACAGCAGTTTGAATTCCAACTTTCAGCACAAGTCAAATCCCTGTCATCTGCAAAAACACTCCGCTGACTCGGCATTTGTTGGGTGAATCAGAGATGGACGAAAAGCGTTGGTGGACTACTTTGTAGCATGGTATGGAAACAATCACATTCTAGGAAGAATTTAGAGAGACCAATTAACCTAAAAATTAACCTAATAGTGTGTGGGAGGAAGCCGGAGTACCTGGAGAGAACACACACATGCACAAGGAGAACCCAGGCTGGGAATCGAACCAGGACCTTCTTGCTGCAAGGCTTCAACCAACTGCGCCATTTTAGAAACAATCGATTAAATGTGAACAAAACAAGAAATTGATCATTGATTTCAAGAGAAACAGGGCTAGGTCAAACACTTTTTCCATTACGGAAGAAGAAGTGGAGGTGGTTGAGAACTTTAGGTCCTTCAGTGTTTGAAGAAAAATTCTGCATATTTTCTACAAGTCTGTTGTGCATATAGACCAGCACAGGCGATCCATCCAAAGCTACTAGCATCTATAAAACCTCTATGAAGAACCTTGGTTATTATGAGTTATGACAACATTTAATTTCCCTTTGGGATTAATAAAGCATTTTTGAATTGAATGTTTCGCCATTAACTCTAACCTTATATGGGCATATAAAGCTCTAACTTCAATAAATTAAAATGACACAAATAAGACATAAGAAAAGGAGAGAGGGAGAACAAGTCATCAGTTTTTAAGCCATCCTTATGTAGCAATCAGCCACATACAGAGTGGCCAACATGTTTCTCATTAAAAACTAATCTTTATGCACTAAAAGCGGTTTAGGCACACTGCCTCCAACAACTGGTGGAACAAAGTTTTAATTGAAATTTCAAAGGCTTACCACACTCCGTAGAAAGAAAAGGGCTTCCATTAACAGAAAGGTTGGAAGTATGATCCTGACAGGAGGGCGTGTTTGTCTTCGACAGCACAAGTTCTTCTTTCACAAGACCGGACTCCACTCGACCTTTCAGCCGTAACGACAAGGAGCAAAGAGGGAGTTACATGGATTAGGTGGCAGGGGAAAGAAAAACAGCAGAAGGAGGAAGAGAAGCCTAGCTGGAGAAGCGGATACAGAAAGCACAAGAGGAAACACTGGAAGTTGTAAAGCGTGTTCATCAGGAGGATAAAGAGAACTGCAAAGGTCAAAGAAGTGAGAATGAGGGAAGGAGATAAAAATGAAGAACAGAACAGGTTTTTGTTGAGTGTGTGTTTCCAGGATGTCAAAGACATCTAGTCAAGTTTTAAGGAGGAGCAGGAGACAAAGGATGGAGTTAAAAACAGGGCCTGAGAGTAATCCTTCCCTCCCTCCCTCTTCCTCCTCTCTGCCTTAGGAAGACACAAACTCCCCTAAATCCCTTTTACCAGAAGTCCTGCTGACTGTATCCAGTCACCCGAAAGGCAGTTGACATAATAACCCCCCGGAGGCTCTCATGCTTGTTTTCAGCTTTGCCTTAGTAAGTGACACTGTAAAGACCTACTGACCTGGTCAGGTCTGAGCCGTCCCTGTCACCACAGAGACAAAGAACGCTGCCTAACCTTCTGTAACGGTTCAGTACTAAACACACCAGAGCAGCATGTGTGTGTGTTTTCCCCTTCTATTTACAGGCTGGCTCTTTGTCCCAGTCTTCCGGCTTTCCATTTGCTGCTTTCACAGGAACCATTAAATGTGACGTAAAGGAAAGCAAGCACACACATACACAATCCCATGCAAACTGACAGACATCTAGCAAGAACATCACAGAAAACAGACCATTAGGCATACACACCACAAGACTGCAATGAGAAGGAAGGGTGGGGTTTATAGTGCTGTATCTAGCCAGGCGATCATATGCATGCACACAAACATGTCTGAACAACAGGCATGGTGAAGCCTTTCAGATGTTTCATGCAAGCCAGAAAGTTTTTTGGGAAGACATGTGTTGTGGAAGAGCTACATTTGGAGCTCTTACCATTCCACCTACATCTTATTTAGTTCTGTATGTTTGTGTAAAAGCACCTCCACCCCTTCAGACTTCATTTGCATTTATTTTGCTTACTCTTGACAGAAAAAGCACAAATGGACAACGGCTTTTCACAGGTTACTTTATCAAGGCAATAATCAGGTTTGTTTGTTATCTGATCTATTCATTTTCGTGCAAACTTTCTGTTTCTCTTCTAGTTTCCCAATGGCATTTTCTGTGCTTGTTTGACGTTGCTGTGCAAGGACTTAGATTCAAAGTCAGACAAATTAATTTTGACAAGATGAAGTAAAAACTCTCATTGGCCAGAAAGTGAATGACAACAACCCATTTTCCAATTAAAGTTAATGTGGCCAACCATTACCACACTTCTGACAATAACTCTGGGTGAGTATGTATACATGAACCATATTTCTGGCTGCTGCAGAGTTCACTGCTGAGCAACAACAGAGCTGTCATCCCAAAGAAACCATAATGAGATTTTTCCTCACCCCAAAAACGCTTCAATGTGGACTCTATTCCCAGAATATTCTGTCTGCAAAATAAGAGCAAGGACAAAGCTGGACGTAGAAAAGCAAGCAATACGAGGAGGGGTGAGAATCGTTGGGGTGGAATGTGTCGTCCAGAGAATCCTGCTGGTGGGGTTTCTCCCTCCTGGCTCTCTGGTGTCCACTGAGTAGATCAGACACCATCTGGCCAGCTGGAATGTAACTGAGGACGGGGCTGGAAGAGTTAAAGGATCTGCTGTCTTACAGGGGGTGTAGGGAGGTAGCACAAAGATAGAGCATTAGCTGTAGATGCATTAACCATTTCATGACATATACTTTAAACTAATTAAGACCTACATTACTGGGTTTAAACCTCACATCTACAAAACAAGTTTTTCTTTTATGTTACATACATAAATATTATGTATTTAACATTTATATGGCTGGTATAAATGTTAAATACATAAATTTCCCTCAATAGAGTAGAACAGTTAATATTCCTCTCCCTTATGTCAACAAAGACAAATATTCATCCCCAAACTTAAAAACAAATGTTTATCATACTAGTGCAACACTGCCTTAAAACAACAGTTTGCAAGAAAAAAAAAAACTACTTATTTGCAAAGCAGCAGAATGTGGGCTAGCCTAAAGAGAAAAAAAAAAAGCTTGTCAAACTAAAAACATCAGAATGACCAAAAGATAATAATATCCTATTATTCAGACACATTTATCTGAAAACAAGTGCAAAATGTATTGCATATTCAGTCTACGCGTTCTTGCTTTAATGATTAGTCTGTTATGTTTTAGCAGCAGTAAGAATAACTAGTGCTTTTATGTTTTAAATAAAACCAATTTGTTCATGTTACTTTTTGTTTTAAAACTTCTTGTGTAATTCCAATAATACCATGGAAACATGAGTATCTACTACAGGTTCATGCTTTAAGTCTACAGCAAAATTCTGTTTCTATAATCTGTATTATCTTTCACAACTCTGAAGAAGAAACTTAATTTGTGTGGATATAACTGCAAAAGTTCCTAAATGCAAGTAAAAATAAGGCATAAAAAAGAAATTCCTGTTTCAGTGAGGTCGGCAAACATTGCTTATTAATTCCTTTTCCAATCTGTATTGGAGCAGCTTGATGGCCTGGTACGGTTTACCGATTATACATTAGAGCATCCATGTATTATTCATTGATGTTTAATGGTAACATCTGTTACTCACATGGGCATTAATGCAATGGCCAGCGGGTAGACATGAATGGAAAGAGTTGGTCATTATATCACTTGTTTTGAGTGCACATGTTATTTTCATGCTTTGTTTTCATTGGAGATGTTAACTGAAATGTTGCTGTAACACAAGGTGTGAATCCAGCATAGGATAGTTTTATGCAATAGAAAATATCCCGTGTATAAAAAAACAAAGGTGCCTGCAAGAAAATTAAATGAGGTTAGGATTTTGATTCAGACTCTGGAAGGGGTCCAGCGACTGTAAACTGGCTTTATAAATATGTCTTAGCTTGAGGGTGACCCCTCATCCTCTTGCCTCTGGACATCCTTGCTGTCCCACTATCATTTCCCTTCTGCATTATGTAAATATTTGTACTGCAAGACGTCTTGCAACAGTTCAACTATAACTGAAAGCAAATTAGGGGAAAAAAAAAATGGAACCAGAAAAAAAGGGAGGGGGATAGGTATGTGTGGATGGTTACTGTCTAAGTTACTGCAGCCTACTTTTACAGTTTAGTTGACATATTTTATTTAACTGTTAAGTAACACAGCCAAGTAGTGCACAGCTCAGGCCAGGGAGAACTCCCAGAGAGGGTGAAAGAGTATCAGTAAGAACTGAATGCTGTCTTTTTCCTTATTCATGTTGTTACATTCGACTATTTGATCATCAGCAAGGTGAGTTTCTCACTCTACGGTGATTTCAGAAACTTGGAACCTTTACAGAAACTAAAATGGGACTGAGATGCAACATCACTTTAAAAAGGCAAGAGCCATTCAAGACCAGATACTTACTGATGCCGACAATACTAGATGAAAAAATTAATCAATGCCATTTATTGAACATATGGTTCCTGTACAGTACAGCAAAATACACCCCTACCTTTCATCGGTACAACAGACCTTCAGTTTTCACAAACCAAAGGAGCTGTGCTGAAGTTAAAATCCATGACTACTTGAGATCCCCACTAAAAATGTTTAATACCTCCCTATTTTAATAGTTCAAAGAGTAAATACACTTTGTCATGCATTGATACGCACAGTGGAAACCATATTGGTGCTAACGCATAAGATAATATCTACAGTCTTCCTTATCTCAACTCTTAGGCTCCAATCAGCAGCGAAGAAAATAAATCACGCTCTCGAAGCAGCTGCTTCAAAAACACCAGTCAATTTTGTGTCACGTAGAAACTGCATCCGAGTATATATTGTCCAAAGATGTATTTTCTTAATATGCTCTACAAAAAAAAATAAAACATGGAGTCAAATGACAGACCAACGGATAGACAGCACAGTGCAGATAGATAGCACAGTGATTTCACAGAGAGAGAGAATATTAGATCAGAGTTAACTTTGAAAAAGTTTTGGGAAGGATGACTTTGCACAACTGTTAAGGATATAGCACTGTAATACGAAGCCTAGGACACATTGTAATTTTTTTATTTGAATAGTTTCACTGGTCCAGAAATTGAAACCTGATTATTTCCTGATTATGTTCAGTTGAACTAAAGGGAAAAAATTCCAGTATAGAACAAAACATGTCTCTACAGCAGAGGCCCTTATCTGGGACACAGTCATACTATTTAGAGGAACTCATGCCTGCATTTAAAAAACAAGATTCCTGCAAGGGCAATACAACACCAGCTTCTCCTGACTGAAAAAAAGTTATTCAGGAGATTAAAACCAGATAACCTTCACCTTTGCTTATCAATGACAACAACCTCACTGTTCAAGAAAAAGAAAAAAAAGAGTCGCTGGAATCTGCATAAACACCTTCTTCAGATGCATTTTCTTTGCCATCTTGCACAACTCTGTGAATTGGGGAGGTTTGGGAGGCCTGTTATGACACAAGCAGCTGGGATGCCTTGGAGCAGGAAAATGACAGGTTGGTGTGCCTCAAATTCCATAACCTATAGGTACGAGGGCTCAGTGTGGTTCATTCAGTTCATTATGTGGAAAAAGCAAGAGTTACTTCTAAAACGATAGCTACCACACCTCAAAATAACTGACAACTTTCTTTCTGCAAGTGCAAAAAACAGATCATACATACTTCAAGATTAATTTAGTCTCAAGGAAAACTATTAAATCTGTCTAAACTAATTAAATGGACGCAGGACTGTCAACAGCTGTACAATATAATCCAAAGTCGACAGTAAGAGTGTATTTAGTCTGTCTAATGGAACTCTGGTATGTCTGTCTAGAAACATACCTTACCTAGGGGAGGTATGAATGTGCTATCAAACTCTGATATGGACCAAAACAGCGAACTCTGGTCCACCTAAAAACCGAGGTCTCAGTTCGGTTGAAGCAAACTCTGGTGCAGTTTGAATGCAAATGCTCCAAAAGCAAGAAGCGGCCAATACCACAGAGCATTCTGGGTAAATAGAACCAAAACAATCACTTGTTATTTAGCTCTAGCAGAAGAAATTGCATGTAGGGTTAAAAAAAAAAAAAGACAAATTCTACAACCACTAAAATTTCATGCCACTCCACTTTTGGTTACATTTGGGGGAAAAGGAAGTTGCTCTCGTTTATGTGTCGTTTTCTTGGTGCACCACCACCACAGACGAAGCGGAGAACAGGTTTTTGAAAGATTTAGTTCATTTGACAGAGTGCAGTGTGGAAGCAAATTGCACCAACTGAAAATGTAACAAATGTTGCAATTTTGGTCCCTAATCAAACAAAGTCTATTGGACTATCAAGTGTGAAAAGATCCTAAGAGTTTCAAAACTACCAAATTGTTCTCATCTTTCCTTTCCTCCAATTTGAAGTTATTTTAATAAGATTCAACAGAATGTGTCAGAGTGACTAGATTTCTCAAAACTGGAGCACAGAGGAAACTTAAAATAAATGTTAACATAAATAGATTTGAGAGTTGCAGCTGGAATAATTTATTTACTGTTTTACATAAAAACAATTACATTAACACATTGTTGTTTTAAAGTCATGTGGCATACAGTATGCCCTCAATAAAACAAACTACATCTGTTTTTTCTATTTCTTTGCTATTTAATTATCATTAAGCCTGATAAAATATACCCTTATAATAAACAATCATTTACAATATGTCTACATCCATGAAAGAAGTCATAGAAGGCATTTCTTTGCAGAACAGAAAGTTGGTAAATAGACCTAATTCAGTTAATGTACAAGTATTTGTGATTTATCTGTTTTTATTCACATTTACTGTCTGGAGAGGTTTACTAGTATTCAATCTGACTGCAGGAAAACCCTTCAGCAGAATGTGAGAACATGACATAAATACCATAGATTTGCAATTGTTGAAAAGGAAATGCAGTTGTACTTTTATTCACATTTACTACAGTGTTGAAACTACCATACCACTGCATTGCCTGGAGCTACAAATTGCTCAATATGTCTGACATTATTTGCATTGTTTGGGCAGAACGACACAGACAAATAGTTCTGTTTCAAAACTATAATAATGTTAACTGTGGTGAACTACAAGAATAGTTCTCAACACAGAACTGAAGGAACAGGTTTTACTGACTGTGGGTATTTCAACTTTCCTAACACTTTTTTTAAACTCACTTTGTTTTTACAGCTGGGTTTGCACAGCAGTGTCCCAAACGTTGACCTCTTACTGTGATTGCAGAATAAGGGTAGCTGATGAAAGGAGGGCAGGACAAATCTAACAGAAAACCCCTATTAAACTGTAACACCATGAGCAACTCAGTAAGCCTAACAAGTGAGCGTTAAAGACAAAAATTAGCTTGAAAGGGTCAAAGTGTTGTGAACGGAGCCTTGACTAATGCAGTGACAGACCATTTGTTTATGAATGACAGCGTAACTTTACCGTACCATAAAATGAACAACGAGTGATTAATATTTCCTTTAAAAAAGCTGAAATGACTTGATATCTTCACAGGAAACGCTGTTTTTTTTTGCTAACTTCAGCAACAATAGAGAAGTTACGCTGCAACGACTCATTTATTACAAAAACGTAAACATAATCTCCCAATTTTACACCCTGGCACAACATACCTGCGCTTTTTTTTCTGAGGTATTTTCAGAAGCCAGAAAACACAACTAGTACACAAATACAACGTCTGTGTGAAAGTAGGTACTACAAAGTGTGAGGAAACCACACGCGCATCAGCTGTTTTTTTTTAAAAGTTCCTGCTAACGTTAACCTGAGCACGTCGCTCGAGGCGGTGGTTGACGTTCCGCTAGTGAGAGCGACCGTTAACCAGAGCAATGAGAGAAAAGATAAATAAAATCAACACCTACCTTCTTCTTCAGAGTGCAACCCGGCTTTAAATGCACATTCCTCGCAGCTCAACGCTCCTTAGCAAAGCTTGCAGCCAGTGCTCCGGCGAAGTCCGGTCTCTTCAAACTTAAAATGCCTTCTGGCTCCTGATTGGTCAGAGCTCACCACAGCGTTGCGTTCATGTGGCGCTCGTAAACGCCCCGTTCTCTATTATCTCTTCCGAGTTTTATCTGGTGGGACCTTATTGTATGATTCATTTAATAGAAAAATGCTAATCTTTTGAACACAGATTAATAAACTGAACCTACTTGGTCTAAGTTTTGTCTTGCAAAACAAATTGATCAAAGATGATTTAATGATCTGTTCTCTTTGTACTGAGAACAACCAAAAAACCCTCTGAATTCAGATTCTGAAAACATTAGCAACTTGGAGTACACAATATCTAGAATTATATTTGGTCTGAGTTTCATTAATACTGCTTTAAACGAGTAAGAAAACAAAACAAAGCATATACTGTGTACATGTTTTTTACCTGTTATTGAAATGATAGATTTCTGTGATTGTACAATAAATTACCTTTCTTTTGCTGACATTTGCTTAATGTATGTTGTTTAGCTTATATGCCTTTTTCTATCACTTTATTGTGTGTCACTATCCAAATCCAAACTTTATTTTGGTTTCTAGGACATTCAGATGCAAAACCTGACTATGATATTATACTGTAGCGCACCCTACTGCCCAAACTAAAACAATATGCAACATGTGGCATTTGATTTGTGGTTGGTTCACACAGTCTAACAATTACACAGAACTAAACTTTACTGTTTTATGTAATTATTAGCCCCTAAAAGCTCTAACCAGGATTGTTTGCCGCTTTTGCGGAAATAAAATAAACATTAGACATTCAGGTTTTCAAGACATTACGGATTTTATTATGTTTTCCTTTGTATTCTGAATTAAATGATGAGTTTTATATGATTGTTTATTCTTGACATTCTAAAGCTGGAGCTGTAGACAATGATTAATGCAGTTTTAGTACTGATCATGGTAACAAAACAACCACAGGGCTTTTGATGTTGATCATTACACCCACCCACAGTCTCACACACGTGCATTCACATGTAAACACACAAACAGACATTACAATGTAATAGATGAATCCATCTGTAACTGCTCCATCAGTTACTTTTCCATTTTTTAATTTTGTACATCATAGTGAATGCTGAAAGCACAGGTAGCGATGCAGGTCATTTCATCTTCAAAGCTTCAAAGATTAGTTGGGTAACACCAGACTGACCTGTAAAATAAACACTTGTTAGTGTTGATAGTTGCAAACTATCACTGCTGGGGCCACAAAATCATTAAAAGCTGGCATAGTAAGACTAATAAAAAAGAATACATGTTACTTTAACTCCACCAGTTATGATTTTAATCTATAATCAAAGGTAAAAGGAGTCTGGAGTAACACCCCCCACACACACACACCTAATGAGGAGAAGAGACGTCAATATATGTATCAATGATTTTAGGGAAATAGTAATTGCTATTAGTCTGTAAACACATAAGATCCTAAGATCATTTCTAAAATGTGCAAATTCCATCATTTTCAGAAAAACATTTGAAACAGATGCTTTTCCACCTACAGGTTAGCTTTTCAGCAAATTCACCCCAATTCACACTATGGAATGCTCAGAGCAACTGCAAAAGCCATGAAATTTGAATTTTAGAGTTCTCACGGAGTATGTCATACTTAATGTTTTCAACAGTTGTTGTCCGTGCAGCACCTCCCTACACAGAGTTCCTACAGCACAGCAGTCCTCGCATTCCCAGCTGCATACACAGAGACTTAGCAGACGTTTTAGCTGGATGCCATTTCTGACGCAACCCCTCTGATTATCCTCAGGAAGGAACAGGAAAATGTTCCTTTCTTGGGATGGTTGTCATCAGAGCTTATCCCTAAATAAGTTTAGCTTATTGAAATATAGATATGTAAAGCAAATTTAAATCAGTCGCAAGATGACTGGGCAAACATCTATGGAAAGATGATACTAAAGTAGAGAAGTCTTCCCACAATACACAGCCCCATGTCTGGAGAAAATATCAACAAATGCTCCAACTGTCCAGCATGGAGGCGAAGGTGTGAAGATTTGGACTTATCTTCTGTGTACTAAATAACTAGAGTCAAATGTGAAGCTTTGTCCGAAGGTTGAAGTTTTCCTCAACCTGGTCTCTCAACAGGATTATGGCCTAAAACTGAGCACTTAAAATCTGCATCCAATGGCTAAACAAGAAAGGAATCAGATGCTCTGGTGCAAGCAAATTACAAAAGCTGTGTATGACTAATGTCCAAGCTGCTGTGCTTTTTGAATTTTTATGTGTAATAAATTAAAAAAAAACATTCAAGCTTTCTTAACCACTTTCACAAAGTTTTTTTAATATAAATTTTACCCGATGTGGCTTCCTTTTCCATTTGGTTTGTAATAAATAATCTCAAGCGTAAAATGTTCTGTTTTGTGAAAATAATTGTAGTTCCAAGATTATTATTATCAGTATTATCAGAAATGAAAGGGGTGAAAGATTATTACAGGACCTGACAGACAGAAGTTTCTCTTGGCAAGTGGAGACATTACAGTGGTGAGTACCTTGTCCGGGCTCATGAGAGGACATTTCCAGTTGTACAGGTAGTAATGGACACACTTATCGCTGATGGTGAACTTGAGCTTTTCCAAGAAACTCATGTTGTCCATCACATCGAGAGCACAGAAGACATCAAAGCCTTTCTGTTTGCGAAAGGAAAAAAAAAACAACAAACAAGAAAAGTGTGGGCATTTTTTACTGCACTGCTTCTTAAATCAGAGATGCTTATTTTCAAATAAACTCACAGCTTTAGCCAGAACCAATGTGTCATGCATGAGGTCAACCACCCCAGTGGCATTACAGACGGCGTACAGAAGACAAGCGGCTCTGAGGCTGTTGTGAACTGGATGGTTTAACACCCTGGAGGAGACGGCATAAAAACTCACCATGTCAGTCAGAGTACCATTGGCCGCCTGTGAGCAAGGAACGAAAGGTCAATCAATTTTTCTACCACTGTACCGCAGCTTAAATTCTTAACAAAAAACTTTCTCTCTGTTCAAAGGAATTTAAAGTACAGATAGAAGAAGGTCAGACCTCCACCACGTAGGTGTCATTCACATTCTCCTTTGGTAAGAACCAGTGCTCTACTTCCTGCAGCGATAAAAGAGGGCTAAGGTGGAAGTTGGAGAGGTTTTTCTCGAGTAATGAGAGGATCCTTGGAGTATCTTCTTTAGTCATAGGACGCAGGCCCTTTATCTTTGTCACCTTGGAAAAAAATGATTAAAGAAAACTTTACTGCTTAAATCAGTGCTCTTAGGATATTTTACAGTCTAACACCTCTGTCGCTTGAGTAACAATAATACATGTTTGTCTCTAGATGGCAGCACACACTAACCTCAGGTAAGCGGTTAAACTTCAAGGCTCGCTGTAGATTCATGTTCTGCTTTAGACCGGGGTAGTTGACCTCCATTAGCTTACGGGGATTCAAAGGGCGATGCCACTGGCTGAGAGGATTCATTAGTTTATATCAGGGATGACAAAGGCAGATGTTGCTTTAGAGGAAAAATACCGTACATACAGTGAGATCACTGAACAGTAAGGCTATTGCAAATGACATATACGGCCTTGAAAAAGTTTCTGCCACCTTGGATAAATTTTGAGTGAAAGTAAAACATCATGTGATTGTCAGAATGTGTTTACTTCATATGTACTAATACTTTATAGAATGGATTTTTCAAGTATCTGAGCAGCAGCTATTTTGGCTTTGCACATGTAGAAACTGGATGTTTGCCAGTTTTTCTTATAAAAAGATTCAGGATCAATCAGACTGGATGACAGAGCCAGTAAAAATAAAAATCTAATCTCTCCACTTAGTTGCAATTTGATTTGGTCTGATCTGTAACTTGGTAATTTGGCATGCAAAAGGTGCTTTGATAAAAGAAAAATAAAAAAAAATAAAAAAAGACAAAAAAGAAAATTATAGTAAATCTTGCTGAAAATGTAGGTTTGTTGTGCTAGAAGGTGAAGCAAGCAAGTACCTTTTTCTTCTATGTCTCTTGCAAGGCTTGTGGCAGGCTAAATTTCAAATGTGTGCCACACTTTTCAGATTTCGTTTGAAAAATAGTTTAATCTTCCCTTTATTATTATCCACTGGTCTGTGTTGCATCACACCAAATCTTAATGAAACACATTGAATTCGTATAAGTTATGTTGAAAATGTTAAAGGTGGTAAAAATGAAGGCAAAGTTGTGTACGTACACCAAATAACTGATGTCTATGATTCTGCTTTGACTTTACTTTAATGTGACTCTCATGTGCAGTAGCTACCTGCAGGAGCTTATTGGTGTTGGCAACACTGTGCCAGCTGCATAGACAGCCTGGTAGATCCCCTGCTGGTTGACCCTTCTCGTAAGTTCCCGAATCAGAACCGGCGTCATCCGCTTGAGGCGCAGTTTCTTATGAACACACAGAAATTTGACCTGCACCAACCCCTTCTTCCTGTGAGACAGATTTCAGGCTCTTGATGTTGGTTTTACACACATACACACACATATATCTTTGCATAAATTTACGAGCAACTCACGTCTCGTAAATGCGAACATCAGCAGGTACAGCAGCAATGAAACCGACTAACTTCTTATTTGCGTCTACTCTCACGCCCAAGTTCCACTGGAGCAGCCAGTTTGGAGGCTGTAAAGCCCTTAGGAGGAGATCAGTGACACTTAAGTATGTCTCTGAAAAACATGTTCTCTTTTGCTATATTTCTACATGATTTTTTTTTTATTTTTTTTTATTATCTTCAGGGACCAACGGTCAGCTCTCGCTCTTCTAAAACTAATGACAAATATTAAATTCAAAGTAAGTGTTAAATGGTTTGCTGCTAGTGGCCCAAAGGGTTGGAAAGCAATCAATGCAGAGCTCTAAAATGAAGATTAGAACAGGCAGTTTGCTTACTTTAAAACACACAAGCTGAATTTATTGGGCTGTGACAGACCAACGAGGATCTGTCGAATGATCTCAACTCAACTTTAATTGGGATTAGGTTGAAACAAAAATGCCCACTGGATTATTAAATGGACTGCATAAATATTTAAAAATCAATTGATAAGGTACTATTAAACACAGCAGCTTACCACAGTAGATACTCAGGAGAAAAGTTAAATCTGATTGTGTTGTCATCTTCTTCCATGTAATTCTCATTTAGCAAATGGCACAGCTCTCCCAACTGTGAAGAAAGCCGGAAAATATATTTTTTTAAACCTTATTTGGTTGGGTTATGATTCTAAAAACTGTCCACCAGAGTGAGAAGAACCATATCTGGTAAACAAGTCTATCTAAAACACAGGTTGTCAAGGAAACAACAGAACTCCAGTGCCTTAAAAATGTAGTCATACCTTTTAAATGTTTTCACATTTTGTCACATTACAACCAGCTTTTCCAACTGTTCTGTTAAGGCCTTACATCCAACTGAGAAAATCTGAAGACCATTAAATACACATGTAGTCAAGAGGCTGTAGAGATCAGCAGAAATCAATTTACAACCAAATACATGAATGTTTATGTTGAAATGTAACATAATGTGAAAAAGTTCAATTTTTAATACATTTGCTATTTTTGGATGATTGATGCCATAGAAAGACATAAGGTGCCAGGTTTTGTTTGGCTTTCCTTTATGATGAGTTTCAGACAGTTTTGTAGTTATTGATGTGTACCAATGGTGATGGTGGGTGATTTACCACAAAAGGACTGCTCAAGTCCAGAGTATCCCAGAAGAATCCCTGAGGAAGTAAGCATGGCTCACTCCGGATACTGGCGTCCACCTCCTCGACTGGGCCATGAGTTGTAATGTGATCACCTGAGGGAAACCAAAACATACCAAATGAAGTTCGCCTACCGTCATCCTTAGCCATACGTACTGAAAATGACAACAAAGTAGTGATACAAAAAAAAGCATTCCAGGGAATGGAAGAGAAAAGACAACACAGCCCTGAAGCAACTCAACACCAGTCTCTCTATCTGGCTCTGTTTGGTAGCGTTCCCGTCTCAGCTGTTCTGGACTCTGTCCACGCTGCTGCGGTTCCCCAGACAGACCCTGTCGGCTGTGGCTTGCAGAGCCCTCAGTGGAGTGTATTTATTTATTTATAGTAATAATTTCTATGTCATTATAATATAAAAAATACAAAATTTTACTACGAAGTGAATGTTTTTTTTTTCTTTTTCAATAATGTATATTTCATAATGTAGAAATCATTATTTTATGGATAAAAAGGAAAAAAAAATTGCTCTTGGGGCCCCCTGGTGGCCGCGGTAGGTACCACACGCTTAGCAGGTATCATGTGCAGTGAGCGTCCAAACGTCCAAAGCTCCGGTCAGAAGTTAAGTAAGCAAAATAACGTCTCAAAAAAGGACTTATCTTTCGGGGACGAAGAAAAGAAATAGGAAGAATAGAAAAACGCCAAGATAAAGGTTTGTTTATGCATTGGTAATGTAATGTAAAAATATTTGTACAGCTACTAATTGAAAATTAGCTTGATAGCGACCTGTAAAGGTCCAGTTCAACAGCCAAACATTTATGCTAGGCTCTTTGTGTTTGTGTGAAACCGAGTTGTAACTTTAAATGAGCTGATTCTCGTGGTTGGCTCTGCACATTTCTTTGGTATGTTTGGCTTCAAACCGCCGTGTTTGATAATAATAATTAAAACTTCTTAACGTTTGACATTGTTTAGCAAAACGTTTTTCCGTTAGGCGGCATGGCCGCTACATCTATGAGCTACTCTATGCTGTAGTTGGGGATATGTTGTTTGCTGCTGAGTATAATCATTTGGTGGCTAAAACAAACAATATTTTTACATCAACTTTTAAGTTATGTGAAACTTCTGTTAAAATCATTTGAAGGCAAGGGCGTACGAACGAGTCTGTCATTGGGGGGATGCATATCAGAAACCTGACATACCAGTAAATAGTTTGAGCAGAAATGTCTTAAAACAATTGTGCCATCAACACGTCAGTAACGCGTTACTCTAATCTAGCCCCTTGTTTCAGTAAGTATTCAAAACAAATAACAAAAATAACATCTAAAAAACAAGTGATGAAGCCAGAAACACAGAGCATAACAGGGGAGCCTGTTTACTTCATGCAGAAAGACCCTAGGGTGAGATTCGACCCAGGACCTTTTCTATTGGCTAACAGAGCCAGCAGCTGCATGACCATGCAGCTCAAAAATTCATATCAATGGTCTGATGATTTTAAAGTAAACATGCATAAATATCAATATCAAGGATATAATGGTTCATTACAAGATGAGTCATTCAGTTCATGACATGCCACGGTTCTGGAGGTGTTTTGGTTTTCATCAGCGTTTGCATTTTGATTATTTTATTGTTTATCTGTGTTCAGCCTTGGTCTTGCTATTTCAGTCCATTCTCTTGTACTCAGTTCTTAGTTTATTCTTGTATTTTATTTGTGAATTTTCTCAAGTTATTGTTAATCTTTCATCCCTCTGGATGTTGTTTTTCCTCCTCAGCTTCTCTATTTTATTAGCCTTCTCTCTGTCTACCTATTTCCTTCTCTACCCTATGTTTTCTTCTGACTCTGCTCTTACTCCATGTCTTGCTCCTACTCTTCCTCCAAAGTTTTGTAACTCTTCCTATCATTTTCTGATAAACTTCTCAACTCTCTACCAGTGGATGTCTTTCTTTGGGTTCCTAATAAAACCCGAAAACATGACGGGACATGTTTCTGCTGTTTAGCCAAGAGTTAAACAGCAGAACAGATATATCCCGCCGCATATCCCCAGGTTGATGGACCATCCCGAGACATTAACCTTTTTGTCTTCTCATTTCCTGACTGATCTGCTGCACATAAATGCCACCAGTGGTAGAAAAAACCTTTTAAAAAAAGAATACAGAACAGATTTGTTTTATATTACTTTAGATAGTTTGAACAACAACAAAGTTCCTTCTGGTCCGGACAAGTAATACTTCAAAAGCTCAACTGCAGTCCTCACAGGTGCTTCTCACATCAGCCTTTGTAAATATAGTAAATATCCTCACTTTGGATTAGTGGCCAATCACACAACAGTTCAGCCCACATCCCACATTCTATCATTCAGTGATAGAAACTACAATCAGTTTTTAAGGGTTACTCCCAATCTGTTTCTCTATCTTCTGACTCTGTTTCCACTAAGAAAACATAAGCTACAAACATTTCGGCAGATTGTTTAGCCTAGAACTGCTTTAGCCATGCTTTTGTTTATTTTCAGGCGAATTTTGATATAGTTAATGTCCACAATATCTCGACCTACAACCTTTTTGATAGGCCATAGTGCACAGGGATGCACATTTTTCCAAAATGGGAGAAAAAAATATCTGCAGTTGGGTAGCTGTCTCCTAAATTCCATATTTTTTGTCCCAACTACACTACTATTGCAGATGTAAATACATTTTTCTCATGGAGACACAAGCAACACAAAGGAAAAACGTACAGCACCTATATCCTACTGTCTCTGCAGCAGGTTACAAAAGTCACCTGAAAAAGATGATAGGTAACTTCTAAGTTTGGCTGCTGATGGTTTAACTCCTGAGAATTTTTCATGCAATTTTTTGTTTTGCTCTTTAAACCGTTATAACAAAGAAGCACACAGTGTTCCTGAATAACTACTACCTAATGAGAGTTGAAATTGTCTTTAAAAAAGAGGGCCATGAACATTCACCCACTATATATTTCTTGACATTTTCACCATAATGAAATCTAAATAAAATGCAGGTGAAATACTTCAAGTTTTAAGAGGGGCATAGTGTACACCAGGGGTGTCAAACTCAATTTCACCAAGGGCCACTTCAGCATATTGGCCACCCTCAACGGGCCACATTGACGGTATAAATCAGGAGTGCCCAAGTGCAGTCCTCCAGACTGCAACTTTTAGATGCATCCCTGCTAAAACACATCCCAGACTAAAGGTTGACTTCCCTCATTAGCAGCAACTCGGTTCTGTAGAGGCCTAATGATGAGTCAATGATCCAGGAACGCATCTAAAGTTGCAGAGTGGTAGGTCTGGAAAACTAGACTTGGGCACCCCGAGCATAAATGTATGAAAATACAATGTTAAAAATAAATTAAACAACACCTCATATTGTCAAATAACTCATTTTATGTATTCAAGTTTTAAATATTACATTTGAGTTTACATGGATGTAAACGTTACTGCTCACTTTAAAACTTACAATACTTAAATCAGTGTTTAAAGGTAAGCAAGCAAATAATAAAAACACGTTTTGATATTAACTCTCAACTTCATTCACAAAACGTTTTTGTTATTACACAACCAACATGTATTTTCACATAAGAACAAAACAATTAGGTGATGTTGCCTGTCCTCTTCACCCTGACACCAACTCACACACATCCTCATTCATCGGTCCTGTTCTGTAAATACACACAAAACACAGGCAAAATCAATAAACTACATGCATATTCTAGAATACTTAGTCTTGGTTTTACATTCTATTTTAATTCAGTTAATTCATGCTTACCGATGTTTTATGGCCGGGTGTCTGGCACCGTTTTCCCTTGGTCAGTTCGTGATGTCTGGTTTTAGTTCTTGTGCTCTGGCAATCCGCAAAACGGCGTGCAGGTTTTCGTCAGTAATGCGCAATCTGTGTTTGGTCTTGTTTAAATTCATTATTGAAAACATCTGTTTGCACAGATAGGTGCTTCCAAACATGGACAAAACACGAGCTGCATGGAGTCGAAGCTGTGGCATCAAATAAAAGTCCTCAATTGAAACATCACGGAACTTCGCTCTCAGGCATCTGTCGCTTTGAAGCTCAATAGCTCCATCTGAAGGCGGTGGGGCGCACTGCAGACATCAGCGGTGAAAGGATTGGTAAAGATGTCAAAATCAAGAGTGCTGCGATTTAAAGTCAGAAAAGCGCCGATCAAACTCGTTTATTAACAGTTAGTTTGGTAGTTAACCGAGCACATGAAAAAGCACCGGGAGGCCGAGATGATCTGACAAGCAGGAAAGTGAACGAGATTGTTTTGTACCACCTGGCGCTTCCATAGGTCGAGTTTGCGCTGGAAAGCTGTGATCATGTCGGACATCTGTGTGATGATTTGTTTACGTCCGTGTAGTTTCTGATTTAGCTGAGCAAGATGCTCGGTGACGTTAGATAACATTGTAAAGTCACGCAGCCATTTCGGATCGGACAGTTCAGACAAGGGTTTTCCTTTGTTCTTCTTGAAGGCTAAATTGGGCGAACTTAGCTCCGTGTTTGGTTTCAAAATGCCGACGTATATTGTATTCTTTCACGACGGACACGGTCCCAGAACACAAAAGACATACTGGTTTTTCACCTTGAAGTACAAACGGGTATTCGTTTTCCCATCGTCCATGAAACAGTCTTCCTTGTAAATCGATTTTTCTTTTCTTAGACATTTTGATGTTAGCTTGTCGATGTCTCAGTTTTATTCGCTGGGAAAATTAATAATGAGCTTGAGGTGACTCTGCTGCACTCTAGTGGAGAGAAGCTGTAATGTTGGCTGGTAACAATCGGAATGCATTATGGGAGATGTAGTTTGTATTCAATTCATGCTCAAAACCAATTTTAAGTCAATCATGGGCCTATAAAACGGTGGTGGTGGGGGGAGGGCCACATAAAATGACGTGGCGGGCCACATGTGGCCCGCGGGCCTTGAGTTTGACACATGTGGTGTACACCATGTGTTGTTCATGCTAGCAGCAGCACATCCACAGACATATCAGGGCTTGAAGACCGACAGCAGTACCTGAAAGGAAAACTGGACCTGCTTGATACTGTTAAATCTAATCAGAAAACTACTTACAAGGTTATTTTTGAGACAAAATACACAAAAAATTAGCTTATTCATTTGCTCTGACTGACTTTTGCAAGCTAGTCCAAAATGTTAAAATTTTACAGATCTATTTAAAGATCTATTAAAAACGCAATCCTTAATGTAACTCAACACATTTGCCTAATTACATAATAATGTATTCAACAGAGCCATAAAATCATAATAAGATGAAGATTTTTAAAAAATATGTGCAGACTTTATAAATGCAGATTGGAGGAGGTTAATGTTGATAGAAACACTTTACATTTTTACTTTCTGAGGTTTAAAGACCTCATGTGTCCAATTATACAAAGCTACAACTGCACTATGTGACCATTGATCTCAACTTATTAGCATATAACCCAAAATAAGGAAAGCTGTCTGTCTCCAAAGTAAGAAAAAATTGCTTATTCATCTGCTCTGATCAGTAATGTGAATGTAATTTACACTTTTTCCTGAGTTAACAGAAACCTTACAGTAAGTCCTCTTATTTAAACTTCTGATCTACATAACCATCATGACAGAATGACTTTCTGCTTACCCAGTTTGGTGACGGGCTGTGTGTCCCAGAAGCGGTAGGTGTGGTTTTTGGCCTGTTGCAGGGTCTTAGGCAAGCTGGTGCCCAGAGAGAAGAGATGAAGGGCTTTCTGTATCTCCTGCTGTTCCTTCTCTGGCAGAGAATCCAGCTGGCCAAGAGCAGGAAAGAGGAAGGACACTTTACTGTAATTCAGAGCAAAAACCCTGAGCTCGACTGACCAGCTGCGAAATATGTCAGCATGAGTACAGCTAAGCAGAGAAGCATGATCGTTTAACCCTAAAAACTACTAAAAAAAAAAAAAGGCACACCAAAGTGATTTTTTTAGTCGAAGTGAGTGTAACAATATTTGCTTTTATCTGTGGAGACACTAACCATGGCAAATGGGTCTCTGGGTCCCTCTGGTCTCCAAGCATTTTCTCTCTTTTGCTTCTTTTTGCTCTTTTTAAGACCACCACTCTCACCATCTGTCGGCGCCTTATCCCTGAAACTCATTAGAAATTCCCCTATATTCCTCCCATCCAGTCAAATTAAACAGTACACATCAAGAGTATTTTCATACTTACAAAGACTCCGTGTCAGTCATCGTATTAGAAAGTGTCTCCTTGAAGCTGTGGACAAACTGGTGCTGTTTTTTTTTAAGTATTTGCTGTTGTTCCGCTGTTATCTATAGAAGCAGTGAGGGAGGAGCTTTGTTGGTTCAACAACCCAACCCATCTCACACCCCGCTGACTGATAACAGAGGAGTACTAACCAATAAATGCAACATTCTTAATAAATTTGTTTTATGTCCTGTTACATTGACAGTGCAAAGGTGCAAATGTTCTTAAAATGGCTAATGTTATACAAGATTTTCAACTAATTAGGAAAAAGTGTTAAATTCAAAATTCAGTTTAAAGATACCTTATTTGTCCCAAAGGGAAATTAAATACTGACGTAACTAATATCTTAAGTAACTCAATAATATCATTGTGGATGGAGCCACTGTGGACAGGGAGGATGTCCAGTAGCAGTGAGTCTTGCAGTGAATCTGAAGCGGTATCTGACTGAAGACTGTTGCCAGTGGAAGGCACACTTCCACTAATGTTCTAATATCAAAGCTATTTTTTGTTTAATTCTTTTACTAACTTTGAAAATATTTATCACACAGCTTCCGCTAAATACATTTTCCCTGATAATTCTGAAGAACTTATTTGCTGGGCTATTTTCCAAACTTTCATTTGCATAAAGCTCAATATCTGTTTTGAAGTTGTGACTGTTCAGAATTCTTCAGGTAGTTGGATGTTTATATTCATGCTCTTATTTTGAAGTGGATGAAGCGTTTCTGTTTAACCCTGCTCTGCTCTCTCTCTCCTCACTCTCTCTATTTCTCTCACTCACTCACTTTCCCCCCAGAAACTTTATTTCAAACAAAAAACATGCAGGAACAAAATAAAACAGAGACAATAGAGAACATCATACAAACATAAATCCAATACATAAAGGCTTTGTAGAAAATGTCAGTTATGTTGTCAAAATTAAACTCGTGCTCAATATAATTTAAATTGAAGTTAGCAAGTTAGCAATAGTGTCTGCTAAATACTGTGTTTTGTAGTGCTTTAGCATTGGCATTATTAATGTTTATGATTAGTGTTTCATAGTTAGCACATAGTTAGTGGTACCTGCCACTGTCTGCTGCTCTATGACAGTTTCATGACTGTTATGACATGCATTGCTAATCCCCCTCATTTGCTTTTGCTGCTCTTCTTCTGGCTGTATGGTTTGAAATCTGGACAGAGACGCATTGCGGTTGGGGAGATATGACCCATTATGATCGATGTCAGAGACTGTTTCAACTTTTTCTTATTTCTGTCTCTCACTCTAGATTGAGAAAATTGAGAAAATCTCACAGTTCTGCCATTTCGCAAACAGAAGTACATTTGGTCATCCTAACTTTTCTAAAATAGGAAAAGTTTTAAAAACTTTTTAAAAAGTCAGTTTTAATATCAGAGAGCGTATTTTTATAGTGTGTTTTAAAACTTCTGCTTTTTAACTTTAAAATCTCTGTTCCTTTAGCATGAAAAATCTGAAGCGCATTTAAAAGCCTGCGTCTGCCAAATGAGTGAGACACTGAGTGTCTTTTAAAATAACCAAATTAAATAAATCAGGTAGCTGGGGCGTTAAAGAACATGCTTCCTCCCCGCTGATCCTTCGTGGGACTCCTATAAACAAGTGCTGTGACATTTCTTACATCATACATGATGAACAGTCTCTGCTTCGCCTCCAGGGACGTTAAGTGTTTTCCCTGCGGACTCCGTTCCATGCCGCTTTGGATGCGTTTGGTGTGCGCCGTCACGAGCGTGGAGCTCACCTCATCCGAATAACCATTTGTGCTTAAACAACCCACCAGGCTTTGATCCAAGCGCTTTAAACTAAAATATGCATGTGAAACAGACACAGTCTGCATGTTTTTCATCTTTTAAAAGTGCAGCCTGAAGCTATTTTTGTCCATGCTTCACGCCTCTGTCTTATTATCCTGCCACTCAAAGCTAAATGCCACGAGGAGAAGGATGCTACTAACACCTGCCATCATTCAGGGCGAGGCAGAGGAGCTGGTGCGAAGTGGATAAACAACTGCTGATTGAACAACAAAGAGGCAGAGGGCAACAAAAGGCAGACGAGCATTATAAGGCTCAGGTTCTTTCAACATAACGCACACTACATTTTAGAAATTAGGTCCCAAGTAATCAGGTCACAGTTATTTATAAATCTTTCTTAAAAAGGGAACTTTGTTCTAACAAGACATTTAACCAAACAGGCGACACCGGGGGCACAAATGCAAACCATAAAGGCAGAGAGTAAGGGCTAAATTACCTCCTCTGTGAACATCATAAAGCTATTCTCATCTAATCTGTATTTATCCCTAATATCACGGCTGTATCCTGTTTTTTTAAATTTTGTTTAAAAATATAAACAATTGGATTTGCCTCAAAGAGATGGAGAACTCAACCTGGTGAAAGAATCTGGTGGGGTTTGTTCCTTTGTTAAAAATAAATTAAAAATCACTCTTTTTCTTTCCCCCCTCATCTTTTGGCAGGTGAATCAAGTCAAATGGATTCACAATTTGAGTCTGCTTATGGTGACGCCTGACGTGTGCTATAATTTGACATCAGATTCTGTACCTGGCTGTGACTTAAATGATGACAGCTTTTATGTAAAGCATAAACACATTCATTTCATCTGCTGCGAGGGTGATGTGCTCACAGCCGTGGTGTGTGCTCAGCTGCACGCCGTGTCTTGGTGATTATAGTAGGCATAAAATTCTGAGAGATTTCATTACATATAGCATAACTGCCCTTTAGCTCTCAGTCTTTAGTGCAGCATAATTTCAGTTATCCTGTGTTGAAGAGAGGAAAAGAAATTTATTAGGAGTGGAAAAATGCATTGAGTTCATGTAATACTTAACATAGCTCTTGAATTGTTTCACAAACTTCAGTATTTTTCATTATCAGTTTATTCGATGGACCAAAAAAAAGGTAGTGCCTAATAATAATGTAGAAGGAAAATATTATATAATAAAAATATATACATTTATATAAATAAAAAATCTGAGAAGTGTGATGGGCATATATGCATTCAGACATCCTTAGTCTTTCTTTTATCGACATGTGAACCATAACCAGCTTTCCTGTCCCTGCAAAAGAAAAGTGTGTGTCGCCATGGTGATGGTGTGTTAAGAATGACGGGCAGGTTTGGTTTTTTTGCAAAACATTTTTTTCCCACTGGTACTTATGGCTGCTACAGAGTAATTAACTAAATTACAAGTCAAATTTAAGTTTTATATAAGCTGAATTTGGATCTGCAAGTGTTTTTTTTTTTTTGTTTTTGTTTTTAGCAACAACAAAAAAGAACAAAAGGTGGAAGCATGACGTCAAGCAGAATTTTGTTCAGTATGAGTGAAGTTTGAGAGAACAGCAGATATTATGTACTAACACAGTATGGATCCGTCCAGGAAAGTTCATAAACACTGAGCCAGGAGTACTTTCTATGATAAAGAAAAAAAAAAACAAGCAAGTGCTTACAGCTGGCACTAACATTTTCTCTCTGTGATCAAAAATAAACAGCATTGCAGGCGGTTTTCCTGAGATCACCGCTTATAGAAAGCCAAGGACAATTGCATTAACGGATCCTAATGTGGTGGATAAAAGATTCGGATGTAGCAGAATCTAGAAAACATTTATCATTTCTGATAACAAATCTTCTAAAATTAGGTAATTGCAATGAACAGTGAATAACATTTGATACAGAACAGTAGAAGGAGTATGTGGCCATTTAATGCTTCTGTGGGAATGAAGAAACTAAGTAAAAAGCTGATGACTGATCTCTCAGCTAACAAGCTATCCTTTATAAAAAAAAAAATTAAAAAAAGCATTTAGCAGCATGGTTGCACCTCATGCTGATTTTGACTTAAAACTGATGTTACTTTCTTCTAGATATTCTCTCTTGTGAATTGGTGCAGGATAAAACTAAACTGAAGAGCATTAAAATACATCAGCAACAATCTCGAAAAGAAAATGCTGCTGGCCATCAGCCTGGGAAGGATTATTATGAGCCCTTGAAATTTTTTATTTTCAGAAGCCTAAAACATTCAAGGTAGATTTCACTCTTTCCCTGGAGTGGATGTCCCAGCACGATCACATCGAGGTCAGAGCATGCAATACTAAGAGAAATTGCAAAATACCCAAGAGCAACATTTCAGACTCTACAGAACTCAGTTAGCATGTTAAATGTTGAAGTTCATAACAGTTCAGTTGGAAACATACTTAGTAAGTATGGCTTGTTTGGAATTCATGCCAGGAGAAAGCCTCTTTATTCTCTGTCTCTAAACAATGCAGCAGGACATTTATTTGAAGAGAGAAAAAAAAGCAAAACGATATTAATGAGAAAGATGTACTGAAATTGTAGGAGTTTAGCCATGACGCACAGAGTACATGCCGCTGACTGTCATATTTCAAACATGCAAAACAGATGCACATGGTAGAATATACAGTACGAGAAAAGATTTTACAAAATGTATTTTAAAGAAACTGTAGTGAGAGAAGACTGATTAGATACAGATTGAACCAGTCTGTATTCTCTCTCTGTGTGTGGGTGTGTTTTAGTTAATCCTTGGCTCAATCTCTGGAGGTCCTAATGTGTTGCAAAACTTGTTTTTACTAAAACAAGTTTTGCAATTCTGAATCTGTGTTTTAAAAACCTCTGGTTGAGAATCAGTCATTTCAAATTTGATCAAGGCATTTTAGATCTTCACCATGAAATGATAAAAGGCAATCCAGATTCCTTAAAACTGGATTTAAGGAGTAAATAAGCTTTACTCTTTAATTTACTGATGGTAAACTTCTATTTGGTTAACTTTAACTTAATCTGCTACCTGGTGTGTACAGTATTAAATAAACATTGTTTATCATACTTAAAAACCATTTATGTTCCATAAGTTAACACAGTGAACCCCCCCGCCTATTCACGGATTCAAAATTATTTGCGTTAAAATCAAGACAAAATGCTGCTTGAAAAGCTGAAACACTGTGGCGTATTGTATTTCGGCACGTTATTGTCAATCCTGGAGCGCAGTTCCATTGGATGCTGATTGGCTGAAGAGCAGAGGGCTACATTGGGTTTTGATACACACATGGTTTCTGCTGTGTGTATCAATGGATATTTGATTTTTAAGCTGCCGAAAAGTTAGTCATAAGCATTTTCAGAGGGAGTTTCAAATATTTGTGGATTTCAGCTAATAGAGGGCAAATTACCTCTTTTCTTTTTCAAAATATGAGTTTCATACAACATCTCAAGTTTAATAAAAACCTTTAACTATATTGGCTTATATTTACTTCACCATCAGACAGACTTCACTTTGTCACGTTTTAATATCACAAGGTCTCCGGCCCCTGAATGCAAACGTGGTGGATGGATGAAGATCTCGTTTTAAAGGACAAAACCTTGAACCACCGCCTTATATACAAATGTTAGTTGGCATATTGTAGAAGGAAGCTATTTGACTCATGACCTTGTTCATGCAAAAACACAACAACACACTGAGACCAAACAGGCAGAAAAAGAAAACCTTAAAGCTACTGAAATAACAAAGTTTTGAGAGTTCTGGGAGAACATATATGCTTGTGTTTTTTTTTCCAGTGATGAATAATTTTAGCGTTGTGGTTGTCCTTTGGCGTTTGTTGTTTCCAGTTTAGCAACAGAACAAATTCAGATGTTTCTACCGATGCCTCTGTAACTGATAATCTTGCAGTGGCACAACAAAACCAAAACTTTCTGCAGAATTTATTACTTTTATTTACGCTTCACATTTTTGTGGCGTGGGTGGATTAGGATTGGGATTTGAGTGAGAGACATTAAAAATGTGCACACCAAGAAGGACATGGTGTTGTCTGACTGTTTCTTACCTGCATGCACAATATCCAAGCTGACTTTTACACCACAAAAAACAAATATTCAATATTGTGGCAAAAATTTCATTTCCCTGTAATCTTTTGTTTCTTGGTCTTGTTGTTCCCCTTATGCATTTTTTTATAAAGTCCAATTGGAGTTCAGCAGGAAGGTGAATTTTTCAGCAGTTCAGCCATCAACAAAATGAAAGGGACATAAAGAGGTTTAAAAACTGAAGAAAACTCCTGTAGGTTTTTTACTTTCACCACATTTTCATCCCTATAATCTCTCAAATATAATGTATTGTTCAGTTGTCATTAAATGAAAGCCTTTAGAACAGATGCAGCCCTGGAGATGACACAGACATACCTACAGTTAATAATCAACCACAAACTGCAGCCTGGTCAATTGTTGCTCTTTTGTTCACGGGCTATAACCATGTTTGATGTGTGTGTGTGTGTGCGCGCGTGAGTGAACAGTTGTGTGGCAACGTTAATGCTGGTGCCTGCATTGCCTACATACATGCTACACATGCACACACACAGCCTGAACCCATGCTAATCTGTAAATAGATAGCTGTGATCTCTCTGCCGAATGAAATTCTCTTCGTCTTCACATCTTTTCTTACGTCTGACTCACCTTACTCTGTAATTCTGCTGTTTGTGAGGTTGGATGAATGAGCAACAGGCCCAGAATTTTTTTTTTTTCTCCTCTGTGCTGACTCTTGTCTTTCAGTTTTTCTGGTGCCCAATCTAAGATTTATTTTGTGGCTTGTCTTGATTCTTCCCCATCCTTCTATGTTTCAGAAATTCCTGTTGGCAGCAAGAATGTGCAAGTTGATTCTGCAGTCGTGGAGAACATGGGAGGTTTCCATGACGTGGAGGAATTTTTCTTGTCCAAGTAATGGTGCATATCTGGGTATTACATTGAGTAATCTGCTGTGTTAAATGTGCAGGAAGGCAATGTGAGTCTTTTAAAGCCGCTGGAACAAAAGGCCGAAACACGAACGAACGATGTTACAATTTCATCTTGTCACAAATGTCAGTTTGCATCGAGGTTTGGAATGCGTTGTCTGAAAAATAAAAACCATTTTTAACTGATTGTTTTAGTTTCCAACTCCATTAAGCTGTCTAAACACTTCTCGCAGGATGCACTTTTTGACTTTAGCGAAATCGCATTCTGTCAGCGCTGATATGTGGTGAGCAGTGAAAGAAGCCAAAACCAACAAATCGTGCCTCATAGGCAGGTGGCTGTTTTACAATATCTTACTTATCACTCATTTTGAAGGGCTGTAAAAGTTCTTAGCCTGAGGCTTTATGAACAGGTTGCCCATTGGGGAAAGACAAATATGAATTTTCATGTAAACTCGCCTAGGCGCTCAGATAAATAATGTTTCAAAGCATCTCTTGTCATTAGACATAAACTAAAATGATCAAATCCTGAAAAAAAAAAAAAATGTTTTCTTCAAAACTAGCCTCTGAGCAAATGTTTTTAATTGATAATATTTGGAAAATGTGCACTTGTCTTGGCAAAGTAAGTGGAGTAATAGGTCTTAATCAACAAGATTTCATTACAAACTTCAGGATGATATTTGATCTGCCTAACATTCACATCCTGAGGAACGTCTCTTTAAAGTCAAGCAATCATAGGACCTTATGTTTGTTCATATTATGAACAAACTCCATTAACAAATATGGAGAAAACATATTTTTTATTAAAGTTCTGTACTGCAGCTTGAATAAAATGCAACTCCATAACAGTTTTTGAGAAGTCTGGATTGCTTCATGTATATTTTGCATGTTGCCTATGACTGTTGCTCCTGGGGAGAGATATTCAGTAATCTAAAACTAATAGAAAAAATTTAAGCAACCTACTTGCAAACTGTATGCAGACTGTTTCATGTAAAATTCACAAGCAGTAAATATTGTGCTAGTATCAGTATTGAACCAAAGAAAGCAAGGCCATTGCAAGTCTTTAAAATTGTGACTCTTTCGATAGGTCAGATAGCCTCACGTAATGGTAACAGCAGCTGTGCAGGGGGAGGCAATTTCATTTTTTGTCATGGGGCCCAAGATTCCTGGCGGCACCAATCTGATATCAATATCTGTACTGGTTCTAATTCTATGCTTTGTGCTCTGAACAAAGTCATGCTTTGTAATTTATTTTACGTTATATTTAGAATCCATAATTACTTTTTCTGAACCATTTGAAAGAAGGTTTGCTGCAATTTATTTTTACATGTTTGCCCAAGATATTCAGCCTATTATTTTTTTTTGTCATTTTCAGTTTTTGTATGATTTCATTTATATTGGTTTTCATATTTCTAGTTGCACTGATTGAACAAATTAAAGTTCCATTGATTTACATGTTTGACCAAGCTTGTGAAACTATTGGTGTATTTAAGTGTGCTATGCCGGTACATAGTTATCAAATATATTTCTAATTTTCAAGGCTTTGGCACCAGAAATGTTTGAGGTTGTTGGAAAAAATGCTGCAGAAACTAAAAGCTTGAATTCATCACAGTGAAAAGTCTTTTGTAATGGTACTCTCACACTTATGGGTAATTTAGAATTGCCAATTTATCCGTGTGTTGGTGAACAAACTATTGTGGAAGATCAAAACATTTAATCTATAATAAAGACAGAAGAAACGTTGAGAAAAACCCACACTTTCACCTTACCCCTCCTTTCTTTCCTCTCACATCTTCATCTGCTTCGTTCTTTCACATTTTTCTCCTCCTGCAAAGAAATGAGAACAAAATGGGAGACAGACACGCTTAGATTGTCCGAATCTCAGTAATTTCTTGGATTCGAGTGAGGCTGGGTTGGAAAGTGTCCAGCAAAACTCTTAAAATGTTGGCAGAAGATACAGCACACAAGGGACATTTGTCTCAAAAACCTGTTTTTTCTTTCAGGTCTTTCCTTTTGTTAACAGCGATCGTCCCCAGCAGATGAGATTTTAATTTCATTTGGGTCTTTTATCCATTTATGTGTGTGTAAGTGAATCAAACTGTGCTACAACAGAGCTCTCTCCTTAGACAAAAAGTCACCATTCCTGGTTTCAAGAACATTAATTTCTACTTCTATCAGAAAAACTAAACGCAATTTATTTTCAATCGGAATCACAACAACAAAACTTGCAGGATATGATGTAGCTGTCTGACAGTTGATGTATTGGGTAAATACTGATAAAGCGTGCTGCTGTAGGATTTAAAAGAAGTATTACGATTATTTTTGTGTTTCCAGCACAATTCAAATTGCTGATTTATATTTGCAAACTTTATATGAATCCGTCCCAAAAAACAATTGGGTTTTTGAATAAAAATAATTTCACATGAAACCCCCCCCAAAAAACAGAACTTACAGAAAGACAAAAAAGAGAAAACTCTTTGAACTTTCAATTAATCTATTTATTTATCTACTTAAATCTATTGGGAAGTGCAGGTATTTTATTTCCCAAGGTGTATACACCATGTTGTCAGGTCACACTTATGGGTACTTTAGAATTGCCAATGTATCTTAACGTGTGTTTATTTGAGGTGGAAGGAAATCAGAGCACACCCCAGAAAGCCTTGAATCTACTGAGCTTCAGCTGGGACTGAAACCCAGGATCTTTTCTTCATGGAAAAAAGGGCATGCTGCAGGTCAGGAGCTGCACAGAATCGATGCATCGGAACATGAATCCCTTCAGCTGTGCCTTCATGGATCTCTATCTACAAAATAACACCACTCTGAGCAAGCAGGAATGACACACTGAAGAAATAATGCAAGGTACAGAGTGTGTTTCTGAGGAAGGTGAGCCAGATAACAGAATGCTCTGATTTAAATTTAAGGTGTAAAATATCCCTCAGAGTTGTTCAGATTGTCTCAGAAAAGTTCCCAGAATTGTATTGCAATTTTATGCGATGAAGCAGCTAGAGGGTGTTAGGCATTTTTCCACCACACATAGCATTTCTTACATGTGTCAAACATTGGGAAAAACCCAAGGAGGATGAATATTTTGTGAACCATAATTTTTTTGGTGGTATTTTCCATGGTGTGTATCTGTTGTCATAAAAATTTCAAACTTTAAAAGCTTACAGCAGACCCAACTTGTGAGATTTAATAATTTCATGTTATTCTACTATGTATACACTTTCTAACAAACATAGATATTTCTTATATATTTATGAAGCATGATATTTTTGGCTGTCAGTTTGAATGCATTATGTTGGCTCCTACAATTCACTATTTTTTACTTCATAAAACGTTGATAATGAACACATTCATCATTTGTAACCATGGAGAATAATCTGCCAGCATTTCAAGGTTTTGTCTTCCAAAGCAACTATGCAACTTTCCATCCTACTCACTTGTATTCTAAGGGGAAAAACAAATAATGCATTGGATTGTGGCCACAGAGGGTTCTGCCTTCCAAGACTCATCAGTCTGTCCTATTATTCAAGCAGCTGTAGTAATCTTGTGCTTTAAGTCTACCTTTGTTTACAGTTTTGAGTTCCTGCCAGGGAGGAACTACACACAGCATCTGTGTAACTCTGTGGAAGTTTAATAAAGCGTGTTTTCAGTTTCTTTACCCAAAGCTAATATTTGCAGTGTATCTTGTATAAAAACTTGAAATAATATCTAAAAATCAAATCTTAGTCAACAAAATTATCCACTTTGAACCAGTCAGCAAAATCTTTTCATACTTGTGCATTTTGACTACTTTCTCCTTTTATCTTACCCTTCAAACTTTGTTAATATTTATGTCACAAAGTTCTCTGGAAAGATCAGCTTGACAAATGTGTTTATAAAAAAAAAAAAAAGGTTGTAAATTAAACTGTCTGCCCCCAATGTCTCCAGAATAGTTTAGCAAAGTCTTTTTTAGAAGTGTCAAAGCGGAAAAGATAAGACTTTAAAAAAAATAAATCTTAGACTGACAGCAGCAACAGATGCCTAAGGGTCAAAGAGATAACTCTGTGTAAGTTAAGAAAACAGTTTGGCTCCGTTTGGGACACAGTTTCATTCCAGTTTCATCACAAATCATGGAAGAAGATGCAACACTTAGACATACCTCTTTCCCCCCCAATATGATCATGTTCAGTATTTTGATTTCTAAAAAAAACCCAACAGACAGCTAAAATTAATTCTATGCTTTTAAAGCCTTAATATATTCTCATGTCAACCCCCCAAAATAAAACACTTTCATTATTAAAGTTTACACATAAGTACAGCAATAGTTCCTGGTGAAATGTAAAGCTAAACCTGCATTATTAGCCAGAATGATTTTCTTAACAAAAAGTAATACAGTGTTTAACTGAAAGAAAATGTTTCATGCCCTATTATCTTTCATATTTATGAAATGCTAAGACCATAAGCCATGAGCAGCAATGATTCAGTAGGTTAAGCCAATTTATTTGGCAGACAAATGCACTGAAACTGGACCCTCTCTCTCAAGGTGTTGGCTCGACACTCCTGTGGGAACAAATCTCAAAACCGAACAACTCTGACAGAGGTCCAATGCTTGTAAATACCAGTACCCAAGACGTGAGTTGGAGAAAAATGTTATTATTGTTCATTTTCATGTATGCAAAAGATGTAAGCTCCTGTGCTAAGAATGAATTCTCACACAGAGTGCAGGAAAAAAAGCTGGAGATGCAGGCGGTGTTGAATGAGAGCTGTTTTCTTGAGTACACCATAACTACACTTTTTATCATGATTATACCTGAACCTTTCTGAGGGAGAAGTGAGTCATTTGCAGAACTATTTTGTAATGTGATGTTCATGAAGTTCAAAGATGTAAAAGTTCAATCATACTCGCTGCTCCCATTTGGAGCCAAAAATGGAAGTTGTTACAAAAGTAATTATTACAATGTGAAGTTTTTGTTATGTAAGGACTTCAGAAAAACACAAATTGATGAGAAGTTTTATCTTATCCAAACAAACACAGTGCCTCTCTCTCTCTCTCTCTCTTTTTTTTTAACAAAAATAATTTAACGGCACTTTCAAATTGCCGTCTTATCCATGGACAAGGATATGATGTACCTTCTATCCTTGTCCACATAAGCACTACTGTAATTTTGGAAAAGACTGTGAGGATCAGCTAACAGATGTGTGTGCTTTTCTCTGAATGTACGTGGCATACAGATGAGCTTCAGATCCCTCATAAAGCAGAAATCAATAGGTCTCCGTCTGTATTCAGACTGCTGACAGACAGGTCTGCTTCAAAACAACCAAACATCACCTCCACTCCACATTCAGCGCACACAAATGCCTTTCTGACACCTGTGAAATACAGCGTGAAAGGAAGAGAGAGATACGGAAGGCTAAGAGAGAAAATAAAGAGAGGAAAGAGGTGTACTTTTTTTTTTGCTGTACAGCAAGCTAGACAGTATGATATTGAGCGATGAGTGTGATGGTGCAGAGGACAGGTCTGTTCCCCTTGTACAATAAAACAGCACAAAACAAAGATGCATATAGTGTTGAAAGTGGACATTTTGACATCTGCAAAGACAAGAAGAGGCCTTTCAAGGAGGAGTCAGAAGAACAGAAGACAACAAAAAACACTGCAGCAAAACCACTTTCATTTGTGTTAGTGTGGGGCACACGTTCAACCACAGCAGGTTCTAACATTCACAAAGTAACAGGAAGGCAATGATAAAGTGATAGCATGGAGATTAGTATTAGCCAGTTACACAGCACTTTTAGGAGCAGAGTTCTCATTGTTTCCTTCTCACTAGAAGGCTCTGCAAAGTTTTACTGTTTAAAGTGAAAAGTGATGAGACAGCTATTAAGAGAGCTGTTTTTAACAACAGACAAACTGAATACCACATACCAGCCTTGAGCTCATTCTCCAGGCGCTTTTATATTTTTTCTGCTTCTGCTTCCAACGAGTAGAAATTTGTTTTTCAGGTTTGTATGTGTGTCCTGATGTGACTTTTACCGATGAACTACTTGAAGTAAAGTTTTACTGTTAAAATGGTACTGAAAGGCTGCAGATACCTGAGTATTTTGATCTGAGCTGTAATTTAATGCATTATAGATAGAGATAGTGATTCTCTACTTGTGCGTTGTTTAGCTGGCATTAGTAGCAGTAGTTTGTGCTGAAAGGACAAACCACCACCAGCAAAAGAAAACATACCAGAAGCCAAAATTACACCCCGTCAAAGTTTTCCTCTATTTGAAATACATAATGGCCTCCAGTAAAGCGGATCTATTCACATTTTGCACTTTTTTTTTTTTTTTACTTGTATTTGGTTCTCCACTGCTTTTAGAAACAGCCCAAGAGCTTAAAGAAAACAGCTAGTCATTTTCTGGCAATGAGTTAACATTTCTTGGTGTCTGGAAAACAAGTCATTTCAAAAACCTCCTGATTATTTGGTCACAATCAGCAGGAACTGCCCCTTTACAAATACTTAGCAAGTTGAGCCCCTCATCTAGTAGAGCATAGTGAGCACATTTGCTCTTCTGGATTTACTGCTGTTTGTGCTGCTAGAGAAGTTGTCATCAACCTGTTCAAGTTGATGACAACTTGTTCAAGGAGGCACAATATGTCCCTTTTAAAATACAGACATAGTCAATAAATTAGAACGTGTTTGTCACATTAGTACTACATTTTGAAAAACAGACTATTAAACATTTTTTATTAAGCCCATATTTCTTTATTAAAGAAGTGTTTAGTGGTCTGAATCAACATTCTCATTTTAAATGTCAAATTTTCATTACACATAAGTGGAAAATTATGATTATTAAAAGGAATAAAGGCTTCTTAAGCATCCATCAGTATTAGTTATCAAGTGGCTGAAATAAATTAGCTTTTCAGAAATATTATACTTTATTGAATGAATTTGTATATATGTGTGTATGTATCAAAAACATACTTTTCATCAAAGTTATTTTTATTAAAATGGGTTTTATTGGTTTAATATATTAGCTGTAAGTGAAAAATTATCATAACTAACAGGAATAAAGGCTTGAAAATCTCAGCCTGCTAAATCACATTTAATCACTTTACATAATGTTCTTCACTTAGTGAATTGAGTTACTAAAATAAATTAACTTTTCAGTTATATTTAAAGCCATCCAGCCATTCATCAAATCATTCATACAAAAATGTGGAAGTGCCAGTGGCTCTAAATCCAATTTTTGTAACATGCAAATAATTTAGAAGTGGCGTTTTTTAAACATTTTCACAGGTCAGCAGCACTTATATTATTTGAATGCTGTCCCAATCCAGAGGACAAAAATCAATTTCAATAATGAGAACGAAAAAACAAAATGGAGTAGGTTGCAAAAAATAACTACATATGTTATAATGATCGTTAATCTTAAAAAAACTAACCATTTACCTTTGGAGAACTTTTACACCGCAGCAATTTAGTCTGCTTATGATGTGCAAGAGTTTTTTCCTCAGACCGTTTCCTTTGCTTGAAGAAAAATCATCAAAACTCTGCATCAAACCAAACAAGCAAACTGGTCTGCCTGAAAATGAGGTTGTTTCACCTGGAAGAGAGCCAGGATGTATTCACTTAGTGTGAGAAAGAAAGCCACAATGTACAAAACCAAAGACAGAAAGGAAAAAAAACCCAAAAAAAACATGCTGATGGTGCACTACCTCCGATATGGCAAGATATATTAACATTTAATAGCCAGAATTGATCCGTAAATCAATTTTTCTCCACAGCAATTAACATTTTAGATTTCCAGACTGGCATTCTAGCCGTGATGTGTGGTGAGGTCCATGTCTGGTGAGGCACTCACTCATCCGCAGTCAGATGCACAAACCCAAGATCCAAAATACAAACTTAAGTTTCCATTTTCAACATTATTTGGAGTCTGAATTATGCTTTCATAAATCACGTTCTGTTTGACAATACAACCGCAAGAAAAACAAGAGTATTTGATATAAGGTCAGATTATATTTTTGGGAATTTGTTTACATTTTTTTTTTTTTTTTTGGATTAATTAATTTATTTTTTAGCTTTCTTTTTTGTTAAAATTTAAAACTGTGTATGAACCTTCATAAATATCTGTCATATTTTTGTAAAACCTGTCTTTTTTTGTCTCTCATATTCCTTTCATTTTTAAATCAAGGAGGACAGATACATTCTTATTGCTTTTTTTTTTTTTTTTTGCAGGTTTCTGATTATTTTCAGTCTGTCCAATGTACAGAAAAAGAGCACCTGTTGCACATTGTGTTTATGCGGCTCTGCATCGCCCCCTATTAGTGTGGCACGGTACTTACATTAAAACAAATGACAGAATTGTCATGTGGCTATATTGATTTTCTCTTATCATTGTTAGTGCCTATTTTACTTGTTACATTGACAGGTGAGGCAGTTAATAATGATTACTACAGCTATATCAAACATCCTTCCTTGGACAAATTTAATATTTTCCATTAATATTTACTGGATTTGGAGTTTCACTGGGAGGGAGTCTTAATTCAAATATCAATCACTAAAATGGGAAATAGATTTAGTTACATTTTTGATTGAACGGTATACTCATATTGAACTGATTAGATCAATATTAGTATAAATGTGTCAGTAAAGTAACACTATGCAATGTGTCTCTATATTGATCTACACATATCAGTAATTTATCAAGTACAAGCACAAATTGTGTGCATTGTTGTTGAGAAGGTCAGAGAGCTGTCAATATTAAAATGGTTCTCTCAGGGGGAGGCAAGAAATCAATGCCAACAATCTGCCCTTTCTATGTGAACGGTTGATAAGTTACATCTGTAACCGGTGTAGAGAAGATGCCTTTGAGGGTCATTAAAATTCTTCTCACTGTACAGAAATCATTGGTATTCTCAAACAGTTTATGTGATATCACATAAAAGGTTTGAAAGTGTCTCAGAAATTGAAGAATTTTCCTAAATCATTTTAACTTTTTTTCTTTTCTTACATTATAACCACAAACTTTGGTGCATTTTATTGGGAATTAACATGGTAGACTAACACAATGCAACGTGAAGTTTTTTTTTTTTTTTTTTTTTTTTTTTACAAAAAAAACATTTTACCCAGGAACTGAAATGTGATTAAAATGGAGGAACATAAGATGTAACTTTTTGTGGTAAGCCAGGTTGAGTTGCATATATATATATATATATATATATATATATATATATATATATATATATATATATATATATATATACTTTTTTAATTTAATTAATATTTTATAAGTGTAAAAAGCCTGTATCAATAACATCAAACTGCAGCCAACTAAACTGACTAAAACACAGCAAGATTCACTCGACTAAAACTAGACCAAACCTAAAATACCTACAGATGGCTAAATTCTGAATAACAACATAAGTTCACAATTATTGCGGGCTGTGATTTAAAAAAGAAAACAGTGTGACGCACAACTAATACAGTCATATCCAATATATTAGAATGTTTGTCGGATACTTTCAAGCAGGTATTAAACACACCAAAGTGAAGCAAACTGTCAAGTTATGAACAGACAAAACACATGTAGGGAAATCAAACAGCGACAGAACACATAATCTGACCACTTGCATCCACAGGCTGTTTCTGCACATAAATGGATCTGCCAGCACTACAGACGGACAGGCATGCTTGGATGATTTTTTTTTTCAGTTTTTTTTTTTTTTTGGAGGACACATAGGGATTGGCATGGAATAACCAAATTAATTCCTTGAAGCAAGAAGGAAAATGTGTTTTTGCAAGTCAATATTTTTAGTAAACATTGAGCCAGGTCAAACTTGTTCGGTTAAAATTAAACTACCTGACTGTTTTGAAGAACATTCTTGCAGTTGCATGATAAAGTTGCAGCCGGTTTATTTATTTATTTATTTTATGTTAATAAATTAGTTTTCTGCACGGTATCAAAACTTCCCAATTTACTTTGATGAGATTTTAATTAACATTTTACACATTTACTGCACATTTATTTATATTGTGTCATCTTGTGAATATTGTTAAACACCACATAACAGCAGTTATTTCTTAAACCCATCAGACGGAGCATGTTAGAATTAATCTGTGACAGTTTTAAATGGGAAGCGTAAAAAATAAAACATTTACTTTATTCTCCTTAAATGAGGAGACTAATAGGGTTCCACACCATAAAAAAATCTTTTATCAGTGATTGAACTACATGCACCTTAATATTTCAGGACTTATTTTACCAGCTGTAGATTTTTTTGAGTCTCACCTCCTTGAGAAAATTACCCTATAGATCATCTCCATTTTGGCTTTTGCTCCTCCTTTACTTCAGGGTTTTCTCTATTATGTCAGCTTTCACTTATAAATCAGAGGTTATGGCACTTTACTCAATCTATTTAAGAGCGAGGTGTATAACTGTTTGCTCTCTTTCCAGCTTCAGTTACTGTTTTCTTGAGAAAGGTAATATGACAACTTTAACGATTATCCCTTTGATATGCAACTATGTAATCTAACGAAGATAAAGAATTATATTTTTAAATTGCGCAGAATATAATAAATAATTCTTTGTGTGAGTTCTGTAGTACATTGTTATGAAAAGCAAAAAGTAATTTTTAATGAATTGAGCAACTTTTCATTTATGTTCTTTTCTATTTTTCTCTGGTTGCTTTAAGTTCACTGAAAACACTGATCAGTGAGTATCGGAAGAGAACTTTGAGGCATTTATGTCAAGGTTGTCATAACAACCTAAAACAGAAAAATAGGAAATAGGAAAATATGAAACATACATGGTACACAACCTGTCTTTACAGTGTATTGTGGTGAAGCACCACACATTTCTCTCTGCAGAACTGTCCCCTAAAAATCTACAAGGATGAAATATGACATCTTCTTTATCCTTTTCAGGACTTTAAAAGCAAACATCAAACTTAATGTGTTCTTAGCTGTCCTTCTTTGCTGCTTCTATTCACTATTCATCTCCTTTTCTAAACCTTCCTTCCTCTATTCTTTTCCGTCACCCCATGCTGCGGCCAATCCACTTTATACTGTATTCATTTAAAGTCCTGTTCATCAGTTCAGCTCTGGAAAATTGGAATCACTGCACTTCATTTCCTTTTCTTGGGCTCTCTTTGACTCCTCGAGATTGTGTTAAATAATGTACTTTGCTGTTCTATTCGTATCTTTATGAGACATTGTCCTACTCACATTTTGACAAGTAGGGGTTTCTTCCTTCAGCCTCTTTCTGTCGCACTCATTTTCTTCATTCATCAGCAGCTCAGACTGCTCCTCCTCAGCCTCACCTGGCACCTTCTTATGTCTTCTCACTTCCTGCCGTCTTAGATTTCCTCACCAGCCTCTATTGTCGATCTTACCTTCCACATGGGCTCCAGCCGACATTCTTCCTCCTTCAAAAAAGTAAAGCATAACAGAATTACCCATCAACAGACAATTCTACTAGATTCAAGCTGGATTAAAGACGCCCTAAGAGCGCAGACACCAGATGAAATTCAAGAACACACACACAAAAAAAGTTTTTCTTATTCAAATGCTATCTTCTGTAAAGTTTAGAGAACGTTTTTGGATTAAAGTAGAAGCAGCTTAATGCTGATTTCAAACTGGAACATTCAGAAAGATTAAATACCTGGCTTCTCCTCACTCATTACTTTCATAAAATTCTTACACAACCGGTGAAAGCTGTTTGATCATGGAAGCTGTTTGTGTATAATTTAATAAATTATATGCAGTCTGTGATAATGAGATGATATGAACATTGACTCGGAAGAGCCAATAAATGACATTCATGTGCAATTTATATACAATCTGGAGAAGCATGGGAGTTGATTTCAATATTGTTCTGGCCTGGAAAAGTAAAATCTGAAGTGGTAAAACGTTATATGAAGAAAAGAAAGCCTCTGTCACATGCAAACATTAATTAATCAACATGGCTTTATACTGATTTTTTAATTTCAGAAAGACTGGGCCTTATCCACCACAACTACTTAACTCATTCTGACACTTTTCCTGACTTTAAATTCAGTCATTTAATTAGTCAAACAAGAACATTAAGATTTTACTTTTCAATAAATAATGAAAATAACTTTTATTTAGGCTGAATCCTTTGCGAACCCGTTGGCAAAAATACAAAACCTTATTCAAAATAATTTATGAAAAAAAATATATAAAATAAATTCTGTCTGAGTGAAATTTCCCCATTCCTTTTAAGTTGTGCCTGAGGGTGAGAAGAGTCCCCCCACTAAAAAACAGACTCCCACCACTTACACACATCAATATAAGAGATCACATATTAAATTGAGCTTTTCTTTTTGTGTCCCTACACTGACTCAAAGAAACAAAAACGCAAATTATTTTTTCAAACAGCAGGAGCCTCAATGTAACAAAATTATTCACAATTCTCTCTCCTTAAAGGCCATTTATTTTTTTAAAAATATATTAGTTATTATTTTTACCTCTCACGTCCAGTTCTTCCTAATGCATTAAATGGAAGCAACACAGTTTACCCTGCAGCAAAATACAACCTGGCATTTTTTTGCTCTTGGGTATATATACCCTCTTTCAATTCTGTCAAGGTTTTTATGTATCAGTAAAGAAATGAAACACCTAGATGCCCATGAGTTGGTGAAATTGACCAAATAAAACATCAAAATAAACATTTGACACACACCACTATTGAAAAGTCTTTGCCCTCAGAAGGATTTATTTCGTTATTTATTTTTCACAAATCATAAAATATTTAACTTGTTAGAGGAAGAGAAAAACTGGCCTGAAACTCTGTGAAAATATGATATTCTGTTAACTTTGATCAACAAAATGATCTGACAAGGTGAAGTAGCAACACATCATGCTCCAATCTAAGGAAAATTACGAAAAGTTGATATAGAAAGTCCGACATATCTATCAGTCTGAAAAGGGTTGCAAAGCTATTTCTAAGGACCTATTTCAATGTCAACCCATAGAGAGAGTCATTATATACCAATGGAAAAACATATTTCAGAGGTCAATCTTTGTAAGAATGACTGATCTACAAAAATGATTCCAAGAGTCAAAACCTGGTGGTGGTAGAGTAATGGTCTGGGGCAGTTTTGCTGCTTTAAGACCAGAATGATTTGATAAAACCATGAGTTCTGCTACACAGCAAGACAATGACCCAAAGCACACCAGGAAGTTCAACTCTGAACTGCTCAAATATATAAAAAAGAAGGTTCTGCAGTGGCTAGGTCAAAGTGTAGACTTCAGTCCCTTCAAAATTCTATGGCATGACTTTAAATTCAAATCAATAATACGTACTTATCCCAAAGGGAAACTAAATATTGTTATAACTCATATCAACCATGTACAAAGAGTCATGAATGGCGATGTTGTGAACAGGAAGGATCTCTGGTAGCAGTCAGTCTTGCACTGAATCAAAAGAAGCCTCTGATTGAAGACTGAAGTAACTAACAGTCTTATGACATTCATGACATGCTAACACTGAGCAGCGGGGATGATCTTTCACAGTAACTTATCTGTGAATCCACATCATTTGCTTTTACTCGAGCAATGTTAGGGCAAAAATTAAGATTATTGTGCACCACTTCCTTGTTATAAGATATATTCATTCTAAAGCATTATACTAGTCAGATTAATGAGAGGCAGACATTGCCAAATGAGAGTGAGAATAGCTTTAGCATTACGGAGGCTATTGAAAAACACATCTTGGCTGGTCACCCACTGTACTTCTAGTTTGACAGAATTTCCTGAAATCCAACATCACAACAAATACAAATATCAAACATAAAACATAAAAGCACAATAATATTGTTAAACATGTTTGTTACCAGTACTGGCTGGTCAGTTACAGATGCTGGCCTTTCGTTAATCAGGTCAGTAGCTTGTTGTGACATGGAAGTGGCCTCTGTTAGGTGTGTAACAGTCTTCATTTTGGCTCCAACGTAACCAAGTATAGAAAGTCGGTCAGAGGGATGTTGGAATCATTAAATCCTTTCCCGTTATGATTGAGTGAAGAGATAGATGGAACGCCCTCCCTCTCTCTCTTTTGGCCCTGCTCTGTATCCATGAAGCCTGATTTTCAACTCCTCTGGGATCCAGAGTGGCTCGATTAAAACAACCTGAATCTTCATCATCTGCATCATTTCAGCACAAACAGGAAACACACTCATAACCTAATGGCACGGTATAAAAGAGTGTGTTGTGTTGTTTACATAATTATAAGTGCTGCTGAAGACCATCTATGGTTTTCACTTTGTTCTTGTATTTGCCAAAGATTAAAATTACTTTCTAAACAAAACGACTGGTCCTCATTATAAAACTCGCCATAAGAAAAGAAAAGTCTGGTCAATGTTAAATTAAAGTTTGTTTACAACGAACGCAAGCTGAATATTTGGTGAAGCAATACCACATTTACAATATAGGAAAAAATACAGTATAAAAACAAACAAGATTCAGGTTTTGCTTGAGGCAGTGCAAACTCAGTCATGATGCAAATACATAGTTCTTGGGGGAAATTATTATTTTTCTTATACTGTGTGATTGTCACAAAGTCATGTATAATGCATTGTGATTTGTTCAGCTGCAGGAAGAGCAAACATATGTAGTGATGGTGTATGGAGGGATGCAATAAGTGTAAGCTGAGGAGAAGCCGTTTCGACAAAGCAGCTCTGTTTGTCCATTGGATGTGTGCAACACAACCAAATTGGGGACATTTGGACCAAAAAGCAAAAACAAAGAAAAATTCTAGAAGGACAATCAATAAGAACATTCAGAATTGGAAGGGATAAATATCAATGTTTTCTCTCTCTCTCTCTTTTTTTTGACATTTATTTCATGGATAAGAGGATCTTAAAAACTGTGGCTTTCGTGGGGTATTCTGGTTCTGCTGTAGTGTCTATCTGAAGTGGTACAGAGAACAAAATTGAACCCTGTTTGTGAGAATCAAAGAAGCAGATTTTTCTAAATGTTTCCCTGCATCTCAGGCCATAATTTCATCCTGTCTCATGATGCCTCTGCATAAGGTCTTCAGTCACTCGTTTCTACAAGAGGAAAGCAAGGTAGGCCAGAGATGTCAGGCCTTCAGGACAACCAACAGCAGTGCATTTGCCTCACAGAAAAATGACAGGATTTCTCCCAAAACAACACAACATCCGTCTCCTCTGAATACCGAAAAACCTGAAGGCAGCCACGTTAATTACAACCCCTGGGTGTTGTCTGTCAGATGGTAGTACTGTAAACTTACAACAATAAGGATACAAAGGGGGGATGGTAAAAATGGCTGGGAGAGCAAAACAACACAATGAATGCACCAGTCGCTCTCATTTAAAACATAATTTGAAGAGTGTTTTACTGGTGGGTTCAATAGGGCATACTAGTGTTGATGGTGAGACTAATTGAGCTAAAGGCAATCTGGGAAGAAAAGCTGTCAGAGGCTGCAAAAGACACCAAACTGAAACTGAGGATCCAGTTTTTATTTGTAATTTTTTAAACACCAAAGTAAAACGTACATTCAAATGAACAGCATTAGTTGATCTCTTAACACTTAGTAAAATCCATAAACTTTGTTGTGATGTGACCAAATGTATAAAGTTCAACAGGTGAATGAGCATTTTCACGTTTTTCTCACAAACTAAATTATTACATTTAAGCTGCGAGATTAGTTCTAATGTTTCATAATGAATCAGTTTCTTGTCCCAACCATTGTTGTTGAATAAATATTTTTAAAAGACATGTTTCTTTCATATATAAGTAAATATTGAATGTGTTGTTGCAGAACATAAAACTCCAAAGACTTGTGGGATATTACGAAAATATAGAAGACTGGCATCATCGTAAGGGGTTTGTTTTCAGGTAAGTGAACGATAGTAGATTAGAGCTCAGCTTGATTTTCTAACACAAAGAATCTATGAAGGATATGGCAGCCAAAACAGTTCAGATATATATATGATATCCATTGGTCCTAAGAGGGCAGTTTTCAATTTTCAACAGGTTGATTTCCATTTCCCATTACTTCTGTGAGCTGAAGTAAAATTCTACAAAGGAAATGAAGAAAATGAAAAACATATTTGATTGTGCAGATTGATGTGAGCCCCTGACGATGGGCCAAGGTCACAAAAGAACTCCCAGAGTGAGGTCTATTTTATTCACAAGGATAAGAAAAATAAATGACAGGGTGATGAGGTGACTCTGGGTCTTGCAGCCGACGGGCGAAAATCAGGGACAAAAGTGGTAACATAAGTGAACTGTCAAAAAACTAATTTGACTATTGAATAGAAGCTGAAAATAATGATTTTCCCACTATGGGGTAAAGGAGGTTTGAGTGTGAAAGTCCATATGTGTGAACGAAGCAGCGATGCACACAAAGTGTGTTTGCAGTTGCTGTTCTCCACCAGAAAAAGCTCTTTCTCAGTTTCAACCTATCATCTTTCATTTTATTTTCCCCTTTCTTCTGAGATGTCACCTGCAGAGCTACATGCTAACACTCACACGCAAAAAAGGTGCATTTTCAACCCTAATTTTCTTGTCATTATGGAAAGGTTTCATGCAGCGCTTTTCCCCCTGAGGAAGCTGTAAAAGAACCTGGAAGCTAATTTATGCCAGATCCTGCTGGCAGCAGATTCTGCAAAACCTCTGCAGGCGAGGTGCTTTGTATGTATCTGTTAGTTTTTACACCTAAGCACAAATTACACGTTGCTGAAAAGAAACTTGTCAAAACATTGCTTAAAGGCGTCATAGCAAATTAGAGATTTTATTTATATTGCATGTGAATTATCACCATGAAACATGTGATTACGTGGCAATAAAACATAAACATAATTTGACTAACCTGCGATTTCTTTGAGTGGAACATGTGAATGAGTGAATGATTAGTGTAAAAGTGTTTCATAATGCAGCCATCGTTCCTTCATCAATGCTTTTTCGGTGCCTGTCTGATCCTCTTTAGTTTTTTGTGGGGGTTGGTCTTGCACTTATTATCATAGACAGTAAATGAATCAACTCCAGTTAAATGAAAGACAACAAAAACAGTTCAAGGTCTGATAGGAAGCAATTTTCCAACAACACAAAACATCAAATTTCTCTGCTCATTAACTGATCAACTTTATAAGATTAAAGCTAAACTTTAGCTTTAATCTATTTTTATTATTTTTTTATTATTTTAAGCAAATTCAAACAAGGCCAATCAACAAAACATTTAATATATTTTTTCAAAATTTTCCCTTTAAACCTTTCCGTAAAACCGACTCAGATGTGCCACAGCTGTCAATGTCACTCCAAACATACATCAGCAGAATACATATGTCAGACACAGTAACCCTCACATATTACTTATCACATGGCAGAAGTGTGAACTGCTGCAGTCACTTTAACAAGCACTTATTGCTTGACCTTTATATATAAACTCCCACCAGTCACTTTATTAGAGACACCTGACTCGCACCAAAACCTTTTTTTTCACTTCAGAACTGCCTTTATTCTTTGCGGCAAAGATTTAACAAGGTGTTTGAACCATCCTCTGAGATTTTGATCCACGATGACATAATAACATCACACGTCGCAACAGATTTAACAAGGCACTTGCGTCAATACCAAAGCTCTTTCTTCCCCATTCTGATGTTAGGTTTAGACTTCAGCAAGCCTTCTTAACCACATCGAGAAGCTTAAATGCAATGAGCTTCTGAAATGTGATTGGCTGACTCACTATTTGTGCTAGCAAGAAATTATTCAGGTCTACACCGTGTTCCAAATTATTATGCAAGTGATATTTTCTCAGATTTTCTTAAATGGTCAATGCAAATGATGGTCAATATAATTTTCAAGTCATTAACTATTACAGTATAAATCAAATTTTACTGAACAAAGCTCCCCTTGAGAACAGTATTTTTTCCAAAAATAAAAAACTCAAAATGCACTGTTCCAAATTATTATGCACAGCAGATTTTATAAACATTTTATGGATTATAAAGAACTGCAAACGGTCAGTCTTTGAATGTGTAGCATTAAGTGGTCACATGTACTAAAATCAAAAGCTGTTTCAATCAAAAACATCCTAACAGACGAGTTACATGTTAACAAAAGACCCCTTCTTTGACATCACCTGCACAATTCTTGCATCCATTGAACTTGTGAGTTTGTGGAAAGTTTCTGCTTGAATTTCTTTGCAGGATGTCAGAAAACCTTCCCAGAGCTGCTGTTTTGATATGAACTGCATTCCACCCTCCAAAGGTTCTCAGTAGGGTTGAGGTCAGAGGAGGATGGTGACCACACCATGAGTTTCTCCCCTTTTATGCCCATAGCAGCCAATGGCACAGTGGTATTCCTTGCAGCATGAGATGGTGCATTGTCATGCATGAGGATGATTTTACTACTGAAGGTACAGCTCTTCTTTTTGAACCATGAAAGAAAGTGGTCTGTCAGGAAGTCCATATACTTTGCTGAGGTCATCTTCACATCTTCAGGGACTCTGAAGGGGCCGACCAGCTCAGGTTTCGGCCCAAAGTATGACTCCACCACCTCCTTGCTGATGTCACAGCCATGTTGGGACAAGGTGGCCATCCACCACCAATCCAATACTGCGTCCATCTGGACCACCCAGGGTTGCACAGCAGTCATCAGTGAACAAGTCTGTTTGAAAATTAATCTTCATGTGCCCACTGCGATCGTTTCTGCTTGTGAGCTCTGATTAGGGCCCCAATAGTAGGTTCATGCACCACAAGCCTCTGGAGGATCCTCCACCTTGAGGATCCAGAGGCACCAGCAACTTCAAATTACTGTTTGCTGCTTTGTAAGGGCATTTTAACAGCTGCTCTCTTAATCCGATGAATTTGTCTAACAGAAACCTTCCTCATTATGCCTTTGTCTGTACAAACCCATCTTTGTTCTGAATCAGCTATGATAACACTTCAGTTTTTATTAAATATCAAATGTTTTCATATCTTGTCATACGGCACCACACTATCTGATGATTTTCGTCAGCAGAGATCCTTTCTCTTTTCCATATTGCTTGAAACCTGTGGCCTGCTTAATAATATGGAACATCCTTCTTAAACAGATTTTCTTTAATTGAGCCCACCAGACAAACTAATCAACCCAGCTTTCTGAAATAAATTATAGTGATTCAAAGAGCCCTGACACATATTATCATCTATAAATTTAATAGCACAACAAAAAATTAAATCTTTATGACACTTAAGTCCAGTATGCATACTTTGGAACAAGGTGCATGTAGCAATTTGTTCGGTGAGTGTACCGTGTCTTATCCTTCAAATAAATAGTAACTAGAAAGAATGATGTTCGACAAAGAGTTTCTCTCATGTCGAGTGGGGTTTGAAGAAGACTCAAGTGTAGAGGTTGGCTGGCAAAACGAGATTTCTCTCAATAAAAAAGCAAGAAGAACTTATATAAAGCAGTGAGACAACAATACTCAACGGAGAATCCATCAGAAAACTGAGAGGCTTAAATATAGAGATGGAGGTGGTTGATTATCAACAGGGTGCAGCTGGGAGTAGAGACCAACAGGTAGTGATTTAAAATGAATAATTAAAACTAGGGACTGAACAGAGACTCAGCAGAAAGTAATACCACTGATCTCAGGGAGCTAAATCTAACCGTACAAGGAACAAAACACAAAAGTAAATCCATTCATCATTTTCCTTTCGGCTCAGCTCTCTCCTAGTCTCTACAGACGGTTTCCAATCTGTCTATTGATCTCTCGCCCCGTCGTTCCCTCCTCCATGAACACGACCCCATGATACTTTAATTCCTCCAATTGGGGCAGGACCTCGTCTCAGGTCACAGTCTCAGACTTGGAGGATAAATACAGAAACTGAAAAACAAGCAGTGAATATGGCAAAACATGTTAAGCAACAATAAGGAAGAAAAACTAAAACCCAAATGTTCAAAGATTCTGACACTTGCTGAGCTTTGAGCTGTGATGGTTCTTCACATTTGTCCATCAATGAAATTAAATCAAGGAGGGAGCCTTGCCAATAAACTTTACAGCAAGCATATGGTGACAATGGAAAGAAACAATTGTCTTTAAACAGAAAGAAATTGTATTAGTGGCCATCTGCCATGAGCAACTGTGGGCTGACAGAAAAGAAGGAAGACAGAAAAAACCCAGAAGCACTGGACCAGGAAAACTTTGTGAAAACCTTTGTCTCTCATCTTCAGTTTTTTTGCTGCACTTTGTAGAAATGACTCATAAATAGTAAGAAAAGCTTAAAACTGCCTTGATTTCATGTTTTTAGTCCATAGTATTTCATTTACTTCAAATTAGGGCAATGTAGATATTTGAACTAGCAACTTCAGACGACCCCTAAGTGAGCAGACAGACTGCTCTATCTATTCCTATATTATATACTTATATATAATATGAATAGTCACAAATATGACAAGATAATGAACAAGATTTATATCCTCATATTCCTGCAGACTTAACTTTTGCAGAAGTTACCCAATATCAGTCATCTGTAGAACATAAAGATAAGTGCTTGTCAGATTTTATTTTTTTAAGTGCAGTAAAAGACAAGGCCATTTTCCCCAAATATAACAGTCTGAGATGGGTCAAAGAGGTTTAATCCCATGGGGTATAGGCATCATCAATCATTTTTAGTGCTGATGATCAAGAAGCGGGCTGAGCTCAGGACATCCTGCCAACATCAAATGGAGCCAAGAGACTACTGAGTTCAGAAATGTGACTGGTGTTGCGGTTGCCTGAGAGTGCAATCAAGTTTCAGACAAGGGGAAGAGGTGCTGACAGAACCACCATCCATTAAGAGTTTTTCAAAAGCGGCGCTGAAAGACGGCAGAGACATCCTCCACCGCTGCCTTCGGAACTAACGAATCTGTTCTTGACATAGATCCCATCAGCTCCCATTCCTTCTTTTTGTTAAACACTGTGCACACAAAAAGTGAACTTCGGCGCCATAGTTATTCTGGTTTTCATGTAAGTTTCAGTAAGTGCACCATTGTTGGAAAATATCAAACTCTCTGGGGAAATTAAGGCGTTTATAGTCATTTTGGAGCTCTGTGTCAGCCTGAACTTAGTCAGAGGTTTCGGGAGCAGTGTGTGCCGCTCATCAGAGGAAATTCCAAAACAGCTAATTTGGAGAGTGCTTCAGTGTGTAAAAGTTTAAAGGACACATATTTGTGTTGAAGCAGTCAGATTTAAAAATTAAACTGTGTCCCTGTGGACCTTTAACACATCATGACTCAACCACAAACATCAAATCTTATCTTTAAGCGGCAGAATTACCTGTTTTCCAGGCACAAAGTGCCATTTTATAGCATGACTACATTAACGTATGTTGTTAAAAAATTCTACATATATCAAATATAACTTAAAATAAATTTTACTCTGCAACTGAGGAATTTTGAACAGCTGAATGGTTGCCGTGGGAGATTAAATAATTTCTCAAACAAGTTTGAAAGAATCAAGGAAACACTTCAGGTATATTTTAATGAGTAAATAACATTATAACACGATTATATTAAAACTAAAAAGAGGCCAGTTTTATGTGACAATGCCAATTTAAGGTCCAAAAGTTCCACAGAATATACTACACAACATTTATGGCACTGGGTTAAATGTATGTTGAATTATAAAGTAGTTAAACAGCAGCAAAGCAACACATTTTTCCTGTAATGGTATAAACATGACAAGAATTTATAAACTACAGAATTACACGAAGACTTTAAATATTATAAACATACTTTCAGGAAAGCTTAAAGGGAACAACATTAAAAGGATGTTATCTAGCTTGATAACAATTACACACACAGACCCCACACACAGTTTAAAATGGCAGCTGTGGGGATGCTTTATCGATTTGTGATCAAACCTGCAGAGGCAATTCAAACCGTTTTATGCAACAGAGGAAATTCCACTGGGCAATCTTTTACAAATGACTGGACGGCTGTGTGTGCAGCTCCACAGGAATGGAGCTGCACTTCCATGTATGCTGGAAGTCAGAGGATCCAGCATACGTGGAAGTGTATGCTCACACACTTCCACGGTGTGAGCATACACACCGTGGAAGTGTATATACGTGTGTGTAGTCGCTGTGTGCAATGCATTCTACATATTACTAATGAGTGAGCATTCAAAATGATCAGGCAGAGAGTTTGAAAAGGTTCACAGAAAATACTGTAAGTGTAAAATAATCAGGACAGAGATTGAAGAGTAGAGGAGGGATAAAAGTGGAGAGAGAGAAACTGAAGATGCTGAGACAAGAGCGTATAGAGAAAAAAACAGTTAAAACTACTACAAAAAAGAGTGCGAAGAGAAATTAAAAATACATTTTATTTTTTATTTCTTATCATGATCAGAGATATATATTTTTAAATCATTCATCCTTTCTCACTGTTTGCTCTTGCTGTTTCCTCTTGTGGCTCTTGCTCCCCCACACAGTACAGATGGCTTAATTAGCATCCATCTTCACAAAAGACACCCAGACAAAGGGATGACCACCAGTAGAGCACATATTTAGCAGGCGCCGTTCAGAAACCTGTCAGGCTTATCACAGCTTTTGGAATAATAGATTCAGGTAAAAAAAAGGGTGATGACAGTGAACAGACATAATATTGAAAAAACAAAAATTTGGAAAATCCTTGACACCAGATAGCTTTGAAAAATCACTCTGTATAGAATGTTGCCAAAAAAGTAAATAAATAAAAAAAATAATTGGACATGAACAAAATTGTACAGAAACAGCTGAAGGAGTGGTTTGCTAAAGCAGCTATTTGTGTAATTACAAAGTGTGTAAACCAAACCTTGATTAAACGATTCATTAAACACTTTCTGAGTTGCACTTTCTTTGCCAAGAATAAAAAATAGTATCCAGTATCACTGAACTTTAGGCAAAGTATTTTAGTTTCTACTGTCTCACACTGGGCAAACAGATTGGTGTTAAGATCTTCAAGAACCTGAATGCAGGTCAATTAAAAAAGCTCAAGTGGAGAAAAGTAACATATTCCTTCCTTGTAAGATTTGTTAAGTTTTCCAACAGAAAAATCTTTACACTATCAGTAAACAAACAACTACCAATAATACTATATCACAGAACTTCTTAGACCTCCATGTGTATTTATGCACACGACTTGTTGACATTTCAAAGTTTTGGATTAACTTTTCAGATGTTATATTTTGTGCTCTACTTTCAAACACTGTTTTTGTCAACAAGGGAGAAATAGAAGGTGAGCTTTATTCTCCAAACTTCACATTGCATTTGATCTACAAGCTAAACAGCAAGGCAGAAAGTGGACAATCATGTCTTTTGTCCCGTAGGAAATGGGAGCTTCAAGAAATCAGTTACAGCAACAGAGCTCGATTCAAACTTCCCCAAATCAAACTGGAGTTCGATTGAGGCGGACTGAACAGAGCCGGTGTGTTGTGGGACAGAGGCTCTTGAGAATGGGATTCAGAAACCCCTGCTGTAAAGAGTGCTGTAAATCTCAGAAAATCAGTCCACTGAATGTTTCTGCTGTTTGCATCTCTGGTAAACAACAACCCTGCAGATTAAAAACACTTCAGCATGTTACAAAAAAAAACATCCACTGAAGAAATCTACTACTTTGCAGACAACCTCATCTTTTCTTTCTTTTAAAATCAGAAAATTTCTTCCTGTAGCTCAGTTGGTCTGTTTTCTTTTAGTAAAATGTATATTTTTTAATTCCAAGACATCAAATACATTCGAACATCCCTTCATAAATAAAGGCAGAAATGATAAATGACGTGCCGTTTCCTCGGGAATCCCTTTAATGTAGCTTTTTTAGGGTAGCAGCCTCCCTATAGGACCCGGCTGTCAACTTCAGAGATACCACATGTGTTGGATCATCGGTTCACTGGGGATCGACTCTTTCCTTCTCCGGATTTCCATCGTTTGAGGTTTCCAGCAGCGTTGTGGTGTACATATAAAACCCTAGCAGTGCCTCACATGCTAATGTTTTTTATGTGATGAATATTACAGGTAACATCTGGACTGAGACATTTCTGATAACTCAGTGGGAAGGCCTCACTGGAGAGGGTTGACTGAAAAAAAAAAAATTCAGTAACTTCAGTCTTACTTTTCGGTGAAAGACCAACAAAGAAAATGTGTAATTCTGAAGAGGAACAAAAAGATGGGTAATTTAAAATTTAGTTTAAAAAAAAAAATCTGTAAAAAAAATGTCTTTGAGTTCTGTTTATGTCAATGTTCATAAGATCCAGTGCATCCAATTCTCTCCAGTCATCGAATCAGCATTTAGGGTTTGATTTCTGATTTTTGCTGTGATGCCAAGTGCTGCGTTTTGATGTTTTGCTTTAAAGTATGTAAAATGGTTAAGAGAAATACAATAACTGGTAGGGAAAAAAAAAAAAGAAATCACAGAAAAAATTGATTATAGCTGCACATGACTGATCACGCCATTCCTCGTGGCACGAGGAAGTTGTGTTCATGTCAAAAAGGACACAAGTTGGCTGATGTTCTGCACATCACAAAGCCCAAGAAAATCCATACAAACTGTTATCTCTGAAAATATTGAAACTGCTGTAGTGAAAGAAACAATTTACAAAATCTATAAAACCTAACAATAATAAAATGAGTCCCCCCGCCACCCCGATCTTCGTCTCTCCCTCCATTTCTATTTGCTGCCGAAATGAAGCTGGTTTTATTGGGAGGAATCAGCTGTGTTATCATCAGCAGCACAGACTAACGTCCCTCAACACGAGCATTGTAATGCAAAAATCAATTCAAGGCTTTAATTATTAAATGAGCATTGGTGTGCAGTTTGTAGTAATGCTAGAGACTCATAAAAGATTAAAATCATTAAGTGTGACTAGCATTTTTTTTGTGAGTGAGGGAGAGAAAGATTAATAGACCAATACATAGCTGCTTTCTGAACAAGCAGAAAGCTTTTCGGTTCCCAAGAAAGACTTGCAAAAAATAAAGCGACTGCGGTCCTGCCGGTCAGATGAATGTTCAGTTGGATCTTATATATATATATATATATATATACCCCAGGATTAAAAGCCCAAACATAAAACAACCTCAGCACCAATCATGACTGAATTTAACTGTATTTAAATCGCTCCATTTATTTAATAATTAACAGCAGCCGCACGTTCAACCACGTATTTTATTTTTTGCGCAGTATGACCATTTCCCTGTCAGGATGTTCTTGTGTGTGTATTTAATCACAGTTGTGTGAAGTGTCTTTTTGTGAGACTTTGAAACACCATAATGTGAATCTCGTCACTCCATGCCTGGGGTCTTAAAAAAAAAACGTGTTCACAGCGTGAGACGTTCAGGTGTAAAGCTTTGTAGTTTTAGCTCTTTAATATTTGACAACTCTGAAGTGACACTGGCCCCGTATTGGAGAGAGGAATTAAACAAATCATTGATGAGCTGTCATTATAAACTCGGTGCCAATGTTGCTTGATAATTTGTAGTTTTAAAACTACAAATTAATGTTGAAAGAGCATGCTTCAAATCAAAAGTCTGATTTATTAGAAACCCAAAACTCATGATTTATACGCTTTTTAAAAACATTTTTTTATATCATTTTAAGCCTCTCAATTGAGTTTTTCTGTATAGGAGCAAAAGTTATATTTATTTCCAGAATAGGTTGGTGGCCCCATCTGTGTTTTCACTGCTGGATTATCTGAAAGCACAGCTGCCTCAGTGGCCTGCACTCCTTTTTTCTGTTTCTTTTAGATGATGACCATCAAATGATAACTAGTTTCCTGAGGGTTTTCTTTTCCACTGAAGAGATTTTTTCCCCCCATCTCATCTCCAGTTTTGTATGTCTTTTTTATTGTGTATACATAACAACCAGGAAGGGTTTTCTTCTATTTTGGTGCCTCTTTCCACATACACACAGCATCCATGGAGCATCATGGACTCAAAGACCTGCTGCCAGCGCCAGAACTCAGGGAACCTTCTGAGAAGGGCACAGAGAGCAAAGAGAAAGAAATGTTATGGATATTTGCTTTTTTGAGAAATCATAGGACATTATGTAATATCCCAGTGAATCTAAAAAAGGTTACAGAGAACACAAACACCTTAGATGTGAAACTTCACATAAATGTAACAGCTCTCAAAGACCCTTCAAAATGCGAAGAGTCTAACTAAAATTGTACTACTCCAATTCCCAAATCTTCACATCTTCAAAATCTAATATCTTTTCTTTTTAAAACTAAGTGCTAGTTCACCCAGATAAACTTTTAGAAACCCAGTTTCCTTCTGAATGGGCAAGGAGCCTTGCTCTCAGAACCAAGCCTGAACCAATCTAACCAGCCCGTACTTGTTAGATTTGATTGTGATTAAGTGATAAAGGAGTAAATATTAAGTTGATTGATAATATAATGAACCCTTGGAATGAAAACCAGGAGTTTTGACCAAAGTCATACATTTTAAAAGACAGTTATGCCTGATACTGTTTACACAGTTTTAGTGTCAAATAGGTTTGAACACTAAAATTTATAACCTATATTTTTTATTACCTATATTTTATTGATTAAAGTGTAATAATTTTATTGAAGCTGAACAGATTTTCTGAAAATTATTTAAAATTCATGTGCTTCTCTTAATTAGTGATTACCATTTGGCAGAATACATAAAAAAAGAAAATAATATTTCTAAATAAATTTTGATTATGCAAAACTAAATCCCATTGATTAGAAATTATGCCTGCATATTGATATGTCTAATGGAGAATAACTGCGATTACACAATTCATTTTCTAAAATCCTGTTGTCCTCTTCATATAAAAAAAATATTTAGAAATATTTTTTGCCACAATTTACATTTTCTTGGAGAGCAGTGTCAGTTTGGACCGTTAGGTGCTACAGGGCCAACCCAGCTGTGAAAAGAGCCCTCTGCATGTTATTAGGCTATTTATTGCTCCATTTGTGGCTTTAAGGCTGCTCAGATGCTCTCAGGAAATGAATTAGTAAATGCTTTGTTTGCAGAGAGGGGATTATGAGATTCAGGTCTCAGAAATAGCTGAGCTTCACAACGGAGCAGAGACTCTAAATCATTACAAATGTTCTCTTCTCTTCTTCCCTGTGTCATTACTGTCCATTTTTTCCTTTGGACTTGAGGGCCTTGTGGCTTCTTCCACTTTCTTTATGCTTCATTTATAATTCATTTTATTCCCAAGAAATTCTCCTTCTCAAGACAGGTAATGAGTTTCTGTCATAAACCTTTGTATATTCTGTACTTGTTTATATATATTGGAATGAGCTATTACACACACAATGTAGAATTATGCATTTATGCTCATTTTATGTTCATGCTTTTACCTAAATGTCAGGCAAAATCTGCTGTCTGGAATTGAAACTAAATATATAAATATATGGGGTATACTATTGAAACAGCTATTGAATGCGAATAGTTTCTGATTGATCCATCGTTTTTAGGAACCTACCTTTAATCTTTGCCATTGCTGTATTTGATTAAAATCTCTACACCTAATGTTTCATTTCTTATTGTATGGAATTCAGACTGTAGTGGGACAGAAAAATGAGTGGCAAAAACCACAATTAGTTATATAAAAAACATGAGTCATGTCATTCTTGATGTTGCAAATGTTTAACATGCTCCTATACTTTGCCAGCCTGCTTACACACCATCACACTTTTGCTCGTCTCCGTCGTATTTCAATGCTGTATGCCACATTAAGAAGAAATTCAGCATCACCTCCCTACTTATTGGCATGATCTCCAGCAAAGAAAGTGCTAGGAAGCTTTATCAAAAAACTTAGTGGCATGAATATTGCATGTTAGAGACACCATATGTATCACAAAAAATATATGCTAAAATTATTTTCTTGCTTCACTATGCAGGTGCTCTTTCTACAATGATGACGGGTCACTCACTTCAGCATTCTAAAAGCTTCAGGCAGCTTATGTAGCAGGACAGCCTGACCTGTTTTCTGTTCAATTCCATCCATCCATCCATCCATCCATCCATCCATCCATCCATCCATCCATCCATCCATCCATCCATCCATCCATCCATCCATCCATCCATCCATCCATCCATCCATCCATCCATCCATCCATCCATCCATCCATCCATCCATCCATCCATCCATCCACTTTGAACTATGAGATGCCTGAACCACCTTAATATCCAACCATATGGACTGTATGAAATGGGAATGCATCACACTCAACAATTTATAGTTGTGACAGGTTTTCATTTTGTCATGTCTAAACCCTTGCCAAAATATGTTTTTTGGCCAAACTCTGATTTTAATTACATCAAGTTATGGAATATATAAACATGTTTATATACAAGGCCTTTGAGCTACATTTGTATTTGGCATTTTCTGTCAAAACTTTAGGACCAATACAGAATAGCAAGTATTGATAGTTCAGCAGACTTTTCTTTTCAGATCCTCAACAGTTTGTCCAAGAAAGCAAACAAAGGACAAAGCTGGCAATTTGTTGGACAAACATCATCTAATGTCAGACTCATTCACTCAGTACTGGAAAGCTTCACTGATATTCCTATGTTGTGCTCAGTGGGAGCCCCTGGATGCTGCCAGGATGCAAAAATCACAAGACGGGCATAATCTTTAACTTAGAAGGATGTTAGTTTTAAAGAATCAACAGTTTCTCCAGAGGTGAACGCATATTTAAATTTAGTCCATATTGGCCATCTCAGATTTTCTGGTTCTTAACCTTAGTTTTTGCGACACACCTATTGCTCACAAGTTCTTTTACATGAATTAAAAGGTGACTAAAAAGGTTCATTTTCATTCATAATATGTTGATTGGAGCACGGTTGCTAATACATTATTCAATCAAGTTTATTTGTGCAGCACGTTTTAGCAACAAGGCAGTTCAAAGGGTTTTACATTATAAAAACAAAAATAAATAGTCATAAGAAGAACATACAGTCACCAATTGAGAAACCGATCACGCACATTGTATTTTGTCGAGTGCCATCATCAAAATCATCAATACACATCATACATGTTGGTCAATGTTCCATTTATTAGGGTTCAAAAGCTACTCTGAACGGGCAGATTTTAGTGTTTTTTATATTTTAGGGTCTACTCACAGTTTTTGACATTATTTATAGACATCAATAATACACATCATAAAACATTACAGTGCAAAATTGTTGTGCTAAAAATGGGAGGTTATAAAGTATTTGGATAATGCTTGTTTTTTTGTTTTTTTTTATCTTGTTACATGCTAAAAGTATTACATGCCTCTGGAGATTGTTATGGAAATTTCATTTATCAAAGAATGAGAATCTGTTTCAATAATAAGAGAAAGATAAATCTTTGTCTTTATTTGAAGGCGAAAGCGTTCGAAGACCCGTCTCACTGAACGCAGTCAGACACACATCACATCATTATATAGTCACAGCAAGGCAAAGATCCACCCAAAGTTTGATCTTGTCTCTATTGCCAGTGGTCCATCTGGCAATAGAGACAGAGACAATCCTCATGACCCACCTCATGAACTATCACTTACCTTGTGGAGGGGATGATTTTATGGCAGGAAAGAGAGCAGGAGAAACTTCTAATTCGTCTTTGTCAATACATGAGTGCAGGGTCAAACAAGGGTACAACTACACTTCACATGTCAGTCCTTTAGGACAATTGCAAGGTTAAGCATTTTACCCAAGATATCTTCATGTCTCCTATACTATCACAGCTGCGGAAACATCTAAACTTTATCTGGAAACTTCTTTAATGGAAAACACATCTTGCAGAAATACAAAAACACAGCAGATACAATCAGTAAATGAATGGTAAAAATGTATCATCAGTTCCATTAAAGATGAAATAAGGCTAAAAACCAAAATTTCTATTACAAGATTTGTTACTTTTTGTGAAATATTCAAAATGATAGTGAACAGAGGTCCACACAAGAACAACCCTGATCATCTGTATGCCTGTCATATTTACATATCCCCACTTTCAACTGTTTATCTTTGTTTTAATTCACGATGCGGACAAATCTGAACTGCTCCTCTGTATCTTCACATGGCAACACAGGTCGTCATTCAGATACCTCCAAATGTGGAATATATATATAATTTCACGGCAAGATATGACACGAGTTTAAAAAGAAAATTGCTGGACTATTTTATGCTGATTTCATCCTGCATGAAGCGTTTCAATCTACATAATGTCCTTATCACCCAGTGCCACAGGGGCAGCTTCTCTCCACGTCTTATCTCCAGTTTACTGTTTCTTTCTCTCATCTTATTCGTGCTGGCTTCTTGTTGGGTTTTACATAGTCTGTTTTCTTTTTAATCCTCAAATTGTTCCTTCTTGTCTCCGACTGTGCATATAGAAAGAGACAAGGAAGTAGGACCCTCTGCTCTTTATATCACAAACATACACACAAACACCTAGCTCCATTCTTCTTCTTTATAGTGGCCTCAGGATTTAATTGAGTTGCTGTCAGAAATAGCAGTTGTTCAATTTCTCAGCTGTTGAAGGGCTTGCATGAGGAAAGTGAGCGGTAGGGTTTTTTTTTCTCCTATTATATGAGCTGCCATTCAAACCTCTGGAACAGAAAGGATTGGAAACAAATAGAGAGTAGCAAAAAATATCAGATTCTGCATCACACGAGGGCTTATGTGTTTATTTTGGTATTTTCTCGTAAGAGTAAATCACTGGAATTATGAGCAAATCTCTGCTCCATGTCACGATAAATGATAATATTGCTGTTTTAAGGTCATTTTCAAGTAAAATAATGTTAATGACAAGAACAAGTTCTGAAAAATCAATACATTTTAAATTCTAATGAATACTTGACAACTAGAACAGGAAGACATTTTAAATATTCAAAATAAATAAAACAGCAGCAAATAAAATAAATTATAAATTCTCTGTAAACAAGACTGTCCTTCAAAAACTGTAAATCATACCAACAGAAATTGAGCTTGTTTTAATTTATCATGTGATTAATTGATTTATTGCTTGTTGTGACAGGCTGTCTTTACATTACCTATTTTTCTTATTTCTTGCATAGTTTATACCTGAAGTCTGGAACGCAGCAGAAATTGGGAACTATTTCAGTAATATAGTTACTCTGTTTGAAAACAACATCAGTTAACCTTAGCACAAGCGTAAGCATCCTTTACCACCTTAAAGGCAATCCCTTGCAGTGAAACGTTTTCATAGCAACAAGACCAGCTTTACCTTTGAAATAAACAAAGCAAGCTTTAAAAATATATACCTCACAGAAATTATTCTGTTTTATTGTAATGTGGAAGGATCATAATTACATTTTTAGGTGGTGAAATTATAAAAAAAAAAAAAAAACACATTTGCAACAAGTAAAGTTATTTTTTGATTAATGTAAGTCCACTTGAGCCAATTACATATTTATGGAAAATGAAGGAATCTACTTCCAAAAATAACTACTCACATAAAAAAGGAACTACTAAAATCACTCCCTCTTATCGCTCTTCAAGCACTATGTTGATATCTATTTAATTTTAGTTTAAGATTTGAGGAGCCATTCTGAATGGGTAAAACTGCCCCATTAGGAGTTAGACATCAGCTTTAGTTAATAAAAAGTTCAAGCCTAATTACCAGAGAATATTAAGCACAGTAGTATTTACAGAAACTGAGGCACTGACAAAAAACCCCTCTTCTTCTTGAAATGGAGTCCCCTCTGAAATTAAATCTGTGGTTTATTTCTGGCCACAGATGTCACCTGGGATATGTGGAAGTTGGGATTCAAACTAGCAACATTCTCTCTTCTCCTGTTCCTGGGCCACAGCAGCTGCAAATTTTGGCTGAAACAAAGCTAAAGCAATTTGGGTTTAATCTGCCTCTAATTATGACTAACTACAAAGACTTTTGTGATTGTAGGCAGAGAAAATGCAACTGCTTAAATTTGTCACACTGATTAGGATTAATCCTTTTTTAGTAATGTCTATAAGAAACAGTTTTCAACTTCTTCGGCCGAGTCTCCCAAAGCAGATAATTATCAAGTTCCATTACGTTTACAATTGAATAGGTTGTGTAAAGCCATATGACCGTAATGCAATGGCAGGAGCTTTTCTATCTATACGGATTACTCTGCTACCATCAGCAAAAAGGGAGTGACTTAATAAAAACGCGAGGAGAGTTTTGTCGGAGTAAAATACTGGGGTTTAAATCCAGCTATCCTGAAGATTACAGCTCCTTCCAGTGAAAAAGCACTCTTTGATGATCCATCTGGAGCACGAAATTACATCAAAATTAATCAACAGCTCATGTGAGGAGAGCAGAGAGAGGACATAAATAACCTTGTGCACAAATACAGTATGTATACTGAATGATTGATGCAGCTGTAGCTTGCATCAGCTGTGACTAGTGCCACTGAGATGTCGTTTGTGAGTAAAGCATCATAAAAAATAAAATACAGACCTAGTCCTGAACCTCTAATGTATTTTGGTAAATTGCAATTTGTTTTTAAGTTTTGACAATAAACTTGTGTAAATTTAGAATGATTTCACATGGACTTTTTATATTTTGTTTCTTGCCTGTGTATAATGTGTCACAATTTCACTTCATTTAATTTCAATTAGTTGTTTGTGTCTGTCAGAAACCTAAGATACTTTCATTTTTACAACTTTTAGTTGTCAGATTGGCTTCACTGTTTCTGTTTTTACCTTGTAGAGATTTCATTTATGGCTGATTCTCCTATTCATGTCAAGCTATTAGGAAGAAAAAGCTTTATGCATTTTTATATAGTCAGTGTACATAAATGATCATAATATACAAGCTTCTTTAACAATTAATATTAGGGATCTTAAGGTGTGCCACTGTTTTAAATGTTTTTCATGTCTTCTAAGATTCCTAAAACTATTTTTTTCCCCCGTCAAGAAATCATCTGCAGTTTTCCAGTAAACTCTGTGCTCCACTGCAAGCTGATAGGACGAGCTTCGGCTATTACAAAATGATTAATGCATGAGAGCACTCCAATTACAGGTGCCGATTTTACTATGTAGACATTGCAACTGATTTCACTACTGAATCGTCAGTGAAGGCGGCAGCCTGACAGCTGAGAAGGATGTGAATCTTTGTGAGAAAATAATTACAGTGACAGCCGGGATAGGCTCCTGTCCTCACAACCTTGAAAAGGAACAAAGCAGGTAAAAAGTAATGTCAAACGCACACTGGCCTGAATTACTTTGCTCAGCCGTTATTGAGTAAACCTGAAGCAAGTTCTTACAGCTGCATGGGGGAAAAAAACTGTTCCTCTCAAACAAATGTTTTGCTTCTTTTACAGAGATTCAGTAGATTGTTTTTGTTGTTGATGTTGTCAAACTCTGAGAAAATCTTTGTTGGTGGCCAATGCAGAATAATGTTTTAAAAGAATAATACAGATCTGAGTAAAAGTTTTCAGTGTGGTTTAAGAAAACTATATATACTTTATAGAGGCCGTTACCAAGGGTTGCATAACCAGTTGGTATTTTAAGGGTGTAATTGATTAGATACTTTTTCCCCTCTTAATAAATGAAATCACTTAATGAGAACTGCCTTTTAGGTTATCATCTGATATCATCATTTCTTTAATTGGAAACCTTTAACTATAACAAAAAAACTGACGTAATTAAAAAGGTGCAAACATTTTTTCAGAACACTCCAACATAAAAGTAGATTTCAAAAATTATGCTTAATTAATTAAATAAAACTTACAGAGGCCCAACTTAAGTTTTAGACAAATTGTTTTTCTAAAAAAAAAAAAAAATAATCAATTTAAAAAAAAGTAGACATGGTTGATTCAATCGCGTTTCTGTAAGAAAGTATTGTTCCGCTCACCATGCAGTCTGAATATGTTGGTTAAGGAAGCAACTGTTCCAGCAGCAGGGAGCATTTGGACACACGTTAAGAGGAAGTCTTGTAGACAGTGCGGTGAGATTAAGGAGCTCCAGTGTGTTACAAAGGGTGGATTCTTGCCCAGGGCTCCCAGCAGGTTTCAAGAGATTGACAAGGAATGGATATTGTATTATAGCTTCCATGCAACATGCAGTGCTGGAGGGATCCTGCTATAGTGCGAGTGCTCACTATTGCATCTGTCATGCAGGGCCGGGGCGGTGATGATAAACAACTTGGAGGCTGTCTGCCTGTGATATCATGCTTAATGGCCCTTGCAGCTTCCTGGCAGAGATACAGAAGATGCTGATTGGACCTTTTTGGTCTGGTCCTCTTTGCCTGTATCCCACCCTGAGAAGTTAGATGGCAGCCATCCAGATTTTACCCGACCCGACCAGAGCACCAAACAGCTGCACGGACAGTAAAAGATACTACAGAGGCCAGTCCATCATCAGACGTTCAGCTCTTCCTAATGAAGCAGCGCGAGCTCAACACCATAAATCTCTCAACTACATCTGTCCTGTCATGTGGCTGGATTGAGGGAAATGAGATTCTGCCTCAATGACCCTGAATTTCCTCTGTTCGACCCGTTGAGAGTGCTAAAAACATTCACCCAGGAGGCAGTAAAGAGATACAGTTTGCATGTACAGGGATGCATTAGTAGAACTCGAGTTGCTTACCGAGTATTAACAAAACTTGCAAGCAGAATTTAAATAGTTGTTTCAAACAACTGTTCAAATTCATTCTACTTGAAATATTGAAATGTGATACACTCTGAGCATCAAATTAGTATATTCTGAACTGCAATAGTGATAAAGTTAAACTTTTAAAAGTGCAGTTATTTACTGTAGAATCCTATATAGGGGAAAATAAAATCCCTAAAGCTCGAGAAAATTAAATTGGCTAAGTTATGGCTAATTTCATCTTTCACTGAAAGTGGATTTGATTGTGTAAAATAAAACAAATAAATGAAACCCTTTGCTTGCAGGTGATTATTCACAAAAAATATCTTAAACATAAAAAAATTATTATAAGCTTAAGTAGCTTAGAAAAGTCACTATAAAAATGATCAGAACTTTATCAAAAGCCCTGATAAAATAATTAGTGTTTTATAAAGCAAAATTTATAAAATTGTATTAAGCTGGAGAAATATATAAAATCAGCAACCTTCTAACAAATACCACATTGGTTGCCCTTTTACTCTTAAAACCGCCCAAATTATTTGCAGCATAGCTTCAGTTTGGTGTTGGAAACATTCTTCTGAGATTTTTGTTGATGTTGACATTGTTGCCAGTTGCTACAGACGTGTCGGCTCAGCTCAGCTCCTTTTCCACTGCAATTAATTTGAGATCTGGTCATCGCAGATTTCTTTTTTGGACCATTTTCTGTGAATCAATCCCAGTTTTCGAAAAACGTTGACCAGTCCATTTTAAACCAGCAACTATAGTATGTTCAAGTCACTTGAACATATTGTGACTTAAACATTTCTTCATCTTTCTGATTCTCAGTTTGAAAATCAGTTAGTCGAACATGTCAGGATGCATAAATGCATCTTTCTTCTGCTCTATGATTTGCTGATTTACTACAGCCATTTAATAAGCAGTTGAACTTTAACATTTTTAATCGTCATATTTGTGTACTTTCTTGTAATCTTTTTGTTAAGTGATCTTAATCAGTAGCTTTTGAGTTTTTCTTTGAACCTATGGTGGTTTTTTGACTTTTGTTTTCATCAGTCATTGCTAAATTAAAGTGAAAAAGAGATGACTCAGATCATTTTCATATATATAAAAAAATTCCCTTCTCACCCACCGCGGGTGGTTCTTATCCCCTGAGCTCAGGTCCTCTACCAGAGGCCTGGGAGCTTGAGGGTTCTGCGCAGTATCTTTGCTGTGCCTAGAACTGCACATTTCTGGACTGAGATGTCTGATGTTGTTCCTGGGATCTGTTGTAGCCACTGCTCCAGTTTGGGGGTGACTGTCAAACTGCCAAACTGGCAGTCACCCCCAAAGGCCTGGAAGGTGAAGACCACAGGCACCACTGTGGTCTTCACCTTCCAGGCCCTCTCCAGTTCCTCCCTGAGGCCCTGGTATTTCTCCAGTTTCTTGTGCTCCTTTTTCCTGATGTTGCAGTCACTTGGTATTGCTACATCCACCACGACGGCTTTCCTCTGTTGTTTATCCACTATGACAATGTCCGGTTGGTTCGACCTTACCATTTTGTCTGTCTGGATCCCCAAAGGTGGTGGCCATTCTCCACCACCTTTGGGGGTGTTCCCCACTTTGATCTCGGGGCTTCCAGTCCATATTCTGCACAGATGTTTCTGTACACTATGCCTGCCACTTGGTTATGTCGTTCCATGTACTCTTTCCCTGCCAGTATCTTGCACCCTGTTGTTATGTGCTGGACTGTCTCAGGGGCCTCCTTGCACAACCTACACCTTGGGTCTTGTCTGGTGTGGTAGATCTGGGCCTCTATTGCTCTGGTGTTTATGGCCTGTTCCTGGGCGGCCAGGATGAGGGCCTCTGTGCTGTCCTTGAGTCCAGCTTTTTCCAGCCATTGGTAGGACTTTCTGATATCAGCCACTTCAGTTATTTACGGGTGGTATATCCCATGTAGGGGTTTGTCCTCCCATGATGGTACCTCCAGCACCTCAACTTCTGTTCCCCCTTGTCTGAGACATTCACTGAGCAGATTGTCTGTTGAGGCTTTGTCCCTGATGTATCTATGGATCTTGGATGTTTCGTCATCAGTCTTTCACTCAGAAGACCCGGGTTCGAATCCAGGCCGAAACCGGCAAAAATTGCGCTATCCTGTCTGGGTTAGCGCAAGACCCTTTGAGCTACTGCCTACCTCAGACCATGAAAGACATTGAGAAGCAAGGAAACATGCCGGCTCAGACGTCGCCCGGCCAAACAAGGTCTGCGTCAGGTGTTGGGGAACTGGAGCACCTTGACGATAAATGGACTACTGGAACAAGACTGAAATGGGCGAGAGGTGAAAACTTGGATCTTTTTTTTTTTTTTTTTTTTAATATATATATATATATATATATATATATATATATATATATATATATATATATATTTAAACTATTAGCCAAACGGCAGCTCAATATGTCTGGTAATATCAGGAGCAATGTCATAACGTCAAAGCTTTCTGTTTATCCTGCTGAATGAAAAGGTTTTAATCTGATACTGGAATTATTTTTTCTTTAGTAAAAGATTCCGATGTTTCCTGCAGCAGAGGCCAGCAGGATGCAAAAGAAAACTTTTCTGAGATCTTGTTTATAAGTTATGAGATGTCAACCATAGTCCCTGTGGATGCTCCCTGGATCAAGAGAATGTGGTCATGTCTGGCTTCAAAGAGATTAAATTTTTCAGTTTTATTTTATTTTCTGAAAACAGTATGTCATCATCATGACATCATGGCTTTTGACATCTTCCAGGCATCATCGAGTTGAGGACAAAATCTCAAAACTTTCATTGCCATTCTGCGGGCACACACGTGCAGACCAGTGAAATCTTTCTCCTATTTTTTTTCTTACACACACACACACGCAAAGACACACAAGAGAGTCTCTTAAACAGGAAATACAGGCAATGATGCAATCTTAGTGTAATGTTCCGAGATGAAAAATTCTTGTGGCGTGACAAACTTCAGTCACTCCATCACAAAAAATCATTACACTTTTCTTAAACCAAATTTTAGTGTGTGGATGTGTGTTTTTTGATCAAACAAAAACCTGGAAACCTCATCACAGCCCGGAGAAACTAATGCAATTTCTTCCTGCAACAGAAATCAAGCCGACCCAGTCAGTTGCAAAATAAGTCAGTTATTTTGTGTAATCAGTTAAAATAAGCATCTATTATTATAGCCACAGTCCTGCAAGGACAAGTGGGCACAGACAATAGAAGGATGTATGTTTTCCTTGGCAGGTTGACAGTAAAAAAATGTGCAAATTTTAACATCCAAATGGTAATATTTTCTTAGCACATAGTATCATTTTATAGCACAATCAAGCAAGGTTTTACCAAGAGGTTTTTCATATGATTAGCACATGTGCAATTCTACCAGATGCTTGCTAATTGCTGCTGCCACTAGTCTGGGGAACTGTGTGGGGAAGGAGCGCTTTGTGCGGCATGAATTGTGTGGAAAGCATTTCATGTTGCTTTGATACATGGAAGTATCAAAGCAAGACTCTAAGTATGTCTTCGAAGGAGGATAAACATTATATAAAACTCAAAAAAAGTTGATTTTACATGACATTCGCCTTTTAAATCTTTGAGATTTTTGTAGAAAAAAGTGTGCACTTTCAGGATCTCAGTGGTCCCCTACCATTTCTAGCATGTTAAAGAAAGTACTTTAACAGGTGCACCATGTTTGTGCCCTACTTTCCTCTATCCTCAGTGTCAGCTCATTACTTTTATTTTATTCATCCTAGCAGTACCCCGAAGACCAAAGAGTTAGTCTTGTTGTTCTGGAAAGTTTGAGTAACTTACTCTCAGCTAATCCAAATCCTTACCTTGGGAATAACTGTGGAAACCTGTCTGCGCTGCTTAACTACTCATGCTCACCTGGAGGATCGCAGCCTTTGTTTTGACCGCCATCTTATCCACCATGCTATGCAAAGTCAAGAATGACAAGTTCTATGAGTCACTTCTCCCCTAAGATGAAGCAACAGAGTGACATTAACATTATGAGACTGAACTAAGAAGCTCACTGTAACTCTCCGCTCCTGTTTTGTTAAAGGACCCTGCCATTACGATGCTTACCATAAAGCCTTAATTCATCTTGTTAAAATTAATAAGCCTCCATAAACATAATTTTGTCTTCTGTTGTTGCTTGACAATCATACCCTGAATGAATTTTAATAAGTTGGCCATGAGCATCAGATAGTAGGTACAGGTGCAACGCCATAAATTTGAATATCATTGAAACAAGAATGTATTTCAGTAATTCAAATTCAATAGGTGGAATATGGATTTGTTACTCAAAGTTTTAAATATTTATTTCTGTTATGGCATGCGGCAGATTAAAACCCCAAATTCAGTTAATAAGATTAAAATGCATCAGAATAATAAATAAAGTATTTTAACTGCAAAATGTTGGGGTTCTGGAAAGTGGGTCCATGTATGCCGAAGGCTTTGATGCAAAGAAACTTCAAATTGCTTCATACGGCCCTTCACTGTGTCTGTATTGCTGTTTTTGTGTATATGACCTTCATGGTCACTTTTTCCAAATATGTGTTTAAACCTAAACTTTAAGAAGATGCCGATTCTGTCACTGGAGGGAAGCATGAGGTCAGTGTGTGGTGCCTCTTCAAACACTCCTTCCAGCTGCAGTTCAACATTTGAGAATATTTAATCAAACTCTGGAAAGTTTCTCAAAGCTGTCGTTATCTTTGAGTACAACCAAAGTTTGGGTGAAGAAGTTTGGCACAAAAGAACTCGGAGATCTGTGAAGAGTCTCAACTTGACAGAAAACCTGAGGCGTAAGATTTTCTTATGCTTTAGGCCTGGAGTCTGTCATGTATGCTTTTATGTCCAACATTAGTGTCTGATCTCAAGAATGCACATCTGGAAGAATGGACAAAAAACAAACCAATCCTAAACAATCTCAGACCTTTGAGATATTGCCAGAAGAGTTCAAGCTGTTATAGCTGCAAAAGGTGAACCAACATTCCAACAAATGCTATAAATTAAGAATATGCCATTTACCAGATAGATTAGGAATGAAATGTATATGTGTGGAAAGTCTGACAAGTGAATACTTTTGGAAATTTAGTTGCTGAATTTCAAGCAGTTTGTGTTCTAAATTACACACAGGTGGAAAGCTGAACTCCAGCAGCGAAGGTTCTTATTCACTCCATGAAACTCTGTCTCTCTAGTTTGGGAATATTTTACCAGCTTTATAGCTTCTGACTCTATCCAAAAATAATTCAAAAAGGTGGTTTTCTTCAGAACAGAGGCAGGGTAGGAAATATTCAAATGGCACAGGAGGGGAAGTTCTGGGATTTTTGTTTGTGACCACAGTCCTGTGTGGGTTTTAGATATTCTTCGTCCTTCTGTTCTTGTCTCTCTTTCACTAATTTATGACTGTAGTTGTATCCAAGGTTGCCTGCTTTTTTTTCCTTCTGCAAACTGTCTTTCTCACCAGCTGTCCTTCCAGCATGTTTACTATTTGATTTGATCCTATGGGGTCCCCTAATACTCCGCACAGTTGTGTATTAGGAGTGGCCTACTATTCAGTAAATGTCAGATACCTTTGGGAAGGCAAGATTAAAGTGCTGATAATAATCCTTCTGTCTTTGTCCCTATGCTTGTTTCTCTTCATCTTTCTCCTTCACTCCTCTGCCTCACTCTTCATGTGACCCTGTGCCTGACTCGTCCTTCTTTCCCTGTTCCTTATACTCCAGTCTTATTACTTCGTTTCTCATCTGTCTTCCTAATCCCCTCAAGTGCTGGTTTTCCTAAACCATATTAGCTCAGGGATCATCTTTGACTTGTTGAATTAAAATGGAGCTGGGATCTAAGTAGCAATGCTGTCAAGCCAGAACCTTGAATCTGTGAAGGAATTGGGCTTTAAAAATCTACTGGAACATTTTGGGCACACCTACTCGCAAATTCTATTACAGGTTATTGCTGACCTAATTTTCAAAACACACAAATATAATGGGTAGCAATTCACATGGTAAGCAAGAACTTTGTTTTTTTTTTAATTAGTAAACTGTTCAAATAAAACACATTGTTTTATGGCAACTTGGCTTTAAAACTAGCTATACTGACTAGCTTCTAGGCTGACATTCAATTATGAACTTATTTTCCTTTCTATAAAATGCGATAATCAATGGTTGTCTGGTGCAGATGAGAACCCGACTGTTGATAGCAATGCCAAAGAATCCCATTTCAAAAAATCTGAAGTCTCATTTGATATACAGAGGACTTAACCTGTACCTCCGGTGCCGTCTGAGAGTTATCTTAGTTCTAAGTGAGAGTTCAATGACTTATACATCAACAGATGGTTTATTGTTTTGTTTACATTATTAGAGTCTCACAATAGAAAATATTTAAATCCATGTAATCCAATAATGCATGTGCTCTATGAGGTTGTAATTAACCAATGGCAAAATTTTTATAAATAAACATTAATTATCAGCTTATAATTAACACATTGTTGTCTTGCTTTTGCAGTTTATTAGAACATGTAAGTACATATAATTTGCTCCTGGTGATTGACAGACTGTTTACGTGAAAACGATGATATCAACAATCAAAAATGCAACAATCCATTCTATAGCCACTTGGTTTAGACTAAAACTATGTGCACATAAATAAAAAGACCAACGGTATAATATTGATGCAAATGAATGAACCCTCTGATCTCGATTCTCTCTTGGCTATATTTATACTAACAGGCTCTACTTGAATGCATTGCTTTCTCGTTTGAAGTCTGCCCATCATTTCTGTTGCACCGTCACAGAAATGCCCTTTTGGAGGACCCCATTACGGATACACCTGAAACAGATAAGTGGATTATATTTATGACTATATATTGCTTTCTATTCCAACTAATGGTGTTGATACAAAAATGAGCCGTTAGATACACAGATGGTACTTTACCAATATGAATAGACACTAAAATGTGCCTGTCTGTCTGAGTGTTTACTTACCACACTCTGAAAAAGAAAGCTTAATTACATTCAAAGAAAAAGCAGTCAGTGACACTGGTGTTAAAATAATAGTTTGAGTCAGTAAACTCACTGAAATGGCTGAAAAAAGACAGTTTAATAAAACGTCTACTGTAAGAATATGTATGTTAGAAATAATAAAAAAAAACTTAGATCAAGTTTGTCTAGGTAAATAACATAACACAGGAATGTGTGCTGAGCAATAAAAACGGTTTTTGTACCAATTTAAGGATTTACCATGGAAAAGAAATTCTTATTCAAAGAAAGTTTACAAAATATTATAATATATATTATAATAATATAATAAATAATGTATTATTGTTTGTTATGAAAAATTTGCATTTTTGTTATAACATGATTCCCTCTTCAAAACCCCACTCAGTGCTGCTTTGAATCACGCCGTGAATCTCCGTGAAAACCATTTGGGAGTGCCAAATACCTCTTCTTACAATGTTTACCCTCTGAGCTGTGGGTGAAACCATTTAACCCACAGCTCAGAGGTGCCACTCCTCTAGACTAGTGGCAGCAGCAGTGAACAAACACGTGGTGGAACTGCTGAGCTCTTAACGATTGTAAACAGCATGGAAGACAGTTGTGATGATGTGCTGAAGGGGGAGAGTCGGAAAAGGGCAGAAGGATATTAAAGAGACAGAGGTCCATTTCAAAGCGCCAGATAGGGCTATGAGGTTACATTTGAGTTGCTTTTGATATATACAACATTTTCATAAAAACTGAAGGTAATATAGTTACTTCACTGTGTTGTAAAACGGCACTGTCTGGAAAATGCATATATTGCCTTTTTTGTAATTATGAGGAACTATTGAATCCTCAATTCAATTTCATGTTTTCAAAACCATCATTCTCACAAAATGTTTGAAAAATCAATATAACTTGGACATTTCACCCATGGTGATGAATGGACATCAAGCCATTAAGTCTATAGAATTTATTCATGTGTTGACATCACCTTGGAGAAAAAAAATAAAATACAAAATAGTGTCTAAAATCTATTTCTTTCTCCAGTGGTGCTTTTTAGTTTTCTGAATCTATGTCTGACCAATAGTGCATGAAAACGCTGTAAACAAAGCCTCAGATGATCAACGCCACATTAAATGTTCAACCATGCAATTATTTATGCAACAAAAACTAAGCCAAAACGATCTGTTCATTAAGATTAGCAATGTAAATTTGTAAAACAATTAAAAATCATATCAATAATATGTTCTATTTCCTGAGCAGGACATGGAGTTCAATGAAAAACACCGACTGAAGAAAATGAAACAAAACCAAAGATGAATAAATATGTAAAGAAATTTTTTAAAAAGTTAGCCCATAGGATTAATCTTTATTTTTTCACTCCACCAGCATTACTAATTTCTTTTAAAGCTGATAAAATTAGGGCTGCATTTATTTAGATACCAAACAATACAAAAAAGTTTATATCAGTTTTAAGTCAATACCAACTTTCCTTACTGAGCAAAATGCAGCAATGTTACAGGGAGCGGACGATAATCCACTAAGATTATGATTTACATAATGTGTGCAATATAAAGCTAATATAACCCGAGGCCATGGCTGAGTAATATTGGTGAAATCAGTATCTGCATATGATTTGGAATTCAATTAAGAGAGAGATTTTCTGCTTTTATATGAATTTTATGTGCATTTGTACTTCTCTTTCAGATATTGTGAGAAACTAAGGCTGAAATAAAATTTAGAAAACACAAGATCAATATTTATCCTGTTCTGATACATAATACAATGTTTCTTTTTGCACAGAATGACATTTTTCTAAGTGGAGTTTGTCTTTTTTGTTGCATGTTTGTAATGTGGGGTGGTGGTGTACTGACCCTGACCTCCATTCAATCATTGACTCCCACTGGGTCTTAATGCTACTAAGTTTAGCGAAGTTATAAGCTATGCTATGTTTCAGGTAAACTGATTTACCATTTTATGATCTGTGCTGGTGTTTTTCTTTTTTGGCATATCTGCTGAGTTATATCCATGCAAGGACATGCAGGCCAGATCTCTCCAGACAGATGTTGCAGAAAATATCAGATTTTTCCTGCAACTACAACTTAATTTGAGCCTGAGAGGGTTAAAAAAAAAAATGTATGAAGCTCTTTGCTTGGACCTCAAAGTTATTCTGTTTGCCTTTATATTTTTGTTCTTTTTTCAATATTATCTGGTAAATCCCTTATGAAATTCATTACACCTGCACAAGCATTCATGAACAATAAATTAATTTTCACAAACCGTTGCTTAGGGTAATGCAGATCTGCTGAACTACATTCTCTATGGACTTGAGCTCATTTAAGGCTCAATGTATGAAGTCACATGTCTGGGCCCCATACAATGTATTTACAGTTATAATAGGTCTAGATTTTTCAACTTGAATATGACAAGTGTCTGATAATGAAAGTTGACAAAGGTTTTGATTTTCTCATTTAGCTCCTCACAGCTGTTGTTGTTAAACTTTAACAGTGTTCATTAGGATGTTAAACTAGTAAAGTTTAAATCAGTAATTACTTCCAAGTTTGCATTACTTTCATCTTCATCTGCATTTGCTGATGCAAATGCTTTACTATGTTTTGACTGTAAAGCAGTCAAAACAAGGGGGAAAAACAACCATGAACAAGTGTGTGATGCCTTATCGTTGAAAGCTGCGTTAAAAGAAAGCTAGAATTATGTCTATTAATCAAAGTAAATGTGTGTATGAATGCGTGACTTTTTATAGCCATTTCTATTTGTGTGTGTATAGAAGTTCATTGAGAGGTCAGATCCTCTCTGGCACCAATCTTTTTAATTCTCATTTAAATGCAGCCCTGATTATCACACTGATAATTACAGACACACAGAAACACGGAGGAAGACGCGGATGCACACGTGGGTGCACATATTTATCATTGGTGATACAACTGATAATGAGGTGAAAAGAAAAGGGAGAGGAGACGCATTAATGCATCAGCCGATGACTTGATGGAAGATCAATTGGAAGCTTTAAAAGTGATGCGTCATCGCATCAATCTAGCAGCTGTTTAGCAATGAAAGTGCAATAACATCAATGTTTTAATTTTGTTTTCTCTGTGGGAAACAAAAACAGTTATAAAGCTTTGAAACACCACAAGATACCAGCAGTATAAACAGGAAAGCATTAATTATTAGCTATTTATTTCACATCTTGCCACAGATCATTACAGTGTAACTGCTAATGCAGTTTCAGCAAAGGAAACGTAAATTTTTCTTCAATGCACGTTATGCAACTATATGCTTTTCATAATCAGCCTATATTTATAGAAAACGTATTTGGAAACACAGGATAAGTTAATTGCCACAAACATTCAGTAATAGTTTGGCAAATTTGTCCTTACACTGCTTTCACTTGTTATGCATTACATTTTGACCGGCTCGAACAATATATAGTTGCACACAGGATTATCCCCAACATGGGGAACTAACCACTGCTGAACAAAAAGTCGACTCCTTGTTGTGGGATTTTAGATCAGCTGCCATCTGCAAATAGCTAAATTCTTGAAACCTCCAAAATGCTTTTAACTATTGGCCACGTTACAAAACGTCAAGCATGTCTAGGTGCTTTGTTTTCTGCTTCCCAAGCTGCAGCTTTTAAAACATTTTAGATATGCGGGGGAAAAAAATTTAAATAAAAAGCAAGAAGCCAGATTATTGATATTATTGATTGAACTTCTACAAGAAGTGGTTCAAATCCATATAAACTTCCACTTTTAATGTCTACTGTAGCATTTAATTATTCTACCTCTTCCAGACAAGCATCTTTATCACTTAGTAGAGCACGATTTGCCATTATGGCCTTCTGTACACAAAAACCACCTTCTGGCATTGTTTCTAGGGAAACCTCGCATATTCCCAACAAATATTCTGCGAGAATTCTGACATGAAGAATTCTCTCAGGATATTTGTTTTTAAATTAATTTGATGTCATCTAATGCATTTTAATAATACTAAATCATAATCTAAAGAAACTAAGCAAACAACGCGTGTCCCATATTAAGAACGGCCTGAAACCAAATAATTTCCTCAGCTTTCTTGAATGCCTGTCTGATTTCCCATATTCATTCAGCTGTTTGTGTTTCTTCAGGTGTTGACATGAGGTTGCTGTTGATCTGCCAGCATGTGAGTGATTATATGTGAAGTCATATTCTCATATCTGACATTTGACAGGAGGGGTACAAGGATGATGATAATCAGAGAAAGGACTGTTGCAGAGCTTAAAAAATGTAGAAAGCATAATTCAAAAGGTTTCATTTGTGCAAATGAGAAATCTGACCAACAAATACATTTTTAAGAATTTGCTGCCCTTGATTGAGGCCTTTCTGTGCATTATTTGTAAGTCCTCACTTTTCCTTCCCATTTTCTGAAAGTAATTCAGCTACAGCCTGGATATGTGCAAGATAACTAGGAATTTAAACCAAAGGAGTTTGTAGAAGATAAAAAGCTGCCATTGCTGCTCTGCTTGAAATGTTAGCATTTTATTATCACAATACTTCTGTATCTCATTACAGACTTTCAAAATCAAGATTAAGCACATGGGAAAAACATACTCTTCCATCTTATTTAATTCATCTGTCATCCATATTTGAGCTTGTTTTTAGCTGCCATTCTTTGCCCATCACTGGCTCTACTAAACAAGAATTCACTTAAAAAGACATGAGCCAGAACTTGCCGTTATAAATAAACAAGCTCCTTAATAGTCAGTAATGTTTAATTCGTGTCATAATGAAAAATAAAAGAGTTCAAATATTTGGCTCTAGCTGGAATTCTCTCACTAAGGTAAAGAGTGTTATTAATATGAAACACTGATTTGCAAAGAATTTTTTCTAATTAAAGAATGTAACATTTCATCAAACTTCTTGCATGCAAAACCATTTTTTTTATTCCACATATGTCAGCATGATCTGAAGACTCCTTGTTTGATGCAAGTCACAGACCAGCATAGGCACATCATAGACACTGGGCATTTAAATTCATTACAGAAATATGTAAAATGTAACGCAAAAGAGTTCATGATTTGAAAAGAAGCGATGGACAAATGGATGAATGTGTGGACGGATGGACGGATTATGGACCAACAAATTGATGCAATAAAGTGAAAATAGCCATTGGATGTTTCAGTTCACTGAACCTGAAAAACACAAAAACAGCAATCTGTTTTTATCCGTCAGCCATGTCTTTATGCTTGGCCCTCTTTTTTCCTCTTTTCACTCTTTTTCTCCCTCCAAACCATCTATTGTATATCCCCTCCATCCGTCCTGCCCATCTCATAAAATCAATCTTTCTTAATCTATCTGTATTTACCACTCTTTTCTGCAAAATCTTTTTTCAACTCTCCTCTTGATCTCAATTCCAGTGGTTTGTTGGAGAAGTAGAAAACTTAGAATAATGTTCATTTCACCACCGGGACAAAAATCCATATATCTGTTAATTTCATGCTGTTCATCCTCTAGATTGAATTGTCAATGGGAAATGTCATGCAATGGGATTGAGACAATTTGCATGTAAATATGCACAGAAAACTAAAAACTGAAGATGCACATATATCAGTGGGGCACAACATAATTTTTCCTGCCAAAAATACTTGCTATTCTGTAAATTGTGAGGTTCTCCATGGATCTGTCTTGTTTATCCAGTGGATCCAGTTCTTGGAAATCTGGAGGACAAATGTACACCTCAACCATAATGTTGTTTTATGGCAGGATGTACTATCTTGAAAGAGGCCACTGCCACTATGGAGTACTGTTTCCATGGGGATATATGGTCATCAACATGTCTTAGACAACTGTTACATATCAAAAGTAAGGTCCACATGGATGGCAAACCATCACAACAATATGATTTATTGTAATCTGATAATAAATCAGAATCCTGCTGAAACTGCTTTCAGATCTTCAGTAATCTGAACTACAGTAGCTTGAAACTCAATTACGTGCCATAATGATCTTTAGAAACCCTTGACCGTGTCATTAGTTCACTGGCGTTGGTTCATGGAGTCGTTTTTAGAGGCAGTGTTCTAAAAACAGACCAGGAAAATCCTACAGCTGCAGCTTGTGAGAAACTCTGGCTCAGTCATCTAACCGTCTTATTTTGGCTTTGCTATGCTTTCTCATTTTTCTATCTTTGAACCAATCAACAAAGTGGAATCAGTCTTACACTGAAAGATCTGTGTTTATTAGTCAATGGAACTGTTGCTTATAACTGCAGCGGAATTTCCCTGCCAATACAAACTTCTCTTTGATTCAAAAATTCAAGAAAGATGTTCACAAATTGTGGCACTACATGCATCACTGCTTTGTGATATACAAACAGTGAGACCAACAAGATCTCAGGCACATATGATCAATTCAATCAAGAGTTTTTTGGGTTTTTTTTAAGTTGTTCAAGGAACCAGGAAAGAAATTAAATTGCCTTTTTGATAAGTAAGAATCTACACTGGTGTTATTTAGACACCGGAAATACCATCATCATCATCATCAATTCAACAAATCATTGGATACAAAAAGATGAAGATCCAAGGGATACAATCAAACTAAAAATTTACAACTGAAAATTTAAAAGATGAAAGAGGAGGCTACTAGCAGGTGCCACCAAATTCTATTAAAAAAAACTGACAAAAACCCCCCCAAAAAACAAAAGAACTTGCGGCAAGAGTTTGTTTTCATTTCCACAGTCGGACACACTGACGGCCTTTATGCCTGACCTCCAAGTCATAAATTGGACAAAAACCCAAAGCACACCTTAAAGTCCACCCAAGCACTGATTTAAAAGATGTCCTAAAAGACCCAAATGTGACCGTAGGGGCCACAGATGCCTGGCACAAACTCGATTGAGAAACCTCTGGTGGGATTTTAAAATAGATGGTTTTAGTACACAAACCAAACGAAGTCAGTAAACTAGAGGCCATTGCCAATGAGGAGTGTTTTATACCCACCAATTATGTCATAAACTTTGTCTCTTGACAGAATCATATGCTCAAGCGCTGTTGGGACTTGAGACAGGTCGTGCTCAATTGTTGCCAATCTTCCACGTTCTCATTTTTTGTAATGGCAACAAAATTAGCGCTTGTGGTACAGGAAGAACTAAATACATTTCTAAAATAAACTATTTGTGTTTAAAGCTGCCAATTAGTAATTTTATCCTATAAAAGTATTTTTTCCCCAGCTATACATCTTGTGTAATTTTAGGACTTATTCAGTTTATATCCTCAGTTAATGTATTTAAAACCATGCTACTTCATAAGCTGTTGAAATGTTATTCACATTTTGAAGTAGTGTTTTGCAAAATGTTAACCAAGACAAATATGGTGCTGGCAGTCTCCTCTCCAAAACTCTATTACATTCCAGACAGTTTTTGAACTTTTTTTTTTTTTTTTTTTAGTTAATTTTGTACATAAATAAATAAAAGAAGGTGTCAGAGATAAACAGTCAAACTAAGAATGGAAATGTTAATGTTGCATATCGGATATGACCTTTCATGGAAGTTCTATTCATTTTTAAGAAGCAAAACAAAAAAGCATGTGGGTGATCCTAAAACGTATAAATATATTATTCAGGACATGAAAATATCTAGTTTTCACTTTACTAGGTATGACTCCACTCGTGAAGGTGTAAAAGAGACAGATGACATGTTATTGTAGCAAAATATCAGCAATGTTGCTGCTGCTCACTTTGCATAAATTACTGAAATGTTTGTATTCTGGTAAACGATCTTACAACACACGTTACTAAAGTTTATGGGTGCACTCACCACTTGGCAGTTTTTAATTATTTGAAAACATTTCGCAAAATCCTAGTAGTACCCTATTACCTCAACAATTCTTGCTCATCTCCAAATGTGAACACCCCCGTTTGTGAAAAACTATCCTTGAAAGCAGATCAATATCAAATTTGGTGCAATCATGCAATGACAATGTTTACAGGGGAATCTTAGAAGAATAAGCTACAGTGTTTGACAGAACACAGTAGAATGAAGCTGTAATCATTACAAACACTTGATATCAGTCTTTGTTGAAAACAGCACCATATCTCTAGTTTTAGTCATTTTACCAACAAAAAAATAAAAGCATTAAAAATAAATAATTTTCTATGGAAAGCACAAAGGAAAAAACGTTTTATGGAGAAAAGAGAGCGGAGGATAAAACAGTTTGTTGAAGGTTATTCAGAAAACTGCACCCTTTATTGTGCAATTAAAAAAAAAGCAATTATCCTTTCTCTGTTACTGATTAATAGACAAACTTAACATTACTGATTGCAATCACATAACCACACTCACTCTAAGCAGGGTAGAGCTAGAAAAGTTGCAACTAAAACTTTAAAAATCAAGCACTTATCTTGGTTTTGATAGTAGTATGTGTTAGCAATAAAGGTAAACCACCTAATATCCCTAATATGCTCTACTGACAAATGGGAAATTGCAGATTTCCCATTCCCAGTTAACATTCTTCCAAACTGATGGAAGAATGTAATACCTCATCAGACTATCGCGTTTCTGCCTTATAGTTCAATGTGATTTTCAATGGAAAACTTTAATACATATTGGTTATTGCAGCACCATAGATGTTCTGTATATGTCAAAAAATGTGCCTCATGAGCGTTCCAACTCACACATCATCTATGTTTCAATCTGTACAGTAGTTTCTGCAACACTTAAAAATGCACCCACTCGGATGTTGGAAATTAAATGTGAAATCAACGTTTTCTCCATGTGGATCGTAGTGGTTTCATAGAGCGCAAACACAACATCCAGCCCTGACAAGCCGAACATCCCAGGCCTGAAACATGTATTACTCAGAAGGGAAAACACATACTTTAAAGCAGAACAGGATGCAAAATTCCACAAATTTTCTTAATGTTTAGACTTGCATTACATGCATTTTTTAATACGCCAGCACACATGGTAAGAAAGTACTCACTGTGATGGCAATTTAAGTACACCTTTGCTGCTTCTGCTGGAATTACAGGGAAAGAAGAGCCAAAGTTCAGCTTTTTTAATTGATTTGATTAAAAGATCATCACTAGTTTGACAGTTGGTATAAAAGATGCATTCTCACAGTTTGTTGCTTTAGAACATGAAGTTGTGTGTTACCATAATGCTAAGGAGGACAGACATCAAAAATAATGATTAATTAGTGCCTATAAATCTGAGAGGGATTATTAGGTTTAGATTATTGTTGGGGAAAATGAGAAGGATCCGATTCTAGAAGACAAATCTACTGATAAAGCTACACCAGGTAGTGCAAAACAGAGGGGAGTGACTAATGCAGGACATCCTCTATGACCAAAACAATAAATGCTAAACTCTTTTGCAAAACCAGGAAGTGTTTTTAAGTATTCATATAATACTAAATAATAATAAAAAAATACTGTCCTTGTTTTAGTTTTAATGAAACCACAGTTTTAAGGTAAGCTTGAAATAACAGGAGAGACTTTGTGAACATTATTTGAAAAGTAAGTAATTTAGATTACAAAGTAAATAAAGTGCTCAAGATTAACCCTCTCCAGGCAGATGTTGCAGAAAATATCAGATTTTTCCTGCAACTTAATTTGAGCCTGAGAGGGTTAAGGCTTATTCAGCAATCAGATTTCTTCTTCAAGCTAAATGTAGCAACAGTGATCAGCACAAAGAGATTCCAAACATGGTGGCAGAAGAAGGATGATTTGGCCTTTTTGTCCATGAACGTCTCTGTAAAAGAAAATTTACTCGAGAGTCAAATATCTGTCCAACCAACCGGTTTGTGTCGGTTAAAGGGACAATAATCCCAACGCAGAAACAGATGTCCAAGAGAATGCCTTTAAAAGAAAAAGATCAATGTGTTGTGATAGCCAAGTCAAAGTTCAGACCGCAAAGAGATTAAAACAATGTAGGGCCATAACTGAGCAGTGAATAGACTGACTTCACTGTAGAATACGCCAGATTTTTTCCACAACAATGTCAGTCTTTCAAAATGATAAAGAACATACGATGTTCAAGTTACGTTGTATGTTCAAGTTACTGCAGCTAATGGTGGTTCTACAAGCTGTTGAATTTCTGTTCTTTTTCCCATGACTGTAAACATACACTGACCCAAAGCACTGCGACTTTAACACACCGTTTTATCACTGCATAAATTAGGCTAAATATGAGCTTATTATAATTAATGCATTTTAATAATTAAAGTTTTAAAACACCACATGCCATGTGTAAATCATAACATTAAAGTGGGATAGTGTGTCAATACAAGCTTTCCTGAAGATGTAGACAAACTAGTTAAAAATTGTAGTCTGGCAAATCCCTCAGGACACATAAATATTCCTGCAACTTTGTCCGAACAATCAGTAGTCACTGGGTCCTACAAACACCTGCCATGCAGTCTGAGTGTAAAAATAATTTATGCTGGCTGTGAGGGAGATGCAGGCACCCCATCACAAAGCACAGAGCAGGTGTACAGTTCCAATGTAAATATTTCCAAAATGCGTGCATACCCTCAGATAATCTGCCAAAAATGCATTCTCTGTGGCTTTCTGATGAATTAATTAGCCTTGTTATGCAGGTTTTCTCTCCAAGGCAATCACTATCATGAAGGTATGCCCACAAGTGTTACTGATAAGGGCCTGGTGTGTGCAGGCAACTTAGCTAGCGCAAACCAAATAGACAGCAAAGGATGGTGATTGTGAAGAATTCAGATTGTGATGGATTTATTTTGTTTGGGATTCTATTCACACGATTTGCATTATTCTTTCACAATCTTGTATTTTCAGATACCTTTTAATTTACATGGACTACATAACACTGAGCCCCACAGGCACAAACACAAATAAAGTGCACAACTGAATACTGATTCAAAACATGAGTTAGAACTAAAAGATAATCGAGGTATTTTAAAATCCAGTTCCTCAACACATCAATTAAAATGTTGTTTCAAAACAGAAATATCTGGAAACAGCAGTCTTTCGTGATTCATGACCATCAATCCAAAGTGGCATGGAGGTGATCAGGCTGTGGGTTTGCTGAGGTGTGAAGGAGGCCCAGGTTGTTTTCAGTAGCAGCCTATTGCTTTTCTGCATTGCTCAGTCTGCTGGTTCTCTTCCTACTTTGTTTTGACAATACTCCATAGATTGTATATAGGGCTCAGAGAGTCAGACAGAAGTATCATGGTCATTGAACAGGTTGTCGGTGTTTTTGGCAGCATGGATAGCTGCCAGGTCCTGCTGGGAGAGGAAATCAGCATCTTCATAAAACGTAAAAAATTTAACTGGTCTGAAATTTGCTCGTGCCCAGCTGTGTTGTGTTTGAACTTGATAAAAAATAAACAGTGATCCTTTCCAAGCAGATAACATGGCTGTCATCTGCTGTTGAACTGCTTTCAAGACAGCAAATCCTCCTCATGATTCTAAAGGTCATGATAGAACATTTGATTTCTGTATTAAAAATCCTTTTCTCAATGCTCTGTCGCTCAGGCTGGTTTGTAATCTATACCATATGATTTTAACTTTTTGAATGAAATTTCCAACATTGTCAAAGATATTCAAATATATTGAGCTGCACTTGCAAATAAGTGTTAGCTGAATGTTTTAATACTTATGTTCAAGCCATCTGCCCCACAGGCCTTGATCTAACCATTAACTTAGAGAAAAATAGACCATCAGTACATTTTGCTTATGAAACTTAGCCATTCAAAGATACAGACATTCTGCACTGAGCTAATCAGCCTTTTGGCTTTTACTCATACGTCAATCTACAGTAAAGTATCTGTTTTCTTAAAACAAATCCTTTCTAAAGAGGTCTGAGAGGTCAGGCGCAAAAGGCTACATTGCTATTTTCCCATTTCTTCTCTTTGCCATCTCTACTGGGTGATTACATGAAATATTGCAATATATAGTTCTACTTTACACACACCGCACAACCACAGCTGCAGCCAGTCTGCAGGTAAATTGAGGAAACATTAGAGCATAGAGTCAGTTCAGATCAATAACTAATCAGAGGATGACCTTCATACATACATAAATGTATGTGTAATCACCGTCCAGCTGCAGTTGCTTCGCAGCATGTTCTCCAGCTTGTGTATTACTTGTCATATCAAATATTTAGTGAAAGACATTAATGCTTACCTAAACACCCCTCTCTTAACTCCAATAAAAATTACTCAGTACTCTTCCATTATGTACAGTTGCTTTAAAATATTACTGTAATCAATATATATTGCTACACGATTACTTTTGGGTACTATAGAGGAGTACTTTAGGAGAATCAGACTGTTAGGTAAAGGAGCAGTAGTTCCAATTTGAATGATTAAAAAAAACACTTCTATAAGACAGTAAAGCTCATGACTATATAATACAGTTTGATACTAAAAGTATTTACATTTTCTTGACATTATGCATGGTCTTCATCTTTCAACACTGTTAACAAGTAAATAAAATGGTTAATTGTGCAGTTTGGGAGAATTAAACATCAAAAGGTAACCACTGATAAAAATCATGTGTATGATCTCACTGGTTTTTGGTGAAATAGTTCAAAAATCAAATTATGGTTCAGACTTTTTATGAATTTTATAACGAACCTGGCTACTTAAAGGTGCCTATTTACCATCCTCTGGTGTTCATTGACCTGCTCATTTATTGCTAAATGAGAACAAATGTAAATTGCTCTCCATTGTTGCATCATGCAATTCCTTTGCTCCAGCTAGCTGGGCCGTTGATGCTTGTTTGTGGGGGTGAAGTTCTCGCTACAGTGCTGACCTGAGGCATTTTGAAGTCACTTCTCTGAACTGTAAAACTAGGTACACAAGCTCCAAAAATATCTTTAAAAATCCTCTCTGAATCTATGGTGTTCAAATGTCTGTTCATGAAAACTAAAGCTTTCCAAATCCTTATTTTGATTAATAATATTCTCCCCAAATGTCAGTGGAACTCCAGTGGCCTGTTTTAGCCACAAAGGATAAATTGTGGCATTTTGATGTTCACCAAACAGCCCACTCTTAAATATCACAATATTTCTTGGCTTTTTTATTTTAACTATTCTCTTTTCAGTGCAACCAAAACAGCAGACAACCTTATTAATTTTTGATAATGAAGGGAATCTGTGGCCCAAGTATTACATTTTTTCTTCAATCCACAAATTTATAAATTTCAGCTCAAATATATTTACATGCAAAATTGCTTTGGCAATAATTTGGAGGTAATTCCTAGTTTACAATATACCAGCACTACTGGCAGTAAAACAAACCCACAACCTGATGCTGCTACCACTATGCATGACAGCTATTGCAGGGTTCTTAAGTGTGAAATAATGCAAGCTAACATTAAGTGCTTAAAAGCACATGACCGCCAGGCTTAAAAAAAACAAACGAACAAAAAGAAAACCTTCAATCAGCTCAAGCAAATCAAATTAGCTAAACCAATTCTTCAACAAGAGTCAGAATTATCTCAAGACCTTGTTGGCGGTTTCAAAATTCATGTCTAGATTCAACAATCTAAGGCATATTTTAAATATTAAGCCTTTAGATATTTGATCCTTCAGGTATAATGTTGATCTAGTGTACATTATAGAAAAAGAATAAATTACGTTCAAGGAAGGTGTGAAAGCATTAGCATACAGTTCGCAATGTGGTTCAGGCAGTTACGACTGCTACATATAACACTGATTTTAGACACACTCTCACATTTATATTTTGTAAAATGAACAGCTTAATAATGTTTATGAAACCATAAACGTTACCACAACATCAGAATGTACACTTATTTTAACTTAATATTGATCAAGAATACAATTACAAGACTTACAAATCTATACAGTTGTTGCAACTTTAACCTGACCGTTGTTAAAGGTTAAACTTTAACCTATGAATTCCCACACTTCATGAACAAAGAATAGTTCAAATTATTTGGTCGGTGATTTGTTAAACAATTTAAATGTCTTGGGATGTGGTTTGGTGAAAGAATGACATGGAGTGTGCACATTATGAAAATAATTGATAAATGTAGGAAGGTATTAAATATAATGAGGTGTTTAGTTGCAACAGAGTGGGGAGCTGATAGAAATTCACTTATAATTTGTGTTTTTCTCAACAGCCCCTGAAGGCATAACAGCCAGTGAGACACAGGGTGTCATTAAAGAGCTGCACTTTGATTTTTAGCAAATCTGTAACCTGCTGCCTTCATGTCACATGGACAACCTTAGTGAGACTATTAGATTTTTAACATCTGGTCACATCTGCCTTGAGGTGCAGTTTATATTTATCCACATATCTATTTTTCTCTCCAGATTTGTTTTTGTTGCATCTCTGGGTTCATTTATTGATTTTTTTTTTTGTCACACTTGATTGTGTCTACTGTGAAAATGTTACTGTTTTCACAGTAAGCACATTACTGTCACTCTGGGTTTATGTGTCCTACAACACATCAAAGTGAAGCTGACAAGGTGAGCGAGATGGATCACTAACAAGATTGTTTTCTGGTTTTAATTTCCTGAATAAACAAACTCTAAATTCAAAACTCTTTGAAACACAAATAGACAATCAGGAAAGTCTTTTCTGGTTTCCACGTTACGTTGGCAATAAAGTTTGAGAAACCTTCTATGTTGAGTTTATTTTTACTAGAGTTTATCTAATTATCCTTGTTGAATATTCAAATGTTTTTAACATCAGCTGTCACATTATTGGAACCCAGGATCCATCCATATCCATACATTATCCTGAACAGCTTTCAACTTGACCTACTGTTTAAACTTCTGATGGAAAAGACCAATGAGGCACCTTTAGAAGTCTGGAAATTGTTACCAACTTTCCCCTTAAGTACATCCACACCTATTTTATGTGAAAGGTTGTAAAGCTATGTGGCTTTTAAATCCTCCAACTTTATCAAGTAGATTTCTGTTGTGTTTCCGTTTTAATGCAGCCCATATTATACATCAAAGAATGGACTCGGCAAACTCTAGACATATGGAATATATATTTGTTTGGCTCTGTGGGTCACAAGAGCTAAATTGGCTCTCTATGCAAATGAGCCGTACATCTAATGTGATGGAAATGAACCTTGCATTCTTGCGTCTGAGTGTGCATACATTAGAGGCCGCAAACAAACTCGTCTCTGCTTGAAAACTTGACATGTTTTCATGCATGTTTCTCTTCAGGTTGAGACAAAATCGCCAAAACTGCAAAGCATATGTTTGTGTTTTGGTACTAGGTTGTTTGAAGTCTGAAAAAAAAAAAAAAAAAGCAGAATTATCCTCTACTGGAAGTGTTTGTGTTATGCTGCTGTTTTATTATATGTGGACAAGTGAGTGTGTGTGTGTAACTTCAGAACAATGTGTGCAGTCCAATGGATGAAGGCAGTTTTGTGCAACTATTGTGCAAGTAAGAGTATGAATTATTTACTAGTAATATCTTATGAGAATCACATCATACAGACTGCACAAGACAAAGACCCCCTGAACTCCATCACTGACTGTAATCATAGCCTTCGGTCAAACAGTGGGAGAGAGCCCAGGAGAGAGAAATAAAAGTGTCAAATGAAAGTAAAGGGATGAAGGAGAGGAAAGCAAGCATTTATTGATAAATCATTTCATTTTTATTACCTGTTTCCACCTTCCTTTTGTTGTTTTTTTCACGAATGTTAAATAATAAGCTAAGATTTGGGTTTCTTCTTTTTCCGAAGTGACTGATTGCCTGGTTGTCCGCTACAACGTAAAAATCATCTCTGTATCACTTTGTCAGGAGAAGAAACATCATCCCTCAGTCTGTGCTGCAATCTGTCATCATCTTTCATGTCAAATGACAATCAGCCCGAGAGATGAATGATGAGTGCCTCACAGGTCACATCATCTCTTATCATCACCAGATGATGACAAACTGGCCTCATAGTAGCCACCTATCTACCTGACTGGCACCCTCACTCCTGCAATCAATCAGTTAGGCTAATGTCTATCGATCAGAACGGCATCATGGCCGATATTTTGGATAATAACCTGTTTTTGTTTTCTGTCATAAGAGCTTTTTAAATTGGCATTTTGGGATCTTTTGACATCTGACGCACCTCTGCTCACACTGTCATTTTGTCATGTACATCTCATCTCCTCTTAAGTATTCATCTGGACCCCGCTAAATGGTTCGAGGGCAACGTCATCATACACTTTGGCTCAGTAGCTCTCACGAAAAATTGGCCCCCTCCTTCACTCCTGCATGCAGTCAAGCATGTAGCCAGTTTTCATCACTCACATCGGCGGTGATGAACTACTGGGGGATGGAGGCAACTGCAGACGTTGATGTTTGGGTTGAAGTTGCATTTGCGGGATCCACATGATGAAATGATCAGGCTTTCGGAACAACTGATCAGTGTAATTCCATCTAAAGTGACTCTCGTTTCTTGTAAACACAAATAGATCACTTACAGGGATACCATTAATTCATTCTTTATAGCTTTGTGTTCTTTGTTGTGTCTTGTTTATCCCTTGGTTTTGCATTAGCAGTATTTAGAGCTGTTGATAGGCTACTTGTAGGCTATCTGCACCTAGTTTATTGGTTCCCTTCGGTTCCTCTGTCCGTGTTTTCCCTTCTGTCCACATTTTTTCTTTCCCTCAATTAGTCACAATTGATACTTTTGAAATGTATACACTTTCAAAGTAATCAAAAGTCTGTTTTTTTTAGTAGTTTATAGTTAAAGTGCCCCAGCTTTTCCTGAATAATAGCTATAGTTATCCTATTAGAGGTTGCTGGTGGACATACTGACTGCTTTTCATGCCTGTATTTACTCCTGATGTTCCCCTTTTATGCATGATTTGTAGTTGTTGGTACATTTAACTTTATTTTCTCCATATTTCCTTTAAAAAGTAGCTACATCTACCAAATTGTCTTTGTTTTGGATCTAGCCATTGTTTCGCTTAACTTCATACACCCTTTTCTTTTCTCCGTAGAAAGTACTCCTGGTTCAGGGCTTCTATTTTAGATCTTCTGCGACTGTGGTCGGAAAAGTTGCAGAGAGTCAAGTCATTTCTTTTTCCTCCAATTATTTATGATTGGAGGTTGACAGCTACAACTATAGGAGTCAATAGGAGACTATAGAAGTCAAATTATTACATTGATCACAACTATGCATGTTGGAACATTATAAATTCACCTAATTCCTCATCTTTCATCTTCTTGGAAAAATCAGTTTGTGATTACAACTAGTCAACTCAACACCTAAAAAGTCATTGCAGAGCAAAGAATCAACTTATCTAGAAGTCAACCAGCTGGCGCAACCACTAATGTGTGCTCCTTTTTTCTTTGAAATTACAATAAAACATGGAATGATGTCAATGCTTTCATGTCTTGCTTTTTCCTGTCCTTTATCCTACAATTGGTTGCAGGAAACACACTGAATCTGGATGTTTTCTGGTTCTTTGCCACATATTTATTCAGGAGGAGGACTGGTGAAACGTTAATCATTTGATGAAGGCATTTGAGATTCTTTAGATAGTTTTTTTTTTTTTTTTATCAACTGACATGAATTCCTCAAACTGACGTCACCACACCCTGATCAGTATCATCTGACATTGAGAAAAAGTACTGAGGAGAGATTATCCGTCTTATCCTCTCAATCTTTTTTAATTCTGCCTAATTGGGTTTTAATTTGGCCAAATCAAGACTCTAATTTGAGGAAACCTTAATTAACTAATTCAGAACAAGATTAAAGATATACTGGAGCTCTACCTAGAATGATTCAATTTCAAACACAAAACTCAAACATGAACAACAAAGCTCGGCTTTTAATAAAAATAATGAAAAAAAAGGATAAATATCAGAAGGATTTATTGAATTTGAGAACTGATTTCATGCACAAAAGCAAGAATGAAATAAAAAAAAAAACATCATCCATCCAAGGAAATAGTCATAATAATTAATTAGCAGTTTGCTTTTAAATACCAACCATTTTTAGATTTAGATGCAGAAGGTTCATTCATTGTTGCTCTCACTTTAAATGTTTGACTCCGTCCCAGACTCTTTGCCTGATAATTATTCTGCCGGTCATAATAAGCAGCAAAGAGTTGAGCAGAAGATTATAACCAGCAACCGTTTCTTCTCAGCTGAAAGGCTTTGGTGGGGAAAGAGCAGATTCACATTGAGTCTGTGGCTGTGCTCATCAGGGTGGCCTTGGCTTCATTCCTATTATATATATCACCTATAGAATATAATGTCAAGTCTAAGGCCAGCAGTATACTAATCCCTTTAGGGAGAGTGTGTGGAGCTACTAGTGTGTGTGTGTAGTGGTGTGTCCTGATGCATTCAGGTGTGTGTGTTTAATGTCAGGAGCATTCCATGTCATAATCCCCACAGGAGAAACGCTGTGTGTGTGACTGCTGAAGTGTGTGGGGGTGTGTTGAAGAGAAGGTCTTAATAGTGTCAAGCTCAGTCCTCATAGGACATCCTCTAAGAGCCTGAAGTGCTCAGAGTAAATACATTGAGTTCCCTCTCTTGTTAAAAAAAATACATTCATTAAAAACATTACTTCTGATGACATACTGTAGGACTATTACCACTGAAATACCTTCAGTTCTTCAATTTTAAGATGAGATTTTTTGAGTCATTTTCATTTGATTTGTTCACAGAGCCTGCAAAAATACACCCCTAAAACTTTTATGGCGCTTTGTGAGGCTTTTACACAAACATCAATTTGTTTTAATGGGATTTTGCATGATGCAACAACAACAGAGTTGGGGATAATTGTGAACGAGAAGAAAAACGCTTTTATAAAAACACAGAACTAAAAAGGGTGACGTGCATTTGAAATCTACTCTCTTTATGACAATAACCCAGAATATGATCCTCACTAGCATATATATTCTGTGTATAATTTACTCGCAGTTTAATTGCAACTATTCTGTGAATGTGGGAAAATCTGCTGACAGGAATTTATAAATTGTCCAGTCCACAAATTCGACCTTTTATGAACGAGTGGTGAGAGGAAACTCATATGAGGTTCTGTTTGCAGCATCACAAGCCATGAAAAGCACCAAATATATGGTATAAATCTCATCCCCGCTGAACTCGCGTTTGCATTGTGAAGGATAGTGGTTGCAGCAGCATGCCTTGGGGATGCTTTTCTTTAGAGAGGACAGGGAAACTGTCCAAATTTGGTGGAAAGATGGATGGAGTTAAATAAGGGGAAACCATGAAACTGCAAGAAAACCAAGGTCCATCTAGCAGCAGGACAACAACCAAAACATGCAAACAGAGCTACAGTGGAATGGTTAAACTCAAAGCAGATGTGTCAGAATGGACCAGTCAAAGTCCACACCTAAATCCTGTGTTTAGACTTGAAATTTGATGTTGATTCCAAACTGACTAAGCTTGAGCTGTTTTGCAGTCTGTCAGTGTGCAAAGCTGGTAGACGTATTCCCCAGAAGATTTGCAGTTGTAGTTGCAGTTCAGCTGTAGCTGAAGGTGGTTCAGTAAAATAACTGAGGATGACCCAAAACAATTGCCTGAGAAAAATATCCTATTTTTTTTTCTTCTTAAGACGGGAAACCATTTGTAATTTTCCTCAAATGCACTACACAATAATTAATGTTATTGTATCAAAAAATATCCAACGTGTGTTGAATTTTTGGGTTGTGACATAATAAAATGTGACCGAGTTCAAGAGTTATGAATATATTTTAAATAATATAGTAATATAATTTAAATAAGGTCTACCAACTTCATTAGAATGGCATGAAAAGTTTTATGTGAGTAATAGGTAACATATCTCTTTATCATTGTGTTTGGATTATTGTGTTATTTGAGGTACTTCTGCAGGATACAAGTATTAGTCAAGGGCCTGTAAAACATTAATCTAATTAGTTTTTTTGTGTGCGTTTAAAAGCTTTCAATGATTTCTCAAGTGTTTTAAGAGGCACTGCTTCTTACCACTTTACTTGGCGAGCCAGTGTTGCATGTTTCCGCTGTTTTAAGGATAACCTATGCACACCTGCATCATTTTTGCTTAAGTGCTGCATAAGTGGCCACTTAAACATTTGACAAATAATTCTTCAGTTTTGTTTTCTATATGTTCAGAATTTAAATAAGCCCCTCCTTGACTCAGGTTCCCCCTGCTGTGACCCAAACACAATGGATTTTCTTATTTGAATTACAAATTCAATGTGCCATGAGTTTTCCTTCTGCCAGAGTTCATCCCTTCCGTGCTGCAAGGAAGGGAGACATTTTTGTTCTGGGTGAAGTGTAATGCAATTTGAAGTCGTGCTTCTTCCGCGCTGTATCCCCAGCGAGAGGATTACTCATAACAACTTATACAGATATCAACAAGTAAATCGGTTTACAGCATTTGTGGAAAAAAAGACAAGGTGGACCCACATTCTCAGTCATTTGCCAAATAATAAAACTTGACAGCCAATTAAAATACACCAGGATAACATCTACTCCTGAAGAGAGCTCAAAGATAGACATCTTCAAAGCACTTTCCTTTGTCATTAGATTTTTTTTATAGTGCTAAGCAGAGATGAAAGTGAAGTCATGTTGCCTATACTTGAATGTGTTTGACAGGTTCAACTACCGCTTTTATGCGAGCCATCCATACGATGTGACACATGTCTTCAAAAGACACCTGGCCTGGGATTTTTAACCAGCTATTAAATGTTCATGTGAAAGATAAAAGACTTGAAAGGGTGTCATCATTGACAATTGTATCAAATGGATGGTGATAAATACAACATTGTAATTTCCATGCTCTCAAAAGGAGACAAAGTGGTAGAACAATGTCCATTTTAGCATTTTGTTTTTTTTTGAAAATGCATTTAAGCCTAATTAAAACTAAAGTATCATTTCTATGATTGTTCACTTTTTAAAGAATGTTGTTTATCTTGTTTCTATAAAAATGTTTGTGTAAAGTAGCTACAGACAATCAGGTGAATATCACTTCTGAATTAGATGATGTGCTAATGCCAGCCTTTAGTGTGTCAAATAACATTGTGTCGAGGTATTTTAGCTTCCCACACTGTTTTTTACATACAAAAGCATCTGCTTATTTTCCACAAATAATTTGAAATTATGTTCCACAGAAAAAAAGAAGAAAAAAAATCAGAACTATGTCACTGTGTGAATTCAGAAGTGTGAACAGGCAAAGGTTCACTATAATAAATTCAATATAATAAACAATGAAAATATTTTCAAAGCCTCAAGAAAAACTCACAATCTGAAAATAAAAACCCCCAATATATTTTAATTTGCATCCCATTCACACTTATAGTGGAGTATAACAAACCAGTTTGACTGCAATTTAAAGACTGAAAATACATTTCTGTGTAGGGTGTCCATTTTTTTTTTCATTATTGCTCTTACTTCGGTCTATTTATGCAGTAGACATGTGTTTCGGTTGGCATTTTAATTACTTTCCCTCATGGAGTTTGTTGGTAACAGATGCGGTCTGCAGGAGGAGGCAAAATAACAGTGGTAGAGATTCAGTTTGACTTGAGTAATACAAGATAAATCAAGCAGCAAGTGTTATTTCTGCTTTCATGCTGCACACAGAAGGCAGTCGTTGGACAGGTATCAACCTGTTAGGGCGGAAATTTGCTCGAGCTCAGGGAGTATAGGTTGAGAACTTCTCTGGAGAAAGATTGCATGTCTTTTCACTTCAAACGTGAACAGAGACATTTTCAGAACACTTTGCTGTATGAGAGTGAACCGTTAAACGACTGATATTTCTGTTTCGTTCTTACGTGATAAGTAACTTCTTCTGTCCAAAATTGATACGGGAAACTGATAGACTCCCACTGATGCCCTCTGAGAGCTATGCTGCGACACATCATTATCCAGGCTACCTGCTGGTGGAACAGATGGGAACGGGTTACCTTGTGCACCCCTACTGACAGCTGGAATATTGGAAGCAGACATTTATCAATGACAACCATGAAGAACTCGGCATGACACTTGCAATGCTCAAACACTTCCTCCCATATGCGGCTCTTCAAAGTGTATGTTCCTATCACTATTTATTAGTGAAATGGGAGTTGGAGTGATAAAGAAATGAAATGCTTACAGGCTGAAGGGAGGGAGATTTAGACAACTCTGGGACTTTCTTCACACAGTTCTGTCAAGACTGTAAGTGTGCTGACAAATGCTAAGAGTAGAAGGTTCTTTACACATGTTGTCACTGGAGGAACAATGTTGATTGAACAAGCAGGTTTACTCATAAATAACCCATACTTCTACAGGCGGGTGGAAAACATGCTTCACAGCCTGAGGGCAACTGTGTTTACAAAAAAAGTTTACTTTACAACAGACTTCACTTTAGTCACACTGGGTGCATTGATTTAGAAGTCTTTCTCTTGAACTGTGAGTGTACAACATTCAGCAGCCATCAAAATGTGAGTGAATTTTGTGATTTTTACCTGTCTTCTGATAAATTGAAAATTCTAGAAGAGTTATTTTCTGGTATTTTTATTGTATAAAGTAAAACTCAAATACTAGAGAGATTAGTTACACACAGAGTATTTTGAGTATTTATTTCTAAATTTGGTTTTGTGTTTTGCTTGATTTATTCTGCTCTGTTGTTCCCTGCGTGTTCATTCAGCCATTTCTTCAGTTACTTACTTTCCCTCACAGCTGCACCCAATTTCTAATCAGCCACCTGCTCCTATAATCAACTCTCCAGCTTAAATATCTCTCTGTTGGTCAGTTCATTCTGTTATTGCTGCCAGCTTGATTCCCTGTGCTTCTTGATATGTATTATTTCAGATTTCCCCCCAGACCATTGATTTTGAAGTTCCCAAAACAAAAAAAATGATTTATTTTCACCTCCCTGCCTCCTCCTTGCGTCTGGGACCTGTGCTTCCCTACTACATAAGAAAATAAAATTTCTCTGAAACTCAAGTCAGCACAAGTCATGTTGGGCAACAAAGAAGAAAACAAACAGAAACAATTTAAAAACACAAGTGCTCTTCGCAGGATTTTCACTGTCAGCTTCTTAAGAGGGAGCTGAAAGAGTTAGGTGAACTACACACACAGACGTATCCGGGACGCTGGCTAAAGCTGTCGTATTATTTGTATTAAGTCAATCCTAAAACAGAGACAATGCCATAAGCTTCTTACCTGGGCTTAGGAGAAAATTAACTAAATAGGTAGCTGAACTTGGCACCTGCCTACATTGCTGAAATAGCTGCTGTAATGACCATTGTATCAATGGCCTTGATTGGTCTGGGAACTTACCAAAGCTAAACTCCTTGGAAAACTTACAGGGTACTGTCAAGGGAATTATGAAAGACACCAGAACTGACAACTTGTGCTTCCATTGTAACTTAGCAGAGCCACAGGCTGCATGCCACGCAGTGATCCAATAACTCATGCAAAAAGAACCCAACCAAAACACAGCGCACATTCTGTACAGTAATGGAATACATTTCAGTAGGCCCAAATTTATGTACTAAAAATTCTTTTTTTATTGGTCTGATGCAATATTCTTGATTTCTGAGAAACTGAATTTGGGCTTCCTTCAGATTTAAGTGTTTGTGCAAATTAACACAAACACTTGAAATATATCACTGCATTTATTTGAGCTACATAAAAAAATTATTTCACGATTTCAACTGAATTACTGACCAACATTAACTTTTCAATAACATTATTAGTTACTGACAGGCACCTGTGGAGTGGATTGGCTTTTTCCTCAAGCTCGCTTAGGTTTTAAGCACAATCTCTGGACAACAAATACTGTATGTGTTTGCATGTTATTGCTATAGATGGAATAATATACCCATGTGCATATACAACTGTGCTTAGAATCTTTTAGTTTTTATCTTTAGATTGTTTTAACTCAAGCTTTTTTTGTTGTTGTTTCTTACCATTAGCTGGCACCTAAACTAATCCATTCTAAAATTGTCTGTGCTTGTTGTGATACATTTTATTAAAATCTAAAATATTTTTCGTAACCATCTGAGATGGTAAATACTCGTAGAGCATGACTTAGACTAAACTCTGGTTCAGTCCCCTGTTTGCATGGAAGTAAGCTTGGGATTCTTTTAGCAGCCTAATAAAACCATGTCTTCCAGTCAAACACAGGTTGCAGGAGACATGAAGCCATGTGCTCCACAAAAGCATTGCCTGTGGTAAGGTCTGTTTCTGTTGCAAAGCAGATGGGAAGACCTTGAATGGACTCACCTGCAATATTATCACAAATATAACTCTTTGACTATGAACATTCACACAATGTCAAGATGCTAAAATAAGTACAAAACATTTGGAATTAAGCCTTAAACATTAGAGTAGCATAGGATGTTCTTGTTGCACATCTATGTTTGCTGTTCTGACTCATTATTTGACTCCTTCAGTTTGAATGAGGATCCTTGTGAAGTAGATTTTTCTTTAAAGAGAAAATGTTTTATTTGCATCATACAATGTATCATAGGATACACCCGTGCAGCTGCAGAGGGTGTATAACTTAACTGAACTAGATGTGTCTGCTGAACTTTCCCAGACGGGTTGTCTGGGAACTTGCTGTTTTTCCCGTAGCCTCCCCTGCACGAAGATAGAGTGTTTAGTTTTCGCATCCCGTAGACATGATAGTGAATGAGCATACAAGGTTGAACTGTTCCCTCTGTTTTCCTTTGTTTCTTTTGTTTGGTCTTAGAAGAATGAGTCTCCGCCTCTGTTAGGTGAATAAAGTAACTATGCAACTCTGAATTTGTTAGAGCAAAATGATTTTCGCCTAATGCACTGTGTTTTTGCTCTCCGTCTGCAGATGTATTAAAGATTGTTCTTGCTCCCTGACTTTTGTCTAGATCTCAGTCTCTGAATTGTACACTTCACATCCTTCCCACAGAACAAAACTGCAATAATCCAGAGTCATGACAAAAATAAATTCCAATTTTTCAAACTGGAGGGAATTTCTGTAAGCTGTTTGGAGCTCATGCTACTTCAGCTTCCTAATTGGTTTCGTAGACTGTATTTCTGGAAATCTGAATTCTAGATTGTACAGTCGGAGCCACAAGTGTTTTCAAAAGCGGCTGCACAAAGGCTTTTATGAACAAATAGGGTAACTTTTAGGTTCGTCGGTCTGCTGGAACATGAACTTCTGCCCCCACTTGCAACTGTTTTTTCAGCCTCCAGGTTTGCCCTTAGGTTTTCTTCCAGAATTTCCTTGCATTTATCTTCCCACTCTTCTTAGGAGGAGATTTTCTAGAATCCAAGTTAATTGTTTCCCTGTCAACAGATTCTTCAACTTTAGCTATGGATCTCTGAAGTTATCTGTTGGCCTCTTGGCTGCTTTTCTGATTAATGCTCTTTTTATTCTGTCAGTTTGGTGGAAAGCAAGGTCTTGGTTGGTTTGTAGACGTGATATACTCTCTCAGTTTTCAGATGATGGATTGAACCACTGTTCAGTGGTCTGTAATAAACAACACAGACCACTGTGTAACCTAACTGTGTCTCTTTGTTTTCTGCAACCTTACCTGTGCTTTGTTTCTTAGCCTTCTTGATGCTCTTTTTTTCCACTGATATTCTGTAGCAAACCTCTTAGGAACAGCTGGATATGTGCTGATATTAAATTTATACACTGGAGAGTCTTTTGTATTTATGTGACTTTTGAAAGATTGATTCTACTAGATTTTATTTCAAGACATCAGAGTTAAGAGGAGCTAGCTTAGTGTTTGTTGCAGCTATTGCAACTTTTGAAACTCATGTTATATTTTATGATTGCAGCTTTAACACAGACAAACATAGAGAAGATACAAAATAAATGACCCACTGAAAAACACATTGAGCGTTAGACTGTATCTCACAAAAAAAAAGGGACAATTCATGTCAATCCTCACGGATAAACAGTGGTCCCTGTTCCTCATTTACCATGAGAGCTGGCTGCCGGCTTTTAGCATCAAGTCACACACTCAACATTATCTCTGAAAAGCCCCTCAGCTCCATTAGCAGCAACACCCCTCTGTGCATCTCTGAATTGCTTCAAAAGCACAAACAGAACTGTCACAGAAAATTACTGCTCTCATTGTGAAAGTATGGAAATACTTTGACAAGACTAATATTATATCGACAAATAAATGCAGGGCATAGATGCAGAATCAGACACTTAGTGCACCTGAATGTACAGGTTCTATTAAAATAGTATGTAAAACAGCTGAAATATTTATAAGAATCATCTACTGAGGACATTGGGGATTTAGCTGTGGCATTTAGAGTGGCATGAAAACATATTTGCTGCCTTCCTGATTTCCTTTTTTTAATGTTTATCACATTTCAGTGTTAAAGAATATAAAACTAATTTAAAAATATTAGTCAAAGATGACACAAATAAACAATAAAATACATTTTTTAAATTAAGGTGTTTACTATCAAGGGAGAAAGAAATGCAAACCTACATGGCTCTGTGTGGAAAAAGTCACTGCCCTCTAAACCTATGAGTGCTTCAGCCGTCCTTCGCAGCGACAACTGCAATCAAGTGTTTGCAATAACTTACAATGATCTTCTACGCTGCTGTGGAGAGATTTTGACCAACTCGTCTTTGCAGCATTGTTGGAGTGTTTTCAATCAAGTATTAATTTTTTAAGGTCATAATAGACCGTCCATAAAAGACAGTATTTTGTGTTTGCATGTATTGTCTTCAACTAATATTTAAATTGGTTTGATGTTTTCAAATATTTAGGTGTGACAAACATCCAAAAATAAAAGAAATCAGGAAGGGGAAAAACACTTTTTCACAGCTCTGTTAATCTGCAAGTGTGCCTGTTTATTTTTCTTTCTGTTGGCATGTACTTCCTTTATCATTCTGGTTAGAGGGTGAAAAACTCTTTAATTTATGTCATTATGCTGCTTTTGCTTCCAAATTTCTCCGAAGGCAAAGCAGCTGAAAATGCAGGCAGACACATATTCTCTGCTGTGATCATTTCCTAAATTCAAACAAACTCTCTCTCCCAGTTTCTCTCTTCCTCAAGTAAACAAACTCCCTCTAACTTACCAATTCACATCAAGAGGAAAGCATAATTTCAGATTTGCCAAACATCATTTACTTCCCATTTGCCTTGGGGATAACTTTTCCTTGCATCATGCGCCGTACTGATGGTTGATAAATACACAAGTCTGCATGGATTGAGTTCATATATACCCGACACTCAGGAATACTTAGCAAATGGGTAAAAGACAGACATTATATATTTTTTTATTATTTTTGACGATGTTCTATTATTGATGCTTTGGTTTTATTCATGCTTCTGTGGTGTTGAAGATTTTGACAGTATTATATTATAGCCAGGACATTGATTAGTTTCTTTCTGTATATTCATGCCCTTTAAGCTTTTCACAATTTGTTATGTGACACTCTAATATATATAATTAGAGAAAACGTCACTTTGGGGATGACCATGTTTTAGTTGTAGTTACACCTCCATGCCAGAAGAGGGGCGCATTGTTCTGTGAGACAGAAAAACGAGGTCATATAGGCCTCTCTCTCCAATATGGCAGAAATCAGCACTGAAAAACTGTTCCGGTTGTCTATAATAGATTAAAGGTATTAATGTTTTTATTTTCATGTAAAATTACAATTTTAATGAAAATTATCATTGGTTTATAGATTATTTGTTGGTAGTGACATCCAGTGTTACTTTTACACTGAATACTTCGTGTCAATCAGAAGAATAGGTTTTACTCTCTTCTGAGCAGAGCACATTTGTTTGCCATTTTTCCCGCATAGCAAACTCCAAATTAAACTTTTAATGGCTTTTCTTTTTCAAAGGCCAGCATTCTACCACCTGAGCTGTGGATCTTTGCAGACCCTTCAGAGCTACCACAGGGCACATATGTGAGTAATCCTCTTCTTTCTTGGTCTGTCAATTTAGGTGGACAGCCTGTCTTTGTAGATTTGCATGTCTGCCATATGTTTATCATTTTCAGATGATGAGATACTCTAGACCTTGGATAGAAAACATCTGAGCCCTTCACAGAACATTTTAATTATACTGAGATTAAATTATACACAAGTAGACACTACTTGCTAGTTTGTTTTCTTATGCAGGCAGAAGTCACCTGATTAGTAGTTTTGTTTAAGTTCACAACTATTGTTGACACTTTGTTCATATATCACATGCAGAACCCCCCAAAATACATTACAGTTTGTGGTTGCAACATGAAAAAAATATGTTTCAGTGGTACAAATGCATTTGCAAGCCTCAGTAAAATATCCAAATCTCACTTCTGCAATATCCCTATCTGTAATAATTTTACAAACTTTATTCATGTGGTTCTCCCGCGTCAGTGAAAACAGTTTATGATTTTGCTGTCTGATTAAAGTTCTGTTGGACTAGCTCATTTAAACACATCTGCCTGCAAGCCACTTTAATTATCTTTCTGCAGAACAGTAATTGTTTGCTGCAGTGACAGGCCTGTCAAGCTATGGCTATTTCCACAGGCTTAAGTGGGGGTTTGTAGTTTTGACTGTCAATACAACAAAATGAAAGAACAGCCTCAAATGTCACATAATCATGTACACATAAGCTTGAAAGAAAATATTCCTTTAGATTTTTTTCTTAGACTGTATACTGTATAATGGCATGTTAAATTTCAACTGTTTTGGAGTGGGAGTTTCTTTTCACAATTTAAGAACGTTGCACAGTTGCAACTGTTTGCTAGACATTTGAACCAGATCTGCACTTAATGTGTGTTCATATGCAATTTAAAAAAAATTCAGACACATTTAAGCGGGCAACCAGAGAGTCAGGAGTATGCTAAAGGTATTAGCATGCTGATATATTTGGAGATCATTTAACTAGAATTAAGAGGCAGAGTACTACTCTTGGAAAAATAGTCCCACACCATAATCCTCCCTACGCTCCAATATCTTCGCTTGACACAATACCAAGAAGCAAAGGTCACTTTCCTGGCAAATATATACCAAACTGACTTATCCAGTTGGTTGCCATACAGTGAGAAATAATGCATCACTCTTGAGAACTGCTCTAGATTCAGGCAGTGGCTTCATTTACAACACTGCTTCCAACTCTGCGTTCCACTTGGTGATTTAAGACTGGAAACCCATTACACATAGTTCTTTATGCACTGCTCTTGAGCCAAGCTACAGCCCACATGCAGACTCTGGTGAAAGTTGATGACCTCTTTGCACTCTCTCTCAGTAGCTGTGTCTATTTTGTTCTTTCACAAATGCTATTGAATCAGTCTTCATGTGTGGGTACTGGATTTTATACACTTGTGGCTAAAAACTTAAAGAAAAGCTGGATGTTTTTTTTCTTTTTCGGGTGGGAGGCGATTGGTATGTGTATTTGTATTTGTTTTTCTTGCTGTATACACCATGCCGTTAAGTAGACAAAATAGGAAAATGGAAGACCTAAAAAAACTCATTTTGTTTATATTTAGTTCAAAGATCATGCAACAAAGTATTTAGTTAAAGTGGCTTTTTGGAGCTTCATAAGGAAAAGTTGATATTGGACACTATTGTTATAGTGCCTTCCTATTAATCTTCGGTCCATTTTTAGCTTTTTTTATTCCCCATTTTCCTATCCTTTCTGTTTGACTAACTCTGCACTTGTGAAAGTGTGTTTTGGCAAGGTGCTCCTGCTCCCTTGGCACTGGAGATTGCATCAGGCTGCTCACTTGCCACGCTTGAGCTAATCATGACACTTCTGCTAGTCCCAGGGAGTCCTTCTTGTACAGTTGACATTTGTTTATACCCTTTTTTTCTCCTACCTCCATCCAAGCAAACTTCTTCTGCTTCACCTCACTACTAATGTGGCATCTCCTCTATTGACTTGCTTGCTCAGTGCAGGAGAAATAATATGAATAGCAGCAGCATTTTTACATAAAGTTCATAAATACTTTTTAAATTAAGGTTGTACCTTTACAGTTTAATGCTTTGGGAACTCATTCTCTGCTGCATTTTTAAAGGGTAATTGATATTTTACAATCAACAACTGCATCTCAGTGAGTTTAAAGGATGTGGAAGGTCATCTCAGAAGTCTTTTGGAACTAGCTTGAAATTAAAGTTGGGATGGGACTGCATCTCAGGTAAATAAATCCCCCCACTCCTAATAGTTGGCACCTTGGGCAAAAGTTAAGCAAATGGTTGGAATGAAGACTGGTAGGAGATAGGAGAATCTGAAATCCTAGATGAGGTTCAAGGCACAAAAGTACTTGGGTTTAAACCGAAAGAAGTAGAATACATGTGACTTCATATTAATATGAATGCAATATATGTAATGACTGGATTTCTTAAGGAGTTGACCTAAGAATTTCGTCTGGCAATTTCTGTTGGAGGCCAAACCAAAAGAGTTTCACCCACTTCATCTTGTCACATTTTTTGAACATTGGTTTCTGGCCTCAGCTACATTACTGAAAATATTTGAAAAGGAGACTTTTTCCTTGGTTGAAAATACCAACTTGGTTGAAAAGACAAAAAAAAACAAGGACCATTCAGAGCATTTTGCACATCATGTGAAAAGAAACGTGACAGACCAAGACAGCATTGTGGGGAATGCCAAGTTTTAAACATTTAAAAAAAGTTTTTACATTAATGATGCTCAATTTGTTTGATTGAGCATCAAACAAATCTGCTAATGTGGAATTAAAAAAAAAAAAAAGTGATGGCAAGTTGATTGCATATGTTTGCATGCAATTTGAGCTTTTAGTCTCCTTTAGTTGTAATCCATCAGCATCGCACATCTTGACTTGGAAATATCTCTCAGCCTTGCTCTCAGCTCTATTGAAAAGAAGATGGATTTTCTGTCAAATTTGGATGTTGTAAGATCCAGACTTGGATGTAGCTCAGTCATGGTGCTTTTACAGTTGCTGCTCTTACTCATCACCTCCCCAAGTTAGATCTGCTCAAAGTTTGGAGAACTTTGAAGACTAACTTCAACTCTGTTGACTAACTTCGACTCTGTCATTCAAGCGAACAAGAGCCTGACAGTGGAGTTCATTTATACCACTATTCATGGGATGATTTTTTGTTTTTTTGTAATACTATTATCATCATTAAATTATTAAATTTAGCTACTGTGCTAATTCCTGAATATTTGCACTGCCATTTTGATTAATTTGCAGTATTACCATCAAATGAATATATCACTTGAGTGTCTTTTTTGTTGTATGGCACGTTGGTGCACCTCCTGTTGTTTTTTAAGCATATCATCATACAATCAGTGTGTTCCCTAATGTTATTACTTCAGTCTTATTTTGGCTATTTTGTGTGCATTCTCTGCTACTTTTAGTGGAATTATCCACTCACCACCAACTTTATATGGTTCACCCTGCTAGTACTGACTCGGACATCTTTTTGCCTTTAGAACTACCTACAAAGTTGGTGGCATATACTCAAGAAGGTTTCAAAGCATTCTGCAGAGATTTTGAGCTATATTGATGTGACGGAATAGTGTAGTTGCTCCAGAATAAGGAATGCCACATCTATGTCGTCAATGTCCTGTTCCACCAAAAGTTCCAACTCTGTTGGAGTTAGATCTGGTGACTGTGTAGACCGCTGTTTGTGTGACAACGGTCTGGCTCATTGTCATCATTTGGTGGAGCTGATGCAAAATGTAGCCAGGCGTCACTCTTTCAGACAAGAGTGGCACCAGCGACAGTCGTTGTGGTCTTAAATCGGCGTACATGCTGCGCATTCAAAGGCATTATTTCGCTTATCTTGCTTATTACAAGTCGTCATCATCAACGGAAAGCAGAGAGTTTCTGTCGTCTTGATTGTCTGGTGCCTTGTTTGTGTTTTTGAACACAACAAATCTGGCAAACATAATGGCTCCCTTTTGTGATTGTTTATGAATTCCTCATCAATGACAATTTGGATTTAGCAGAAAGGAGAAATTTTGTATTATAATGTGCATGATGCTTTAATCTTGAATTTTTGTTGTCCAATGATAATCTAATCAATGACTCTTAATGTCAAAAGAATGTCTTTTGAAACTTCATTTCTTATTAATAAGCATAGCAGTTATCTTTTAAACTCAAGCCACCTTCTATTTGTTTATCTATGTTCAGATGTCAAATTACTCCTTCTGGTTTGAAAAGGGAATACAAGGTTGTAGAATATGTTCCAGTCTTCCGCATCAACATCCTCCTAATGACCTCAACTGTTGATGTGTTTGTTTGATGAGTTCTAATTTCTATTCCAAGTCAGACATATTATCCACGCACTGATTAGATGATTACTAAATCTAATGAGCTCATTAATTGCTCTGGTGCATCTTAATGAAGGACCCGAGAGAACTTCAGCACTTGATAGAGACAATCCAGACACGCAAAATATTTCATTATTTTCCTCATATCCAGTAATTAGTTTTCAATTGGTGGTTGGCGAGTGAAGTTGATTGGAAACACAACTAATCAGAGACTGATATTAATATTTTATCACAATTATTCATAATCATTGTTGCTCAATTACATGTTTATGTAATAAATATGTATTATTTTCATGAGTCTTTCATTTGCAACCTATTTTAAAATTACTCCTCTAAATTATTTTAACTTGTGAAATTAAAATCTGTCTGATATTTTAAAAGTAATAAATGTATTTAATAGTTTACTTTTGCACTTAATTTTGATTTCACCTCACCTTAATGCTTTTTTTAATTTAGTTTTCCCCCCTGCACTTCATGACACTGCTTGAATTACCCATTTATGATCAAGATTATCATCACAGCTGCCATGCTGGTAACGACCTCAACAACTGATGAATGGCAAAATCAATAAATGCGTACCTTCCCTCATAATTGGTCAGTGCCTCTCTCATTTTACAACAATAAGTTCATTAGAGGAAGACAACTCATGTAATTAAGATCTTGTCTTATAACAATAATGTATATTTATAAGATGTGATTTTGTATGTTGGTAGGCATTTAGTCGTACAAGGGAGAAAAGGTTGGACTTCATTGAAGACAAAATAGAGGTCAAATAATAAAACAAATTTCTTCAAACTGGGTAAGCTCAAGCTGTGGTCTCCAGCTGGTGTTATTAAAGCTCACTATAATCGGTGGTCTCTGCTTCTCTTCCAGAAAGTGTTTCCCAATTTCTCCCCTCTTGTCACTAATTCTCCACTTAAAATTAATTATTTATCTGAATACAAGTGGGATCAAGATGATTTTTTAAATTATGTTTTTGATTTGCATATAGTAGATGACAAAACACATATGTGGATGGAGCCAGCAACAACTAAAGAAGGACAAAGGATTATGTTCTACCTTGGGGCAATTTTTGATCTTTAAACATTTCACAATGCAATGATTTGGTAATGTTAAACTTAATATTTTTGTTTTCTATTGCCCTGCCTTTAAGTTATTACACCAAATTGTGATCCTACCAGCTGAGTCTTGCAGTGAAAATCTAGGCTCATCGTTCTTCCGATCTGTGCACATTTTTCAGTTTCTTGCTTTCAGCTAGCGGCTGCTTCAAGTTTTGACTTGTGTGTTTCAGTATGGTGTTCCGTATATCTCTGCTTTAATTTGCAGTTATTTGAGCTACTGTTATTACAATTGTGCACCAGTCTACTTTTTCGTTTTACCTTTAATATTAAGCAAGACATTTCATCTTGAGTAGTAGAAGAGTTTCAAATTTCACTGACCTACGACATGTCCTCTTCCCTTAGCTTGTGAGAAGACATCAACGCACACAAACAGAAGAGTGAAGCAGTTAAACAGCAGAAGAGGCATCCAGTGCACCCGGGAATTATGTAACCATGTCATTAGAGGAGCGGATCCAAGATAATAAAGTGAACTAACAGAGATAATTGAATTTTGTATCGTCCCCAATTACAATTTCACCTTGACTTGCGTAATTTGGAATTACCCCTGGGCCAAGGTATGAATTTAATGATTTGTCATTCTTTCTAAGATGCTCAATCTCCTTTTCTCCCTGCAGTGATCCGGTCTCCTCCATTTGTCCTTTCTGTCTCGGTTAAGGTAGATAGTTCTTTGCGACACTTCTTACCATTGTCTGCACACCTTAAATGCAAAAATGATTACAATCATTCCCTTTGCTAAACATCAAATACAAAAGAACACATTCATAAATATGTTTAATACACTTAAAAAGGTTTACCTTTCACTTAATATTATACTAATTTCTCTTTACAAACTGAATAGCAAGAAGAGAAACTTCTTACGCAGAGCCAGAAATACTAGCAGTATTAGCAAGACATCCATACAGCATGATTAACTATTGATTTAAATATCAATAATGTCAATATCATTGACATACTGCAGCTTTTTGCAGTATGTCAATCCTTTTTATATATTTTAAAAATTTTAACATATTTGTTGAAACACTACATTGTGGCAGCTCATTTGCCATCTTAATTATCCTGCTGCCATTTACAGAAATGCGTTATCCTGTCAGAAAGAACCAATTTGAGCCAGGAGGACAGTTTTAGTGCTGTGCTGTCAATCACGCGTGTATATGCTGCTCAAACAATTTACCTCTCTCTCTGCTATACTGTTGCTGGTTCAGCACAACATAGCCTGCCATGAATAAATAAGGCTAGTTAATTATTTCTATGCCTTTACCACAATGAGCAGAGTGTATATGAGGATGACTGGCAGCACTAAGACCCTCCTCCTGGCTCCTGATTGGTTGTCTTCCAGAGAGTGGTGCATTTCTTCAGACACCAATAATATCACTGGGAGGAGATGGAGGAGCTTGTACATTATCTGTCTCATACGATGTCACAATATGATGACAATTTAAACAAATATAGCATGTTTTTGTAAAAGTTATTGCAGCTTTTATAGAACTCAGTGGAGCATTTCATTCCTCTTCTTGGCACTAGTGGTGTTTATTCATTAGTGGCTTGACAGGAAGAAGGGCAGAGAAAGGGAAGAACATGCAGTAAATGGCCTGGGGCCAGGAAGCTAACCTAGGACAGCTGGTTCAAGGACTGTATATGGTACACTTGCGGTGCGACGTGGTTCCCTGACTGAGCCGTAATTTTAAGAAAAATACTTCCAATTTTACTATTTGCTGCAATACACTAAAACTTTATTTATGTTGTTTCTTGAAATCTTATTGGAAGCTGCACTTGTATTAGACTGTGGTTTGAAAATGGAATATTGAAAGCCACAGTATTGAAAAGAAGTAAGCAAGCAACACCATTAGCTGTTTGACTGTAAAAGAGCTGGCAGCTTTCAGATCGGTTTCCAGGAAGAAAATTGATTGTTAGAGTTATAGATTTTTGCTGCTAATTAAACTTTCAATTCCATCAACTGTGCAAAGTAATGGTTATGGTTTCAATCCATGCTTTTGTAAATGATGAATAAAATAATATATATATATTTTTTGCAGAGATAATTAGCTGGAACCACAACTAATTCATTTTTCAAAGGCGCTCTCTGTTGAGGCTGCTACCTCATCAGAGTTTTCAACCTTTTTTATTAATCTGATATTTCAAATGTTTCTTTCAGCAGTTTGTGTCAATTATCGACATCTGGGAAAACAGAAAAAGTTTATATTATAGAACATTTCAAAGCTGCCTTCACGTTATTTTTCTAAACATAAATGCTCCTTATGTGGCACTAAACATGAATTTATACAGCTAATAATATCATATTTGAAGTGAGTCTGTTGTGTGTCTGTTTTTTATTAAGTATAGTTTTAAAACAAAAATCTACAGCATAGATAGTGTCTCAAACTTCATTTTCATTAACATGTTCAGATTGGTAATCAGTTTATACTACTCAATGATGTCCAAATTCAGTTTTAAAAATCCAAACATATTTGACTGCTATAAAGTTCAGGCAAGTCTATTTTCTCTCACACCCTTGCAAACTTCCATCTTTACCTACACCCACACTAACAGGTTTCTGTACCTAATCTTCATGCTGACTGTCCTCCCAACTATTGCAGCCTGATGCAAACCTTTCCCAACTGGGAATCATCAAAGAAGTCGGGCAAAACAACATGCAGCATGTCCCAGGGTAGTGGGTGTTTTCTACAGCCTTTGTTTAGAATTTATTCATGTTTTGTAGCTGCACTGCATTTGTGCGATATATGTGCAAATTTGCAAAACTTATGCCACTTCAAAAAAAAAAAAAAAAAATAAAATAGTGGCATACCGACTCAGCTGAAGATTAGTTTGTGTTTGCTACTGTATCAGATACATAGAAAGAAAAGTTCTCCACTTAAAGACATGCTATAGTGTAGAAATGCAAGTTAGAAACTCAACTTTGATAGTGGCATAATGGTTCTATTTGTATTTGAGCTTTAAAACACAATCAAACAGGTGCACCCAAAAAACCCTGTAAACTAATCCTCTTTAGATTCACTCTTCTGCACTATTGCTTTGCCCCATCTGTCACAGTTACCATAAGAGGTTTCCTGTTTTTCATAAATCACTGGACCACTTTGCCTAATCTTTGCAGGTCATTAGACTGCAATGGAAAACACAAACAACCATCACCTGAAAAAGCATTTTCATTGCAGACTAAAGTGCCAGCTATTTTGGTTCAGATCCAGCTTTGATTTCTTTCATTCCACTTTAAGACATTTAGACCTTTCTGACCCCTTGCCGCTGGTGTTATTGCAAAATGTTCTGAACTAATCCAAGGTACTTCAGGTGTTCATGGGTTTTGCCTCATTCTGCTTTTGACCTTTAATTATCATCATTTCTGCCCTTTTTGTTTTTCCTACCCACTCATGTCATTTTTTTTAATTTCTTCAACAGATGACCCTCTCCTCTACCTAATCGCCTGTTTTTAAAATCCTTCTACCCTGTGTTTATCACCAGAATTTCTCAAAATATAATTTTCTTTGTTGACATTTACCAACCCAGTCGGTGAAAGATGCAAAGAAATATTGAGATGGTCTCAAGGTGGATGTTTGAGCAGGACCAAAATGCAGACAAGACAACCGGAACAATATGGTGAGATTAATATTAAGTGATAACGAAACTCACACCTGCACATGAGGTGAGCAAGACATGAAACCATGTGAGGATGCAATCAAACAAACCTGCTAGAAAAACTGAAAACCAGGCATATGTTGATATGGATACTCCTAGTTAATTCATGTCACTACTCTTTTTACATATTAAAAAAATATACCAGTTGAAGCAATTAAATCATTTTGAAAAGCATCTTTAATGCTTTTAAAAAGGATGTGTTGTGTTCACATACAGCACAGCACTGTATGTGCAGTTAATTTCCTACCAAAAACGTCTTGACTTCTGACAACTACACTACAAGCACTTTTTTATGTTTTCTCTTTGCTTTTTATATTGTACATTTTTGTGGGCTTTCTTGTCATCCTGTTTTTCTGCTTTAATTGACACTTAGTAAGCTGTCTTTTTTCCGGTCCTTTCCAAAAAAGCCCCATGAGTTTCCTATTAAGTACTATGTAGATCCCATCAAGAGTTAGGTACACCCAGGAGATGGCGCTTAATTACTGAAATGGTAAACAAACAATGATGTAAATTTGCTGTCCTGAAAGGCTAGCGCTTTACACAGAGCCGTGTACCTCATACTAGAACCCATTTAAATCTTAAGGTATTTAATTTATGTACCCCCACTGCAAAGATTAGTTTCATGTTTCTTTTTTTAAGCTATGTAATATTGTCAAAAAGCATTAAATCTACACCAGGCAGGAAACTTATTTATTTTCAAACAGTTAAGTTATTGCACATTCTCATATATTGCATGCAAGTTTAAATTTCTGCATGAAGTAGCACAGGGGAAAAGTGATTTAAAAAATATATATATATAAAAAACATGCTGCATTTGCTTGTTCTTCATTAAGCCTATTGTGTATCTAAAATGTCCTGTCAGTGTTTGGACATTGGAAAACACCCCTTCACTTAAATTAAAATACTGAACTGGGAGGTACAACATGGAGTGGTGGCGATTGAGACTAGAGATGGGGAAGAAAGCAAGACGTTTGAGAGAGAAATGAAAAAAGGAGTGGAAGATGAGAGAACCAAGGGGATAATGAAAGGTGGCAGCAATAAAATAGTGGATTAACAAGAACAGAGGTGGGCAAAAAGGTGAAAGAACAAGAAAAGCTTAGAGAAACATTACAAGATAGAAAGGGGAAAATTAAGTTCCCACAAACCAGTTAGACCTTTTCATTACAGCCTTTTGTTGAAGTCTATTGGACGAAACTTCCCAATGAGATCAATGAATTCTTGCAGAATTACTGCATCAGCAATCTGTCGAAGACAGGCCCTTTCCTCTTTGGGACCCCCTCAGTAAATGTTTATTGTGTCACTCTTATCAGGACATTGTTTAGTGGAGGTGATCAAATATATTCTATCACTTCTGACCGTCTTTGTGAAAAGAAATTAAAAAGGGATCCCTGATGTTCATTACTTACTGTCTGCTCACATAATAAACATGTGACCTTTACTGTAAGCAATATAGTAGCGCCCACATGTGCCCTTTTCACTGAAAGGTGTCTACCTCAGAGGTGTACTCTTTTTGTTCCGAGATAAGCTATTCCAACAACAATAAATATTTCTAAAGGGAATGTTTACTTGGGAGAGCTTCTAAGGTTAAATACATAATTAGCGTATTACAGGGTATCTTTTTGGAGCTTGTGTTTAGAGCAATAAGTGAGTCAGGATTTGGATGTGTTGAATCCATCCATTCTACCCTTTCTTAAAGAATTTTTTTGGCACTACTGGCCTTTATTTGAAAGTGAAATGACAGGAAAGTAGGTTATGAGAGAGAACGAAGACATGCAACAAAGGTCAACGGGCCGGGACTCGAAAACACGACAGCCGGGTTGAGGACTGAGGCCTCTATACATGGGTCACATACTTTACCTCTGAGCTACTGCCACACCCATCCACTTTTCCCTTCCTTTTCAATTTTAGGTCAAGAAAGCCATTGGGCCTCAGAGGGACATCTATTCCCTGTGATACTATCTGGCCTGTCACCAAGTGAAGATCCTGTGACCAGAGGCACATCCTTCAGGTGCCACACCCTGCGCCTCTGGTCACTTGGTCTGTGACCACGCACCCGTGTGCGACATCTGGACACATCTACAGGAAGGTGACCAGAGGCATTCTGACCAGAGCCTGATCGAAGAAGCAGATTTTTGATGCTTCTTTTCAATTATCTTTTTCCTTTTCATGTTCCACATTTCATGGAGATGGTGGGAAAGCAGACACTGTACATGAGAGCAAGGGCCAAGTAGGTTTCAGTGTTTTTTTTTTTTTATGAAAGTACCTATTCATTTCTGTCTATTCCTGTTTAGCATTTATTCTGCTTTTAGTCAGTTTGTATTATCTTTGTGTGAACCTACTGGCTTTGATTGCTAGTCACTTTGCCGTTGTTGCACCAGAAATTCCCCTTTGTGGAACAATAAGAAGAATTTCTATTCTTTTCAACAACAGCAGAGTCTGAAATATGCTCCAGTCCCTGTGGTCCCTAATCTTTTCTAGTCACCAAGGCCACTGGTAAACAACACCACAAAGCCATGCCACTCTGCAATGATATATCTGATAATGATTTACAGTTCCCATTGATGAAGCACTACAAAAATGTTTGCAGACTGACGAAAGGGGATAGTAGAAGATTTTCCTGCTTATGAACCAAGTTGACAAAGGAACCAAAAATGGAAACTGCCTCCTCTGGAGTAAATTTATCTAGTTCAGTAAGTATGTACTTTACATCTATTTAATGCAATGGTATCACGTTTGTCTTTTTGGAATTTGTCAATTCGTGAGTTTAAAAATCAAGACAGGGTAGGATCTGAAAAGTTGTGCTGGGTTTAATGGCAGAGTTAGCCAACTATCATTTATCATTTGGGTTCTAAAATACAATTTTATTAGTGTTGTGTTTTCTGTAATGTCCACTTTGTCCAAAGTTTGTGGTAGAGTTAAAACTTAATTATTTATGGTTGAAGTTTTACTACATTGTAAAACTTCAACATTGTCATTACTTCAGACCGTGTATACCACACAGGCTTTCTTACTCAGTTTTGTGGAAACTGGAATACTTCTCTTTTATCCTGACTTAATCCCCTTTTACTGTCTTGCAAGTATTTGTATAAGTTCAATCTACAAAAGTTGTCCAGGTTCTTGTTACTGAGATCGGGCTGAAGGAATTTATATTGGTTTTTAGTGTAAGCCTTATGAAAGACTGAAATACTAGTAAATGTACAACATAGAACAAAAAATAAGTTTCACCTTACACCTTATTGAATATGATGCTCATTACTAGGTTTTAGAAGCACTCTAAGATTACTCAAATAGAAGTCATTATGTGCCTAAATATTTCTAAGTGTGCACTCCCCTAATGCTTTTTGAGTAGCTTTTTGCAAGTGTTTTGTGGACTTCAGATCCTGCTGGCATGCAATATACAGCAGATATTATACAAAGGCAGGCACGTCACACTTTCAACTTTTCATGCTACAAAACAATGGCACAATGTTTTCTACACCCAAGATAAAAGGCCTCTCAGGCTTATATCATTACCCAAAAACCAAAAAAGGTTGTTTTGTGGTGATATCACAAATGGGCATCCTGATGAATCATAATAAGAGAAGAGTATGAAGGAAAAAAAATCTGTTTAATGTTATCCAAATTTAGTTTGTCATGCTTACAATTTATTTTTCATAATGGTGTTGAAATAAAAAGTCAACAAAAGTGAATATTAAAGATGTTTTTTTCTATTGTCTACATGAAAATGTTCTAATTGTATTATTTCGTGTATCTTCTAGTTTCTCATTTGTTGACTCAAAGTATGACCAAGTCATCGTGAAAAAAAAACAACAACAAAAAAACACTAAACAAATCATTCATGATTCAGGTACTAAGAATCTGATTGAACATTCAGCAATCTGGTTGGGTTCTGGACAGGATATCAATCGATATTTCTGACTTTATGAATATATTGATGTTAACATCAATGTGCAAATTAAAGACGTTGACAGATTCCATGTTATTTCTGCCTGATGCATGGCCCTTGTTGAAGCTTCTCAGGAGAAGACAAATCAAAACCAGATATCTGTTGGACAAATTTCGTTTTGTATTGTTCTCATGTTCATTTCAAATCTGAGTTGAATGTTTGATATAAACCAGTTTACAAAGGGAATCATGCACATCACTATTTAAAGTTTAATTTAACCACCAACTTCATTCACTTTTTCTAAATAATTTGTAGATTGCTTCAGATTATTGTGCTGACCTTGAACATACTGCAGCAATAACTATTATGTATCTTCCACGGGCCCATTTTATTAGGGAAGAGGACAGTTGGCCAGAACTCATGAAGAAAATACCACAGACTCTTGAAGAATATGAAACCACAAGTGTTCTATCAATGCAGTCAAGAAAACTTCTTGTGAAAACATGCATAGAAGACCTTGTTATAAGACGTGGCTTGTAAGTATTGTATGTTAAATCTTACTACAAGTAAACTAGTTTATACTTCCCTCTACCTCCTTTTCAAATAATTATCTAAATAATTATCCACTCATCTATCAAAAACTACCAACTGCAAATGAAGTTTAGAAAAAAAGAATGAAAATTTTAATTCAAATCTTTTGTTTTGTCAAAAACTGTGGCATGGTTTTAATTGTCTGGATTTTTTTCCCTTCAAATAAAGAAGCAGCCAAAAAATATTTTTATTTATTTATTTGCACTGCTAAATCAGCCATGTAAAATGGAGTTAAAACATCTTGTGTATTTCAGGGACCATAACATTTAAACAAATAAATCAAAACTTGTCAAAACCTATTTTTCTTGAAAGATGTCTACATATGATATATTTTCACTATATATTTTAAAATCCTACTATTACAAGGTTGCAATGTTCTGTTTTCCAGTATAAGGGACTTCATTCATTAAACTTCCTGATGGTTAGATCCACACTTTCCAAAATTCATAAACAGCCACTCGTTTTTGAAAACGCCTTTCAGCACTATCCATTTTGTTTTTGCCCACTTCTCATATGAAGAGGGTATGACTGGCAGTGACACATTTTTGGCTGCTTCCCCATGACAAGAGGCTCAAAATAACAGGCAGCTCTGCTTCAACTCACAAAGTTGCAGTGGGTTGTCTTGTGTTGCCCATTAAGCAAACACGGAGATCGGATAGAGCACATCGTCAAAATGATGTCCAGACATGAGAAAGAAGTGCATTTGCTTGTCCATTGCTCTCATGGGCCAAACAGTGAACCTAGGTTTTATGCAGAACTCTTGTTTCTGCACAGAAAACAAACAGGTCATGTTTTGGGTTATTTTTTTCAGCAATAGCAAAAGTTTTCTCGCTCAAAAGTCATGTAAATCCTCTCTGACCTCATCGTTGTGTGCGTTTGTCTTCGAGTTAGGGAGTTTTGGTATAATTTTCTTACTTTATATTTGTAGTATAGTGTGGAAATTTCCTGTTTAGTTCATACACTTTTGAAAGTATACTGCAAAGACCAGAGTACATATTTTAAACTTTTCCATTGCAGTTGCTCACACTCAACTACTCAGTTGTGTTCTTGCTATACTGAGTGTGTATTCATACCAGGAATACTGACCCAAAAGTGGATTTTTTTTCTTTGTTTCATTGGCTTGTGAAGTTCAAAAAGAGATGCCTTTCTAGTAGTTGGTTTGGATTGTTGATAGCGTGTTTGTTTGGAAGCTGACTGGGATCACCTCACAAAGTGGGCCTTGTTCTGGTTATTTGAGTAAGTTAATTGCAGTGCTAATGACCAGATGATACTGATGAGTTTAATCTGGTATTATACTTTATATACATGACATTGATTTCACTATCAGGTATCAGACTGGCACTTGATGTGTGCAAATGGACGTTAAGTGACTCAGATCAGTATCGAGACATCAATTCCAGTATTCTTTCATTTGTTGCATTGCTGTCACCAGCATGATGCCACCAGGAGCCAATGAATCTGTTTTCTCTGAGCCAAGCAAAGAACTTAAACTTAAAAGTAAGAAAACGTGACTAAAAGTTGTACATTCTCTCATCAACAGTGGCAGTCAGATCCATTGTCTAAAATCAAACTTTACACCTTTACATTAACAAATTACATTTACTTCTTTAGTCTAGCCACCTTGCCTCAGTTTTCTTGTATTGCTTGTATTTTGCTCTCTGGTCTGTCTTGGAATGCAAAACCATTCTGGTTGAACACAGGGGAAAGGATCGTGCCTGACTCTTTCTTGTCCTTGCTATCTGATGTGTTTCCACATTTCCACCATCTGACGGACAGCCCCGTGTCTCTATGGAGGTTGCTGAGCCTCCAACAGGATTGGCAGCTGCTAACTGTTCCACTTTCTGTTGTGCTGTGCAATAATCTTTGCAGCATCAGACAGCCAGGAAAGCTTTTGCTGCTGAAATGTTTTCTGAGGACAGCATGTCAGTTTGAGAAAGGGTATTACTTTATCTAATCTTTATTACAGCATGAAGAGTTGGAGGGTCAAACGTGTAGGAGTGAACGGGACATATACACAGTTTGAGGACAGTGAGACAAGGTGAGGTGTGTGATAGGAGTGACTGCAGTGGTGATGGACAGGCTGCTGAATTAGATCAGGCAAGAATCTAAGAGGACCTTAGTTTCCTCACATGACATTGTGAGCTGTGAGCAAAGAGAGGGTTCGGAGCCTGGAGAGGTGAAAGCATGCGATGACAGAAAATGCAAGAAAATGACGACATGTGCATGGAGTCGTGAAGGTGGTTGAGTTTAAATACTTGACGTCAATTTTTGAAAACAACAGTGCTTGCGGGTGGAAGGTAAAGAAAAGAGTTCAGGCAATGTGGAGTGGGTGGAGAAAAATGTCAAGACTGATTTGCAGTAGAAAGATATCAGCAAGAGTGAGAGGGAAGTCTTTAAAGACTGTAGGGAGATATGTGATGGCACGGATGAAAGGACAAGAGGCATCTAAATTAAAGATGCCCAAATTTGGTATGGGAGTAATAAGATGGGTTTGGAATATGTATATGGGAGACATGATTTATTTTATACAGTTTGAGGTCAAAGTTAAATCAAGTTGCTGAGTTTCTCTGGACATCTGCAGGCTGGGCGAGTTGGAAGAAACATTATAAAGATGCACCTGCCAGGCACAAGCAAAAGAAACCCAAAGAGCAAAATTTTGGTTGGAGTCAGAAAAATACCCTACCAAGCAAAAGTAGTTATTAAATAATAAACAGTTTATAAACTCAGTAAAATGTCATACATGTTTCACAATTTATGAGAATAGATGTTTATTTAGTGTGTTTATATTTTAAGGACATCTGTGTGGAGAAATTGTGTTATAACCTTTTGACATCTTTTGGGAGGAATTTTAAACCTTGTTTTTAAATGGAAGGTTGCATAAAATATCAAAATTTGAAAATGTTAGAATTTGTATTGTTTCAAAAATCAAGAGGAGGAAAAATAAATCTTAGAACATTTTGCAGTAAGTCATATTTATGTGTATTACAAAGAAAGAAACATTTATGTTGGAGAGCTTGGCTCTTGTCAGAATTACAGCAAGTCTAAGATGCCAAATCTTATAATTTGATCACTACACATAAGAGAGTAAAAAGTTAGTTTTTAAACAAAAAAGTATTATATTTAAAAACATTTTTTTTTTCACTTCAAATTTTTTGTATGTGTAAGCATGAAAGTGTTACATTGTGGGAAAATAAAGTTGGGGAAAATCCCCACAATAACAAAAAATGTTGAAATATAATCAAGTATGGAAAAGTTCAGGGGATATGAATACTGTTGTAAGTTACTGTATTATTTGACAATTTAAATTATGTTTTTGTCACAAATATGTTTGAGCTTTACAAAATAGACTTGGTCCATTTTCTCCTAATTACCCGAAAGAACACGATACACTTAAGCTGATGGTACTTTTGGATCTACTTTGTATGGTTGGCTGTGCTCAAACACTTTGCCAAGTTTCCCCCCTTTTTTTTTCTTCCTTTCATCTTTCATTTTAAAAACACAGTCTATCCATCTCCTCTACAGGCATGTAACCCTCAACAAACTACAAAAACGTAGCTTAGTGCTGAAACTGTTGTCCTTGTGAATGTTGTGCACACTGTGACAGCCACACTAAACTGCTGAAAAGCCTTTATGTAATGGTACTCTGGACAATACATATACACAGAACAGAAGATTCCTCTGGAGGAAAACAGTGTGAGAAAACACAGGTGTGTGCAGGAGTTGTTCCTTGATCAATGTGCAAATTCAACAAATTCAATCGGAGCACAAACATAAAAGAATAGCAAAAGCTGGCCTCCTGCTGAAATGATCCTCAATCAGCCTGGTTGTAATTATGCTCTTAAATAAACTATCAGCTCTTCTACTGTGACAGAGTAGATCCATTTAAGAGCCTGTGAGTACTGTGTAATTATGTACTTCTTTCAAATGCATCAAAGCTTAATGTTTCAATATTTAGGTTGCAAATAGGTCTTATGTGTTTTTTTTTGTGTGTTTTTTTTCCCCAAAAGTCTAGATATTTAATCACAAGCACAGCTGCTGTGATAGTGATTGTCTTGTTTCAGATGACCACCTAAAATCATCACTTTAACTAAACCAAATCTTAAGCAGATTTTTTCTAAACAAAGGGACTGCATTGTGGTACCGTTGATACCACTTTTATAGTTCATACCAACCTTCTTCTAATAACAAAGAAGGTTTGTTATTAGTGAATGTTCTTGTCGTTCACACTGGAGAACTGTCCAATGTGTGCCTTGCCTCTCGCTCAATGACTGCTGGAGAAAGTTACCAACCCTCCCTTGAACCTGAAAAGGCACATATGGACAATAAATGGGTGTTGTAAACAGAAATAACAAGCAGTGTTTGTGAACTCTGAAAAAATGAAGCTTAACACAGTGTTTGCTGACTGACTTATTAATACCCCCTGGAGATATTAAAGGGCCAGCTATGTTTACAAACTGAGACTGGCCTTTGTAAGCTGGCCAGTCTGGCTCAGCTTGGAGTTGGTGTTTAGAAAAAATCTGCTTATTAGTACCAGTCAGAAGAAGCAGGAAGAACACTGCTAAGCAAGAACTTAAAAAATATATTGCAATTGAAGACGATTTGTGAACAGTTTAACAGCACTGGCAATGTTAATGATAGGTCTGGTTGTCTTACTGCTTCTGAGCATATTTCGTCTAGAAGTTGAAAAATGGATGTTGCCCTGGTTGAAAACTAGATTTTACTCATTTAAGGACACATTAAACCACACCTGCTTTGGGCAGCAGTAATGACAGTTCAGAAAAAAAGAACTTGTTAAATTTTCAAACCTACTTGGCAGAATATGCTGACCAAAAATGAATTAAAAATAAACAAGTTAATGTAGCAATTCTGTCTTTGCTCCTGCAGAACCCACATATCTTATGCTATTTTATGTTACTCTGCAGCCTTAAGGTGTTTGCAGTAAGTATTTAACTTTTTCAGTCATCCGATAGTTTGTGTACAAAAATAACAGTTTTCTGCTCTCAATAATACAAATTTCAGCACTCCTGAAATTTGTTTATTTATCCCAGCCAGGAGCCATGTACAGTTGATAACATAATAGCAATAAAAACATCTGACGGTTGCAAAAACACTGCGAGGCTGTGCGTAAATAAGATGCATGCATGATTTGTGGTGTTTTTTTCAGTGCAACTTTATAATAAAGTTCCCCCTTAGAAATGCTAAACTTTTCTGTAACATGTAGGTTATGCATTTAGAGTAAAAACCAGTTTCATGAGAAATAATGAGCCAAATCTGTTCAACTATGTATTTTACCTAGAATTTAAATGTTAAACATGACAGACTAAGGTACGACTTTCAAAGCAAAATGAGTATATGTAAACATATTTCTTTAGTACATAATATTGTACTTTTTCACTGGATTATAAATACGTATAACTATGAAAGGGAGTCTTATTGTAAGATATTAAACATGTCACTACTTTATTGCCAAGACGTATGCATAAATAAAAAGAGAGCTTCAGTTTACAATAAATGCTTGAAATTCTAACAAAAATTTAACTACTCTCAAAAATGGTAGTGTCGTCAAAGTCTAACCCATACCATTAAATGTTTTATTAAAAACACTAAAAGGCTCTAGCCCAGTAAAAACCAGCAACTTTCTTCACTTCATACAGAGAGTCCAGACCCTTGTCTGTTGAGAAACGATTGCTTGCTGGAAGTGTGGGCTCTGTTGAAGTTTGAAACTTTACCCAATCGCTAACGTTTGCGTGTGACGTATGTGCCAGTTCAATGCTATGAAACTTAAAGAAAATTGCTATAAACAACATTCTCCACTTCAAGCACATTAAAGGGCTTTGTTCACTTCCACCTCTGACATGCTACTACTGGAATCAGAAAAACAGGAGGAAAATTAATGTCATCGATCACGTGTTCGCCTTCTGTTTGACTGACCCTGTTGAAATTCTGCTGGAGAAATCCACTTCAGTGGGCGAAAACCCAGACAGAGCGATGAAAGGAGATAAGAATCAACCAGAATTGGGTACAAAGGAAATGTCCATGCCAAAAGCATCCATGTGCAAACTGAAAATAAATAAAATACACAGAATACTTGCAAGGCAATGTATTACAAAAAGCTGGTTGATTTGTTTTATTAAAATAAATTGGATTTTAACTTCAGTGCATAAAAACATGGCCATGATGTTGGTTGAATGTCAGTTTTTTTTGGAACTGAATTTCCTTCTTGATTTAAAAGTGCTTTCCTGGAATTTGAGTGAAATTTAATTCTGATTCAGATGGTACAATTTTAAAACTATTTTCAAAACCACAGCAACAGGACAAAGTTATGTTTTAGAGAATTTGTAATTAGTGCAGAATAGTTCAGTCCAGTTTGATTAGTCAGTGTATTTTATTTTACTTGCATCAGTTGAAGGTGCTTATTATTCTAAATTAGCCTTGGAAATGCTTAGTTTGTTGTGTCCATGGTTTTATTCATGGTAATGTAAATTATGTATAGCCAAACAACACTATAGTTTTATTATTATTATTATCTTTATTATTATTGTTATTATTCAAGCAATAGGAAACCTGAACACAGCAACATGAATATTTTCTCTGTGTTATTACTCATGTATGGGGTCTCGACCATTGAGGCCATCCCTCTGGTGATGACTGACTATTTTGGGAAGTTCAAAAAGATGTTTGCCGGGTCTTTGCTTTCAGATCAGCTTAGTTTAGGAAACTCACCCACAGAACGTAGGACAGCAATAAAGTTTGTGACTTGCAACCAAACACTTTGTCTCAGATATAAGCCCTGCCCTGACACATTGGACAAGCGGTGCCCTAATACGTGTGCAAATAATATGCAAATGTCCAGGTCCTACACACATTATTGACACATCTTTCATGCAATCCTTTTTCATTCATAGATTGCACATAATCCCGCATTCTTTCTCACACACACACTCTACTACTCTACTGCTCTATTTCTGTTTCCCTTCAAAATATTACACAGCCACTCTGACAAACACACATCGGAGCTCCCACACTGACTAATGAGATTTTCTGACAGCGCTGGCAGTAAGTGAGACAGAGAGGAAGTGAAATCGAAGGACATCTGAATTTGTTATCGAGATACCGAAGGGCTTCAGGGTTCGTTTCTTTGGAGCTCCTCCTTCCCGACCAATGGCTGACATACATTTGCAAGTTACAGATGTGACCTCTCTCTATTTTATTTTCAGGTCATCCAGTTCCCATTTATTCACATCTGCCTGTGTCTTAATTTGACTCTTCCTCTCTTGTTGCCTGTTTCACTAGCTTGCCTTCTGTAATCTCAATCACTCTCCGCCTCCCTCTCCCCGTTTGGTATTCATTTAGTTTCTCTTCACCATCACTCACACTTTGTTTGTCTCAATGCCGCCTCTGTGTCCCTACTCTATTATTATCTATTCGGCCATTTTTATTCCTATTTCCCCTACTCGTCTCTCCCTTTCTTTTTAACCACGCTCATATTTCTTGTCTATCTCTGTCTCTGTGTATATTTCTTTCTTCTTCTCTCACAGGTGGCTGACAGATTAGTGGTTTGTGAGACCATCCCATTATTGAGTATGTTACAAATTCAATCTCAGAGCATAAACAGCAATGCGTCCCGTTGGGATTTGTCCTTGAGTAAGACGCTGAGTGCATTCCACCATTGTCATTTTAGGTCATGCTTGATAAAAGCTGACAGGGAAAAAATGTCAAACTTTGCTTTTATTGCTCTGATCCTATCAGAAAAAAAATATTTACTCACTTTCTGCACCATGGTGCAGGCAGCAAATATTTCCTACACTGAGTGCAGATGCAGATAGATTAAGATAAAGTCTCTAAAAGCTGATTGAAGTGTTTTGTTTCTGCTTTTGTCGGAAATACAGCAACAAAAAAAAAAAAAAAACAGATTATGCTTTTAATTTATGACATATTAAAAGCCTAAAAATATCAGCTTTGTGCTTTAGGCTTACTAAAGTACTTTCACCCAAACCAGCAACCTAAACCATAAAGTTCCCTGTTCAGACTTTCAGTAAGCACAATTTGACATTTGTTGAATAAATGTACATTATGTACATATGAGCAAAAAGTGATTTACCCTGCGTGTTAGACACATGCTTCTTGTTATTATGCATACAATTGTGTGTGTGTGTGTGTGTGTGTGTTTGTTTTGCTTTCCCAAGTCGATACTTCAAGCTATTCTGGCCTTATGTCAAATTCTTATTGGTCAATATCAACCATTACCAGCACAGTATAAAATGTCAATATGTGACATTTTCAGAGGTCAAACTAAAATTTTGTTTCCGCAGGAACAACATCAATGCGAGCTTCCTGAGGATGTTGCATACTAAAAGCAATTGATGAGTTATGATTTAAAAATGAATGATTTTAAAATTCAATCATATCTAAAGACTCACCTGGTCAGTCATGTTGTTACTATCGGTAATGGGATCCTGGATGACATACATTTTCAGTAAAACTAAGATTCCTTTTGTTCGAAACCTCAGTTTTACTGTCACGCTTCTTTATGCTTTAAACTAAATGAGGCAAAATTAGAAGCTATATTTTGCAGTGAAACGGAACATTTAGTAACATTTAGATAAAAGAAATTAATGACAACATGGATGTTTTCAAGAAAACCACACACCAGAATGGATTCCTGAATATTTATGTTCAAGTGAGTTCATGCTAAATGTCACTGGGCTTTCTCATGTTAAGGCCAATTGAGTATGTTCTTTGAAAATGTCACATTATGTTTTCTTATGTTCGCTATTTTCCCTCTTTTTGTTTTAAGGACAAATACCCTTTTACTGTAAAGTTGCACTGTCTAACAGAAAATATGGTGATTTTGTAACTTAAGGAAAATAGCATATGACGGTACAGCTCCTGTTCCCTTTTTTGGGATGCTCTGTATTTACCACAATGTATAATACTTTTACAATGGCATACAATGACCAGCTTCCTTTTGCTGTTTGCTGCTTTTGATCGTCAGCGAACCGCAGAGCAGACAGAACCTTTCAGGAAGGGCTTCGAGAGCCAGGAAATCAAATGGAGCGTGTCTGCCAAATGTAGATAGAAGGTGCTGTACAAATATGTGAGTACGCTTCAAAATTAAATAATGAGCCATAAATTAGATTATATTCTTTTAATATACCACTCCATTTGAGGTAAGTGCGACAACCTCTGCCTTTCGTCCTGTTCACTCATCTTCCATCTCCCCATGAAATTCGTTTGTATTTTGTGTAATGAATTATATGTGCTAAGTTATAGCCTCATACTAAAATGTGCTTGTTTCCAGAGCTCTAGAAACAACCATAAATACAATGAGTTTTTCTTAAAATAAAACAGGCTTTTCATATATATTTTTTATTGAAATATATTTTCAAAGTAATAAATCACAAAACACATTTGCTGTTTATTATTATTATTATTGTAGTATGCTGTGAGGCTACTAATAGTATGCTGGCTACTAAAGGTAGCCAACCTCACCCGTGATCTGTTTGCTTCTAATCTGTGTATGTGAACAGTAGGTGTGTGAGTTTCTAGTTGCCCTTGACAAACCCTTGCATCTTTCATGCAGTGCTGCACTGACGTATTTGATTTCTGAGCCAAAGCAAAAGAATTGTCAAAGTAGTTGGGTGAAAAAGCAATAGAACTGTACAAAACAGGAAACTGATATAAAATGATATCCAAGGAACTGAGAAATCCAATCAGCAGTGTTAGAATTCTAACTAAAAGGTGGACAATGAAGGATTCTGTTGACTGACAGAAAAATTGTAGGCAATGCAAAGAAAACCTCACAAATAACTTCAGCTGAAATACAAAAGTCAAAAAGAAATTGGTTATTTCAAGAGGCAACATAAAGGAGGCACTTTCGGGACAATGGGTTGCATGGTTGAGTTGCCAGAAGAAAGTCATTGCTACACTAATGCCACAAAGTAGCCTGCTTACAATATGCCAAAGAGCACAAAGAGTTTAAAAAATTCTAAACAAAAGTCTTTTGGAGTGGTGAGACCAAAATTGAACTGTTTGGCCACAACCACAAATGTCACATTTGGAGAAGAGTCAACAAGAACTATGATGAAAGTTACACTATTCCTACTGTGAAACACGGTTGTGGATCACTAATGTTTTGGGGATGTGTGACTACAAAAGTACAGGAAACTGATGGCAGGATCAATGCAGCATGTTTTCAGAAAATACTGGAGGAAAATTTGCTTTCATCAGCCCAGGAACTGCACAGGGGATGTACTTGGACTCTCCAACATGACAACGATACAAAACACAAGACCAAGTCAACCTGTCATTGGCTACAGCAGAACTAAGCCTCCGGACCTCACTATCATTGATCAGGAAAATTCAAACATGCAGTTCATTCAGACAGCCCAGAAACTTACAGGAACTGGGATCTTTTTGTCAAGAAAATCAGCAAGAGTGAGAGGGAAATCAAGAACCTCATGTAAAATTTTCACAAAAGACTGTGATTGATGTTAATGGGAGCAATATACTGGGGCATATAAACTTTTGATCAGGTCGTTCCTGTGAATATGATTTCAAAATAGCAAACACAGTTGTTTGACCTAAAATGGCTTCAGGCAACCACTAACCATCAGTGAGATTTTTTTTAATCCTTTTTATTGTCTGTCAAGTAACAAAAAATAAAACATGCCAGGGTATGTAAGCTTGTGAGCACAACTGTATCATGAACTGCTGCCATCAAACAATGAACGGCATTATTCCCATTGATACACAGCTTTCTGCCACTAGCTGGTAAAATGCAGATTTTTTTCACCTTTATATTATTTCATCTATTTCATCTCCCCTGTCTCTTCTAAAGATGTTTTTTATTAGCCAAATATTTTAACATTTATACCACCGATAGAACCCAAAGAAACACTGCTTTGTTTTGTTATCTGCTCACCGGTGAACCATGAGATTGATTTGATTTCCATTATTGATTTGTTTTTGCTCATACTTGTAACCTGGATTAATAACCAGGTACAAGTATGAGCTTGGAGTGGAAAGAGTGGAAGGTTGATAGTGCTGATCATAAGTTTAATTGTTCTTTTCAAATTTATTTTCGCACTTATATGGTGACTCGGCGGTTATATTTTCGATGTCTGATAAGAACCATTTAAATGGAAAAGACAAAAACGGACATCTAAGTGTATTTTAGGTGAAAACTGTGACAGTACTGTGAAAGTAGAAAATTATTAAATTGAAGTTTCCCTTGCGACTGAGAGTTGTAACTCTCATAAATAAAAACCTACAACCTGTACTGCAGTGGCAGTGCGTAGGATTATGTGGCAGACTTCCGTGATGCGCATTTATAGTACATGAAGTGTTTATTGATATTCTTGTAAGTCTTTCTCTATTTCCCTATTAATGTATTTGTATTGTAACCTTCCTTTCTAGCCATTGCTCTCTCATCTCTTGCACTTCCAGGTTTACAATGGCTTGTTCTCCAATTGCTTACCTTCATCCACTATCCAATCAGCTTCCTCGGTACACATGCATCCCCTGGGCTCCTCTACTTTCTCAGATCCTCTTGTTGCTGCCAGTTCTCGTCTTGCTGTCAAGTCACACTTTGACTTTCTTTGAATACCTGTTTAAAGAGGTTTTGAAGTTCTTTGTGGAAAACTCATTCTGCCTGTTGTGTCCCTGTATTCGGGCCTTTCTACCAGTTGCCCATGACAGAACCCTGCTTAACTGTGGCAAAAATATAAAAGTGGTGCATAATAAAGTTGTAGTGGCTGTGACGGAGTCAGCTGCTGTAGCAGAGCCATGCAACAGCTCTGCATAGCTCAAAATTGCTGGAATTTCAGTCTTGGAAATTAAGAGCGATTTGATTAACTGCTTTGGTCAGAGCTGCAATGAGCTGTTGAATCCCTGAGTTATAAATTGTGAAGTTTTTAAACCTCATCTTATTTGTAATTTACCTTTAGTATATATGGTGTCCTACCTGTTGATGGGTTAAACACTGTACAAGTTATTCAGCAGTTTGTTGCTAGGTAACCAAAGAATGAGTGAGTTAGTTGATGCCACCCACCTTGCTTTTCTGAGATTAAGTTACAGATGGGAACACTCTTTTCACTAACTGCAGCACTTCTGTGAGCAGTTCTTTGATCACAAAATACAAATAAAATACCTTAAAGTTTGTGACTGTAATATGACAAAGTGTAGAAAAGTTCAAGGAGTATGACTGTTTTTGCAATTGTAGACCATCAAATCGTGAGAGTGGAGGAAATGCTGGAAATCTGCCAAGAAAATTCCAAAAATCTGCATTCATTCATGTCTCTTCTCTCTGAAGGATTGTGCTGTAGTTCTTTGTGGTGGTAATCTTCCTTTAATGTCTTCCTCTTTAAAACCAGATCAAATTCTGCTCATCGGGTGGTCCAGTGTCGTTTTAGTTGTTTACAGAGAGACGCTGAGTAAACAGTGGTTTAAATCTCAGTGTTTTGGCATTACCTCATTATCTATTTTACAACGAACCATCCTCCAGGCAAACCAGTAAAGTAAAAAGGGACTGTAGTTATTGTACCCGAAGCCAATCCTTAGGCAATCCTTTGAGACAAGTGTAAATGATGTGTGGAGTGAAATTACTGCTCTGGCATGAAGGTCATCATTTAGCATATTTTATTGTGCTGTCTGAAACCGTCGCAGAATTCAGATGAATGAATAATACATTCGGATATAAACTTGTCATATCTGATGCTGTTTAGCTGGAGTGCATCTTTATTTTTTTTTTTCCCTGGAAGTGATTGACAGATGGTAATGACAAGTGGTATCATGGATTGGCTGTTTGATGTCACAAACTCCTTTGATGTGCAGCTAAAATAAGAAAACTCCTCCAAACAAACATTGATGGAACCAAACAGCGTGATCGCACCAAAGGTTTTATGTTTTATTTTTTTATTTTCATTTTTTTCAGCAGTTAACTTTTTGAAGTCTGTTTAAAGGGAAGCATTTCTGCCGCTGGTGTTATGTTTGGTCAGACATGTATATTGATTTAAACAAGCAAAGGCATTTCTCTCCCTGATAGAACTGAGTTCCCTCTTTCCATCTGGTGTGTTTTCCTTCTCAATGACAGAATACAAGCACCTCACCTGAGGCAGCTATTTAGCAGCTTTAGAGTAGCTGTTCCACTTGTAAGAAGTGTTTTTGCTTACCAGACAAGTGTGTGAGCAAAATGCATGCTCAATAGATTATCTGGATGAGTTCAAAATCAACTCAAATATAAATGTATTTCGGTTTAGCCACAATTTTATTCAGAAGTATATAAAAGTTTCTGCATGTGCATGTTCACACTTCAGATGTCTAAATTCACAAAAACTCAAGATTTTTGAGCTAGGATGAGGTGCTTTTTGGCCAAATCGAAGTAGATGAATGTCATAAAACAGCAATATTTTTTCCACATCACACAAGTAATGTGATCAACAGCAGAAAGTTACTACTGATGAAACCGATGAAGACAACAGGAAGTAGTAGGAGAATGTTTTTTTGGGGTTTTTTGTGCGCACAGTTCAGAGTAAACAGTTCATAAAAACTTGTCATTCGAATGCGTTCAATCCATAGCTCTTCTGTAAAATCACTGACAGTTTCCTCAAAATGCAGCATACGTAACCACTCCCAAATATAAGGGACTTGTCACTCCAATGACTGAATAAGAGCCTGATGTCTCCTGATTTAATTTCTTATTCAGTGGAAACACCACAATTGAAATTGTTTTTTCTATATTAGCAGACCAGCGACAAAAATTTGCACACATTTGCAATGAAACCGCAGCTAGTTATGAAAGGCTCCTCTAAACGGGTTCAAAAATGACTTTCTCTGTTTCCCTCTGTTTGGAGGGGAACAAATCCCAAGACACACAAATCAACTTCAAAATAATGCGTGCCTTTACTATGTGGGAAATAGAGTAAACAGATTATTGCTGAAATTTTACCAACAAAATATCCTAAGGTTTGTTTACATGGCATTTTCTTTCTTGTTTTGAAAGTCGGGGATGTTGTACAAACATGCAGAGGGAAATAGTTGCTCAGTGTTGAAATATTACAATCGTATTTTAGAAGAAATGGATAAAACATTTCATTTCACCAAAAACTTTACTTATGAATGCAGTTTTTGTGTAGAAAGTACATTTCATCAAAAGGATAGCATCTAAAAAAGGCCCTGGAGTAAAATATTCTGGCTACTTTTAAAGTGTAACTTTTTAATAGATTGGTCCAACCACAGCAGGGATGCGAAGCAATTTCTCTGTTTTCGCTCTTTTTGTCACTCATTTTGTCTCAGCATCTCTTTATCAACTACCCCACTTGCTGTTTGACCCCCCACTGTTGCCCTATTGTGAGTTCCATGAATTTTTCCCTTCCCCTCCCCCGCAAGGAGAGATGTATTGTAGGGTTGTCAACATGACTTCTTATTATGGGACTAAGTAAGTGTAAAATTGACTTTCGGCCAGAATGTGACAACTCACTGAAACCAATTCAAGTTTGAGTCTGCAGGGTTTTCGTTTCATTGCATGGGTGCATGTGTGTGTGTGAGAGGGAGTCATAGAGAGCACAAATCTTGTATAAATTTTCAACATGCCTGCTTTGAATGACATTAGATGAGGCTGGAAATCAGTAACAGATTTCAAGCTGAAGATCCAAAGAGCAGAGGAGAATACAATTACCAGATCTTATTAGACAAATATCATATATATATATTTTTTACCAACTTAATTGTTTAATATATATACATATACATGAACAAAATTGTTTGTATCCTTCTGTTTCTAGCCAATTCAAGTATTATTTGTATAACACATTTTAGCAATAAGGCAATTTATTAAAACCATTAAAACATCAATTATGAAACAAGCAAACATTACATTTTGCCAAATGTCATCATCAAACAAATACACATCAAAAATGCTTATCAACGTTTCATTTTTCTCCTAATCAAAGACAACTCTAAACAGGTGCGTTTTTAACTCTTGACTTAAAGGAACTCGATGTTTGTGGTGAAAGCTGTTTCTCTATGTTTGACTCCAGTTGTGGGGATTCAGAGTAGCCAGGACCAGAAAATGTTAGTGGTCTGGAAAGCTGATACAACAACAGATGTTTTCATGTATTTTGGTGTCAAATCATTCAGTGATTTACAAACTAACAAAAGTATTTTTAAGTTTCTTCTCTGAGCTCCAGGGAACCAGTAGATGGCCTTTAAAACTGGGGTGATGTGCTCCGACTTCCTGGTTTTCAAACAGCACAGTGACTACTTATGCAGACTGACTTATTACATATTTGAAGAGACCTGTAATGCGAATTAGAGGAAACACATCCTTCCAACAATTTCCTTCCATTAATTACTAGCAGACGATCAAAAAATGTCAGATCATATAAACTTTTTAAAATGTTCTGCTCAGCCAAAAATACAGCTTGGTGTAGATTTCTTTTCTTTTTTTTTTTTTTTTTGACATGGGAAGCACAACCCAAGCATCTGAGAATAACCAGTTTTTAGTATTAAAGGAAAGCTTGTACTGGGCTCAAAGGAATAAATAAGTACAGAGAGCAGGGATAACTGATGAAATGGGAAAGTGGAAATGCAAAAGATGGAGCAGTCTCACTAAAATATATATATAAAGTATAACATGGGTAGACTGAAATGTTCCATTTTTAAGAGTATAACTAAGTGAATGAAAAGGAGAGACAGAGAAGAGCCAAGATCGCAGATGTCATCTTGATTGATGATCTGACATTTCCACCAGGCCCTGCTAATGCCGTCTCACTGCTGACACTGCTGCTCATGCACAAATGCACATAAATTCACCGACTGTCTTTACTGGTTTATTTTTTGCCCCCTCCGTACATTTACACACCTGCGATCTTCTCTCCTCAGCTGTTCACTCGTACTTATGCTTAAGCTGTTTTTTGATCACTGTTTTGTTTTTTCACACAGTATAAACAGGTCAGCACTCATGTTGGTACCTCCCATACACCAGGCCAATATTTTAGTGACAGCAGCATTCAGGATTTATCCAAGAGGATGGTTTTGCATAAATCAAACTGGGATTCTTGTTTTTCTTTTTCAGTTAAATGGTTCAGACTGTCAAACAAATTTTAGCAAACAAACTGAATGAATGCAAAATGTTTTTCAGAATTTCATCAATTTTTGTCACATTCCATGGTCTGAGTTTTGGTTTTCTTTTGTTTATGTTCATTCTGCCACATTTCAATATTTTTAGGGTGTTACCATGACAGTTCATTTCTTTTATTTTTAGATCTTTTTTTTTTTTTTTATTTGTGTCCAGTTCTGCTTCTTTCTGTTTGTTCTTTCTTCAGTTTCCTGCTTTAATTCTGCCTCACCTGCTGTGTTTTCTGTTGATTGCACTCATCTGGTTTCCATACCACAATATTCCACAATATTTAAGCTCCTCAGGTTCTTTCTCTCACTCCCGGATTATGCTGTTGCTGTCACCCTGATTTCTGTGTTTTCCCTCATGTTCTGCAAACCCATCAGTTTAATCATTAAATATGATCTCCGTTATGCCCTTCCCCCTCTCCTGTTGCCATTTGGGTCCTTATCAACAACCTCCAAGTATGACAGTTGTGGCTGGTAAGGTCAGTGTACCTAATACAAAATATAGACTGGGCAAAAATGGCAGCCATTGCTGCCAAAGGAGAGAAAAAAAGCCCTGATTGAGATTCAACGAAATATTCAAGATTCTTCAGTCTCTCAGCAAACTTTTCTATGCACTGATTAAACAAAAATGTTAATTTATATAATATGACTGTCTCTTCTAATGTAAAATTAGAATCATTTTAAAACCAAAATCATGAAAAACAAACTAAATGCTTGTTTCCCACAAAGAAAATGGTCATGCAGGAAGAAACTGGATGTCCTTGACAGAGGTGACTTCTTTTTCTGCATGTCAGTCTACTTTCTCTGTCCTTATTTATATTCTCAATTAATTTGGCAAATTCAAGTCACTGCAGCCCATTAAAAACCTTTATTGTTCAACATGTCCTTACTGTCCTACTTGGGACCTTCAGTGGAACCTGGGCTACAGCCAACTAAAATGTTTAAACTGAACAATCTGGTTTAACGAAACAGCTTTTCTTTTTTTTTTTTTTTACTTTTGTGCGTTTTTCAAAATAAACTCATTCTTAATCCCACCTGCACAGTTCTAATTTAAATTGGGTGAATCCGAAAACACACATCAAACACACTGAAATGGTGAAAAGTCATGTCGAATTCAGCATAGAGGCGACTTAATGAAGCATTAATCATGAGGTCCTGAAGGTTCAGCAGCGATTTAATACTATCTTACGATCAAGAACCCAAAACATGGTTCACTGGATTAGTTTTCGCAGAAAGGTAATGCAGGTAGGATTTATATACTTCTGAAAATGTTCCATTAAGTGCAAAATGAAGTTCTCTTTTTGTGTCTTTGAAGTTTTGTGGGCTATGATCAAAGGCAGGGCTCTGAGCCTTTTTGCTGCCATCATGGAGAATCCTCTCGACTCCAAACATTTGTATGTGTTTGCGCGCGCGCGCGTGTGTGTGTGTGCTTCAGCTGTACCAATAGCAGAAAAAACTTCCTGCTCTTCTGAAAATGTTATGGCCCTGGGGCATGCAAAAGTTATTTTAACATAATTTTAAACACACACACACACACACAGCTGTCAGTCTGAGAATATAATTATGTTTACGCTGTAGTGTTACAAGGTTTTCACCTGACCCTGCAGTTGATTTTTTTCTATTCCAATAAAAACTGACATGTGCTTAATAAACCACCATGCTCAAACTGCAAAGTGCTAAAACCAATTCATTTAAAACCTTGCACTGAATAGTATTGAATGTTATATTTTTATTATTTTGTTTGAGAGCATCAAGGCAAACAAATGAGGCAGAATCCTTCCCGAGGGCCATACCAATGGAGGACGCTAAATCCTTGTTGTCTTAATTAAAACTCGGTGAGCAGACGCAAATCATCATGGCTCCCAAAGCCCGGGAACGAAACAGCACTAGGGAAAATAGTTTTCAAGCTAATAATTATGTTGATTGTGCTTTTCAAAGTCTACAAACCTTTCTGGGAGTGCAAAGCAAAACGGATGATTACAGCTCCATTCAAGGGGAAAAAAAACAACTCTTGATGGAGACATCAGTTACTCATGAATTAGAGAGCACGGAAATAAAAGAGTAATTTATCTAAAGAAAGATAAATGATGTGGGCAAATGGATCTGGGTGGTTAAATACTCCTCTTCCTGATCCAAACCTGGACTGGAAGGATATTTGAGGGATTTTGTTTGATTAAATCACAACGGAACATTTATTGAATCCTTGACAAGAAGAACTAAGACTACTTTTAAGGGAAAAAGTGTCCTAACACTGCAAAATCTATTAAAGTGAATGGTGAGTCTAAGCTGTTATTTTTGTGGTCAATAACGTCTGCCTATAAGATTTTGCCAATGAAAGTAAATAAATTGAAAGATGGCAAGAAGATTTTCCCTCCTCCCGCATTCTTCCCAATCATGGTGTCTTTCCAAAAATATCTATTTCTGGAACTGACTTTTTCTATGTATTAAATCTAATTTGTTGTGAGATTTTTGACAGACTGAACTACCTAAATCAGCTTGCATGCCTCCGTACTTAAGCCTTGCCCAGATAAGGTCGGAACACAGCAAATTACTCCAATTTCAGCTCAACTTCAGTGGCCCTGTGCGGCAGTTTCAGATTCATTTTAAAACGTCATTGATCATTTTTAAGTGAGTTTGGACAACTGCCAGCCAAAGCTCTCTGAGCAAAACTCATTCAGTCATTTTGCATTTAAAGCTCAAGAATGACCCCTACACTACAGCTGCTGATAGCCAAAACAGTTTTTCTATAGTTGGGGATCATTGGGTTGCTTATTTTGAAGTGAAAAGCCCTGTGCCATCTCATATTTTGGTCGCTGCTTAGACCTTGTGGCCATAGATGAGAGTAGGAAAATAGATCGACCAACTCAGCTCTTACTTCTCCATGGCAGACCACTACCACTCTTGCATCACAACAGATGTAGCATCAAACTCCTCCAACCTCACCCAAAGATGGCATTCTACCCTTTTTTCAGTTTAAGACAAAAAGCAAACTTAACAGCCTAAAAAGAGTTCAGTTCTTACATGGCTTTGCTCCCCTGGTGTTTTATGAGAAGCTCAAGTAGCAAAAGCTACCCACCAGACAAACCATCATCAAATCCTATTGGTTAGAATTGTCCAATGTCATTGATAACAAATAAAGACTGAATGCTAGCTCATAAATAAGATGCTCTCAGATGCCATCATATACACTGCTCAAAAAAATAAAGGGAACACTCAAATAACACATCCTAGATGGACAGTTTGATTTCACAGAAGTTTGATTTACTTGGAGTTATATTGTGTTATTTGAGTGTTCCCTTTATTTTTTTGAGCAGTATACAATGTCACATTGACATGCATGTGGACAGACAAGGCAATTAATGCAACTTCCAAATACATAAAATACTAACACACCTTACTATGATATCATTTCCACACATTTGCCTATTGAATCTTGAAAAAGAGACGAGGGGAATCAAATCTTATTCCAAGGATTTTTTCCCCCTCTGCTGCACAGAAGCTTGAATGTTGTTCCATTGTGGCTAACTTTGAAGTAAAGCATCTGCTAAATAAGTGAATGCAAATTTAACCTTTTGGTACATGCGAATGTCGCACTGGGTTTTAAAACATACATGAGGATTTTATTTTCCTCCGAGACATTCAGAAACATTTCAGCGCTGGCTGAATTATGTTTTTTTTTTTCTTCTCCTTTAGCTGTTGGGTGACGAGCAATTATACTCTTCAGAAACATCCTCAGCTCCTGCTCTTCAGAAAGACATTAGTCACTCTTTATCTTCACAGAAAGCAAACTAAATACATGCACTTAGACACACATACACACGTGCACGCCTGCATGCACTCACACACACATACTAAGCCTTTCTACAGTTTCAAGGACTTTGGATTGACGTCTGTTCATTTTCCATTCCTTTCTAAAGCCTAACCCTGACCCGCACCATAAACTGTATTCGCGCATTAGTCTTACGTTTAATCCCTGACCCGACAATAGTGCTTCTTCTTCTTGGGGTTAGGCTTTGGGCCCCATAAGGACCAGTTCATCTTCACAAATTAGTAGGGAATATAAATAAAGACAGATAAAGGGAAAGTGGACCTTACAATGTGAGAAATGGTAAAACACACTAAGACACTAAATTATGTTTCCAAAGCTAGAAAAGACACTTCTCTTCACTTAGCCTTAATTGCTACTTTCGTAAACTTAAATTAAAACATTCTCCCTCTGTTCTGCATTCTTTCAACAACAGATTTAATTTTGACTCCAAGGTCTTGCTTTGTTTTTTCAGAGTTCCTGTATGCTGTCACAAGTGTTGGCATGAAGAAAGTTGCATATCCAGCCAATATCTCTAAAACAAATACACAGACCAACACATTCACATGGATTCTTCAAAGGAGTCAAATAGTGCCAGCCACACTTCATCAGTTCTGATAAAGAGGACTCAAAAGCCTTGAAACTTCCACAAATTACAAATTAATTAATTATTAATTAATTACAAATTAATTTTTTGTTGCAGGAATGTAAACTGATGCTGGAAAACTTTTAGGAGTCCGACCATTTATTGTAGAATATTTATTCACTGTGAAAAAACCATCTATTTTAAATCATATGTATTAATTATGAAATAGATTATAAAAATCCAACTTACTGACACTTCTAACAAGTGTTTTTTTTATCTTTGTTTTCATTCAAATTGTTGAGGAACATATAATTAGTAATCTATGCAAATCAATGTCCCTCAAACGTGACAGAAAAAGTATTCTAGTTCATTATCAGGAGCTAATTCCCAATGCTCATTGTTAGAGATGAAGAAAATGGCAGCACCATGATAGTAAGCATGTAGGTGTTATTTACATGCTGATATGTTATGAGGAGTTCCTGGGGGGGAAAAAAACCCTCTGTTCTACACACATCTAAAAATGTGTTTTGTGAGTTTATGAAAAGCTATTTAAACTTTGTATGGAATGGTCAGGAGAAATTTATCTTTTTGACAACAGACACCATATGTCCTGCATGAAGCAAAGAAGGAACTTGTGCAAAAGCATCATATGCCACCATCTGAGTAAAAGAGTGGATAAAACAAAGATCCTTTTTCCCTTCCAAAGGCTTTGGGTGATTTGTTAAAGCGATTTGCAGGGACCACTGGCAGTAAAATAAAAATAGAATTACCATTGAGTTTCCAGAAGTATAATTATCCAAAATATTTGGCAAAAATAAACACAGAAATAGTTAACTACACACAAAATTAGTCTTTTCCCACAGGAATCTCAGTCCAAAGACCTTTTAACTTCATAAAATATCTAACTTGAGCTGAAGAGAAGAGAGAACTAAAGACTCTTCACATTCTGGAGAGATGTCTAAAAGAAATGGTCTCTGTTTTGTGCTCCAATGCTGTTGGCAAAATTGGGCTTTACAAGGTAACAAGAAAATCCCCAATACAAGTGAAAACAAGTGTTGCTTTGTTTGTGTCCAAAGTAAAGATTGGACTTTTCTGCAATTTCCAAAGGGAGATTATGCAAATGCAATAAAAGATTAATTTATTCTAAGGTTTTATTACACATCTTTACCACGGGTGCCAATAAAACAGGATAAGGCTTTCAAATGTCTTTTTTTTTCTCTCTTCTTTGGTATCAATAAGCTTCTCTTTGTCCTCAGAAAACATTTAACCTCATTCGAGTTCCAAGCAATAAAACACTCATGCACACAGTCGTTAATCATCCCCTTCTCCACACATGTAGGCATGTGCATTTTCTCTCAATCACCTATTTTTCTGAAGCTAAGAGGTCACAGTCTGTGTGTGGTAGATAACAATGAATTATGGTTTTACACACGTAGACACTCACACTTTTTGAAGCCCATTTCAATGACTTTGTCTTTGATTGTCGGCGTGCGTGCGTGTGTGTGTGTAATCTGCTGATGTCAAGTGTTCATTTGAAAGGCCATAAAGATAGATATCTTTCCATTGCCGCCTTAATCACATGACCTTTAAAAAGTCAGTCAAATGGGATTTTATTTTCCAAGGCCTTTGATATGGTGACGGTCTTCTAAGTTTAGAGGCTATTTTAATATTGAATATGCATTTCAAATATTTGTTGTGTAAAAACAAACAAACAAAAAAAAGTTATTCCATCTAAAGTTTTAACGGCCATCCTGTTCCCTCATGGTTTTCTTTTAAACATTGCATGCATTTGGAATCTTTTACAGCAGCTTAAAATACAATATTTGAAAGAATGTAAATTTTTAAAGTTTAGGCCTAATTATTATCTCATGTTTTTGTCACTTGGAGGTAAAAATGGTAGAAGTTGTAAATCTTGAAGATCTCTTGTATCAATTTGAACTGACACAAGATATTATCTCAACCCATTAGTTTCGTGAACTAACGTTGTTTGTGAACAGTTTTTCCAATCCCTCCAATTATTTCAGGCCCTTGAATTTGTTCTAATTTCCTGCTTTAACTTAAAAGGATTTTATTATTGCAAAGCTGAAGCATTAGACGGCTGTTCAAAAGCTTTTCGAAAGACATCATCCTTCTATCCTTCTATTTTCAATACCCGCATAAGCCTTGGAGGACTGGTACCTATCATGAGTGGTAAATGGATTGAACTTATGTAGCAATTTTCTAGTCATGCCAAACAATCAAAGCGCCTCATCACTTGAGTCACATCTAACCAGCCACACTCAAAGGCACACACACATTTATATACCAGTACACAGATCAGCAGACAACTTCAAGTTAAGTGCAATGTAGTTCTCCACTTTATCTCTCTGTCCGTCTGTTTGTCCTTGTCTGACTTATCAAACGAAACAAAAAGATAAGCAGTGGGTGGAGCTTCAAGACGTGCAGCTAATTATACATTGGATAATTGGGTTATTTAAGGAAGAGCTTAAGTCTAAAACAAGACTACTACATTTGTTCTAGTGGGTCTGAGGGACTTGATGAATTTCTGAGGGTTGTGGAAGGTTAAGGCTTGGGTTTGAATGGTAATCTGCTCAGTGCTACAGCAACATTTGTTGTATTTCAAATATTTTCAGTTCTCTATCATTGGTGGTAATGATTTTGTTTTTAGTGAAATCCTATTTAAATTGTTATCGCTGGCCTAAAAGTGTGGCTCACAAAGTTTCTGGTGAAAAGATTTAATCCTTTGTATGCTAATTTTCCCCTTTGACTGCGTAATAATTTCTCTCTCCATCCACAAACCTTTTCACTGTTTCCTCTTACAGATGTACCTAACACTGTTTTTTCTAGCAAGAGCTACACTGGCCCTCTCCCTGAATAATTTTGGCAAATTGAATAAAAGTTGTGGTGATAATTTTGAATAGAGTGTCTTCAGTGAACTTTGGTTAACAATGATTTTTTTTGTTAGCAGTAATATGCGACAGAGTATTAGAGCCATTGCAGATAGAAACAAATGAGTAAATTGGCAAAAAACATCTCAGAAAGTTTTAGATTAATCTCACAAATTCTTTAGAAACATCTTGACTTTTCAGAAGTCAATTCTTTTTCTTTTGGAGCTCCAAGATTAATCTCAAAATGTATTAATTTTTTGGCAGATATTTACACATTTTTTCTGTCTACAATGGGTTTTGTAAGCAGTGGTGGTAATCAATCTCAACTATGTGATACAATAAACGATTTTAAGTGGTCAACATTTATACACTTATTTATACATTCATAGAATACTGCCCTTCGAAAAGAGCGGCAGCCAGTGAGAAAGGCAAGGAAAGTTTATATGTGTGACACGATTCATGGACCAGAAAATCCAAAGTTCTTTACATTACATCAAAGGAAAGAATAAAGAAATACAAAAATAGTTTCTGGAAAATATTGCACCAAGGTACACATCAAATAAAAAACTCTCTGCTAGCTTCTCTCAAAATAAACCTTTGAAACTGTGACAGTAACTCAGCCTTACCTAATGCTGTCTGTCTGTCAGTCCTCTTGACAGTTATAATGAACAGGATGTTTAAACCAGTTACACAAACTATTCGTTCAGAATCCAAATACATGCAAAAACATGTACATAGCATTGAGCCAGATATTCAGTCTTTAGATATAAACTGAGCTTTTCTTACTTTGAAAATGAAGTCCAATCATTACGCCCCATTGCGAGTTGATGCCTCATTTTCTGATTAAGCTCTTTGATCATTGGTTTTCTTAAGGCTACACAGCCATCGGAGTCCCTTGAGTTTCCTTCACATTGGCCATGTGAAAAGACTTTTAACCTTCATTCAAACATCGCTGTGTGTTCTGCTGTTTTATTTTTCCCATTTTTTATTTCACAGAAGTGTTTTTTGATAAGCATTAGCGGTTCTGTTTCCAACCAAAACTATTCCACAAAGCCCATGTTTCCACACTTGAATCCAGCGTCAGTCATGTCGACATTCTCCTGAAATGTTTTCTTCACTTGATGCATCGTAGCAATTTCATAAATATAGTGATTCACCTGCTGTCATATTCATTGACAGCAGTGAATATGGTGAAAGGCAGCTGAGCGAAGCAGCTGAATGAGCCTCTGACTCCCTGTTGACCCACTGTGTAACTGAGGCTAAAATTGGTTGACTGAGTGTAAAGACAGGAGGTAGACTGCCGTTTGTTCATGAATCAAAATAGAAAGCTCTGTATGTATGTCGAGGAATCTTTTGTAACAATCAACTTTCTTGAATGTTGGGCTGAACTGAAATAAGCGATTGCAGTCATGTTCTGACTCCTGTTGGGATGAGCCATTCTTGAGAAGAATTGAAAACAGAAACAGCTGGTGCTATGCTCACCCTCTTCAAGAAAACTTTGATCTTTTTCTGACCAAGTAAAAAAGAAAAAAAATGCTTACAACAGTGTCTTATCTGGCTTTTGAAAATACCTTAAGGCTTGCAGTAATTGACTACACAACTTCTGAGAGATTTTATTTTTTTTTATATATGTCTGAAGTGTCTGAGTGAAGCTTTCATTCCATCAATATTTTCTTCAGTGTCAATTTCAGCTAAACAGAAAGCAGCAACTGCACACTTTCATCATCTTGTTCACCTTGTTTTAGCTCATTAGTTCACAAAACATGTATTTGAAATGGAGTCACAGTAGGACTCTTTGTTCAAATTCTGTACGTTACAGCAGGTTTTTAGGATATTCTAAAGAAATGGCATTCATCTAGTTGAGATGAACTTTATTTGGCCTGATGTATGAATGTACGTGAAAATAATGCAATAACTGCCTGTTTAATATTAGTGACAGAGTTGTTTCCTTTCGGTGATACAGTCTGACTTAAAAATACTTAACATTTTTATCTATTTTTATTCACCTATCATTAACTTTTTTTTACCTTGGATAATAATTTGATTAGAAATATAGTAGATATCTATACATTTAGGCAATATGTGTTTCTTTACTAAGTTAATACCAAATGCCCCTTTGAAATGTTTAGAAACTGGGTAAAAGTTTAATTTAAAGGGAAGCTGGCAAGCTTCAGTGAAGAGGCTGTGATAATGCTTGACTGCAGGCACCTTTTAAAATGTTTACTTTTCCCTACAAGCTCAGAGCTCGCCTTTTAACAAAATGTTGTTGCTTTTAAAACTAACAAGGAAAAAGCTATTAAACTCTGTTATGTGCTGTGGCCTGAGATCCTCATGGCATAATTAGCTTATATAAAAATATTTCAACTGTATTGTAGTTTAAGTCATTTAATGATTCAATTTAATCATTTTAATTTTCATTTTGTTGTGTGTTCAATATTTTTAAAAGGAAAAGTTCCTTTCATATTAAAAGAGCATTCCTACTTTTGCAAGTTTGCTCTGGGGAAAAAAAAAAGAGTAGAAAATATTTTTTAACATTTTGTAAAACTAATGTTCTGTTTAAATCATCAGTTTGTTTCTTTTGTGCATATAAGTATTTTTATTTACACTCGATGGCTGATTTCACAGTTTTATGTTGGCCAAAAATAGTTTGTGTTTATATTTAGCTATTTTATACTAAAAATATTGTATGATTTTGTATGTGTTTCTATATGAATCTATTTTTTATTCTAGTGTCTGTTTACAAAGGAAAGCAAAATAAAAAAATAAAAAAACAATGTTTTGATCTTACATATTTGTCTAAGTTAGAAAAAAAAAAAGAAGAAGAAAATGTCTGTGATATAATTATTGAGATATTAAAAAGTATTTTTTTTCGGTAATATTGCCGACCCCTGCTTAGATGGGTAAAGTTTAGAGGATGTTAAATGTTAATGGCTGCCATGTTTTGTAAGATTTAGCATTGCTAATGGTTGTGTAACATTTAAAAAAAAAATTGTGCATACCTTTTCAGATCAAGATATGCCAACTAATTCAGTCATAAAGCATGAAGTTTGCTTGCATAATGTACTGCTGCACATCATACGAGCAAATTAAAACTAAACAAGAAATCACAAATCAGAAATTTACTATAGCCAGTCGTTTCATAAATATTGCCCCATCCCCAACCCAAAAAGGTTTCCCCTGAAAATTACAATATATTGTATAATACATATATAATAATGTCATCCTAAAATTGAATCCTATTTTATTTACAGCAGTGCAGAATAAAAGTGGCTTCTTCTGATGCTACCATTAGAACAAGAATCAATAACGTACCAGATGGCTCTGGAAGAGTACTCTGAGGAGCCGTTCTCACTGGTGTCAGATGTGCCACAGACAGACATTAAAACAGAGGTTTGAGCTGTCTTTTTATGTGTACCTGACACTAAGGAATGTGATAGGACTCCAGAGTAATTTCATCAGAAAACCTTAAAAGAAAAGCTCACCCGGAAGGTACAGAAGCAGTGTGCGTAGCTCTGCCTGGACGGCACAATTTAAGAGAAACACTTCTGTTCTCTTCTTTATAAGATGATTTTCTTCACTGTGATTTAAAACAGCAGCAGAAGCCTGTGTGATGATTTGGAGTAGAATTTTATTTTATTTTTAAGAATGTAAAATCACAGTCACAAGAAACACCACAGTAAATATATCAAATTCAATCAAAAAGCTGATGGTAATCTCCATTTTAACAATTTCTTTGATCGACTATAATGCACTTCTTTTCGGCCTCTCACCAATTTCTGAAGTCTTGTAGAACTGTTTTGGGTACGCTTTTGTCAAAATAGAAGGGAATCACGGTTACAAAGCTCTTCTGTACAGCCTTTCCTTTTAAAAATTCTTTTTCGCAACTAATTCAAGAAAAGAGACAATTTGATCCCCGACTTCACATTCTGCTGACACGTATATGGATGTACACATCCAGGATTTTTTTTTTTATTCTGAGGCCTTGAAGAAATGCTTATTAAACTTAAAAGTTTACAGCAGTGGGATGCTGTGGTGGTGCAGGGGCAAACGCACGACCCATGAATGGAGGCCTTAGTCCTTGTTGCGGTAGTTGCAGGTTCGATTCCCTGGCGGCCTGCCGACATTTGCCGCGTCTTCCCCTTCTCTCATTACCTTCTTTCCTGTCAGACTACTTTCAAATAAATTCCACTAGACCCAACAAGTGGAATTTAAAAAAACAGTGACTAGCTTCTAGCTAGCAACAATTTATTAAACCCCAATTGATGCAACGAGTATCTTAAAGAATCTTATCAAAAGACACATCCAAGATGTCGGTCAGTTTAAGAAGGATCAAATAACTGGCACTCAAGAAGAGAAAACATCCAGGGAGATTGAAGAAATGACCAAAACGCAGCTTAGTTTTGTAGGTTGAATATCACATTTAACTGAGTTTTGTAGGTTAAATATTAAAAATGTTTTATTTGCATTGTCATGGCACTTGACTTAATGTAGTTTTCGATTGTTGATTCTATGTTGCATGACTTTGTGTTTTTGTGTTTATTATGTAAAGCACTTTGAAATGCCTTGCTGCTGAAATGTGCTATACAAATAAAATGTGATTGATTGATTGAAAATTGAGATAACTGTCCAATATGTGTTTAAAAAAAAAAAAAAGAAAACATCATCTTCAAAGAAGAAATGTGGTCAAGAAAGAATCTTGAATGATTGTGATTCCTGATCACTTAAACATTTTGCGACATCAAAACAAATGACAACAATAGCAGAACTAAGAGCTATGAGATCTTTCAAAATAAAATGTTCCACAAACTAGTTAAAATGAGAATTTTGACAGACCAGTTAAGTCACTGCAAGTCGTACAAGACAGAAAAAACCTGCGCCTTAGATACTCCTGTCCTAGTCTATGTGTCCCCACTATTTCTGTCCCATCACATATAAATCACTATTCACGTTCTCAATTTTAAAATATTTTTTGAAGCAACGTGCCTAAAAGAGGAAGGCACTTCCTTCTATAATAGCAAAATTTCTTGATTATGATAATTCAAATGGTTTATACAATCATCAGTAATGAGCCTGGATAAAAATGTAAAAAAAAAAAAAGTTAAAACTGCTCTATAAAATATTTAATAAAAGCTGTTTTATCGAAAGAAGAAACTTGATTTAAGGAGAGAAGAAAAAGTCAAGATGGATGACAGAAGCAAATCCTCCAAACCGCAACTCTGAAAGTAGTTCCATTTATTCATACCTCGAGAATTATATCTGACGATAAAACTTAAATTTACATTCTATGGGAGGCAGAACAGAGGATTGTTTTCTTGGCCAGATATCTTCACTGCTTTTATTTGCTGGTTTCCAATTTGAGCCTCAAATTCTAGTAATTTTAGGAATTTCAAAATTCCTAAAACTACTGTTTGGAAAGCGTCCCCTGAAACAGCGTCACTGTGGTGCCTGAGTATTAAACCAATCATTCAACCAGATGATGGTCACAAAGGGAGCACACAGTGCCATTTATTTAGAAGCCCAGGTCCTCCCTTCTCCCCTCATGGCCTCCTGATTGCTGTTTTATTCAACAAAAGTGACCCTTTTTTTGATCTGTGGTCTTAATAAATTCAAAGCTCCTTCTGCTCACACGCATGCACGCATGCGCACGCACACCCTCATATCGTGCATGTCCCCAATGCCTATGGCCACAATCTCCTGATTGTCCAAATATTTTACACAACTTCTATTTAATTTGTTCACACCGATCCTGATTCCCGTCAGTGTCCTCATCTCATTCTGTCCTTGAGTCTGACTTACTGTTTATTTGTCTGGGTTTTTTTCTTCATATGCCCTTGCGCCTTGAATGAGATGCTAATGTGCTGCCAGCAAAGCAAACATGCATACATATATTTTGAGTGTGCGAATGGCTCAAGTAAAAACTGAAGCTGCTGATTGACGTTTTTCACTGTTATCTTCTTAATTGTCCTCTGTCAGCTGTTCTGCTCGTACTTGTCCAGCAGTTTGCCTGTAGAGCATACATTATCTGCATTCTATTTCCATTCAGCCGACTTGTATTCAGTATTTTACCTATCTACTTGAATTTCATATTCATGGCTGCTCAAGCATATTGTCACCTTGTTAAAGTCATTTCTTTTTCTTTTTCTTCACCTAAATCATCTCTTGGTAAAAAGAGATGATTTAGGTGGCTATATTTTTCTTCCAAAATCACTTTTCACAAAAAAAGACTTATGTCATTGTTTTAGGAAGGTGAAGTTATGTAGATTCAGCTTGAAGTTTATTTATTTATCTTGATGTTGTAATTCTGAGTACTGCCCAGGTTTCATTAACAGCAAATTAGCTTCCTGGCTAATCAAGCAAAGTATTGTGGTCCTTGATCCATGCACTGCTACAAGTAGTGTTTTAAGGTGACAAGTCTTTCTAGTAAAGAAAATCTAGATCTGCAAAAACATTGTCGGAAGAAGAAAGCATTCAAGGACAACTTCAAGGACAAATATGATGCACATTATACGATTATATAGGAACAAAAATAAGCAAATATGCTAAATGGGTCTAAAACATGCGTCTAAAATAAAAAGAAAATATTAAAATAGATATGTCTGATTTTATTTATATACAAAATTCACAATACTTTTAATTTAGCAACATTTCAAAATGAAAGGAAGTCTCATCAAGCGTCACTTCTCAAGACAAACCTTTTAGTATTTATATATTTCAAGAATCAATCAGAACTGCTCTCATCAAGAAGGATAATTATAACCACATGAAAATTTTAGTAGTAATTTATAATAGTTCATCTCTGGTAAGGTTTCTCTGTTCTGGGACCTTCCTGCCCTTCCATCTGCAGCAGTGGAGCGCCTGAGGCAACGGTGACCCCAGAGTACAGAACAGAGCCGTGTCATTGACAGCAGACATGATACTGATGAAGTCAGACACAGTTTATAAAGCAGGTGGAGGTGAGCTGCAACATGGTATCGGCAAAAAATAGACAGGCCATCCACCGCAAAAACAAAAAAAAAATCCCTTCATCAGTTGTTTTTTGTAGATCTGATAGACCACACCTAGGATACTGTCAGTGTTGATGGATGAATCTCTTTCTGTCTCTCTCTCTCTCTTGGAAACAGATTTTTAATTGATATATTTACTTTTGAATGTTGAGAATTCTTTGCCAGTTTGTTTATCTCAAACTTCATGCTAAGCACTTGAGAACATTCAGGACTTAACATGTATGGTCCTCCAGTAGATCTGTCTTTCAAAGAACTCAACAACGTCACAGGTACATTTCTCTACTTTTTCTTTACCTTGAAAAAACTTTAATGGTCTGTTTGCTTTAAAGGGGCAGTATCATGTGTTTTCCAGCCACTTAGTGTCATTGTGTAGCACAATCACATAACTATGTCACATTCAGGTGTTATAAAAATGACGTATATAAATATGTATCTGACTTAAAATAAATTTTATTTCATAATTTTATAATTGGGCCTCTTTTTCTTTAAGAAACTTTTGTTCCTTCTGACACTCTGCCTGCAGGAAGTTTTCACAACATGGCTCCTTTTTTAACCTTAAACAATATTTTTACCAGCGTTTCACTGAGAAGTAGCTCGTAAACTGAGCTCAGCAAATGTTCAGTTCCACCAGATGTTTGCTAATTGCTGCTGGCTAGTCTGAAGGAGCTGAGTGGGGGAGTCGAGGGAAAGGGGTGCTCTGTAACGCAGAAGCTTAGAAACTGCAGCTCCATGAAGGAGCTTCGCTGCCAAAGGCTCTGTTTGATCCCCCAAAGCGTTTTACACAGCTGAATGGTTGCTATGGGAGATTCAAAGATTTCTCAAAAACAAATCAACTACATACTTGAGGTATGTTTTTGATGAGGGAATAAAGCTGGCTCAAAGAGGGTAACGATACATGATACTGCTCATTTATTGATTTGAATGTATTAATCATATTCTTGAAATCTCGTTAAGGAACTTACAAATACTTTTTAGAAGAATAAAGATAATTGAAAAACTATTCCCGGATCGCTTAACTGACTGACTGTGGTTTAGATGCTCTGGCGGAGATTCCCCGCCCTACCCTGCGCCCTTTAAAGATCGACTCGGAGAACAAGTACCTGAGCCAGTCGATGCGTCTGAACAACAACAACATCACAAATCTCGTTGGCCTTGAATTCATGTTGAGTCATTTTCTGGCTCAGCCATCCTCGCTTGGCTGGCTGGATCTCTCCTGCAACAAAATAACAAGCATTGAACATGTAAGATTTAGTTTTAATACTTTTCATTATATACTTATTTGCTAAGCTAAATTCTCAGTTTTGCAGGTTAAATCAGTGTACCTCTTTTGACTGAACCTATTTCTTGTGTGTCTTTGTGTTATATTTTCTATACATAATTCAGGCTACACACATTTAATAAAACAATTCTAATTTCTGTTTCTTCATTTTAAATTTAATAATTCTCATTTTGAACAGTGCGTCTTTGTGTATTCCAGGTTCTATGTGAGCTAAAGGAGCTGCGTGTTTTGTATCTGCATGGCAATGACATCTGGAGCCTGAGTGAAGTACACAAATTAGGAGAGTTGAATTTTCTGCACACCATCACGCTTCATGGAAATGTGATCGAAAACATTAAGGGCTACAGGTGATTTGCTTTAACTATCAACTAGTTTCTTACCCACCATAGCAATATAATTTGATTCAATTTTACCATGCGATTATAACTGCAACAGTGTAAATACCAACCCATTCCATAACGATTACTTCAACATCCAGAGGTTGATGAAGGTATGGTAGTTTCACCATACCTTCTTAATTGAGTTTTATGAATATGTAGTTCTTTCTTGTAGGTATATTTAGGTTTACAGTAATACTTTAATTTTACAAGCATTTAACACCTTAAGACAACCTTCCAACCTCAGTAACTTGGAGCTCCACACTAAACATAAATTGTCCAAATACCAGTAGAAACATGAAAAGTAGAAACAAGTTGGCAATTATAAGAAGCGTTGGATTGCTGTAACACAAATTTTCACCATTGCTGAGAATGGTAAAAATAATTTCCAACCTGACATTTCTTTAATTAAAATGTAAATGAGAACAGAGATTGTTTTGGCCCTTTTTTCCCCCAAAATTACAGCTCCTTGCTTGCTTTAAGCTATTTTATTCTCTTTTGGGAAATGCCTGTCCAATTTTCTTTTGACAAAAGGTTTCTTGGAGTAAAATAATTTCAGTTAAATTAGTCCGACTTTACTATTTAGCACAGTAAAATACATAAACACTAACGGACAGAGTAATAACAATAAATAAAAATTAGCAGAAAAGTTACCAATACATAGCACACTTGTGCAACCACCTGCGAACAGCTAAAATCTGTGAATAGTTGGAGTTTATGCTCAACAGAAGAATTCATGAGTTCATGAATATGAAGCTATAGCTTGGCTGGGATGCACTGTATACAACGAAATCATCCAACAATAGAAATTCACATCAGAAAATATATCTGCAGACATACATCTATTTTTATACTAAAATAAAATAGGCAACCGTAAGCAAGAGTGTCATAAAAAAGGTTATAGCAAAGTAATTACATATGCTTTCAACCATTTCTGTAATCCTTAGTGCAGGAATGTTTCTCAGCTAAGAAAATATATGTAATCATTTATCATCATTTTACTATATCTGAAAGGATTGTGTTTAATTATATGTTTAACCAGATATAGTTTCTTTACTGACCTGTCGGTTTCCTGAGTTGTTGGTGCCTGAACCACTTCAACACTTTAATTTTTTCATATTAACTAAATAATGTGAGAAAAGAAGAATAAAATAAAGAATCTTATCTTTAAATCCAGCTGTAGAGGGCACAGTTGGTAGCGCTGTTGCCTTGCAGAACCTGGGTTCGATTCCCGGTCCGGGGTCTTTCTGCATGGAGTTTGCATGTTCTCCCTGTGCATGCGTGGGTTCTCTCCGGATACTCCGGCTTCCTCTCACAGTCTGAAAACATGACTGTTAGATTAATTGGTCTCTCTATATTCTCCCTAGAGTGTGTGTGTGGTTGTTTGTCCTGTCTGCCTCTGTGTTGCCCTGCGACAGACTGGCGACTGGCGACCTGTCCAGGGTGAACCCCCACTTCTTGCCCGAAACATTTGTTGGAGATAGGGGCCATCACCCTCCCGACCCCGTTAGGGGGTGTACAGAAAATGGATGGATGGATCTCAAAGTGCACTCATTGAGTTGAAATGACATTTAAATTATTTCAAATAATCTAATGTGTGTGCCTTCTACTGTGTTTGAGGAATCACGTTATTTCGATGTTGCCTCACCTGAAGAGGATGGACTTTAGTGCCGTAACTCGCCAGGAGAAGGTCTTGGCGTCTATTTGGACTACGAACATCAAACTGCCCAGGACACGACCCAGAGCAATGTCAGAAGATGATTAAACTGTAATTCAAGCAGTTCTGATTTTTTTTTTTTTTTTTTAACCAGTAAAAATGATTTATAAATGCCTTCACAAATGATTAAATAATTGGGCTGTGACCCTTAAAAATCTGAATCCATTGGACAAATAGAATGAATTAGTTTCATCACAATGCATTCAGCATTTTCACTTGCAGGAATTTACAGTTAGAAGGTGTGAATAATTTCTTTCCCTTTAACTTCTTTAACTATTTTAGATTTATGTTCTTACTTACTGGGCTTGTTAAGCAGAAGATACGTCTCAGATGAGCCTTGAAAGTCACAGCCTCACTCTTATGAGTCTCACCCTGAAAAATCCTTAATTGCATGGATTTAAATGTCCCTGAATCCAACATATGGTAAGGACTAATCTGGCCACTGAAACCAAAACAAGAATAGAAATCTTTTGAAAGTTAACTTAGACTCTGTTGATCAGAATATTGATATTGATATTTGTGTGAGGTGTAGCAATGACTCAGTTGTCTTTGACAGCTGCCCTTTCAGATTCCTGATAAAAACATTTAGCCCATGTCCCAAACTGCGCTGTAAAGAAAGTCTCGATGAATATCTTTTAGTCAGGATGGCAGTTGCTCTCAATGGGATGGCTCGCTCAGAGGTGCTCCAGGAAAAACTTTGCACTTCGGAGAGTTTTGACTGCAGACTAGCTACTGAACATGAACATTACTTTTTAACTTGATGCAAAAGGCTGTTGTAAAATAAAATGCATGAATCAGGATTTTATGTGTCAGATTCATTCATGGTTCCTCTGGTACAAACTACCACTTGATTTCAGCAAAAAGTTAAGAGAAATTTATGAAAATCTTAGAATTTTGCAACTGGTCTTGTTGCATTCAGGCATTATGAGAACGATTGTATTAATCAGAACTTTTTTTTTTTTCTTTTTTATTTGTTCTTAACAGAATACCCAGCACTGTGAAGTGAAAGCATGTTTGACGTATTAACTTATTGACTCACAAATTAATTATAAAACACCTTATGTTGTGACAGCTGATATACAACAGTTGTCCCGTAATGGTTGGCTGCTGTTTAATCCACAAGCTCAACCTCTGTGGTTCTGATTCCTGGATTCTTTGATTTCTTCATAAAGTTGTGGAAAAGGACATTGGATCCTTTTCCAAAACAATCTCCCAAGTCATTTAGGATATTAAAAATGCAATTACACCTTCAAGACCGCTTTCCAAAAGTGGAATTATTCTTCTCTGTTCCTCTGTTACGTGTGCATTTTTGTCTTCTGTTGTATTTAATGTTACAAAATGTGACTTGAGGGATATGAAAGCTTATCTTTCTTTTTTTTAAATGTGGTTTGAAAGTTTCTTACAATAAAGAGGACATAAAACTACTTACACCACTAGTACAAAGTTGTTGAAAACTAAAAAGGAGTTACAAGATTGAAACGCAAAGTAAGTGTTCAAAAACCCTGGAAGTTCAACTCGGCTCCAGAGAGAGTTGTCCAAGCCATTTCAAAAGCCTCATACTCTGCCAGAAGGCAGAGCATGGTTGGAATTTACTACAAAGCAGGGAACTAGTCATTCTTATGAATTATGTTCAGGAAATAAGCATCCATACTCATTATACTTACTCTGAGGGCAGAGCCCTAGACTTTGCCCTCTCCCTGATGTCCACTGCTCTGCTTCTGCTCCTCTCTCTGCAGCCGTTCCTCTGCCGCTGGCCCTGCTCCCTTCTGTTCTGTGCCTTTTTTCTGCTTCTGCTGCTTGTCATTCAGCTCTGAGAAGGGGATCTTTTTCCCTCTTACTTGTGTTTCTTTCCACCCACAGCTGCCTCCTGATTGGTGGTCCAGCACACAGGTGTAGACATGTAGTCACGAGGGTGGAACAACACTGTAAAAACGCATTTTTTCTCAGATATTATAAGTTTTAATATGAAAAAAAATGTCTTGTTCCACTAGCAGATTATTTCATTTATAGCTCGTACTTTTTCATCAATATTAATTAGGAAATATTGGCATAAAACAAGCTCCTATTTCTTGCTGAAAAGTTACTTGTGTCTTATTTCAAGTTGTGTGGAAACATTTGAACGAGAAACTAGACCAAAAACACTTGGGAAGATTTTGTATTTTTGCCCTGCAATCAATCAAACACTGAAAAAATGCATTAAAATTATGCTGAACACAATTAAAGCATGCTAAAAGTCCCTCCAAAGCATTATTAGAGTCCTTTACAGACAGCTGTTTGGTTCTTGTTAAGGTTGTTAGAACCAGTCGGGTTCTCTATTCATTTGGATGTATGGTTTTGTGGTAATTTTGGGCCAAAATGATCACAAAAACAACATACAGACTGATGTATGCATCCATCCCTTTCAAATGCTGAATCCTTATCAGTTGCATCAAAAGTAAAGGCTGAGGAAAGAAAAGATGAGAGGGTATGAGTTGATGAATGGCTGATAAGGCTCTTCCTGCAAGAGTTGGACAAGGAAAAAAAACCCCTCAATTTTAAAGTTCTGAAATGCTGAAGAGGCAAAATGACCAGCCACCATGTGTGGGAGGTAATGGAGAGCAATATTTATGCAAGAACTGCTGGAGTGCACTAGTTCGTCACTGACACACCCTAACAGAGGCTCTGCTTTCAGACATTCTGTTGTTTGACGTCCCTCAAGCATCATGACATCTCTTCAGGACACGGAGTGCGTGTGTGTGCGTGCGTGTGTGAGGCATTCTGTTTTCGAAGAACTAAGATGTTTTTCTGGCTCTACGGAAAGAATCAAGATCCCAAGTCATAAAAGAAGGAATCCAGGAATGGGATATTTTATTGGCCCAGATGTGTTTAATAAATCATTTTTCCTCAGACCTAATTAAACACTTACTGCCTAGCACTGCTAAGCTATTAACATCTGCTCCACTGAATGAACTAGAAAGAGCTCCAGCTCTGGATGGGTTTAACAGTGGCAGGCAGGATAAATATAATGTTCTCTTTCATGTTTTTTGCCATTCCTCATCTTCTCTTTCCTTTCTGTGCGTGGATGTTTCTCTCTCTCTATGTAATTATCTCAGCAGCTGCTGCTTTGCTTTACATTTTCTTTTTTACTATACTTAGAGAAAAAAAAGGGATCCTCCTATCGAAGATGATACGGTATAAAAGCTATGAAGGATTTGACTTCTGCTGGGCATCTCACAGATTATGAACAATAGTGACAGTCACTGATGTTGAAATGCTGCAGAATCACATAAATTGGTTCCCGAGAAGGTCTAATTACATCAAAAAAAAAAAAATCAAAAGAAAGTAGAGGAGTCTGACTGTGGATAACACTCACTTAGTTTTCACTGCATCCATTGTAAAATAGGACAGAAAATACATATTGTTTATTTTACCACATGAAAGAAAACAGAAATTAGTCGGCTATTATCCAAGGTCTGTCTTTAAAATACCAGTGTTTTGAATGTGCGACTCTCTCTGTGTGCTATAAGTAGGAGCAGCTGTTTTGGGAAATTGTTTGAGATGATAATTGTTTTCTACTCACTCGTCTCAAAAACAAAGTAAGTAGCACATTTTACATACTGGTGAAATTCTCGATGTGAATCCACTTGGATAAAAAAAAAAAAACACCTGGAACATTTTTGCTCCACAAATAAACATAAACAAGCGAGTTCCTATGCTAAGAAAATATGAAACACACTCAAAAAGAATGTTTTTTTTTCTTTTACTTGTAATTACCATGATTTTAAAAGTAAAAAAATCCAATAATTGTGACTGACCATCTACCAAAAGTGGGGCTGCATGATTGAAACATCAGTTTCAATTCTTTTTTATGGGCAGGTTGGTGATGGATTCAGAACTTCCACAGAATATCGATGTTATTCCAAAAGATGTAAACTTCAAACCCTTTCAAAATCCGTTCTTTCCTCCCAGTTGTGCTGCTGTTGAACCGTCCCTGTAAGAAATACTTTTGATTCTTTTGATTGATTACTGTAAAGGGGTTTATAGTTAATGTCCATGAAAGGTTTCCCTGACAAACACTCCAGCATTAGAGGTCATCATCATACTGTGATTCTTTTTGACATATGACATCTGCAAAGTAGTTTATTGCTGGGGTTCATGTCATTCAGGCTTTTAGCCTGAAGACAAAAGCCAGATTTTAGTGTTAGATTTTTTTCAGTATAAAACAAGAACTACTTTCAGAAATGTCTCATCAACAATCCTCAGGGTTTATTAGTCAATGGCTGATGAGCATGCTTTGCTTCCTAGTAGGTACAGCAAAACAACAGTCAGAATATGAGACAGTGTGCATGCATCCCATGTTCACTCGAGAAAGAAGTTCAAATTTACACTCTTGTTCAGTCACTCCATGACATTTTTTTGCCTGAAGCCCTTTCTGTTTTCTCCTGCTGCAATGCTCCAGGTAGTTGTCTTGTTAAAATGTAAGCCTTTATCATTCAGTCTGAGATCCAGTTTTTATCGCTTTCTCTGTAATTTTCTGTGTGCTCTTTTTCTTTATAGATCACAACCCGGAAAACTTTTTCTATTGTAGCTGGTATATGTTTACTTTTATTTTTCACATATTTGTCATATTTTACGGCGCACCTGTGCTTGGAACTGGTATTCACACTATACAAAAAGGCACATAATCTTATTTTATCTCTGAAAATGAATCAGATTACATTTTTCTGTTTTCTGATACATTTTCTTTGAATTTAGAGATTTACAAACATTTTCTTAGTTTTTTTTTATTTTTTATAGTTGCATATAAACTTTATGACTTACTTTAAATATTTTGAATATCCTCCCACAAATTTCTCAGAATAGTTTTCTATAATTCTGGCTCATCCTGATAAAGGTGGGGGAACTGGTGGCGATCTGCTTAGTAAATGACGATTTAAAAAACGATTTTTCACTAATCTTTTTTTTTTTCATTCTCCTGGTATGTTGCTTCAGTATTTCTACATATAGCAATGCTTTTTGCTCCTAATAAATTGACTTTAGGAAGTGAATCGGTCTGTTCTGCTGCTGCCTCCGTTCAGTTGACATGGTGCTTTGAGGCTTGACATTTTCCACCTTGTCGGACCAAACATACCAGCTGTCGTACTGCCCAAACATGCCAATTTTGGTTTCTTCCAATCTCTAGAAAAATAAGCTCTTTGTCCCTCAGTGCTTCGTAAGTTGAAATTGAAATTGTTTGGATTAGCAGCATCTTTTTTTTTTTTTTTTATCTAAAATGTCCTTTCAGCCTTTGCTGGTTCAGGACTTGTTTCATTGTGACACTCCTTTAACAGTTGTCCCCAGCATCTTTCACATGCTGTTTATTGTTAATTGCTCTCGCTTAAAAACAGAAACGTACCCCTTTTAGGAATTAGAGTATTGGTTGCAAGAATGAACCAGATGTGGAGACAGAGTTCTTTTTTTGTTTCCCAGTATGTCTGCTGTTATTCTCATTCCTCCTTTGTATAATAGATAATTGCTTCCTTAGTTGTTTACATCCTAATTCTGCTTTAATCTGTTTATATTATAACTTAACTGTGTTTATTGGCCTTCATGTTGTTCTTTGTTCTCTGATGTATTATTATAAAACCTCTGAGACCGTCAGAGAATTGTTGTACTCATACTGAAATTAAATTACACACGAGGAGGCCCTATTTACTAGTTATGTGACATTAAAAACAATTATAATTGGTGGTAATGTTCAAGGGATATTAAGGCACTACCAAGCACTGTAAATGATCCAACTGTGCTGAGTTTCATGCTCTGCCATAAAGATATATCCACCAAATTATGCTTTTGTTATATAGCTGTATAAAAATATTGCATTATATTTTAAAATGAGTTCTAAATATAAAAGCTGCATTTCACAGATCGGGTGACAAATTTGTTTACTAATAAAATCTTAATCTTTGCAGAAAAACATACAAGCTAAATTATTTTCTTACTTCGTAAAACATCAAACTAGACCTTTGTCAGTGGGGTTTGTTATTACACTTGCACGGGTATTACTGCTCTTACTTTTCATTGCTTTAAGTTGATTGAAAGTTTGAGGATAAATACATTTAGTACAAATCAAAGGTGTACTTTGATTTGCAAGTTGGTGGATAAGGAGGGGGCTGTTGATGCACCCACAGTTACTGGAAAGCTTTTTCTTCTTTAGTGCTAAGAATAAAGCCAAAACTTGAATGTGAATGTCATACAGTCTTATTCAATAAATTAGGATATCCGTCCTGATCAGGCTTGTCAGATTAATAGTACCTTTTGAAAATAACCTTTTAGCAGGTATTAAATAAATATACGAAATATAAATATGTTAAGACATCTAATTAATCTATATAGTTTCTTTCACTTGGTGATGGCACTACTAACAAAGGAACGTTTCAGTCATATTCTAATTTATGGAATGAGTCTGTATTTGCTGAGTATATTTGCTTTAACATGGCAAATATTAAAGACGCAAAAACCTTTTTTTGGGTCTGATTGGAGCATTTGGTGAGTAGAGTGACCATCGATGTTACTGGATTCAATAAAATGTGGCTTAAAGCTGAGATGCTGATGTTTGGATATGTGAAAGATATATTCTCTCTGCATATAAATCTATAAATATCTGTCAGTTCTGTAAAGATACAAGCGAGAACAAAGCAAATTTCTCTTTTATATTAACTAATAATTTAATTTTACTTAATTGTTGCTGTAGGAGCCATGGTTTAAAATTAAACAAACTTTGGCTCCTGTATTCTTTATGAAATATCTCATCCTGTTTGATGATTGATCTGAATATTGCCACGTTCAATCATGCAATTAGTCCAGGAAAAAATGTAGAAAAACAGGTGATTGTATTATTTTGAGCAGGAAATATTGGTGGAGACTGTCCCCGTCAGGCCAAAGTGGGTGGGGACATGTCCACACCAGTCCTTCAGGAAGTTACGCCTATGGCACAAATTGATCACCATGGCAATACAGAGAGTTAAGAGGGAGCAGCACAAACAGTAGCTGATTATGCAACAGGGGAATGCTTTACATTTTGCTAAAGCAATAGAAATGGCAGAAGTTTTACCTCATTGAGAGAATTTAACTGAAATAGATTTTTTGTCTCTTTTTTCAATATAAGCTTCTTATCAGTGGTACATCAGATGAAGCATATCCGAAAGTAATTCATAGTCTTATTACATTGATTCAGCTTAGTCATAAAATACCCAGAAGAAAACAGATGGAGGAACTGGATTATTAGCTGAAATAAAGAAATCTTTGTAAATGTGGAGGTTTAGGAATAAAACTGCTTTTCGTTGAAAGCAAAACCCTTCTGAATGTTCATTAAATCCCGTCTCTCTGTGAGTCTTTGTACTGGAGCTCTGCAGCAGCGTCTTCAGATATCTCCAAACGAAAAAGAGAATTTTCACTTTTATTGGATCGGCGCTGTCTCGTTAACATGATAGCATCTTTGAGCATTCGCCGCACTTGCAGATGTAGCGGCTTGACGGGATACTTTTGACGTCTGATCATTACGTAGCATCAAATGAGTGCGCTATAATTTCAGAACTATGATTCCTTTTCAACCACCTTGGATTTTGCTGGTGAAGACAAACTTAGCGTGCACTGATGGCTTGTCATGATTGGCTCAGACCTTCTGATCTTGGCTGCCGGCCACTGAGCTCAATAGGATTTTGTGTAATCCCACAGAGCAGTACAGAGCAGATGGACACGCAGGTAAGATCACAGTGGTAGAGCAACTATAATTGGCCTGGCTCTCTGCCTGCAAACCCTTTTGACTTGTAGTCGTTTGAGTTTTTGATGATCTAATCAGATATCAAGAATATCAGTGAGTCCATTTCTGGGTCAATTAAACTTTTACTCCATATCAAACAGACAGTCGTTGAAGTTTCGCTTGTTTGCAGGCTCTATCATACATGAAGTTGCATTGCTGCAGTCCTGCAGAGCAGATGGAATGACATTGCAAGCTACTGAGCTCCATTTATTCAACGTTTACGAAACTATGTCTACAATTAAAAATAAAGTAATAAGTACACAGTAACACAACCGAGCAGATGGTGGGCTCACAGCTATCACTCTTTCTATCACACATTTTATTAGCAAATTACAAAAAACATGAATCACAACAGTAACGATTGAGCTAAACTGTAATAGCAAGAGTTGCAAAATGCCTTGAGCTTGTAATATCATTCTGAAAATTTTATGTCACATTTTTCCTCTTTTTAATAGATGAAAGCCTGTGTCTGAAACAGAGGAACACAAAAAGGGATAATTTCTCACATGACATGTTCAAAGAACTTGGTTTAAGATTGAAAACAAAAATAAAAAAATCCATGCGTTATATAAGATAAGTCATGACGCTTTTGAGATTCCCAATAAAGCACATTTTAAGTTTAAAAGTTTGATAATAAATTTTATTTATTAGCACGTTTCAAGACACCCAAGGACACCTTACAAGAAAATATAAACAGATGCAGAAAAACAACAAGACATAGAGAGGTAGGTAGGCTGAGAGGCGGACAGCGGAAGCCATGAATGATGCAGAACGGCACAGCGTTGAGAATGTTTCTCCTTTTTAGCAAGACATAACTAAAGCACAATTTCTCTTATGTAAATCAGAAATCTCATTCACGGAAAGTTTGATTGAATTTGTCAAAAGCGCTTAATGAATTCTTATGCAGGTTGAGCTCCAAAATCAGTGGTGGCAGATAGTTGATGAATACACTGGATGGTTAGTTATGGACAGTAAAAACAATAACCACAAATTTATCTTTTTCCTCCTGCTTGATCTGAAAACCTCGTTGTTTTTGTGAGTTGGTCTGCTTCGTTTGCACCACAAACGTCTTTAACATGGACTGCTTTATGATGAGTGTGTTGTTGCACACATATCCTGGCATTCATGGGAATATTTCACATCATAAATCAAAGACGCTGTCACTGCAATGGTATTCTATAGCAGAATCCTAAAACAGCAAAATAAATACCTGCCTTGTTTTTATTTATTTTATTTAGCCTTTCTGCTTAAACAGATTTTAGTTTTTGTGTTCAACAGATACCCTTGCATTTGACTCGAGAATCATTTGCATCATTTCAACTGATTGTTTTTCTATTTGTTTTTTAATTGGATCCAAAACTGAAAAAGGTTGTGCTTTTCATATTTTCAATTTTGGTTTTGGATCGAAAAATACCAAGTGGAAAAACGGGGCTGTAGGTAGGCTTGAATTTGAATTGAATATTTTATTGCTTGACCTGGAAATTGTTCTGCATGCAATTATGGCAACACTGGAATCACACACAAATTTGATTTAGGTTTCATTCAACACTGGCATGACCCAGACACACACACACACACCCACACACAAACACTGAAATGTTCTGCACGATGCAGCAGATGAACATCCTACCGTGCTTGGAAATGAGCATCAAAATATTCCATGCTCGACATGATCTTAAGAGGAAAGGTAAGGCAATTTTATTTGCGTAGCACATTTTCAGGATCAAAGCAATTCAAGGTGCTTTACATGGTTAGGAAGAAAATAACACAACAAACGAGAAAAATACATTAGACTGCAGTGGCAAAGTAATGCAAAACGACAGGTTGAAAACACTTTGACGTTCCCATTGTTACAAATCAAAAACAACTGGATTTTTTAGCCTTGATTTAAAGCTGAAAAAAAAAATTATTAAAATGTTGTTTTTTTAACATACTTGTTTTAAGTATAACATGAGACAGATAATCTGTTAGAAATATTTCTGCAGATGGCTGTAGGACCACAGCGAAGAGAGAGAGGAGCTCATTGTTTCACAGACTGTCTGTGAAAAAATATAAAAATATATTGTTTGAAAACACAGGAACACTGTGTTTCAGCAGCTCTGAAATTTTCTGGAAGTTTGCTTCTCATTAGAGAAGCATAAAAACTGAATGCTGCTTCTCCATGGTTGTTTCCGGTTCTGGTTCTGGAGCTGCAAAGTAGACTTGAACCAGAAGACCCGAGTGGTCTGGAAGATTGATGCAACAACAGATCTTTAATGTATTCGATGCTAAGCCATTCATTAACTTAAAAACTAATAAAAATATTTCAAAGTGTATTTTGTAACTGTGGTGATGTGCTCTATTTTCTAGCTTTGGTAAAGACACAACATTGAAGAGAGGGCTTTGGCTGTATCGACATACATAGTAAGTTTAGATTCAGATTTCAACGATGCCATTAAATGTGTGATTTTTTTGTCAGACAGGACCATTGTGACCAAAAGTTCATGACTGGAAATCTGAGTTTGCTGTGAAAACACAAAGACACCGGACTCTCTGATGTATTGACCACACACACTCTGGCAGTGAAACTGCTTAATATACCATTATGCTTAATAAATATAATTTAAATAAATCATTTTTTTACTTTATGTAAATAAATAATTTAAATAAATAGCTCTTTATTCATTCTTTTTTTATCTGAGCTGTGCTCGAAGTTATTGAAAGCAATTTTGCCTTTTAAAATGATTATGTAAAGGATGTGGTAGGTTGATTTAAGTTTTAACTCATGTATCAATGCTGTACGAATCAAAGTAACTTATATTTGCACATTTATATTGTTGAATGTGTTCAACATAAAAACTAGTGTCTCTAAAACCCAGCAATGAAATATTAAAATCTGATCCGGTCCTGTGACCCGTTTGTTTTTATTTGAGACTAAAATTCAAACTTTGGCAAAGAAAAAAAAAATCACATTATCTTTTTTTATAGATATATGCAATTAAACAAATTAAATGAAACCAATTATGTATTCACATTTTGATCTTTGGTTGTCGATAGAAAATAGAAAGGATGAATGATACACAGATTCATATTGACATTCAGAAGAGTTTATGACCGACTCCATCGATACCGGGTCTCCAAGACCTGAAGCTGCACAGCAAGCCCAAATAATCTCAACCCCATCATCCTTATTGACCTGGTATGCTTGTGTTCATATGCTGTTTGATTTTTCTGAAACATTGCGCTTTAAAAAACATTTTTACTTTGGCATAATCTGTCCAGCGGACTCTGCTCCAGACGTGCCTCATTATTCTCCAGTCAACACCTTTAAACAAAGCAATCCTTTTCAGATGATACTGCTCTGAACTTGTTATCCTAACTGAGCACTGTAAAGTCAGACGATGACCTCTTGGTTTTGGGGTGAATTTACTGGGACTTCCACAATGATAGCTATCAAACCATTAGATAGATTCTAATTGGTTAGAAATTTCTCAAAAACCCAGAGACTTCTCTCAACTCATCACCTATGTATTTTTTTTCTCTCTGACTTTGCGTTAAGCTGAAGTGTGTTTGTCTGGACTATGTACAAGTAAAAAAGAAGTGATGCATTGCACCAGATTTAACATATGGATAATTTTCATCTATGTTTTTTTTAAGGCAGGTAATAAATTTTCTCACCATCCAAGTAAGAAATGACTTGTATGAATCGTTCAATAAAACATGCAGAATGTGTGTTATCTGCACAGATATCGTTATAAACGGAACATTATAAATGGAAATATATATTTTCAGAACCATTGTAACTTTATGCAAATTTTATCTCATGTTCAAATTCAACTGATCGATATTATTGGTGAAGGGTTGTGGTTTAGCACAGAACAAAAATATGAAACAAAACGAAAATGCCTGAGCAGCTGCACTGTTGCACAGCCCAAATGCACATTGGAGGGATGCTGTGAAGACATCATCCCGAACATGTACCTGTTTTTCTTGTTGTTGTGGTTGTTTTTTTTTTTTTTTGCTAGTTTAACCCTGGTTACAGATAAATCCATCAACCCCAGATGAGCCTTTCAGTCCTCTGTAAACAGAAAGCCTCTGTTAAAACATGCATAAAGCTTGAAAAACTCCAGTCTTATCATTTCTCCATGGAAACCTTTGCTATTATTTACAATAAGAGCAATCCGTGTAAATAGTGGGCAACATCAAAAGGTGTCGCATTAAAGATAATCTGAATGTACTGAATCTTTTTTTTTTTTTTACAATGTTTTCAATTCACATTAATTAAAGCTCCTGTTCAAACAAAGAATTGCATGTGGAGGACTTGGAATTGAAAAATTATTTTCACAAGGATTTTAAAGCTCATGCTGTATCCATCTAATACACCAGTGTAACACTGAAGTGTCTGCATCAAGCACCGGGTATGTACCCCTAGCATTCTGATGTCAGAAAAAATTGCTTTGGCACTCAAAGGCATGTACAGTTAATAATGTGTTGATTGACAAACACTACAGCTTTCTCTGTAAGTACGTCATGAATAGCACATCATGTACAGCAATGCAAAGACAGTATAGTGTATTTGCACAAGATCAGACTAAATACATATTTTATTTAACATTTTGAGAACATTATTTAATGAAACTGGCTATAAAGCTAAACTTTGAAAAGGTGATAGTTATTCTAAAAATTAGTATGTCTTACTGTAACTGTATCCATCTGATATCCACACCTGGAATAGGCAACAATCCCTAAACAATCCAAAGCCTGTATAGAAAAAATGTGTGATAAAATACCTGAATATAATAGAGGTTACCTGAACTTATATCTAATATATCTCTTGACAAAAAGGTTGCATCTTATACCAAAACAAGCTAAGTAAAAACTGACTTCTCAGCTTTCTCAACAACAGGATTACAACCTACATAAAAGGGTTGTTATGGCTGTCAAGGGTAAGTGGATCAAAGCAGCCAAATACAGAGAGGAAGAAAGGTAGATTTGGGATTCTAGTACCTTTAAATAATTAAGCTGATATTCAAAAATTCCGCAACAAAGTATAAACAGTCAACACTGGAAGGTAAACAGAGAATCAGACCATTAGATTCGGAAAATGAGGATTGTAAGACCTGGAGAGGATGAATGAGAAAAGGACTGATTACTGATTAAGAAAATTACTAAAGATGAACTTTCTGAAAATATTACAACCAACACAAAATTTCCAAAACCATAAGGCTTATGGATCCTTTCAGTGAGATAACAAAATAAGAACATGAAAATGTCGTAACTTTGCAGGCTGCCCAATAAAAGGCCAGTTTTATTGTTGTTTGAACTGGAAAGGTTCTGTCTCAGAGTTGTGGACGTTAGTATAAAAATCCCACATTGTGGAGGCCAAAACACCTCGAAACTATTTAGGCAGGATTAGTTGAAAATAATTACACTACCTAGTTAAATTTAAATTAAATTAAACTATTTTGTAGGAAATATCCACATGCTGACTTTCAATCTTCTTGTTTAGTTAAAAGAACTTGTTTTACTCATTCAGCAAAAGATAAATCATACCGCATCTGAGAAAAACCTCCTGATGCTGTACTCTCGCCATCCACTTTGGTTGAAAGAACTGACATTTTCTGTGGTCAACGAATCTCTTACATCATTCTAAGGAAGGTTTGCTCCATTGACACATTCAAGTGTAACATGTTTAGAGGGGTTTCTTGGTTGGACAGTCTGCTTTGTGTCACGCCACAGCATCAACACAGGAGCCAGATCTCAGCCCAGGACTTATGCTTTAGTTCTCAACCAGTCCTGAATGGACTTGCAGGTATGTTTGGAGGCATTGTCATGTTCAGGGTTCAGTTTTGATTTCTTTTTTGTCCTCAAATATTTCTCAAGCACCCTCTGCCACATGGTGGAATTCACAGCGTATTCTTCTAAACATTCCCTTTGGTCTAGACTTCAAATAATTCAAATTCAGAGTCCAAACTGTACGTACAATATCATTGTATTGTACATGCAGTGTTTTACTCATCTGATATTTTGGTTCTTTTTTTTAGATAAGTGAAAGTTGAAATTACACATTAAAGTTTATTGAAAACAGACGAAGTCCTGAAGTAAATCATTGTCACAAGTTAATCCAGATATTAATCATGCGTTTGCATTGTGCGTCTTTCTGGAACACCGTGCACTGTGCAGCAAATGTCTTGGCAGCACAATAAAGAAAAAAAAAGAAAAAGAAAGAAAACTAAAGATCATTTCCACAATGTAGCCTATATTTATCCATCACTGTTAGTCTTCTTTTTTTGCGCAGACAAGATGCATTTAAATCCAGATCAGTTGCATGAGGAGCAGGAATTCGGTAACACACACACACACACACACACACGCACCCCCACACACACACTTCCTTCTCCGCCATGGGGCGCAAAGAAGCGAAGCGGTGAAGAGTGAAGCGGACACCGGCTGATCCGTTCGCCTTTTGCTGTGGACGTTGTTAGATTACGGCGCAACGTTCGTCATCTGTGCAGCTGACTGCTCCCGAGATGAACGCATGACGGCTTTTAAACGTATATATTTCTTTTATATACGTTATAGAGAGAGAGAGAGAATGTGTGTTTACACATTCTCTCTCTCTCTCTCTCTCTCTCGCTCCTCATTCAGCTGATGTAGCCGCTGTTCGCCAACTCTTTGCGCCTCCCCCGCCCCTTCCCTCTCCGTCTCACTCCGCGGTTGGGAAAGCGAAGGGGGAACATTAGAGACTGTTGCTCTGTCTCCCTCCTACAGCGCTCCAAGTCCCGCAGCGGAGACTTAAACTAAAGAACACTTGAAGAGAGACGGACTGTATTAGAGCACCAAAACGTTGCTGCTATCTAATTTTTTTTTTTTTTTTTTTTTTTTTTTTTTTTAGTTTTATGTAAGACACCGGTTTCTTCGTCTTGAACGCACCGTCATCGGAATATTGACCCGCTTCCCAAGAAAGAAAAATAAATCAATAAATTAATTAATAGATAAAGTAAGTAGGGTGAGCGTTCAGCCAAGCGAGCAGGTTGGTTAGATTAGTTGTGCTGGATGTTATTTCCTGGATTTCCTCTTTCCTGTGGCCGAGGGGGACAGCAACAGTGTGTGGAAAAGTAGATTTGAATGTTAAACATATGGCTTCGACGAGGATAACGCGGTAAGTCCTGCGCTGTATCCCTCTTAAACCCGTAGTCCCTAATGGGAAAGCTCTCTGTTTGCTCAGTATTGACTTTAGAAAGCGCAAGCTGCAATTTCTAAGTAATGGGCATGCTATCTCGCTGCTGCTTTCATTGTTTTCAGCTGATCCTCTGTGTTAGCTCTATGCTTGTCTTTCTTCCTTTCTTTCTTTCTTTCTTTTTTTTTTTTTTTTAAGAATTTGCACTTGTGTGTGTGAGAAGGCAGCTGCTCATGAGTCTCACACTGTCAAAGACGCATTAATGTGAGACTAGGCGTAGAAAAGTGTGGCGACTGAAAGCATGTTTTTCGGTAAACGTGAGGATTCGCTGTCCGTGGTGCTGAAAGCCTTCTGATTGGATTTCTCTCTCCTGGTTTGGAGGCTTCAAATGACATCCACCAGAGTCAATTCAACGCGAGTCAGCGCATTCGCATGCAATGCTCGTCTTAAATGTCACCTCTTAACCTATCAATTAACACTGACTTCCATGAGATCATAACACAGTCTGGTTGTATGCTCTGTTTTTATTTTTCTCAAATTGAACGAGCTTCTGTGCAGAATTTGACATTTTCTTTTCTTTTACTCTAAAAATTCCCGATTGCCTCCCCAACATGTGCAACATCATTTCTCCAGTGCGTCTTCAACTCCTGCAGCAGTCCCGTCAAAATCAGCCTACACCAGCCTTTGGGTCTTGGATTATGAAGAGTGAGAGAATCATCCGATTAGTTTAAATTACGACAAGCTGTCGCCTCGTCGGCGCAGGTCAGATAAAGAGGGCAGAAAGTTAAAGTTGACTCCAGGTTGGTGGTTACTTCAAATGTAGGCTGTCCTTCACAGACGCTGCCTTTTTGCTCTTACGCTCCTGCCCTCACTGTGAACTTTTAATAATGTATAATTATGTGGTTTGTGCAAACAGGATTAGCCATATATTGATCAGTCATGACAAACCCATGAGTCCACAATGCTTCTGTTTGTGTCCCAGTGAAGCAGAGTCAGTGTGTCTTGGTGAGTTTACCCAGTGGATTATGTGACACTGCCGTCTACCTGTGCGTGAGAGTGTGATGCCAAACAGGACTGTGTGTGCGGGCTGCGTGCATGTGTGTGTGCATGTGTTCGTAAATGCGCGTGGAGAAGGGGGGTCAGGCAGACAGAATGTGCTTTGTGAACTTGGGAGCCGTCAACTCCTCACTGTGTCAAATCCAGTTAGTCACGCTGGATGAGAGGGACCAGCCAAATAACTGTGGCTATCTACACTTCTGTGACTCAATGTGATGTGATATTTCACTTTGGTTGAATGTTTTTAATTTAGAAGTGCAGAAGAATTTCTCTTTCACAATTTCTCCACAAAACAACCCTTTCTTTCACTTGTGCGTTGCAAACTTTTGAGAAACTAGAGAACTCCTGCTGTAAATGTATTTTGTTGAGATTTTCTGTGGTAGATAACACAAAGTAGCACTTAAATGTAGAGTGGATGAAAACGGGAACAAGTAAAAGTCTGAAAAATGTGCCAAGCATTTCTATTAACAAACCTATCAGTCGTTCATAGAATCTCCTTTCACTTCACGTTCAGCCACAAGTGTCTTTGGTTGTATCTCTACCAGCTTTGCATATTTAAAAATTCAATTATTTCTCCTCTTTGGAAAATAACTCAAACTCAGTCAAACTGGATGGAGGGTGTTTTTCTAGTCTGATATTTATATTCAAATACATTTAGATCTGGACTTTGACTGGGCCATTTCACATCTGAATCTGCTTCTGTAAACTAATCCAACATAGCTCTGGTTGCATAGTTAGACTTCTTGTCCTGCCATTAATCTCAAGTATTTGTAGAATTTAAAGAAAAAAAAAAAAAAATCAAGTGAATAGTTTTTGTTTGAAGGACTAAGTATGACTGGGGAGAGAGTTTGAACACTGGTGTATTAGTTTGAAATCAACATAAAAGTTCATATTCAAGCTTTACAGTATTAAAGAAAAAGAACCATTTTTACTGTGGGTTCAGAAATGTTTTTACAATTTTTCTTTTGAAAACGAGAACTTCTAATCATGAGCAGAGTGTTGGTTTAGTTCTATTTTAGGTCATGTCAGTGCAGCAGATCTTAATCATGATCCCTGAGCCTGAGAAATTTTCCACTGTGCAGGGCAGCCTTGGCTTTTCTTGGTCCCAAGGTTCACAATTAGGGAGCGGTGCTTCATAATGTTATCCCTGAAGATTGACTTCTGAATTAATGGGAGGATTTTTTGATTTGAGATGTATTTAATTCCTTTCTACTGAGTTCAGTTTTTCACTGCTTTTTTGGTGGTTTTTTTTGTTTTGTTTTTGTTTTTAACCATTAGTGATCATAGTTGTTCGCATAAACGAGAGCTTATGTCTCACTGTTTTAAATCACTGGATATATCGGCACTGAAGATTACATTTTTGACAATTTAAATCTAATTTATCTATTATATTGCAATATTGCAATTATATCCCGACCCCAATAGGGACAAGGGTGACAGAAAATGGATGGATGGATGGACATTGCAATTATATCTCCTAAAGTAATAATTTTTTCTAATAATCACATTCTTACTGTCATTGATTGAACAATAGATTAAAAAAAATTAGTCTTGCTTTGTAGAAAAAGAAAACATACAAGGCCACTGGCCGTAACACAACGCTACATTTAAGCATTCTCCAGAAAAAAAAACAATGAAAGTATTGGGTGATGCATTTATTATTAGTGAAGGATTTTTGATTCTGTAAATGCTGTTGGGTTGTAACATCTCCCTTTTATATAGGTGGCAGAGACGTTCTTCCAAAGATTTCTGTCAATTTATTGGACTTCATTGTGCTAAGCTACACGCATGTATCGTATCGGTCGGATGTTACGTTCTGGGAAAAGACTCGACAATTAAAAAAAGTCAGCAAAGTATTTGGAATTAAGGATTAGTTTTGTACCGTAAAGCCTTACTCAGGTTTCTTCACCGTCACCTTGATCTGCACCTTACTGACAGAGCGGATAATCTGATACACTGATGACAGACACACACACACACGCCTTCGCAGTCTGGATTGCCTGAAATTCACACCTGTGCTGTAGCTGAGGGCAAAAGTTCCCAATGAGTCAATAAAAGCTGCACCACAGAAACACCATGATCCCACAGCACCCAGTGACATGCACATAGTAATTACACGGGAGATGAGCTGTCACATTCTGCTGGGAAAGGGAATCTGATTGCAACACTCTCCTTCACCTTGTCAATTAGAAAAGATTTCTGTCTCTGTCGGCAGTAAGGTTCTTTTAACTCTGTTTCAAGTTGGATTTGCTTTAAAGATGAGATGATGTAACAAATACATAACACATCTCAGTGTTGTAGTCAAGACCACCTAAGCCCAAGACCAAGTCAAGACTGAGACTTTGAGTCAGGCAAGACTGAAGCCAATGAGAGACCAGCTGCTGCTGGATATACATCAATGTTTCTGTGTTTGCTTTAGATTCTTTTGCTTTGGCTTCATTACAAAACATAAAATCATCATTTCATGTAAATCCAAACTAAAGAATAAAATATTGTTTAATTTCTCTGGATAATATTAAATAGAGCTTTTCTTTAAATGTGTCCTCCTTTATGCATTCAGTCTCCCTGTTACTTTCTCTTACGTTTGATGTATCAGGTCTTAACCCACAACTTTGTTAAATGAACAAAAGAACACTAGCTTCCCACCCACTAATGCTTCCAGCTGGATTGAGACATCCTGCTATACAGACAATCAAGAATAAAAACACAGCAGTTTTTGTGAACCTTTCTGTCATTCAAGGAACCCGAAAATAGTCTGGTTGTTTGCTTCAGCCTCCATCTCTCACCACCGCATCGCAGTCTGTGTTTTCAGCTTGACCAGAAACTGCCAGCTGGGCAGTCCTCTTAGCAGCTGGCCATGCAGCTACTCCTTTGTAACAAATCTTCCACCGTCCTCCATACGTCGTTGGAGGATATTGAAAGAAAGAAAAAGAAAAGAAACTCGATTGTAGTGCATGAAGCCAAAAATAAATCTAGTTTTCCTGGAGCAAAAGATGCAGCAGTGAACCTTTATCTGACTGCATAACTGGTAAGGATGACATCTGATTATCCTAGAGTTTTGTGGTCGGGCACAAAGTTTTGCTATTGCTTTTGGGAATTAGCGTCGTAGGTATGTGTTCATTGACCACACAAATGTCAGATTTTCCAGGGGCTAATCAGCTGCTTTCCAGTCAAGTCAAGCGACCAATGAGGAGACCAGCTGCTTCTGGTCTGCAGCCAGTGGATTGCTGCATTGTTACTTTCTGCTTATTGCAGGAATTAGGCCTTTTAAGTAAGAAAGCTGCTTTCTGTATCTCTCTGATCAAAAATGCCAATTACTGCTGGGACTTAATAAATTGGCACCGGTGTAGTAGTTTTTTTTTTGTTTTTTGTTTTTTCTATCCCTAAGCAGATTATTTTAGGTCACTCCTGTTTGAAGCTAATTTGCAGTGTTTGTGTAAAAGTCTGCTGGGGTTCTTTTTTTAAACAAATAATTTTAATGACAAAAACAAGCTACACCTGCTCATTGAAAATAAATGCCCTTTTTATAGCTGTTTTTTTAATAATTTTTTTTACATTTATTATGTTGCACCTGTGATATCTGCATTTGCTCTCATCCCCCTCCAGACAACCTATTAGAAAGGTGTCAGAGTGAGTTAGGCTCACTTGTAGAATCAGGCTGAGATCTTTAGTTTTAGGCTAAGCATGGAGGAATCTGCTGTCCTCAGAAGGAGAAGGCAATTCCCTCTGCACATCAAAAGCATATGTTCTCTATCTGTTCATTTTATGCTGTTGGAGATTTATTCTGCTTACCCTAACACCTCTCTCTTTACCCAATGGTAGCAGTTTTTTATGTATGTGAAGTGTTGAGTTTTTTTATCCCCTTGCATAAATACACCCCCTGATGAGAAGAGCTTTTTACTCAAGTGTTTCTTTTAAGCTACACCAGACAGTTGTTGTTGTTGCAGCTCTGCTGGGATATATATTTGTCCTAATGTTCACAACAAGCTTGTACAGATGCATCTTATTGAGTTAGTCAGGCTTCTGTGAACACCAGCTGCATCTTAACTAAAGACATATTCTTTGGATTTATGAACTTTTAAGTGTTCCCGTAAGATGAAAGAGCATGTGGTGAAAGCCAAACATCATTTCCCAGCTTGTGTCAGCCAACCTTTCACCGAACATACAATGGGATCTTTATGGGAAATATCTCAGATCGCTTTTCAGCCTTTTTTAGAAATTCAGTCAGATCCGAGGAGCGTATTAGACGCCTCTCTTTGCTGTGATTGTTTTATTTTCTTGCAAATAAAACCCAAGATGGAAGTGAGGGAGCACTTTATCTAATATTTGCTTTATTTTAAGCACGCAGTTCAAACCGGCTCAAGTTTCTTTAACTTTATTCCTTGAACCTCTGTATTTGGATCCTAATGACATTTTGTCAACAGACTCTTGAGCGAGGCACTGGTCTGAATTTATATCATTAAGGGAAATGAATACAAATTCAGCAAAACATTCAAGGCATTTGTGGTTTTTACAAGATTATATGCTTGCTGGCCAAAATACAGACTGCAATCTGCATATCTGGCAACCCAGGCAGGGAAATTCAAAAGAGACAAAATAGCAAAAGCTGCCTTGCTTTTTTTTCTTTGTGACCAATTATTTCTTGTGTTTATTCCTCATAAAGGGCACTATGAATTGTCATACCATTTCCAGTAATGAGTAAATAAGAAAGAAAAATGGATTGTAAAACCAAACCAAAAACCAAAAGGATGAAGCAACTGGCAACAAGATGCTAATTTACTGCTCTATCCAAGATTTTATTAGAGCACTAGTACCATAATGAACGTAAATGGGATTTTTTTTTTCTCTGGTTTTTAATTCTAAGTGGTGGGATATGCTGTATTAGAACATCCTTACTGGTGAGACAGAGTCCCATGGTAAGATTAATTTAAGTCAGTTTTAATCCTGTGGGGTAAAAGTTCTGACAGCCCTCTGCCCCAACTTAATACCCTAAGAAGCTTTCTATCTGATCAGAGGCTCCTAAACCTCCTCAGTGCCAGACTCAAATGAAAAGTAATTAGTCTGTGAGTGATAACCATACATTAATTTAACACAGTTCTGTGTTTTCTGCAGATAGTCACTGATTTCCTCTTCTGAAGATCAATAACTATGTTCTGTTATTGACCAACACAAAGAAGCAAAAGCTGTGAGGTAGAAGGACAACTTTTACTTTTATTCACACAATAAATCTGAAGTCTCCATTCCCCCAGAGTCAGTACTTTGTAAAATCACCCTTCTCTACACTTATAACAGCAAATCTTTTGAGGTGTATCTTTTCCAGCTTTCTACAGCCAAACAATAAAATTCCTTTGCAACAGCTGAAGCACAGTAAAATGCTTACGGACCCCTGAATTCAAATTCAAATTTAAATGCAAAAATACTTTATTGATCCCAAAGGGAAATTAAATATATCTGCCAGCAAAGGCTCAAGGATTCCTCAAACAGGTATTAAAGAATCAAAGCAACACTCCAGATACATTTTGGTGAGGACATAACATTAAACATTACATAAAGCTCAAAAAAGTTAATTTTACATAAAACCTCCCTTTTAATCTGAAGTTGTTTTTCAGGCTTTAATAGTTTCCCCTCACTTACTGTACTGCTTACAGCTCCATTTATCTTTACCATCAACTGCCCATCTTTGTTGTCACTGCTGAAGAAAAGCATCTGAACCAGAACTTGATGCTGCCATGACCAGGTTTGTCGGTGTACACGGCATGATCAGGGGACATGCAGTGTTTCACCCCACCTAGTATTCAACATATGAGCCTAAAAGTTATATTTTGGTTTCATATTACCATTCCAGATTCCTTTGCCCCTGTCAAGTGCAAATGGGGTTTCTTATGGCTTTGTTTCAACAGCTAACTTCTTCTTACTCATTGCCCATTTAATTATGGAGCGCACAATTAATTGACAGCGATCTTGCCATTTGAGTGTTCTACCTGACATGCAGATCTTTGCAGCTTCCCCAGAGTTAATATGAGCTTTTCAGCTTAGGAGGCTTGGCTTGTATTGATGATTTTGTATAATGGCATTGGAGTAAACGTTTTTGACAGTGCTCCTGCAATTTTTAACAACTGGGAGAAGTATGCTAATAAAATTGCTTTCTTTTATCTCACAGTACTTCTAGATTAAAAGAATGTAAATTGTTCATTTGTTTAATAAATAGCTTAAAGGATGAGAGGAAACTGCTGTCCTCTGCCAAAGCTATTATCTGTTATCCATCACAATACTAAGCTGCACAAGCCTTTTATGCCCTCATATTTTTGCTGAACTCTCCACCTATTCTCATTGTTTGATGAAATGTATGCCAGCATGTCTCTGTAGCATTTCTAATAGAGAACAGCAGAATCAAAAAGTGTCTTTAGAGAAAATGCAATGAAATGATGTGCTTGAACATCGGAAAAAAACCACATGCACTAAAGTAAGCATATGTTGTACAATGAAGAACCAAAGCCATCAACATCCGTTAAGCTCAGTTGCTTTCATATCACCATAGTAAGCAGGGGACCTAAAGCCTGTGAGTAAATTAGGAGCACTGGTGGAAGGAAAACCATTAGAGAGGCTTAGGATACTGTGTTTTTACTGATAATGCATATGTGGAACAGACATGTGCACAATTTTGATCAAAACTCTGGTGCAAAACGCCTTCATTATCTTTTTTCCCCCACAGATTTTGCCTAAGTTAGTCACATTATGTATGACAACTGTTGATACCTTTCAAATGGTGTTTTCAGTTATGAGCTGATTCATGATTTATTGCCTAAAGGTACACAGCAGTTATTACATTTTCTCCTGTAACAGTCCATTGAAAAGGTGGCAGAGAAAGTTCCAGAGTGACTCGAGTCACTCTTCCTTTCTCTGTTTTGACACACTACTACTGCCCCAGTTACCCTCATTTCTCTTGTTTACAACAAAAATAGAAATCAATGTTGTTAAGATAACGACATTAAAAAGAAAAGTTGGTTTGCTAAAAGTGTGGCTGGCAGAGTTCAGGCTAGATGACCTTGTCCACCTTTGGGTTACAAAAACATCTCACTTTTACTTAGCTTATGAGGAATTGCAGTGCCCTGTAAAGCCCCACCTGAGCTTTTTACTTCCAAAGGTGTGAAGATTATTTTTCATTAATGTTTCAGGTTTTTGGAAAGCTTCCCTTACTCAGATCACCTCTGAATCAAACTGCTAATTTAAAAACTTTTTGAAGACAGTTGGTGTGTAGGAGTTAATTAGCTGGATGGGAGAAACAAGATTATGTTTAAGCTTTTTGTATTTAACTTCATCATCTGTTAAATCACAGAGATGATTGACAAACACTTCCTCATCTACCTTTAGATTGTTTAGTCAAATGACCCTCTTTACCACTATGTTGTGATTACTGTATAGGAACATGTTGTGGAGCAGGTGTTTTTGCATTTTAAGCACTGCTTGTGCAATTCAATTGTGCAGATAATTTGTGAATATTTATTTTTTTCTGCTGGTCTACGTAGTGCAGTCCATACTTTAAGTATAAGAATGTAAATCTTTTACAGACTTTTGTAAAAGATTGTAAATTGATAATTAATTGAAATTAAATTACTTTGTCATAATTTTTAACAAAAAAAGGCTTGATTTTGGTGTTCAGAGGAATGAGGAGATAATTTTCTGTTAGGTATTGCTATGGTATGTCATTGCCTGCTGTAGTACACAGTCTCTGCACAGTATTAGAAGTAACCACCACTAGTATCTGCTGAACTTGTACCTCTCGTCTCACCTTTTAGCTGCTGTAGACAGTCACCACTGAGCCCGTGGTCCAGAACAAGATTAGGGGGCACTCCGATAGCGAGTGATATGCACTGTGCTCTCTGCTGGAATAACATACAGAGCTTGGAAGAAGAACCCCCGACTCAAAATAAAGTCCCAGCTTGGCTGTGCCATGTCAGAGCTATAAACTGATCACAGCATGTATCTGTCAGGCTGTCATGCAAAAACTCTGGTGTCTAAATTAACCAATTGATTCCATTTTTGCTGTTTGAAATAAATTAAACACATAGCGCTTGTTATTAGTATTATTGTGCTTCAAAATTCCATTGTACAAAATATACATCCCGGCCACAAAAATAGCATTTGTCCCAAACTTAAAAAAAAAAAAAAATTATCCAAAGGTTTTTTTTCTTCAGTAATATTAAAATTTGTTCGTTTTGTTTGTAAACTGTTTGTGGTTTTTTTATGGTTTTATTTTAGACCTTACACAGAATTTTTTTTTTTTGTCACAGTTACGTGTAATACATCATGTATCACCTCCTCCTGACAACACCCCACATCCCAGTATATTCTTTCACCACCAGTTCATGGAAATCTGCCTCATTTACATTTTCTTTTCAGCAACATTTCAAGTTTCATGACAGTTTCATAGAAATAAGCTAATATCTCTTCTGCCTACCTCTCTAAAATATAACAAAAAGAGTAGTTGGTCGTGACTGTCTTTCAAACCTGATCTAGATGCTCTCTGTTGCTGCGGAAAAAAAACAAACAAAAAAAAAAAACCCATAAATTCTTCAAAAAATGAGTCTAAGAGTTGTTTTTGGAAGCGTCTTAAAATAAGGCTACCAAAAATGAGAACTGGACATATTCATTGCATAAAAATAAATAATTTTTACTCAATGTACAAGTAGATTGTGTTTTTTTCTATTTTTTTTTTTATTCCCTTAAATTTGCAGTTTTATTGTCAGGTCACAGTAATTTCTACATTTAGTTCTGAGAGGAAAGAGAAATTACGTGAAGACCTTCCAGATAGCATAAATTATGTCATTTATCTGTAAATTGTGAATCAGCATTTAAATAAGACACATTTTATAGATATCATTCTGCTATGAATTTCTTTTATTGCGCTTGTTGCCCAAGGGACATTGATCAGATTTTACAAAACCAGAAAAAACATAAAAACAAAACAAAATCGGCAAGAAAATTCCAGAGAATGTTGAACAGATAAAACCAGAAGATTTGTTTAAGATTGTGTTTGAGGTTTTGTTTTATCTTTTTACGTCTCAGACAAAGGCATTCGTATGTACATAATGAGTATGTTGCCATGTGTGGGTGCCTGTCTGTGTTAGCAGCCACATGCTTAGCCAGAAGAAGGTCACCAATGTTAAGTCTTGCTTCTAGCTTAGCGGTGTGTGTATGTGTGTGAGAGTCTGTGAGAGATATAGGGAGTGAGATTACTGTGGCTATTGCCAACTTCAAAGTCTCTTCTGGTGTTGTGCCAGGTCAGCATGTTTACACAGGAGAATTGGTGTTGGGACACACACACATTGAATCGCACACCGTCCAAGTCCAACATGTGCGTAGACACAACCCTTGCTTTCTGGGTAGGGAACACATGCTGATCCACACACCGCCCAGAGTGCATTGGTCTTATCAGTGGTCCCTGTGAGTTAGGGGAGGCATTTAATCAGGGTTTCTGTGCAGCTCTTGGCATCAAACTGATTCCACCATCTCCCCTCTCCTGCTTCTCCCCATGTCTTTCATTCACTCTCCCTTCACACTGACAAGTCGAGTTGGCTAAATATTGCCCAGCCATAAAATGTAGTCCCAGAAAAGTTAGAACTGGATCACTGGAGGCTTAAAATAGTTCCACAGTCATTTACTAACTTTTCCAAGTGCTTTTGGGAACGATCCGACAAGCGAAGGCCTTCCCGCAACGAGCTGAAGTCACCGATTTGACTTCGGTGACTTATCGTTTTTGTGTGTTAAACGATAAGTGGTTTCAGCAACACTTTAATCAGAAGTTTGACATTTTGGGAAATTGGGAACTCCTGAAATCCTCCGTCATCTCGTTTTTCATGCTCGTGTTTAAGATGAGGTTCTTTTCCTACTCAGTGTCAGAGAGTATTTTAAATGTTAAAATCCAGTAACTGCAGAGACATTTAACTTAAGTTTTTCTGTCTCCTGAGACCAACAGGTAATCAGAGAGTATAGATTTGTTGCAATGTTCCCTTGTTTTCAGAAAATAATGAATCTTGGCATGTGCTCTGGCTGTGTTTTCTGGAGAGTTTTACAGTTAGGTTGGTCAAAATAAATTAAAACAATAGAAATCAAGGAGCTAACTGATTATATCTCTGTTGTGTTTTTCATATATAAAACAGTTTTTGTGGAGTTCATTGCTGATATTCAGTTGCACATCACTTATAGACAGATTTTCTTTAGAACTACACAGTATTTATGTTGAATTTTTGCCCTTATGCAGCATTTTTTTTCTTCTGTTTTTATATAGTGCATATTTCTGTCTTTGTGAGAATCTTCTTGCTTTGATTGTCTGTCACGTTGCTGCTGTTGCATACAAATGTCCCCATTGTGGGCTAATAAAGGATATTTATTTCTACTCTAATCACCCATTCTTTTTGGAATAAAAGTAAATGCAATGGGCAAACACACCCCTGCACATCAAAACGATTTCTTAGAATCAATATGCATATTTAGTATCTAATTAAATACACATTTGCCGTCGTATCAATACCAATAGTGCTGCCTTCATCTCCTGCAGTTGAATCCCTGATTCACAAAGTAGCTCTAAAACATTTCTCTGTTTTCACTGCCAGAGCTGAACTCATGAGCACTTTTTGAACATGGATCTCGTTCTGTTGCAAGCATAAAAGTAATTCATTGTTATTAACTTATTCATTGTTTTAAGCTATGTCAAGACACCAGGCTGTGACCAATTAGTTGCATTTTGTTACTATTTTAGAGAACATTTTTACAAAGCATAGCAGTATGACTTGGAAATAGACTGATGCTTTTTTGTCGTCCCCCTTTTTTTTCTTTTGTCCTCATTTCCTTTGCTAAATGCCAAAAGGGAGCACAAATATGTTTGCTCATTTGTATTGTGTAAAATATAATGACACACAAAACTTTATAAGAGCTGCGAAAGTAGAGTGCTCAAAACCACAGCATGTGTCTGGGTGTTTGAGTGTCTCAGCAGCTTACTGCTGCTATTGTTTTTCAAAAGAAATGAGCAAACATGTAACTGTTGGCTCAGACTCTAACATTTGAATGCTTTTTGAATAGTCCACAAACTCACAAAAATGTCTTTCCTTGTACTTTTACTGTCATTTTTGGCTAATGCGTTTATTTTTCTTCCTGTGATAGTGGACAAAAACAGTTATCTCAGCGAGTATTAAAGAACCACATTGCGCCTGTGAATTTATTAAGTTCCATCCAATTATAACCGGCTAAAATTTCTGTTTTAACTTTAAGGGCATGAATTATTGATTTTACATATTTTTCTTCAATTGTGCTCAGGCTGGTTGCTCGTAATGGTTATGTTTATTTCCATGTATGAAATTTAAATGTGAAAAAGTATGAGGGACAAAACAAATTCAGAACAATGATATTATTGCCTCAACTTTAGAATGAATAATTAAAATATTAATGCAGACGACAACAAACACCTGAGGCAAAAGTCATGAGGCAAGCCTTCAGTTTGAATTTTAGTTCATGAAATGAATATTTCTATGAAGATTTATCCACTTGGCAGGAGGAAGTGACAGTAACTCCTGTTGTGTAACAGTTTAGAGACTAAACAAACCAGCACTTATCCGGGGATTGAAAATTTGTTTTGGTTGAGCCCACTCTACCTTTAATACCAAATTGGTGAAAGAACAGTTGTGATAAAAACTCTAATTCCACACACAAGCATTCTGGCATCACACTGATAAATGTAATTTCTGCTCCTGTTCTGACCAGCATCATTACTCTGTCCAAAATATCCTACTTTATTTTAGCAAAGCAGGCTGCGGTTTGTGTAAATCTGACTTTTCTCCACATCATCAGTTCATGCCTTAGTTGTGAATGTTTAACTGCCCTAGAGTAATATAGCTGTCGAAACATTATTCTGTTGTGGTAATACTGACAGGTTATACAAAAAGACAAAAAAGAAGCAATTTATTACCTGATAGCTTCATGCCTCTGGGTCTGGTTTCTGTTTCTTTGCTTGAGCTAGCTGATGAATTCATTGCCTGTACTCTGACCTAACCGCTAAGATTTAAGATGTTCCACACCTTAGTATGACTTGAAATTCAGTGGAAGGATTAATTATGATTTGACTCATACATTCAAATTTTGTAGGTTTTCTAGTTCTAAAAGTTGGTGAAATTTGATCTGTAATTCTTTCATAACTTTTACTCATACCCTAAAGTTAAACCCCCATCTTTCAAACACATGCTATTTTTCCTATCTTATCACATGAGTTTCATGCAAACCACCTCTTGTGATAATACATTGTACTTCAGCGCTTTATTTTGTAAAGTGACCCCAAAACAACGTTGACCTTACCAAGAAACTCTCCTGAGCACAAGTCTGCATGAAACGGCAGTACACTGAAAAGTAAGAAGAGCCTGTCACGGTCTGCGGAGGAGCTCGAGTGGTAATGGTGTAGATTTCCATGCATGTATTGAGGTTGAGGATTTTTGTGGCACAGTGAGCAACCTTGAGGGAAAAAGATTAAGCTTAGAGTGCCCTGATGAGATTTATTCTGTTCTTACTGGAAATGTCCACATTAGAAAACAGCTTTAGTGGCTTTATAATTTACCTTTCCCTTTGAAAAAATCATTTTCTCTATTCAAATGATTTCACTAAAAAATGTACTCAACTTCAGTCTCTTCTCTTTCTGTGTTAGAAGTTATAATTATTAATGTCAGAATGCTCTGAACAGAAAGCATGTCAAAGAAAGATTCTCCAGTTGTTTTGTATGTTTCTGCAGACAAAAAAATCAGCTTGAACACACACCCAAAGCTATATTTTTACAAAGTGTTTAAAGTGTGCAAGCACAGTTAGCTGCAACAAAAGCTCAGCCAAAAGCTTTGTAGGGAGAGACAAGGTTAAACAAGGAAAGACCGGGCCAAGTGCATTATCTATGGAAGGAGAACGCTAAATTGTTGGCAGCAGCAGGAGCTTAGTTGATACCTCCCTCCGGGGAAGGTGTGACATCTGAACGAATGCCAGACCAGGTGTAGCTTCTGCAAGGAGAAAAATGGAGAAAACATGCAGCTAAAAGCTGACAAAACAGCAAATAATGAAAACTGGAGAGAAGGAGCACTGATAGAGTACTGATCAGAGATCGTTTAGCAATCAGAGATTGCTTAACACAACCTAAACTAGTGAAACTATCAGCTTTCTGAAAAAGGAACATTTTAAGCCTTAAAAACGGGTCTCTGTCTCATGGAGTAAAACTTACAAGAGGTTTGACGGGAAAGGACCTGATCTCTAAATGATCAACGTTCAGTACTTTTAGAAATTCTAGGATCCTCTAGTAAACTTGCAGCCTGAGAACAAAGTGCTCTAACAGGAACAAATGGAACAATTGTCAGGACTTAATCAGAGTATGCCTCACAGCAACAATTTACCTTGAGAAAAATACACAATAAAAATGAACTGCTTGACTGATGTAGTTTTCTGTATTCTTGTTCTTTGGCCATTTGATAGTGACATCAGTCTTTATCCATTGTGTGCTGGTACAGATTTTCATTTGGTGTGATCATTGTCTCAGCCTCATCATCACCTCCTCAAAAGAAGTGATTTCTTTTTATTTGAGTGGCTCCTCAAATTCGGCTCACTTTGGTAGTACAGTCTCTCTGAGTGTTCAAAATGAGCTATTCTACTAATTTGTGTTGAACACCAAATAGTTTAAGGCAAACTTAACTAATTAAATAAAAAAGGAAAAGTTATTAGCTCATGAGATGTTGCTTTATTCCGCAAGGACCAACTAAATTAGCCTATTTTTAGAGGTTATTAGTTAGTCTCCTCAATATTTTTTTGAGCAGTTCGCCTCATATTTTTCACGTTCTTATTTCACGGCACAAAACTGAAAACTTTTCTGCCAGTTATTCCTATCTCTTCACCCTCGTGTTTTCTCTCTCTTCATTCTTTTTTTTGACCCAGTGTTGTTAATCTTTGAGAAAGATCAGTTTTGATGGATTTTCTCTTTAATCACATTAAGTAAAGCTCTGTGATCAAGTCTTGTAATGCTAATCAATTCAAAAATGGGGGTAGCACTTTGCATAAATTGAATCGATGAACCTTTTTGAAGACATTAATTATTCTGCAATTGTTTAAATGCTTGTCTACAAAACTGATTTAAATACTTACCTAATAGATAAAAGAAACATATTTTCATTTGTTTTAAACTGTATCTCACATCTTTATCCTGTTTATGAAATGTTTAATTAATTATTCAGTAGTTTTGAAACGGAAAAAAATGAATGAATCCGTAAAGAGGAGCTCAAGTTACAGCTCCTCTGTTTGTGGAGTTAGTGCACTCCGGATCTCTGGATCAGCAGCTTTGCAGCCACAATAACGTGACAGCATTTAATTTGGCAGCTGAGAGCAGTGTGCAAGCCCGGCTGCCTGTTCCAGGGCAGTATGTCAGGCCTGCATACTGTGCCATGGAATTAGTTCACTGTGCTGGCAAAGGCAGGTGTTAGCATGGTGACATTTTAAGGAGAGAACTACCTGGAAACCAGGCTGGTGGTTGAAATCAGTGGCGGTAACACATCCCCGAGAATGTTTGACAGATATCTAGAAAGGAAAAAAAAAAAAAAAAAGTTTGATAAATGTGTCAATTTTTAAACACCTGCATTCACCTTATTTGGAAAAAAAAATCTCAGAGTGACTGTTTTGAAATTGCAGAGAATGTGACAGAAAGGAATTGCTCTTTATATTTTCGGTTGGGCAAGCGCACACGCTGCAGGATTTATTTTGGTTTCTTGACAGTTTTCAAGTTTAAAAAGAAAAAAGTTTTGTGGGCTCTTTGGGGATGTCAATTTTCACATTTGCTTTTTTTTTTTTTTTTTTACTAAAATCGTGTGAATATTTTCCAGGCACACAGGTGCAGACGTTTGCTTATTAAATGTGTGTACAACCTAGTCTCCAGTTCACTGACTAATTAGGCTAAAAATGTTTTTGTTCAAAAAAGGCAAAGTTTGTACTCCTGAATATTTTTGCTAAATCTGCTGAGATGCAGATTCATTTAAAACAATAAATATTAAAGATAATTTTCTAGATATTTTAATTTCTAAAACTTTAGGTAAACAATCCTGCAGATTCTACTGCAAAAGACTCTTAAAATGTATTAAATTTCTTGTTGGATCTACTTTCTGCAATGCGACTGCAGATGAACATGCTTGAGCAAACTGGACAAAAACAAGCACAATATTTCAACCCCAGACTCATTGCTGTCTGGAGATGAAAAACATGCATTTCATACATTCAAATTGTAACATCCATGACATTAGCAGGGAAATCAGCCGCCTGAAATAAGACATGAGATTTATTGCCGTCTGTAGGCTCATATGGCTGTGAAACAATTGAGGAGCGGAGAGGTGAAGGCTATCCGACTGATCAGCCGTGGTCACCGGTGGCAGCACAATCTGTCATGGTTAACATCTACTAACACCATGTTAAGCGCCAGACATGGCTCATTATTCATCCCTTCGCATGTGAAAAGGTACATGTGGATAAATCAAGTCAACTGCTCTTCAGCAACACAGACACAGACAAAAACTGTGGATTTCAGGGAAATGGAGAGTAACCCACTGTTTATTTTTTATTTCTTTAATGATCTAAAAGGTCAAAGCCTGCATTTGTTTTGATCCTGGTGTGTTTGTGTTTTGATTTATTTCTGATTGATTTCATTTATACTGATTAAGTCTTGCCATATTTTGTTCATTCCTTTCCATATAATTATGTTATGTTCTTTCTCCATATTGGGTTTTGTTCTGTTAGATCAGCATTGTTCTTTTCCGCCCTTGTTTTGTTCTTTCTTCGATTGTTCGTTCAGCTTCTTTTTGCTAATTTTTCACCAAGCCTGTCAGCTTGGTCCCTCTCACAGCTGTTCCCGATCACCTGATCTCCTCACCTGCATCTAATGTTATTCTCCACTCCTCCATCAGGATTTAATCTCACTGGTTTTTATTGTCCATTTCTGTTTTTTCCCATTATTGACTCAGTTTCTCTCGCTCCTGCTGGCCCGTTTCATGCCCTGATCGCCCTGTTGTTTACTAATATGTTCTCAGTTTACCAGCACTTTGGTCTGCTTCTAACTGCCACATGATAATTTTGGATCGGTTCGTTAACTACAAAGTAAGGTAAATGAAAACTAAGTACATATTTGTATTTAGGTTGGTGTTTTTGTGCATTTCTGAACACACGAGCTCCCAGTGAATTTCAGCAAGTAGGAAGAGTACTAAAGCTAATGATTATGTTCAATGATAATGATATGGAGTGAATGGGGGAACAAAAAAATGTTTTTAGGTGCATTTGCTGCACTTTTGCTCTAATATTTAAGGAAATAATGTCACCTTACACCAGAAATGGCTGCAGATGAAGACTTGGATGTTAAGTTTAAGGTGAAAAAGTTAAAGACAGAGAGGAACTGTGAAGCAGTAACAAGTAGACACTGTAATTATTTTGATTTGTTATTATTTTTAGAATTTGTCAGCCTAGCAGTCTTCTTTTGAATTTTGATTCTGTTTATGTCAACATGATCACCTCCCACTGGCAAGGAATACACTGAGCCTTACTGATTATTAAAAAAAAAAAAAAAACAGGGAGGAAAAAATCGGTTGTGTAACCAATGTCTAAAAGGTAGTTTATTTTCACTCAATTTAGAACATGGCCGTATAAATAAAGCACAACTACCATTAATGTGAAAATCAGGCTATATGTGAAATTAGGTTGAGCAGCAGCTTGTCTCCCAATTATATTTTCTTCTCCTGGAGCCTGAAACCTGATGTACTCAAACCCTTTCAACATGCACCAGTTGGTGAGGTTCAGTGTGGCACCTGCTGAGCTGTAGAAACAAAGAAAACACACAACCACAGTAGGATAACAGCATAGAGCACAGTGTTTCTCTCTCTGACACATAAAATTCAGCGCCCATGACACACTTGCCTGATGTTTTTTATTTTTATTTTTTTTATTTAATTGCTTGCTATAGGAAAGGGTTAAAAAAATGCCTGGCAAAAAGAACTTGACCTAAACCTGCAACTGAAGATCAACTCATCATCCATCCAGAAGCTAGGGATGTTTGTAGTGAGTGTCGGCCTGCCGGAAGAGTTTACAACAAAGTGAAGGCATATTGCAATCTTGCTTTTTACTGAGCCCAGATGGTGAGCCCTGCTGAAATGAGGTTAATTATGGCAGGGAGCACAGAAAAACAGCAAAGGCTTAAACTCCAAACTTTGCAAGAGTACTTTTTGCCTCTGTTCACATTTTCTCATATTTATATTGGACTAGAGAGGGACACCATGCCCCCACACCCTACTTCTCTCATTCAAATTTCAGTCCTTGTCACCTGTCATGTTTCTGCTTGTTAATTTGGCTGCTCACCGCTCAGACTCTGGTTCAGTAGTCAGCTGGAACATCTACTTGGTCAAATTAGCTGCTGCTAAAGTTGGAACACGTTCATATTGTGATCATTAGTGCAGTGCTCTGGTATGAAGTCTTCTCCAGTGGACTTAAATAGGAGAGAGAGAGAGTGCTTCAGAGTTGCTTTCAAAGTTTTTACTTGGGGAGAAACGGACTCCACAAATCATATTAACAATTGTATGGTCTAAAAATCACATTTCTTAATACTGTCTTGCATTAGTGTGTGTGTGCATTACAAACTGGAGTGAGAGTGTATTTAAAAGAGAAAGTAGATTGCTGCATTTACTTGGGTGGAATCCAGGATGCATTGGACGGGCACCATTATGACTCCTACATCCTGAATATCTTTTCCTTTTGACATTTTTCCACATCAGCTGGCAGAAGAAAAAAAAACAAAAAAAGAGAAACTTAAAATTTTTTGACAACAAAATGAAGATTAAACCTTTTTATTTTTAAAATAAAAAAAACAAAGCAAAACTAAACAAAGCATTCTGAACAGGAGACCTGGACCAGATGCAAAGTATAAAATTGTCTAGGTGTTAATTTAATCACTGCTTAATTTGCTTCTTTCATTTAAATTTCTTTTCATATCATTCTCTAAGATGTTAGATGGCAAAATGAATCAAATTCTCTGACATCTCCCACTTTGAAATCGTCTTGTTTGGAATTGTTGCTACTAAACCAGCAAATTGAAAAAAAACTTTTTTTTTTTTAAGTTGACCCTTAATAGACCTAAGAGACTTGTATACAATCTGCATCTTGCTGTAAAGAGTGAAGGACCCAGTCTGCTTCAGGAAAATGTCTAGATTCTGCTGAGTATCTGATTCTGGTAGCTGGATTTCTGAGTGCGTCTCTAATCTTTATTACCCTTCTGGTTATGCATTTAGTAGTTCTACAGTGTTATATAAGAGCCAATGCTTTGAAAAAAATAAAAGTTAGGTGAAGTGTGTAGAGCATAAATTCAAAAAGTTTTGCACAAATGTTTTGGGTTCCCCTGATTGTCATTGGAACACATGACATGCCTCTGCAACAAAAAGGCATCATATTATTATTATTATTATTATTTTTAAGATTTACTACTCCGATTGTGTAAAAGAACAACTTTTGTTGTTAAAAAGTGACAGGCTGGTGAACTTGTAATTAGACTTGAAACTTTGACATTTCCAATGTGTATAAAACAAAAACAAACCTTCAAATATGTCATAAAACTCCAACACAAATGTTCAAATTCCATAATTTTTGTTTGACCAAAAAAAAAAAAAAAAAAAAAAAAAGCAAGCAAAGCAGTAATGGGTGCACTACAAGGTTTTTGACGCCCCACAAAGGAAAATAATAAATACCATGTTTGGTTTGTGGCAATACCTGTAAACAGACCTATGATTTAATAGGAGTCATTTCTCCTGAGCTGCAGCATTGAGAGATAGATGCCAAAGTTCTCCTCATCCACTTATATCGTGGAAGGCTGCATTTTCTTGAATGTACATTACAGCTTTCATGGCGAGAAAATGAGAGGCTAAAGCGCACTCTGCAACCCTTCACAGCTTGTCGACAAAGAACATTCATAAATATTACAACGCTGAGAGTCAGAGAGGACCCAAGGACAGAGCAAAGCCTAAATATAATTTTAAACCTTCTCCATCCAGGAGTGCCAACATGACCGACTTATCAAAAGAATCTTGCTGAAAGATATGGTGACCTGATTTCTTATACCTGCACTTCCTCAATCGGCCCTGCTTTTCCTGTCTCCCATGCTGATGAGAGTAAAGCATATAGAAAGTTAGTTTCAGTGCAAACTTTCATTTATTTCGTCTACCTGCAAACTGATCCTTCTACAGAATAACGAAACAATAAGGGTTCATTTAATAACTAAATTAAGAACCTTTGTAAAACCAATACGGGGGTTTATAAGAATCAATCCCTACATTTTTGCCATCTTTATTTTTTGGTCTTTGGTAGTTTCACCAGTTTGTTCCACTGCTTTCCTTCTCTATCATTTGTTTTGCCCCTGCAATGGCTAGACGAATCAATACATATCTTTCTGAAGCTGAAATTTTATCTTATTGTGCCCTCGGTAAGCTCAGCTGCACCGCAGCGATTACTTTTAGAAAGCGAACGTCCTTGGAGGCAGATGGGAACAAATTTCACAAATTGCTTCATTTATTTTGGTAGCACTTCAGGTCACGCAACAAGTGCCAGTTTTGTTGACATCAATGCACTAATTTTTTTTTTTTCTTTTCCCGCTGTGGTACCGAGTTCAAGTGCACATAAAAATGCTAACATTTCAACTTGAGTGAAATAAAATGACTTGGCAGTGGAGAAGAAACCGGCATCACTGACATACGGCAGGTAGAAGTGAGATGTCTTTATGTAACTTGTAAAAAGTTGTAAATCTAAACGTGACACTTACACTGTCTTCAAGCATCCTTCATTTACTTCATTTTTAATGCAGTAGTTTGCTTTTTGTCCACCTTCAAGTGACTTAGAAAATAAATAAATAAATAAAACGCCTTTTGGCCACTATAATGTAATAAAAACATCAAAGTTTATGGTCCAAAGCAATTTAAACACACCTTTATGGACTAATCAATAAATTATCTTTTGTTTTTCTGCCACACTATTTCCCTTGAGTATGCAGCAGCATTTCACAGGAATGCTGAAGTAAAACAAAGAAAATACTGAACTACAAGCGAGGCTTTTTTTCCTTGTCATTCAGGAGGCAAACTTTAGATGTACGGTTTGAATTTTATTTTTTTGGTTTTCTTTTCATAGGAACACTTGAATTAAATTTCCTTAGGAGGTATATACTTTTCTTCCTTGTATTGTGTGTGTGTGTGTGTGTTTTTTACGTGTTTTTTTTTCTCTGTAGCACTTGGGGACAATCAGGAAAATTGTGGTGTTTTGGATGCTGGTTCTTCAGACTCACAGGTGCTGACTGTCACTTTGACACTCAGTGAGATTGGCGGAACAAGATGGGCAAAGTGCCCGGCCATTAGCTTATTGGACAGCCTGGTCAACACAACTGCATGTGTCAAGAATGTGAATCCCTCTACTTTGCTCCCACTGATGCTGCAAAGTGGTGAGGATTTGGTGTGAATTACTTTTGATACAAAACATGCAAATCCTGCTGTATGTTTATTTGCAAACATTGTTTGCGCCACACAAATGAGTTGATTCATGTTGACAGCAACAGCACTGCAAGCAGTTTTACACACAAACTCAATTCAGAATGTGTAACTAAGCATTTGCTGAGCTGTGCTGGAATAAATACCTTATGTTGTCTACTTACCTTTTGCCATCATTTCCATGAAATAAAAGCTCCCATATATAAATGCCCAGATTTTATTTTTCTCAAAATATTTGATCGAACATATGCTGAATTATTGTAAAGCTTTAAGAGAACTCGGGTTCCTAATTTAGAAGTGAATGACTAAGATTGATACTAAATGTCAATATTAGTAAACTGACTCCCATATGCATAGTTTACAGAATACTAAATCATAAATTTCCATAGGCTTTCTGCTGTACAAAGGAGGTCTAAAGTGGAAAGTACCAGTACAACATTCTAAAAAATATATTTTTGTGCAGATATAAAAAATTTGAGCTGTATTTAAAATTCTGTTTGTCCAGAGAGTGCTTTGACGTTGGGCCTGTTGTTAGTGTTGGAGTAGACCGTGATCTCAGTTCTTTTTTTTCCCACAATGCTTTACTTTCCAAATTTTCATTTCCTGCAAGAGTTCTAAAGCACTTTGAAAGCCAAAGATAATTTTCTCAGACATCCAACAATAAGAAAATTGTCCTTCTGTACTGGGAAAATATGTTTGTGCAAGACAATTAACCTCTCATAGTAAGCTGTATCAGATAAAGCTTTTGGGGGAAAAAAGGAACGTTGGAAATAAAAGAATGGAAAAGAGACATTTTGACATCAGAGAACCTGAAAAACCTGACAGACATTGATGAACAGTACTGGCAAACATGTAGTCAGACTGACAGATGGGGAAATTCCAGCTCTGGGACTTCATGGAAAATATTGCAATTTGTCTTTTTCAGCAAAAACACTCAGAATTTCAGTACCAAGATCTTATCTGTCATTTGGATTGACAGAAATTTGATCACAAAGTTTATGACCTTACACAAGATACAAAAATCCCCTCCTTTCCCTCAAGGCTGCTGAGCCTGTATTACCATTTTTAGCTCTCACAAAGTTTACCTTTATCTTTTTTAGTACTTTTTTCTCTGTTTCTTTTGGATTTCCATCCATCTTGTTACTTCTGTTGCAGTACTGACATTCTATTTCACATTTACCTCATATTTTCTATTCTCTCTTTTAATTTGTGCATCTTCCTTGTGATCACACCTGATTCAAAGGTTGTTCATCTTTAGTAAAACCAGTGCAGGTCACAAACTCCGCCTTGGTGATTCTTTTTTCGTCTCACTGCTTAGTTTGAATTCCTTTTTTGTATCGCAGTCTCTTGTTGTTGCTTGTCACTCCTTTTGTTTAAGCCTTCCCTCCCGTCTCTTCTCTCGTCGTCTGATCGGCCCCCGTCTCTCCGGTTCCATCGAATTTCCATGTTTCGTTTTCTTTGAGTATGCCTGCCTCTCTGTGGGGTGTATTTCCGCTCCTCTCTGGAGGAATCAAACATTTTGAAGTTCTAGCAGTAGAGAAGTGCCTTCAGCCCTAATACACTTTATCCTGGTTTCTGACACTTACAGCATGGTCTGCAATTGTTTGCAACAGAGCTGTCAATGGAAGACAAGAGAATTAAACATGAGCCAGCTATTCTTCCTGGCTCTGACATTGTCTGAGTGTTGTTATCCTGAACTGATCCCGACTGGGACTGTTCTGCAGTGATAACAACTGGTGAGTCATGAAGAAAGATAATTTATTCATTATCCTCAGTTTTCTTAGAAGCTGTGCAGGTGCTTGCCAGCATTAAACAGGATTAGAATCAAACGCTTAACTGTTTGATCTTTATTATGCTTTTTAGAAGCAATGATATGGTGGTTTGGCTTCTTGCTGCTGGTATTAATTGTAGAGATTTGTTTATAAAAGTGTTGATTGATTCACTGGTACTGATTTAATCTACGTCGGATGTCTTCCACTACGTCAGCACGCGTATTAGTGAAGGCACTAACAAGGACCACAAATGAATGTTAATGTGAGTCTATTTGAGCAACAATTATTCAATAAACGAACAATTAAAATTTAAAAACATTAGGTAGGCTTTCTACAACTGGGTAGAAATCGTCTTCAATAAAAATCTTTTTTGGAACTTTGATCCTGGAGTGAATAGTTTTAGAAATTTTCAAATAAGATTTAAAAATGTTGTATTCTATGAGGGTTGACTTTTATGTATCTTTGCCTAGTTGTTGCAATAAGACAGTTTCTTTTTAAATAAAAATTGAAATTAGCTTCAAACCTTTAAAAATGTAAGAGATTCTTTTTTTTTTTCTTTTTTTTTTATTTGGATGTGTGCAGCGGCCTTAGGATGTATTTATATCGGCCCTGTTTAGTCTCTTCAGTCAAACTCTAGTTTGTTAGCCTAGAAAATTCAATTTGTTTGGGGATGTGTGATTGCATAAATGAACTCTGTTGCAGACCCACAAAGTGAACTATGGTCTGCATAAAATCCTCGATCACGGTTCAAATGTGAAAGGAGATTGCTCCAAAAGCAGAAGCAGACTGTAGATCAGGGCATTCTGGGTAAATCCTACCAAAACAAACACAAGTCTAGTACTGCAGGGAGAAATGGCTTGTGGTCTCTTGCCAAGGAAAAAAAGAGAAACCCTACAACTGCTAAAGTCTGACACTACTCCATCTTTGTTTACATTTTGTGAAGGAAGTTGCGCTCAGTATCTTCTGAGTGCAACCTACTACTGCGTTGATATTTATCCCTTTTTATTGCACACACAAAACTGGAAAAAGTTGAAGTATGAATGACGTCATTGCTGTCAGGGATGAATAATAATGTCACGGTGAAAAAATATAGATGTCAGTGTTTTTGTTATGGTGACATAGCTATTTTTTGACTAATTGTGAGATGATGTTCCTTTTATTATACTTCTCTCCAGTTGTTTTTGCATTCAGTGTAGTGGAACAGGATTGGTTCAATTGGGGTAAAAGGTTTGCAAGTTAAGTTTTAATAGGTCATTGTGCACCTGTTAAACTATCATAAATGGTTTTAATCATATATTATAATGGATTTGACTGTAAATCCTTGATTGGGCGTAACTCTGAAGTGAAAGTGTCTGATCAAGAGATGTGCACGTTTCACAGAACTTAATGTAAACAATGCAGAAGGCAGGAAGTTATGGATAAACTTAGTTCGCATACAATAATGAACAATTGAACTGAACTTCACCTTCTGCAAAATACAGTAACATAAATCAACTGAGGTGCAACGGTATGCTTTGGATAGTTATATCAAAGGCAAAAATGACAAAATTCTATTATATTTCAAATTTTTAGATGACAGATTTGCATTTCCCCCACTGGTCCAGATTGATGTGCTGTTCAGACCTCACCTGGATCAGAGTTCAAGTTTCAAGAAACCTGAGCCAGGTGGCCTGCCTGCAATGAGGCAATGTTTATTTCTCTTACTGCATACTTGAGTTGAACTTAGCATAGGACATAGAGTAGCCTTGTCCCATTTGAGGTCGTGGCATCGTTCATGGAAACACATTGTCAGGCTGTAATAAGGACATTAAATGTAAAATTACCATAAAACAACCAAACCTGCTGCAGTAAGACACCTTTTTATCTGTATTTATTATCATTGTAACAAATGGGGAGCACTCTCCAAAATATAATACTGAAATCATTTAGAAGTCCTATTTAGGGAAATATAGTTCATTATATGAAACTGTTTTGGTTGTTCTGTTTGATATAAAAGATGAGTTCATCAGTAAGAAGGACTTAAGCCAATCCAAACATGAGGGGGGAAAAGTGACAATATATCAGCACAGCTTACACTATTCTTAGCTTACAATTAATTAATATTGGCTAAAGAAGGTAAAAATGGTGTGAATTTTTTTCTCCCTCAAACAAATGTCTGATATTCATCTTTAGAAAGTCCTAGTAATGTAGGATTATTGCATTATCACTTAATCTTGGTGCAGATTGAAATGATTTCACTATTTTCTGTACCTGCTGAGACCTGTTCAGTTCGTGGAGTTCATCTTTCTTTCTTTCTTGTAGGACATAACAGTTTAATCAGTGATGGAACGTCATGCTAATTCAGTTAAAATATTAAACGGCATGAGCAAATGGAATAATTAAACTTCAGCGCTTTTTATTGTAAGAGACAACACAGGACACTGAACTGAAAGAAATATGAAGCAGCCATAAAAAAACTCAGAGAAAACAAGCAGGAAACTCCACACTGACCTCCCCTCTCTGAGGCAATTGTACCTTGTGATTTCTCTGACTTTTAGACTTTTATTGAGCTGGCTGACATTAAGACTGCATGATCGTTAAAGAAGCACACACCACATTTGGATACATTTTGTGGCATCAGATATTTGGGGTGAAAATGAATTGTAAAATGGACAAATTAAATTTGAAAACATGATATCAAACATGAATGGGATATTTTGACATTGATCTGTTGCAGAACTATTTCTACTACCTCACTTTGCAGCCCAGTAGTGAATCACTTCTATATTCATGAAGTCAAAAGACATTTAAAGATTAGATTGTGCACAATGACTGGAAGTATCTAGTTATATTTTATCTTTTGTCAGTTAACTAAGAGAAATAAAATATGACAGCAATGCATATGAAATGTTTTGTTCAAATGCATTCTTGCCATTGTTTTTCTCGTTTGACAGATTGCAACATATTTTTGTATATCTGATATGATTTTAAATCTTCTGAAAGCATCACAAATGGAAGGGATGCAAACAGAGTCTCGAGTGTCACCTCTTCTTCAATTGCCCTGTGGCTCAGTCTTTTGAAAATAACTGAGTTATTTATAAAACTCCTATGCAGGTCTGACATTACATTAGGGATGCATAAACATCTCACATATTGGGATCAATAAAAACAACTGCTGTGGGGGTTGGGGGAGAAATGCCATTGGGTTTTCTGTTCAAGACTGAACATCTTCACAATGTCAGATGTCATCCGTTCCCTCCACAGACGTTCTCTGGCACTTTATCCAGCACATCCGCTTACACTCCCAAATGGATAGATGAAAACAGCAGAACTGAGAGCATGCCCACATTATGTGTCTGAAGTGTCATCCTCGAACAAAGTTAGCGGTTTAAGTCAGCTAGATTTCACCTCTGGGGCTTCGTAGAATATCCCAATTACATTTTCATTGTCAACCAACTCAATCTCCATTGAGAGAATAGGGGCAACAGTAATCTGACTCTGCCACAGTAATGTCTGCCATGGGAGCTTCATGAATCACTTCTAATTAAACCGGTAACTCTTTTTGTTCCTCAAAGGGAAGAACTTAATAGCGCTTTCGGAAAGGACATTGTTTAGCATGTTTTGGGTAAAGGTGTTACTCATGCAAGTCCTGTGTGTAAAGAAAAAAAGGTTTTAGTTGCATATTTTTGTCATTGGTTTTCTTGTCAGTGTCTGCTCAACGTGCAATCAGGACATAATGCAAGAATTTACATGAAAAAAAAAAGAATCCTTTCGTTTATTTTGCTTGTGTTACACATTTTTTTTCTCTATTCATTTATCCAAACACTCAAAATGAAATTAAACCATCTGGACTGTTTGTGCTGAGAACCCAAGGATGCGTTTTGTTGCACTCAAAGATATTTATGCAAATGAATAAACAGTCAGTCAAGATGCCTGATGACTTTGAGTTGAAATCAATCCATTATAAATCTGTAGGGAAGCCCATTACAGTACATTCAGAACATAAACATTTGTTGAACTTCTCTGGACCTTTTCTCTTTTTTGCTCTTTCTATAATGCATAATTATTCTAATCCTAAACTGCTTGAACAACAACAAAAAAGCTGCACTGGCATAAATACTTATAAGCTTATGTCAGGCCAATGTATTTTTTCATGCTTGCTTCTCCATGTAGCTTTTCAAATGTGGCAGATTTTCCACAGCAAGATTTGAAATGTATCTGACATCTCTGGCATTTTATCCAACACAAAATTGCCTTCCTTACCATCATTTTCCTTCCTCTGTCTCCTTTTCTTTAATGTTTGCCATCCTAAAAAAATCTGCAATTTACTTTCAAGCGTTAACACACAGACCAATTAAAGATTTTTGATTGTAGTGTGCTTTTCATTCTTCAAATTAAATATTAAATGGTATCTAGGCTTTAGATTTTTTTAGATCTTTATCTTGGGGATGCAACACAGGGAACTGTCAATGTGAAAACCTTTAAAGAAAATCTTTTCTTTAAAGCCTATGTCTCTAGGGAAAAGAGTGCATACAGTTAAGATACATCAAATCTTTTTTTTTTTTCTTAGAGCAAGTAGTTTCTGGAGAAGACAAAGATGATTCCCACTAGTTTAACCTGTACCCACACTGATCAGACCTGCCCTCCTCCCCACTGACACCCACTGAAATGGAAAAAAGCCCAAACAACCCAAAGTTTGACATGCGTTTCCTTTCATTTTTGAGCAAGAAAGCCACAGGTCACTGGATGTTCTTCACTCCCACAGCTGGAGATGTGGCTAGTGATTGGAGCCAACCTACATTAATGTCTTCCCGTCTCCTCCCCTTTCTACGCAGCTGGATGCTTGTTGAAGCATGGTGGTGAGGATGGTTAGAACACGATTAATGGGGCCGCCGTCACGAGGCCGGGTCAGATGGATGAATGTAATGAGAACTGGACTCCTTCATCTCCTGCTGCTATCAGCCTGCCTCGGCCAAGACACAGAAGGTAAAGAGTGTTTTTCTTTGCAAGTCCTCCTCCCTGTCCCATTCGTCTCATTGTCTTGTCTTTTTATTCTTTGAATCAATTCTGTCTGACTGTTCTTACCTGTAGCAAGTAATGCATAGCATTAATGTATGATATATTTACTATAATTCTCTTCTTGTCTTTAATACTTTCCTGTTTTTTTCTGTTTACAAGTTTTAATTTGCCTTTTGAAATTAAAATTATTAGCTTATTCATACTTTCACACAGGGAACATTCAACAGTTTTTAGTTCATCTCATCTGTATGGTGAGATTAATGGTCTGTCCCACCAAACGGGTTACAGATTGTACTTAATTGCATCAGGTTATTTAAATGTTTTGGTTTTACCACACATGTGACTCTCTGTGACAACACAGCCAAAAAAGAAGAAAATGTTTTTATGGTTTCATGAACTTTTTTGCTGAGCCAGAGGAAAGACCCACTTTGATTAGTGTTCAGAGGCAGTTTTATGTGGCACTGGCAAGTACCATAGATAGAACATCTGCCGTTTTTGTTTTACATCCCTCAGAAAAACCATAACTCTTTTCAAATGAGATGAAACCAAAATCACATGCTTCTGGAAATCAAAGAATACAGGAGATTGTAAATGGCTTACACAAAATTATGAGCTGTTTGCAGTTTGGAAATATCCTGGATTCTTCTAAGAAGAAAAACATTTTATTTATTGTTTTCTTTAAATGTCATATTTAATACTGTACAGAAATCCTTGGTTTTTTAATTGATTTTCTGCTTCAAAAACAAATGTTTCAGTTTTTCTTCTATAAAAATGTTTGGCTCTGGACTGTGCAGATTCAAGATTTTTTTCTTTTTCTTTTTTTACATAATTCCAGTTTTATACTCATAATTGCATCGTGTATGAGAATGCCGGGCGGTCTCCTTTGAGCAGTGATGGGTTGGAACATCGGTATTTTATTCCTATGAGGCCATGTTAGGTGACTGCTCTTATTTATGTTGTCTCCAATTCATAAAGTCATAAGGAGCTATAACTTTCAATCAGACAAGTTAAGAGTTTCATTTATCAAAAGTGTTTTGGTGGAGTGTCTATTAAACTAGGATGTCTGAATCACTGAGTCATTCAGTGCCTCAGTGGCCTGGTAATGAGACATTCATTTGAGTCTTATGTAGAAGAAGGGATGCATCTGGAGGACTGGACTTTGTTATCTCTTCTTGAGGCTATCAGAACCTGAAGATTAATTTGAAATTTAAGAAATAATATTGTCATGATTGTGCATTTATTAAAAAAAAAAAAAAAAAGCTTTTGTTTTTATTTTTTTATTAATCTACTTTATGTTGTCTGTCTTGGCCAGATCTCCCTCACAGAAAAGATTTTTGATCCAAAGGGGGTTTAAAATAAAGGGTAAATACTCCACTGTTCATTGGTCTTTAGATGTTCTTATAGGGCGAAGTGTATTTTTCAAAACATTTTATGCAGATCTATTCAGCAAAACCACTGCATTTTCCCCCCCAATTAGTTAAGATCTGCCAATTAAATTCACATATGGCTGCAACATAAAAGCTGTTGCTCCCTGAGTTTACTACATGCATTTTTTTTGTGCTCACGTACATCAGCCTGACACCTGAGGAGATAAAATCAGTAAAAGGTGTCAGGCCATACAAACTTTTCAGGGCTGCTGCTCCGTTTGCCGAGCCAGCAGCGAGGGAACATCAGTGAAACAGTCAAAAGAGATGAGAGCAACACTGTGACAGCCAGCAGAAAGACATGGCACTCGTAGCCGCAGTGGCATATTAGGGCTAATCATGATGACAGGCCTTGTATAGTTTCTTCACTTTGGCCAAAGTTTGAGGGAATATTTTTATTGTCTTTTTGGTATAATGGGCTGATTGCAATATATTTTTCGTCTTAAATGTAACACAAATGGTGTCTTTGCAAACTTCTATGAAGCAAGTTTGGGCAAAGTGTTTCCTCCTCCCTTAAATGTGTTCAAGTTGATCCTATTTTTCATGTATCCCCTTACAAACCTGATGAAGTTTAGATCACTACTCTGCAGGGGCCACGCCATCTGGTGCAGGACTCCTTCTCGTCTCTGTAGATGGTTCTTTATGGTTCTGGCTGCATTTTTGGAACAAAATAACGAATGTGCAACTGAACAGACCCATCCCTTATGGTTGTTGGTGATGGATCTGACTGTAAAACTTCCTAACGTATTACAGCACTGTGCCCAAGGGCAGTATCACAAACCTGGCCGAAATGCTACAGGCCCATCTTGTTACTCAGTTGTGGTGGTCTGGAGGGATGGAAACGTAGCCATTTGTTATCACTGTCCTGCTGTGACCCATTAAAAGGAAAAAGTTTGGAGTTTGTGATGTTGTGAAAGTCATTAAGCTTAACATCTGCTGACTGCACATCAGGTTTAAAGTCAGAAAGAAGTTTGGATTGGATTTGTTTTGTAGTGATATTTCTTCGGTGTAAAAATATTACTCTGCTTCTACATTGGACTTGTTAGACTCAAATGACAAAAATCACTTAAACTCTGGCATCTGCTGACAATCTTGCCCTAGGAGATGTAAATGCAGGAGAAAATTTTAAATTACTAAAATCTCTATGTTGGTGCAAGTAGGCCTGCTTTGGTTTTATTTGAATAAAGTTTGATTTGTTTAGACAGACTTCATAATAATTTTTTTGTTGTTTCTTTGCTTTTTGTTTGTTTTTAAAAATAAATGTCTTCCAGCCCCATGGTTAAATATTTATTTAATTTTAAAGTTTATTGACCTTTTAGAATCTGTTTTTGCTTTGTTATGCCATTACTATTGTGTTACTTGAAAATGGTCTCAGAAACAAAATATTTAATTGTTTATCACAGTAACTTCTGGTTGCTTTGTTTACATGTTTACCCCAATTTTCAAAATAATAATAAAAAAGTTAAATCATAATTAAAGACACAACAATTACAAGTGAACTTAGTTTAAAAAAATTCAATTAAAAGTGAAACTCATACAGTTTAGTTCTGTCATTCTTGTACACCTTTTTCAACCACAAATTTTTTCCTTCCACTTAACTTTCTAATAATATACTTTGAGACAGCACTCTGTAAACAGCCAGCTTCTATTTAATGACCTTTTGTGACGCATTCTCCCTGTGGAGGATGTCGGCACCTGTCTGCTGAACACCTGCCAAGTCAGCAGTCTTCCTGATGATTGTGTAAGTCATAACATCATTGGTTTCATGTGAAACTCTATTTTGTGTTTTCAGCTCAAACCCCCAATGTATCCAGAGTGTTTATGTCAGATTTTACTTTCTCTTTTTGCATTGAGTTACAGAAATAGATTTAGTTTTTGATTATGTTCTAATTCATTGAGATGCACCTCTGGTGTTTCTCATCTCTGCTACAAGGTATGTCATTTCCCTGCCAGAGGGAATGACTAATAGGAAGCAAATAGGTGTGAATATTATAAGGTTGAAAAACTAGCCACGTTCCTTTTCCCTTGAACTAAGGGCAAACCGGAGCAGCTTAAAACCTAAATTAAATCATCACTGATGGGATAGATCAGCATAATGCACTCTTGACTTTCTGCTCAATTTATCAGAATATTAATTTTCCATTCCACCCTTGGGTTTTGAGATTTATCTGCTTGGCATTTAGCTGAGGGGGCTGTAGCCAAAGGTGAACATCTGCAACTTTTCTTTGGCGGGATAGAAGCGGATCATATTTGCATCAAGAGTGTTTGGAGAAATTGTACATATGTTTGAAACCAAAGAATTCTGACATTAAACTCCCAATAGAGCACACGCTGTGCAACTGGTTTATTTACTTACAGCTGTAAACCCAATCACAGGTCTCAGAAACAAAGTGACAGACAAAATTGCGGCATTTCTGCTCACAACATTAGTATTTATCCTAATAATGCTGGACTTCCAGAGAAGTAAATGTTGTTTTAGTCTCATGATATGGATCATTGCCAATGTGTTTTTAATGAGCATGGGTCCCAAGACAAACAATGGTTTTAACTGGTTGGATGCCATGCTATAAGTCTACTGTATTTTAATTGGCTGAAGCTTCGAGACACAAGCCATATGTTTGGTTTCCAAGGTGAGAAGAGCACTATTACATTTTTAATGAGCCTTATTCCCACAAAAGAAGACCACATAATGTGCCAAATAAAGCATTTGGCTTGGCAGTTTGAGAGCTCTAGAGCTTCTTTATTTCTTTCCTTTGAAGCTTTTTTAGACTTATGATTACATTATCAGGTTTTACTTGTCTTTACTTAAGGCAGTTTGACAAAAACATTTCTCATTCAAGACAGAAATGCAAGCCAACAACTTTTTATAACTCCTGTACCTGAGCTGATTATGACTTAATTTAAAATAGCAATTGTGTGAATTGTTCTTTACCTTGTTGTTTTAATTAAATATGACTGCTCACATATTTTATGACAAAAGCCTTGTCATAAGGTTAGGTTTTAAGCTTGTGAGAAATATGCTTGCATTTATAATGGGGTTTTCTTTCATACCAAAAACTTTTTTTTTTTTTTTTTTTTTTTTATGTAAAAGCTGCTGGTCCAGAGTATGGTAAAATACTGTTTCCTAAAAGCAGCAGCAACAACTAAAAAGTGCACACACAAGAAAATAAAACTTTATAAGTAAATATTTTTTTCTCTACATTTTTTAAAGTAAAATATTCTGAAGTTAGTAAAAATGAACCTCAAAAAAACCTTTACATCCTGATAGATTGACAAATATGTTTGACTCCATTTTTGCCAATGGACAGCTTTTAATTTTCTCCTTTCATTTAACGGCAGGAGTATGCTGCAAGATTAGCAAACAATAAGAGCAATTTTCTATTGCTGGTCTTCCTCAGTCCTGGATGTTTTTTGTTTTATTTTTATAAAATTTATTTCTGAGTGCTGAAATGTAAATTGGTTTATTTTGATTCTGGTGAATCATTTTAATGTTTAATTGGCCCAATGTTGTATCATTGTCTTTCCTATGCACACAGTGGTGGCCCATTTTCCCAGCGTTTCATTTGTAATGTCTGGGTACAGAAAAGTATTCAAGTGGAATATTTAGAACCTTATAAACTTATACAGTGTCAATTTTACAAACAAAGAAATACTAAATCTTTTTCAAAGTATTATCAGTCCCAGATATTAAAATGATCGTGCAAACTACCGAGTCTATTTCGAAGAAAGAACAACACAGATCTGACGAGCTGGTCACATCAGATCTTGCTCATTCTATCAAAGCTTTGATTTCATTCAAACGTTTTTCTCATAATTTTATGACTTCTGAAAATATAGCATTTTTTTCTGCTAAGGTTACAACTCTGATGTAACCATAATGTGGTCAGATGTCCACATAAGCCATACACTGAGCCTCTAGTTGTAAATTTGCAAGGATAAGAATGTTTAGATAATGGATTCTGACTTTATTTCCATATAATTATTATTTATTATTGTAATTTTTAAAAAAAGTTGTAGTTTAACCCTAATACTCCATCGTAGACAATTGAACATTTGCTTTTTGCTTGCATAGTGTTGTTTCTGTTTAAAGATTCATGACTAAAAATGCTCAGTTTGTGTAAAGACAAAAAAAAAAAAGGAAAGAACATCTAAAATATTTAAGTAGAGCAATTTAAAATGATATAAAATTGATCATTTTTTTTCTTTAAAGGGGCATACATTCTAACATTTTGAGCACCACTGTTGGTTGCACTTCTGCTCTTTGAAAAAGTAGAAACCTTAACAAGTATTCTCTTATAAGTGCCTTTATGGATGAGATCTGACTGGACTGAAAACCATTCAGATGAAAGATGTGTTCTTTTGAAGAAACAAGCAAAAAAAAAAAAGACTATGCATTTTCTATTTAAGTCCTTTTGATCTCACAGATGGGACAATCATTTGCTGTTGCTTATTAAGACTTGTAAACCTAGCCAAACTGCAGCACTTCAAAGAATAATAATTCACCACTGGAGATTAAGAGATGTTTGAAAAATATTTACTTTTTGTAATGCTGCTTCAGAAGAGTAACCTCCACTTTTCTTACCAAAACCATCTCTCATTAAACCTCTTAAAGTCAAAATAGCAAAAACAATATATATGTTGAACCCTGTTTGAATAGCTTAGGATAATACTACACTGAATCAAGAGGAGGTCATGGTCGTCACAAATTATTATGATGATGTTGGAACAGTTTGGATGCACTGTGACCAATGCATTCTGGTGTGACAGCATCACTCTGAATAAAATCACTGACACTGCTTTGGGTTCACGGTTTATATTAGGAATAGCAATATCTACAGAATAAATACACGCAGGAGAAAATGGAAAATGCTCCACAAAGCTGTTGACTCTGTTTTTAAAACCAACAGAAAAGAAACAATTTTAAAACCCATTTGAATAAACATATTAACTTATAGCTCTTATTCTATGTTCATGTTGATTTATTTTTTTTCTCCTTTAAACATGTCAGAGGTTCATTGTTTTTCCCACAAAGATATCAAAAGGTTGGGTTCAGGAATCAAACCACTCTTTTTATTGAAAGTTTTACAGCTAAAAAATATTACATTTGGCAGAAAGCACTTTTTAAAAACTCACTATCCACTTTATTGGGTGCTGCTGTTCAATGGCTTGTCAACATAGGTATCAAATCAAACAGAAAAATTGTAGAAACTCTGTGTATTTAGACATCTGGTCATGGTGAAGATGACTTGCTGAAGTTAAAATCCAGCATTTGAGTGGGAAATAAATGGGATATAAAAGACTTTGCAGTGTGCTACTTTTCACACACAACCCATTATAAGGTTGTGTGAAAGAGAGAACTTATCCAATGTGCGGCGAAAGTGTGGACAGAAATAGCATTTTGATGTTGGAGGTCAAAGTAAAATGGGCACATCAATCCAACATAACGCAAAGGCGAAAGTAGCTCAAATAATTACTTGTTACATCTGGGATTTGCAGATTGTAGTCTGATGCTATTGTGTATAACACACAATGCATTCATGTTGTGTGAATGCTCAACATGTTGAATCATAAAACAGGTGGACGACTGCAGTGGGGAACCTCAACAGATGCATTTGTTGTTTGGTATGAACAACAAAATGTGAATCCATTCTGCTTTATGTCAGTGACTCAGGCTGGGGCTGGCAGTATCATGGAATGGTAATGTTTTCTTGGCACACTGTGAGCCACTACATATGAGGTGAGAAAATCATGTTCATCATTTTGTGAACAAAGCAAACCTATCTGTTGATGGGAGCAGGGCAACATGACGCCAAACTCAAACTGGTTGTGACTTGTTGACCTCCACATTCACAAACTTGCAGTAACTGTGTGATCCTATCATTTCTATATGGACTTATAAATGAAATGTTGACATCTTCTTGATTCCAAGTCAAACTTGACTCAGTCCTCAAGGTAACAGGATGTCCATCACAGCACTAGCCAATGTGCATTTTAAATGCATCCAGTGATTAAAACTTGATGATTTTTTTGTATCTCTATGTGGAAGAAGTGCATTGTTGGACTGAAATGGTAAATGGTTATTTGTGTGATTTGATGGACAGTGTTGTCATTGGAAAACTGCACTTTGAATTTGATCAGGTTATCGTTGTCTGATATTACAATTTGTTTGATCTGAAAAGCAAGTGACAGAAGCAAAAACAGGAGATGCCACCGCAGCAAATACTCAAAAAAAAAAGTAAGGTAATAAGCCCATTTTAATATCAGATTTTTTTTGTCTTCCTTTGTGGATTTCATCTGTCATCACATCAGGAAGCTGGCTCTTTCTCTTGCATTTCCCTTTATCTAAATCTTTCCTCTGCCAAGAATTTCTTCCCATAAGCACTCATGATCTCCCTCCTGTGCATGTACCCTCTCTCTAATGTTGACTATTTCTTTAGATTGGTTTCCCACAACTTCTTCCTTCCCCTCTCAGATGCCCCTCAGTTTGTATCGGCCTTTTCCTCTACTTTCATCACTATCAAACTTTTGTTCATCCAAAAATAATTCCTATTTGCTAAAAGCGGCAAAATTCCAAAAAGTCCAAAGTTTGTGTCCTTGCAGGATAGTTCCATTTCTAGCACATCCACTCTTTGTAATTTATTATCACGAAAACACGGATAACATGTTGTGGGAGGTTTTAACAAAGGTTTTCCATTGTTTGCTCATTTATATTCATAATTAGGTTCTATAATTACAAAAACACACAGATGGTGTTGACTTTTTACACATTTTCTTATCCCCCCATGAATAACAATCTGCTCTGTTCATTTTTTGAAGTTAACGTTACTTATAGGTGCAGTTTGCTGCTGTTGCAGATCGGCATGTTTTCCTAATGTGTCACAAATCTACCTGAAAAGGTAGATTTCAGGTACCTGAAAAGGTACCTGATTTTTGTTTTCTTTTTAAATCAGGTAGATAATCTACCTGATTATGACAAAGTCATAATCAATCTGCTGTTTTAAGAAGCCTGTTTTTCTTTTAAGCAGGCTGGATTTTGAAAAGTGCACCACGGTAGGAATAACAATTCAAAATACAAATTAATTTGACTATTAGTAATGTAGTCTTTGGGAAGATGAGATAAAACATTTTGACATAAAATAACCAAATCAAATAATCAACTGAAGGAGAGAACAGAAAATGTGCATCACATATTTTTTTAGTGCACTGTATAAGTAGATACATTATGCTGTATACTGTGCTACAGCTAGCTAATAACAATGGGAATTTAATTGCAGTTTTAAATTAAAGGACTATGTATTTTTTTTTATTTTTATTTTTTATGAATATGGACTACAGTCTACCTCAAAGTCTAGGAAATTTGTGACAATTAAAAATTATTTTCATGAATTAAATTTCAAATTGGTAATTCTGGTACTCAGTTTAATTAGTCAGTTTAGTTAGTTTATTAAGTTAGTAAAAAGTTATTGTTTAGCAAAGAATATGCTCTGTGTTTACTTCCTTCATTTGCTTCCCTGCACATATTTTCTATCAAGTTGAAGACATTTTTTAACTCGACATCGTACTGTTTACCTTCCACCATCTCTGACATTCTTATGAGACTTTTTAGATGACCAGAAGCTCATTGTAGGTTATTGGTGGCTGGGTGCTAAGCCCAGCTTCGTCTGATTAGTGCCGTCACAGTCGTCAGCTGTGTTCAGTCATGTTCTCACTCAGAATTGATCTGACACCCTGCGAAAGAGACAGAAAGTGAAGGAGAGAGAGCAGCAGTTGGGCTAATGAATGAGCTGGTGCGATGACAGAGTGGTGATTCCCTACAGCAGGGTACTTGTGTGCCTGTGTGTGTGTGTGTTTTTATGTGTAAGCACTTTAGCAATTCACTTTCTCTTGAGAGACATCAATCTAAAACAAGGTCACTCTGCATTTCTTCCACAATTCTTTCCTTTTATTAGCCTACTGTTCTTCTATCACCCTCTCATCACAAATCTTCACACTGGCCCCTTTTTACTCTGTTGTTTCAGTCTTTCTCTACAAATTCTCCTCAGCCTTCCTGTTAGAGCATCGACTTGACAAAAAAATCATTTTCCCTAACAAATTTCCTCTCCTCTGTACCCTCTCTGTCCTCCATGGATGAATGGAGAGATGAACAGGTGATGGATGAATGGCTGGCTGGTCGGATAGAGCAGAAAAGACAGAGAGGAATCTGACTCCAGGGAGGTTTGTAGATTGGTATACCTGCTGATGGAAGCTTAAAAAGGACACGACATGAAAAGTTTTGGAGGAAATAATGCCCCTTTCCCAGTCTATCTGCATTGGTATTTTTAGCTTTTACGAATTTAGCTTTTTAGTTCTGTTGGACATGCATTTTTGGCCTGCAAGTGAAACATGCACTGGGGCATTAAATAAAATACAGAAAATATGAAAAACCTACAAAAAGCTTTAACAGTTTTGTTTACTCAGTTTAAATTATATGCTACTCATAAACAATTTATCTTTAAAGTGCACCTTGCATATTTAGTAAGATCAAAAAGGCTAACGTGTGAATACCTCCACATAATGCTGTGCTAAATATGTATTGTTTATATTATAAGGTAACTTATTCTTATTATATAAACTTGCAACCACCATAAAAAACAACATATCTTCTATTGATTAGGGAAATAAAAAAAAAAAAAAAAGGATTCCATTGACGATCACTTTTAATTTAATTTTGCTCAAATGCATAAAACAAATGTGCTTTGTTGACTCCTAGTCCCATTTACAGTTCAGGGCCTTGATATCCTTTTAACTTTTTCAAATGTCACATTGCAAGTAGAAACTTCAGTGTGTTACATCTGAATTCTTTGAAACAGAGCAAAACAAAGTAGTGTATAATTGTGAGCTGGAGGAAAAAAAAAAACATCTGTTTTTCCACTTCCAGTTGTGAAAAATGTGACATACATTGTAATCTGTCTCCCTGAATCAAGACTTTGACAAACCCACTGAATCTCCTTTTTCCCTCTGCTTCCCAATTACTTTTCCAATTAAGTCCCAGTAAAACGCACTGAAGATGGTTGTTTACTGATGAGACAAAATATGAAACATTTTGGAATTAAAGATTTATATTTTAGTTTTTCTTCTTTGGGGATATTTTCAGTTATCCACCAACATCCACACAAACATCTCTGGGAGTAACTCGTGCCGGTATTAATGTCTTTTTTTCACTTTGTGTTCGTAATATTATATCTCCATTTTTTTCAACCATCCTGAGATGTTTTTAGTCTTGGTCTCCATTCAAGATAAGCCAAGCAAACACATAACAGATGGTGACAAGTAGAATTCAGTCAAGTAAAACTTACTCAAATTAGCATAATTCTTTTCACAATATGGTATGATTAAGGAAACTGATCAAAAAAGACTTTGGAAAGTATTTCAAATTCACAAAGAAAGTGCTAAATCAAAAAGTTAACAGCCACTCTGTTTTCTCTGTAATTAATTTCTCCCCTCATCAGATGGATGATCTATATCAGTTGGCAAAGCTGAACTTAGAGCTTGCAGGAAGAGTCATAACATTTGTGCTATATTTCGTAAAAATTTGAAGTTCTACACACACTAAATGGGGATTTGCTGATTAATGAATGTAACTGAAATTGAGTTTTTATTTTTCTTGTTTTAGGAAAGAGTACTTAAAGAATCAGAATCATAGTAATTACAAAAGAGGATTTAAATATTTTCAATGCAACTGCAAAGTTTTTAACCCTATAGTAATAGCATCACTAAAGTCCCAGAATCAGCAGAAAGCAGGTTTTCTTGTTGCTGATACAATAGCTGTGCCTCAGGTACAAAACACTGGAAGGAAATGGCTTAATTACCTCCTTCTTGTGTAGTAAGTTCACCAGAGCTGTGCCAATGACCTGATTGTTCTATTGAGGAGTGGTGCAGCACAGGCATATTTAAATGTTGCAGGGCAGTGGTCCTCCAGGACTGTAGTTTGACACCTGTGATCTACAAAATATTTGAAAATAAGAAGAAGGCTTCTTGTCACCTGACGGTAAATAAAACCCCAAGGATTTGGGATCATTTTAGCCATCACCATGATACACTTGAATTGCAACAACACTCTCTTTATCACACCTCTCACACTGGACGTGTGCAGTAGAGGCTGATCCCATTTCGCAGAGTTTAATGCATTAGATAACCATCTGTAACTATTTTCGATTCTACTTGGTGTCGAAGAAGGGTTTCAAGATGGTTGTTGCCCCACACCTAACCCAAGACCAAATCAAGACCAAGGCCAGAGTGCATGGAGACTGAGATGCACTCTGTCCGAGATGCACACTCTACTGTTTTCTGTTTATTTTTGCTTCTCTTGTTTCTGCCACGATAGCTTAAATTCTCCACATGTGGGACTAAATAAGGATTACCTTATCTTATTTTTAACTCTACTCTGTAATGGTGTTAATTCTTCCTCAGATTACACAAATGTTTAGTTTATTGTACATAGTAAGGCAAAAGTTTGACGACGCATAGATACACAAAATACACTTTTACAAATATTTGAAAAACAAAGACAAACAAATCAGATAGTTGACATTTTAAGCTGTCATTAGGATCTTACATTAGCGTTTATCAGCTCAGCAGCAACTGTAAACAGCCGTGTCCATGTGTAGTTTCTACAGAATGGGGACCGTTAACTCAGATTTTGAAAGGCTGCCAACATTTCCAAATCCAGCATAATCCTTGACAGACAAAGGTTGAAAGCTTAAAAGGATAAAACAAAGCAGCTTTCCTGTAATACAGTATGTTCAGCCTTCCTGTTAGCTACCAAAATCTCTCTTCCTGCTTCAAAGCATCAACCTGAGTAAAAATTCATGGAAATTATTTCTTTTACTTTTTTGTATTATTGCATTTCTTCAGATTTAGCCTTGAATACCAAACCGAGACTTTACTTCTTCCTTCAGTAAGAACCGTCCCATCGGGTTTAAAGTCAGTTCAGTTATGCCTGAAGTCTGCTAATTACCATCTTACCAGCTAATCAGAGCAAGGCTAATTCTTTTTACTATGATATAAAGTCATATTGTATTGCTGGTCATACTTGGCATACCAAACTTATGAAGATATTTTTCTATAGTATACAACAGGTATACGGGTTTAGTTTCCTTCAACAAAAGAGTAACAACAATGAACCAAATCTAAACATTTGTAACAGTTTTTTTATTAGATTCTTGCAGATCAGCTTAACCCTCCCTCGTTGCTGTTTTTCTCCCCTGACGAATATATTAAATATCATTTAACAAACGTTGATATTTTTTTTACCTAGTGAACGTTTGATCAGCACACATCCACACGTGAACACACAGTTAGCATTGTCCAGGTACGATGCTGAGTCACAACCTCAGCATGTATATTTAATGGTAACCCTAGCATGTGTGAGCAATGCAGAAAGGCATATGGGCTCATTCGTGTGAACTGTTTAGAGTGATGTGAATAGACTTTGTGTTTTGTATATGTGTGTGTATCTTGGATACAGTTGCTAAGCTGTGTGTTTGTGAGGGGTGAGACAACATGGCTTGTTCTTAGCAGCCACAAAATGATCGGACTCCAGTGACTGCTTGTAGTCAAGTTACTTGTCTTCTTTTCCAGACAGACTTTGTTTGCTGTGACCCTTGGTGCCTCTCTAACTTTCTTATTGTGTCTGCAAAACAATACGGACCTAATTTGAATTGCAAATATCAATAAACACAACATTAAAAAAAAAAAAAAAACGAAAGAAAACCCAGGTTTGATGGAATGTGAATTTATGTTTTTTTTTTTTCATTGACAGGAGTATTGTCTGAATGGAGAGGTGGTTGTCAAAAGTTTTAGGTTAATTTTTATAAACTTGGTACCTTGAATGATTCACCCTCTACCCTACAAAAATTGCCTCTCATTGAGCTTTTTATCAGCTCAGCAGAAAACAGGTTCAGTCACTTTGACCTTTTTTCTTTTTGACAGAAACATTAGTTAAAAAAAAGAGGGAAAAGCATAATAATCACAAAAGAAAAAGTACAAGCACATTTTCATATACTTAAAGGGCATTAGTGCCTGCATACAGGAGTACTAACTGTGACAGCACATTGAATTTGAAGGTGTGCCTGCCACAGTGTCAAAGAGAAGAAAATTAGCATTTTCATTGCCGTTAACCCTTAATCTTGAATTGCTTGCTGACACAGCTGAGAGAAGCAGAAGCACTGTAGCAACCAATTTAAGTGCTAATTGTACTCAGGCAAAATATATTTAAAATTTAAATTCTAAAAGCTTGCTGTTAAAATGTATATAGAGCTAAATTTCAAATTGCTTCAACGTGTCTTCAACATGTGAAACATTTATCTCCCTTTGTGATCTATTCGTCTTCATATGCTGCTTAGTTACGAACCAGTTTCCTGTTATCATGTATTTTTTGATGAAAAATGGGCTGACAAGTAGAAATACTGTGGGGGCTGTAATGTAACATGCGATAGGAAAGGAGATGAAGCTAGCATGAGGAACTGAGAGAGGCAAGGGAGCACTGCCCCATAGAGAATGAATGGCTGGTTAGTAAAATATGAGGGGCATCAGCTTACACTGAAGGATAAAAAGGCAGTCAAGCACAGGATACACATCTGTCATCTGTGCCTACACACACTGGCCAGCCGGTGGAGTGTGATGTAACTAGTGACTGTTGTTTGATAACTTATACAGCTTTCCTTTGATGACCTGAGATGAACTTTTAGGAAAGCCTCAAAAGACCGATGACCAAATCCTGAACCATAACCAGTTCTGCAATGTTGGCAAGAATTTCCCCAAAGTTCAGGTCAGGGCAGAGTTCTTTTCTTGTCTTGTTTTACTGCGCTGTATATTGCACACTGTGAATCACCCCTCATTACTCTGCTTCCTTCTAAAGTCACTTTCACACCAGGATAGTCAGGGGTGACTTGGTCTGATTCAGTGGAGAATGCCAGAAATGATGTCTTCATTTGATTTGGTTGTATCCCAACATTGATTTTTAAAAGCACACTAAACTGTCTGGATAATGCAGTGAAATTCTTCAAGGTGATGCTGCCTGAAACAAAGATTGATCAGGTAGAAGTAGAAGCAGCATACAGAAGGAAAAAAAAAACAAAACACCTAATCAATTATCAATAATCCTTTCTCTTAACATGCTTATTTGCAATGAAGACAGTGGAGTAGCACTAAATTAGTCCAGACTTTGAGTACCTGTTTTGTCTTTGGGTTTTTAACCTAAATGCTTTTTGCAAAATAAAATAAAATAAAAAATGCCTAATAAGATCAATTTGTGAGATAGTAGCCGATGCAGCATATTTCTCTTTAGATGTTTTGAATGCTGCAAGTTTATCATCTTCTTGATAATAAAGTGAACTAACATTTTCAGGTAGACTGCTTTCACACAAAACAGTTTCACTGAAACACCAAACATAAACAGAGAGAGGGGAATTACCTGGTCCATCTAAAATATAGATGGTTACCTCTATAACTTGACCATAGCGCTAACCTCTGTTATGGTTACACCCAAAGAAATAAAAAAAAACTTTCTTGGAGTCTTTTAAGGCCAATCTATAGATCAATGTTCACCTGGTTCCCTGCTGTTTTTTTCTTTTACTTTTTTCCTGTCTCGTACTGTTCCCAGGTAAATGTTTTTTTTGTCTTCTTCTAGTTTAGCTACTCAAATGTGTCCCTTGATACATTCAAGAACCGACATTTAGTCTTCTGAATTTCTTAAATTCAAGTAATGATCTTTTATTCTGTAAATATCTAGCAGAAAATTATTTGAAGCTGATGGGAACTTTTGTAAGAACATCTTATCACATTGTAAGTGATTCTACCTTTTTTTTTTTTTTTTTTTAACTTCATTTATTAATTCTGCTAAGGAGTTTTTTGGAATTAAAATAATATATATAATGTAGCAGCCCCAATATGGTGTTTGAAAAAAAAAAAAAACAACTATAAGCTCAAGCGTTGTATGTTGTAGATACAAGGTCTGGTTTTTCAGAGCTGTCGTCCTGCAGCGTTGAGATGCATCCTTTCCCCAACACACCTTAATCAAGCAGCTCATTATCTGGTCTCTCCCGAGCTGAATGCCATGCTGAAGGCGGAACTCAGACATTTGATTCAGGTGTGTTAGAGCTGGGATGCAGCAATTAATGATCAATATGCAGCATCCACCTGCGGTGTATGGGTATGGACATGGTGCGGGATTTCCTTAGGGAACTGTGCTGCAGATTTTATGCTGACTGATGAAATGCATTTTACCCCTTTCAGTATAATCAGAATTGTTGTGAACAATGCTAAACACATCACCTGTATTTGATATGGATGTGTTAGTATTACTCAGGGTGAATTAGTGGCATATTATTGGTGGGCTGACTTTAACTTGCCTATTTCATCAATAGATTTTTGAGGCAAAAAATATGTATTGATCTCAGAAAACGAAGTCGCAGCCTTTGAGCGTCCAGGTATGCTTTTTCTACCCCAGCTTCATGTACCTGGATATCGATCTTAACCTCACAGATTTTGGATTTGTTTTGGGTCATTGCCCCTCTTTGTTTCTGACCTGTCTCACCAGGCCTGAGGCTTCAAAGAGGGGAGCCTGAGAAAACACCTTTTAAACAATTACTTGTTGTTTGAACTTTCTTTCACTCATCATCATAACGCTTTGGCAGTGTCTGACATGAAAGCTGCTCCCAAGAAGCAGCTAGCTCTGTTCCAGCTTGCACATTCAAACTTCTGTTTGTAAAATTTGCTTTACCCAACAGCGTGGTTCGAAAATATATTTAAAAATTTACAGAAAGAGACTTTTTTTTTTTTTTTTTGTAGCAACAAAGTTCCCTATCATTTGTATAATCTGAATTCCCCTGAGTAACTTTTACCTGTGAACTTTAACAAGGTTTTATTAGATATTGGTATAGGCAAGACAACTTCCAATATACAAAAAGAAAATATTAAATCTTCCTGCCCAAAACATTGCATTCACACATTAAAATATTTTTTGTAAACATGATTGTTTTAAATTTGATTGTTGTTCATTTTGAAACATACATTTTTACAAAATCTATTCAAACTGTTGTTTGAATAGATTTCAATAGTCTATTCTGAAACAGTCTATTCAAGCTGTTGTTTGAATAGACCCAAGCATCACTTGGATGATTTTTTCTGGTAAATAATAGAGTAGCAATCAGTTGGCTGAAGTACATTTCAAGCTTTGTGGACCACAGGAAACTTTATTAATCATCTTGCAAACCTGAATCAAGTGGCGTAATTGAAATTAGGTTTCAAAATCACGAAAACCCAGATGCTTCTCATACATCATTAAGCACCATATCAAATATTCTGACCACTCTTACTTAAAAGGATTTGGAAGTTGTTTACTATCTACCAAAATTTCACTTCAAAGTGACTGCATTACCTCTGATCCATGCTCTCAACTTCAGCTTTCCGACAGGTCTATTAGAAATTGATACAACCAGGTCCTATCACTACTGGCTTCATTTCACTTCAAACACAAAACTTCTTTTCCAAGCTTATCACCATCTATTCAATAATTCCTGCTACTTTCAACAAAATTAAGATGTGAATTTCAACAAACTCACATCCAGGTTTTCAAAAGTAATCCAAGGCTAGTTTACGTAATACAAGAACTCTCACTAACACTAGAAGCAGTCGTTTTAATCGCCGTATCTTCAGAATGCACTTTTATAGCCTGACTCTATATGACTGCATAATTTTTAAACGGAAACATATGGTTATGATAATAAAAAGTTAAGAATGCCCCATTATTAAATAACTTGAGGTAGCTTTACAAGCAAAAAAATATATATTTCAATGTGATCTTGTGGTGAAGAAACATTTTTATCTAAGATATATATACTTTGTTCTAGTTTATTTTGGTAATTATTTGTTTAATATTATTTTATATTTTTCTTTTTCATTTATATTGTAGATTTGTCAACGACCTTTTAACATTTTTTTTTTTCTCTTACGCAGAAGTTCTCATGTCATAGTTACTGGCACTGCTAGTAAAGATGTGAAAGGCGTGCAATTAATTTATTTTTATAGAATGACAGTCTTCCTTTGAATGAAAAAAAAAAAGTTTTTATTTGAGGACTATTATATATCGTAGGCAGAGGGAATCTGCTGACAAAACAGATATTATTTTATCTGGAATTATGTTTTCCATAACTGACAACCCAAAAGCTGTGAAAACTTAGAACAGTCATGGCACTGCAGCATCGCTTGGTCCTCCCCTATAATATTTCACAATGCAATGCAATAATCTCTTTTTGATTTTGCATTTTCTTGGCAACAATTTATTTTAGCAGACATTTAAATGATTTACATTTAGCGTCAGGGCATTGTAGGCAGATGCAGTGATGTAAAAATTAAACACCCCCAATTAATATTCAGCTTGCTAATAGGAAATGCTCACATATTGACATCCAGTCTCATTTGTTTTATTCTAAACCTCTTGCAAAAACCATGAGGCTTCTTGATATTTGTCATAATTGGTTAGACATTATTTCCCTATAATGCTGAATTTGGTTTTTGCTTAAAATGGGGAAAACATAGAAGCTTGTGGTGAATTTACCCACCACACTGACACTGGTGTAGTGGGTCAACTATGTCAGTTCCTTGGAAGAACTGATATTTAGATAGTGGACACTTAAAATCACCTGGGTTTTCACCTGGTGATTAAGCTGAGCTGCAGTCACAACACTGATGGTTTTTACAAGAAGGGTTAAATCAGAGTCTCCCTGATAAGTCCCCTTTTCCATTGGCTCGAGTGGCTTGGCACGGGTCTAATCCGCTCATCCTCGTTCTTCTCCGCATAGAGCCTGTTGTGTTTTCATTGAGAAATAGCTGAACTTCAGGCTTGACCTTAAAGTCCAAGCAGTTTTTCATTTGCCTTTATTTTGCTGCTGGTACACCTGAATTTATCCACTGTGGGGAAAATAAGAAATATTTCTATTCTATCCTTTCTACTATTCTCAATTTAAAATTTGGACTCTAATGACAATCCAACATGTTCCAGTCAATGCTGGGAGTTCTTTTGGATGTCCTTAACTTGTGGACTTTTTAAAAACTCACTCAAATACATAAACTGCTCCGCACTGCTTTCTGAAGACCTGATTTCAGGTTTTCCGGAAACCTTTTCTACTTTTCTCAAATTACTGTTAATTCATGCTTTTTTTTTTTTTTTTTTTTTTTGACATACAGGATGTTGTACTGTATACGCTTTGCTTTGTTATAAGAACAACTTTCTAACTTTTTCAAAACTTAGCGGCATGAAAGTTGACAAAGATCTATAAGAGAGTAAATCCCCTGTTAACCATTCTGCTTTGAATTTTGATATGTTATCTAACCCACTGAGGATCACCTCATCTTATAGAGAAGATCAATCGTAGAGCCTATCTGGAATCCATGGCACTGAGCAGAAAGACTCTGTATTTTTTTAAACAAGATCCAGGTTGATGTTTTTAGCTTTTTTTAATGAAAATAAACCTGTATCTTGTTTCCATGCCATGTTACTCAGTTTTAATTTGGGTTTTGAAATATGTTATCACCAAATATTTTGCATTTTAGTTTCTTCCTCTTAAAATACAAATTTATGCTATTTATATTATTGAAGGCTGTGAGTATTTTATTTCTTGTAGTGTTTTATTCATGTCTTCAGCTGAGATATATAGATATTTTCCCCACTTCCCTGTAAAATTTTCTATTAAATGAAGAATGTGAGTAATTTCAATAATCTTGCTGGGTAATCCTAAGTTTTTTCAAACGTCTTTGTTTTCTAATGCTCATAGGTGTCTATTATAGGCTCATTCTTTTAAACTATGTTGTATACTCATTTCTCTTAAAAACAATAAACTGTGCAGATGATTGTTGAAATCATCTGTGTCACACGTTAATGTGTTATAATGGGGAAAAGAAGGTAGAGCGGCCTAGTGAGAGGAAGAGAGAGTGTGATCATTGTTCCATGAAGTCTATTTTCTCGGTGAGCAGATATCCATCTTCCAGGTTTCCTCTGGGATTTTACTGTAGTAAAATCCCAGAGTGAGCTGTAGTGAGACGTTGGGATGTCGCTTAATGCAGGTGGCTTATTTTCATGTATCCTGGCAAGGACAGGATGTGTGGAGGAACAACTGAGTGTTTGTTGGCAGGCATTTTACTGCAAATGTGACAATTGTATGCCTCCAGCCGAGGTTAATGATGTTTTCCCCTCGTATTAATAGGTCGTAATAAGTGAGGGACGTCTGATACTTTGACTTGTGTCCACACATCTATGTTTGACTTTTTCTCAAAGTCTTTACACCTCTTTTTACCTTACTTATTTTTTCTGATATTTATCTTCTGATCTTTCCTTCTTCCAATACCTCCCTGACTTGTGTCCTTCTTCCCTCCTTCCTGGTGTGGTGTGGCTGTAACTATCTACAGATTGGCAATATGAGGGTAAGACTGATCTTCTCTTTTCATCCTTCATTAAACATGTTCACATACTCTGCTGATTAATTTATCCTGCTGACCCAGCGGAGATGGTTACAGCGGATTAGGCCCGTCTCTTAAAAAACGCTACCTTAATCTGTTTTTACTGTCAGTTCCTGCTTCTCTTAGCTCACCTTGTTTTACACTACATTACATCTAAGTTATAAAATTCTTGTTTTTTTTCTTACGGTCTGTGCTTTCTCACTGAACAGAAAACAATGGGGTTAATAAACTATATACTCTACGTGCACAGCTCATGCTTTATTTAACTTTATGAGTTTATTGCTGTTGTCCCTGCAGCATTTTGTACACACTTCAGGCCCTTTTTCCAAATCATTTTTTTCATAAATACTAAGTGTTTATCAAATAAAACCACCCACAGGGTTCCCAGTAAAGTTTTATATTACCTATTTTTTAACACAGTAGATGTGAAGAAGAATAAAAATAACACCCATGGAGGTATTAGTGTAATCTTGACTTTTTTTTTTTATCCTTTCAGAATGTAAACTCTCCCGTTCTGGTCCTCCTGCTACCATCGTGGCCATAGATGAAGAAAGCCCCAATGGTAAAGTACTGCTGTGTTCTAGCATTTTATACTTTATATTGAAAATAAAACTTGTGGAGATCGTCATGAATTCAATAAACAATTAGGAAATATTTTTTGATTTTATTATCCTTTTCTCCATATCACACAGCTTTCAAAAGTGAAAAAAATGCAAGATCGCACATGTAAATGCACATGGGTCTGCTGTAACATGTCACAGGAAGTTGCATCTTGATCACATGTTTTTGTCTGAATCCAAAAGCTTGTGGTATTTGAATATTGGATATTTTAATATTTGATTACTGTCTTTTAGAATCGGAGAATCCTTAGAAGTTGGTTGGTTTCCTAGCATGAACCTGGTTTTTCAGCATTACTGACAAAGCGTTTATATTTGATTCCAAATTCTAGATTCCTCCATTCTGGAATAAATTTTGTTATGTTAAAGATCATTGTCTAGTTGCAACTCCCAATTAACTCCATCTCCTTACTTTTAGTCTACTTATCAATAACCTTTCTCTAATTTTATTGGAATGATTTATTTATTTATTTATTTTTTTCCCCTTAATTCTGTAATGGTAGCCAGGAATACTGACTACCAGTGAATGGACCTTCCAGACACCGGGGTCAATCATTTGAAACACAGTTGCTGTAGTCAGAGGATCTCCATTTCACTCACTGTGAGAGAACTATCACATTTGGCTGAACCTCTGATGCATTTGGTCAGTCATTTTAAAAGGGCTTAATATTTATGAAATCATTTGTTCAATGTTAAATATTTTTATCTAATTTTGTTTATTTGTAGAAATCAACTTTCACTTTGATGTAAAAAAAAAATATATATATATATATATAAAATTAAGTCAAATTTTGTTTATCATAAACGATTTATAAATCGTAATGAAATGGAATTAAAAAGGCAAAACATCTAAGGGGTGAGTATGTATGACAGGCACTGTATAGTATAAACTCATTATCTGTTAGGTCTTTTTCAACTCATTTTAACGTACAGTCCTTATGTTGAATCTAATATTTTCCATAACAATCCCAATTTATGCATATTATACAATATACAAGAACTTGATGGTTAATAAAATTTGTCTTTCATAATGTTTTTGCTCAAATAAAAAAAAACTAATGTTTTAAAAATATGTAAATACAATTTGTAAATCTAAGAGAAATTTGTAATACTTTAAAATCCAAGAAAAGTATGTTAGCGCTCCTTAAAATGTAATAAAATTAATTTCAGCCAGGAAAACTGGAGTCTGTTCATGTCTGTTCTTAACCTATTCAAACACACGTCTTTGTTCGACCCTTTAACAAAGATCTCAGTCTGCATATCACATCCTTGCCTTGTCACAGCAGGTTGTGTTAAGCACCAGATGATGCTTGGCATGCAGCCTGAACTCATTAATTCATTAGGCCTGTACCAACAGTATCACTTAAATCCAATCTGTGTTGCAGAGGAAATGACCTAAAACACTGTGCACCAAAAAGATATAATTAACTCTTTATTACTGAGCCTCTGATTTGCTGATGGTTAAATTTTATTACCTTTGATTTCTTTGCTGTTTTCAGATGCAGCTGTTGCCAACTGTTGCACACAAAACAACAGTCAGGAATATTGACTACCAGTCAGTAAGGCAGAATATAGGTTCTTGCCTCAGTCAAACTATTTCCTAAAATATCAGACTTTAAATATGAACTTTGAGGAGTTGAGATGCATTTGACAGTAAAATTATAACTTTAGAGGGAGGATTGTGTTTATTCTGCAATATTTTTTTCCTCCTGAATTATGGGTAAATTACAAGTTTCTTTTCCACATGATCAGATTTACTTTCCATTCATCTTGATTGTTCTTTTTAATTTAAATTTTTTTTGTTTCAGTCAGGGGCCCTTAGAATTGTCATAACTTCCCCCCTATATTTGCCCTTGATAATACCCATAATAATTGTGTTTCTGTGTAATGCATTTCGATTATGTTATAATGGCGACTATTTTCTGACCATATTAAATATTTTACTTTATTCAACAACCAGTAAATACATGACCTCATTGAATTTATGGAACACAGCTGTTCAGCCAGCTAGCAGCTTGGCAAATGCACTTTTAAAACTGTTTACAGTGTTTATGTTTATTGAGCTCCCCATTAGCATCAGCAGCATGCTGCATCAGCTACTCTTCCTGGGGCCAGTTTACTGGATTTCAAACCTTTTTGCTCTAAGTTTTATGTGACCTGAAAACATTTCCACACAGACAAATTGGTCTTCAGTGTTGTTCTTTAAGCCAGCTTACTGTTAGTGCAGAGCAACATGCTGGGCAGGGCAGGTGCTGTACAACTTGATGTTTTAAACAGCCGTTGCATTGGGAACAGTACTGGTGAGAATACTTGCTGTTTTGAAACCATAACTTCTTTTTCAGCAGCTTTTTTACACTAACACAAGAAAAGTTTAGTGTGATTCATTATCAGACACAGACGTGGGGAATTATTATTTCTTTAAATAATGTGTGTAAACATCTGGTTTCAGATTCTAGAAACCAAACTTTAACAGCTACAACTTATTCTCTGTTTGATTACACTTACCGATGACAGCTTTTATAAAACTATTGGAATATGTGTCTTCTCAAATGTAGACTTTATCATGCACATGTAGCAGTATTACATGACTGCAGAATATTTTGGTCTAAATTGCTTCATCATATCAAAAATTATTCTCTTAATTGCTCGGGAGTAGAATTCTTTTGCAGATTTGAGGAGAAAGCTGAATAATTAAAATTCCTTTCAACCAGGCTTATTGCTTTGCATCATTAGTGTGTAATTTTGTCAGAATATAAAAACGCTCTCATCACTTTGTTAGACAAGACTATAAAGCATAGGACAAAGGAAGGCCCCAAGAGCCTTTCTCCAAAAATAAATAACAGAGAAAAAGCAATTAATGAACAAACATACCAGTGTTATACTACACTATATGTCTGACACAAGTAAACACTAAAATTTTTATTACTAAATTAATTTTTTTCTCAGAAAAAATTTACTTTGTCTCAGAAAATAGAAAACAAGAGCTAATCACAACAATCCACACCGACATTACCGGAGATTAGCATGGAAACATCAGACATACCTTTCCTTTTATCCCCACAGCTTGCTGGTATCTGTTGATTGCTTGGTGCTGTTGATTGTTCATTACTGTGGAGAAATTCATGGCATTTCTATTCACCCTTTTTACTATTTTACAGTTCTTCTTCTACATACAGTATATGTTGCTGGAAGGGGAGGCTGCATGCAGGGATTTGCTTTTTTCTGCCCTACCGTTCTGATATTCACAAAACATCTTCTAGGTCTTTGTAGTGTATTTCAGTGTAAAGCGAAAGTGAACTAAAATAAGCGATAACATTGATACACTAGGACTTCTCGCATAAAAAACGTGGAAAACCTAAGTGAAAATACATACACAATTTTATATAGACCAGTTAGTGTTTTCTTTTGGCTGTGTGAATGCAGCACATATGTGGTTTGCATACAGTAAAAGCCCATTTACTTTTGTTGTAGAAATATTACCTCGTAATTTGTTCTACTAAAGTAAGTGTTCTTGTAATGTCGAATAACAGGTGCAGTACAGTTCAGAATATCCTGCAGTATGGAGATCCAGTCTGGTTTCGGAGCTGCTGTTTAACCAAAGACCAGGATAATGAGGCTATTTACAATTTGTTCTACAGTAGTGAGCCAACCTCTGCAGACATTCTTCCTTAACAACTCTTCTAAAGACACCCTGAGGCTGAGTATCCCCATCATGGAATAGCTTTTACTCTATATAGGAGGAAAACATGCACATTCACTTCTTTTTTACTTATCTAGCTGCTCGACTGACACTGCAAGACAATAAAGGCATGCCTTCTCGTGCTTTGTTAAAGTATTGGTACCGCTTAATCGTTTCTTCATTTTGTCATGCAAACCGATAATGTAGGAATTTTCTGTAATTGACCTAGATTAACGCATAAAAGTGAGAATAATGAAAAAAAAAAAAAAACCCGGTTTTTAACATTTTTGAAAATTGTGATAACGTTTATTTCTTATGCTCTTCACTCAACTCATTTGTAAATGATCCAACCCTTGCATATTTTACTCCAAGTACAAGTATGAGTGCTTTGTGAGGGCCTCAAAAGTTTTTGAGAACATAATTAAACCAAACTATTGATGAAGTCCGAAGAAGACACCGGACAGTTTGCATATAAGTAAGGGGAGAATTTTAAAATGGACTTGGGTAACAAAACTGCATTCCATGTTTTAAACACCTCTTAAGTCACTGACTAACCAGTTAACCTTGAATGCAAAAACAATGAAATCGCTTTAAAGCAATGTTTTAGAAGTTACTCTGGTAGACCAAAATCAAACTTTTTGAGAAGCTGGATTGAGCTAAATACAGGGCAATCCTGGAAGAAAACTTGTTAGTTTGCAATAGACTTGAGGCAGGTTCACCTCACACCACCTCTAAACATAAAATGAGAGCTAGTACAGACTGGAATATATTGAATCATATTCATTTATTGGAATGGCCAGGATCTACATCTAATTGATACTATTTGGCACCACTTGAAAATCGATGTTCCTATACTTTCTGGACTAAGCTTGAGATGTTTTGCAAAGTCTGCATATCTGTAAAACTACTAAACATCGTCTAAAAAGATTAGCAGCTGCAACTTCAGCAAATGTGGTTCTGTGTAATATTAAACCAGGAGGCTAAATGCATATACTTTCTAAAACTGTTCAGATGTTTTTAAGTCTTTGAAAAATATGGATCCTTTTCTTCCAATTTCACAGTTATGCACCACTTTGCATATGTCTACCATATAATATTCCAATAATGTGCCTGTAATGTATCAGAGTATAAAGAAATTGACGGTATATACACAAGTACTGCATCTCATCTCTTCTTATTTCATTTCATCTTCCTTAAGGAATACTGGAAACTCAGAATAATGATGTACAGAATAATGTTTCTGTACATGGTCCTGAATAAATAAACCCAACACAGCTCTGTTTTAGGTGCAATAGGATCAGTATGTGAATTTATTTCTCTGCAGAGACAAATCTCTTACTTCATGTTGGCTTTGTTCATTCTTGCAGTGCTCTTTTCAATCTGGACATGCTTCAGGTATTACAGTCCTCAAAAGACAGTACCTTTGATGAAAATTAGACAATGAGGTCCAATAGTAATTTCTGCGATAATAAAAAAGTGTTTAATCATTTATTGATTACATTTACTTTCCGTCCTTTACTATATTTGTCATTGTGTCTGTAATGGCTATTTTAAGAGAAAGTTTGATCAAACTTTTGCTGAAAATGAAAATGTTAGGTTCTACTGTTTAGAGTCTCCTGAGCAAACTGCAGATAAACAGATGGTTCGTTTCATAATCTGCCAAGTACTTTTTTAAAAACTCTGCTCTTTTCTTATCAGCTTCAGTAGGTCTGTATATCAAACCATCTGGTGTGTCAAGTTATCTCCGGTTATGGAAAAAAAACATATATATATATTCTAAGGCTAATGCATCAGAAAATTGTTTCATAAAAAAACATAATCTGCATCTTAGCAGCTCTTGAAATTAGGTAAAAAGAACTTGAGATGAACAACACATGGCCAGTCGAAGTGCATCATCTCATTTAAGTCTATTTTTACTGCGTCAGGAATTCAAACCCAGTCAATACGGACATGGACATGCATGTAATTGAGTTTAATTTTTTAATAGAATTTTCAGAGAAACCAGACTGTTCTGTAGTAATCACAATGTTTCTAGCATCATTTTGGCAAGATATACTTCCTAACAGAATTGGAGGGCCATGTTTAAATTAGTTGTACTCGTAGCACTTACTCACTATAGAAATAAAATCTGCATTTTTTTATAATTTTTTTTATTGCATTGAAGTAAAAGGCCATTCCGGCTTAATGTTAGCAACTTTCATCTATTATAAAATCAGTTCTGATCTGTGTATGGGATTGTTATGGTGTCAAGCTTAAAATATTGATTTTTGGAACAGGAGCCTGTTTTTTGCTCGGTAAGCTTTTTTCATACTGCGGAATGATATTATGTAATTTTTCATCTGGATTTGATTCCGCCTTTTGAAAATGCTATCAGTTTTAGTGCTGTAGTTCATCAGCATAGTGTATAAGGTATGTGAGTTATGACAGTTTTATGTTTAAAGTTTGTAGCCAGCAAACTTTTTTGTAAGCAAAATTAAATGGAGAGCTGTTTTCTCCCAAAAGGAGAAGTTCTTAGGATTCTATATGGTCACTGCAGAGACAAACACTAAATAGTGTCAGAAATGTAAGCTGAAGCACGTGAAGAAGTAGCTGTCCAGAACTCAAGATGTAGAATGGTGAATGATGATATGGAGGAGCTCTGTGGTCAGTCTGCTGCTTCAGAATGTTCTATCTTGCCAATTACTGCAGATTAAACCCTCATTAATGGGGCTATTGAAAATGGGCTATGTATCATAACACTGTTATATTCAGACTGTCTATCAGTTTAACAACCAACTTACAGCACACTCTGTTCTCAGTTACTGGTGCAGTGAAATACATCTTTTTCCAACAAAGTATTTCTAAAGAAGGGCATGGTGTATTTATTAAAATGTGTTCTTATTTACTTTATTAGATAGATGTTAAAGTAAATTTTCCCCTATTTGAAAAACATCATTCAACAACCTAATTTAAAGCAACATGTTTTTTAAATACTGCCCATTAGCTCTCAATTGCTACCTGAAACCCTAAGGAAGTTGGTCTGCTGCTCCAACACGAGAGGCTTTCTACTTATTATCCTGAAGGAATTTTCACATTTTTTTTTTCACATGTTTGCTTTCTCTCCCATATTTATTGTGATAAAACCAGAAAAAAAGTTGAAGGTGTATGAATACTTTTACAAGTTTTTTTTTTTGTAACTTTTATTTATAATTTTTTTTTTCTCCTACCCTTTAGACTCCTAGCTTTGAACAGAAATGTGGATGGAAGTAGGATGCAAAATGGATAATCACATTAACAGCCATGAAGCCCAGTATCGATATGGACATAGACACCGAGCAGCCTCTGGGTCAGTTGTGTCCCTGAACACTAATTTCCTCCTAATTGATTCAACCTGGTAAAGCTTGGAAGAGAATACAGAAATTATACCGTTTTCAATTACAGCCGACAGTTTAACAAAATGCAAAATGTAGAGGGGTTTAACCACTGCCAGATACTTGACCACAAGGATCCATCAGATCTTTCCCCATTATCGTACTTGTTTGAAAAAATGATAATTAGACAGAGTTAATGAAATATTGAGGGGAATTTAATTAGTGATTTCAGTTGCACTCTGTATGTATCTATTGAGAGTTGCATAAGGAATTGTGGCTGACGAGGACAATTAACCATGCTAATTTTCTAATTAGAATGCCTCTGTAATTGGTGACGTGAAACAAAATTAAACGTATGAGAGGCCCACACATTTAGTATTTACTATCTTTTTATTAATTACTGCACTGCATGAACCGATGTTCTTACAATTTAATCACACTCTGGTCAGTTTTAAGACACTTTTACTTTACATTCTGGCATGTGCTATTTTGGAGAAAGTACTATTTATTGGTTGTATTGGTAGTGCAGCTGTGTTTTTTTGGCCAAAACAGACTGCTTGTGACGCGACAGTGATCTTTTTACAATACAAATTTTGTTGATTTCAATTAAAAAAAGATCTGACTGGATAGAATATATTATGACGAAATGATAAAATAATCCAATTGTTCAAAAAAATAAAATAAAAAAACTTGCCACAACACAAAGAATTTTTGTACATCATCTTAGAATGTTAATATATACACACAATTTGGAGTGACCAATTGGTCTATTAGTGATTTTATTTTTTTTAGAAGTTGGAGGCAGATTGAGCACCCAGAGAAAATCCAGCAATGCCTGGGGACAACTTAACAGCTGTGTGTAAATGGCCCCCTCCCTGGTAAATTCTTAATTGTGGCTAATTTATCGTGGTTCTGGTTCAAGATTGCCACCCAAACTTAAGTCTGATTACAGTAAGACGTATAAAAGAAAGAATTAGGTTAAACAATCTTAAAATAACATGCCCCCCAATTTAAAAACTATATCAGATGAGAAGCAGTCATTTGCATTTATTTGTCAGGCAGCAGTCCCATAGCCATAGAAATGCATTTGTGCATCTCTCCAACCACAATCAGAGCCATTATCCGCAAAAGAAAAAGTAATGGAACAGTGGTGAATCTTGCCAGCAATGGCCAGCCTCCCAAATCATCTTCATCTAAGAGTCCTCTGACAAAATAAGGACAAAAAATGACCCAGAACAATATCTAAAACACAGCAGGTCTGACCAGTTTTGATAAAGGTCAGTGCTCATGATTCAACAATAAGACACATAATGGGCAAAAATGGAATCCATTGGAGAATTTCATGGCAAAAATCAAAAATGACAAACTACAAAAGTCTATCTCATATTTCCAGCTGATGATCTATCTAGTGAAGATACACTGTGAAGTGTGAATTTCTGTAAGATGAGCATTCCATTACATCTGTCATAAAATCAACAGAATTTCCCCAAAAAAAAAAAAAAAACTGCAAAAACTTTTCAACAGGTTCCAAGCCCAACTCGGTGAGTCTGCTGTAAAACCACTCACATGTATGCTGTAGGCAGTCATCTTGAATAAATGCAATAATAAGAGCCAACCTATTAAAATATTCCTCTTTGTTTTTACAAGTTTCACAGAGTACAATAATTAAAGATTATAAAATTATTCTTATTCTGTGTATTGTATACCAATGCACCAGTTTATGTCCAATCAAATGGATTAAACCATGCATTTATAATGCAATGCAAGATAAATATTTGCATCGCCCTCCCTTACAAGTATCCTGTCCTTGACTATTTCTATTTCTGTTGATTCTCAATGCTTAAAGATTGTCAGATCAAGGTAAATAAGATTTCTAAGTCTTGTTTGGTCAACCATGTATCTTCTGCAAGCAAACTGTCCACGACAGTGTGACTGGCTTTATCCCTCTACTCTATCCTAAATGCAGTTCTAAGACAATCGAAGAAATTATCGTGTTTTGTTGGCTGAAACCAGGGAGTTTGTGTAGTTTTATAATATTGCCAGACCAGAGCCTCTTTAGTCCAGAGCTCAGGATTGTACATTGTACCAGTGTCTTTATATTCAGAGTCAAACCTGCTCCATATTAAATTTTCTGACAGCTGACATTCTCTCTAGTTTACCTTTAAGACACAGAGACAGCATTTCAGTGTCAATGTCTAAGGAAAATCTTAGAGGCAATACATTCATTGATTCATTCTTTACATATTTTATAGCACTCACAAATCCTGTACCATGGATACATCCAAACATCATGTTGCACCCAGTAGTAGCAACATGCAGTCCTGAACTTGAAGCAATCTTTTCCAGCTTCTGCTGAGGTCTACCCTTTATTCTATTGTAGCGAATAGATGAAAAGCTCTGACTCATCTGGTCCTTCTTAAGACCAGACACTTTCACCCAAGCCTGGTCTTGACCATACAGCAAAATTCCAGGACAACCCAATGACACATTGCTGCTCCTGATCCTCTAACCAGGATCTCTAACCAAACATCTAGCTCCCTTCCGTCCATCCAGGCCAACTTTACCTTGACTTGCAAGCACCTCCTTTGAATGCCTGGGAAAGCATCAGAACAGCAGCCCATCCAACATGTTTGATTGACAGTCAAGAACAGTCCGTCAATCACACAGCATGTTGGTTGACTTCCCAAGCTTGCTCACAAACATCCAGCTGAAGCTTAGCTGCATGTTTCAAAGCAGCCATCTCTGCTCGCACACAGCTGGACAGTCAGTCTGCCATAGTGAACAGCACGCATCCTACTTGGAGGCAGTATGTCGTCCAAGAGATGAGACACAAGTCTAGGGATATCTAGAGTTGATCAGTCTTGATTCAGTCCTTTGTATCCAATGCACTGCTGTGAGGTAACAGATTGTAGCCCAAAATAAACATTTTGGAGACATCAACACCTTTAATCAGAGTTTGTAGCCAAATATAATTTGTAAATTTTTATCTTCTTAGATTAGAGATCTGAGATGTTCAAAGCTTTGGATATTGTCTTACAGCCCAGTTTGCTTTACACTTTGACAAAATTTTGTCCTTACTGATTTGTACATTGGTCTCCATGATAAAAAAAAAATCCTGAAGCTTTCATAGTAAGATTAATGATGAGATTAGATTATCATTGTAATGCATTACTTTGGGTCAAGCTTTCACATAAAATATCTCCAAAACTCTACTGAACTTGTGTTTCTAACATAGTAAAATGTAATGTTACATATTGTAACATTGCATTTATTTCAAAGTATTTGAAAGTATTCAAATACTTAGAATATGTGATCTACCTCCCTTAAATAAGTATTCAATCAGGGCTAAGCTAGAATGGGGGTAAAGGAACTAATGAAAACAATTATGCTACATCTACCCTACAACTGCAAGTTTTTAGAATTTACTTTCTCTACAAAATATGAAGGATTTAATTTGTTTGTACTTATGGCTGGATTTTGTATGAATATCCAAAAATCACACATCTTTATCCCACCACTTGTTTGTCTTATAATAAATTCTGGATTATATGAGGAGTGCTCTTTTTATTGGTTTGTTTTTCAGCTCATCTTGGCTTAGGCTCATGGACAATAAGAGTTTTCAGTATATATTTTTTTCTCTTAAGTATGTTTTATTTTTGAGAATAAAAATACACAATATTTCAAATAAATTCCACACTACCCCAACCTTCTCTGGGAATTACATCCATATTTTGATATATTGGGCTTTCATCTGCAAATAAGTCATTCATTAAATATTGAAAATGTTTTAATATTAGTTTAGAATGCCAAAACTGGATAGAATATCTGGAATGCTAACGACATATTTTGTGTTGAGTGTTTTATAGCAGAGCAATATTACACTAAGGTAATGTCAGTGTGTGGGCATACATGGCAATATCAGTTTAGACATATGTAGGATAATATTTCCCTTTTGTTGTTCAACAAGACTCATTTGGGTATAAATAGAGGCATTTACAATATTTTTATGTTCATGTTACGTCCACCAGGCTCGTTTAGTGGGATAACATTAAAGGAGACCACACAAGGATTTTCTAATTAAATGAAAACTTAATTTATTAAATTATACTAAAGAAAACAAAACCTGAAAAGGAATACCTGAAATGAGAAACCAAAATAGATTAATGCAAAACCCATAACCAACCAGAAATAAGCAAATGCAAACCTAACAAAACTCAACCATAAGATACAAACCAAACCAAATGGAGTTCTGTGGAGGGAGTGGGAAAAGCCTCCCGTTTGCTGCATGCATAAGAGATTTTAAAGCGACAGCGCACTTAATCAGGGCAAAAGATAGCACCTGCAGAAGGCCTACCTCCAGACCCTAAAATGAGAAAAGGGCAGAGACCCACTGCAGCCATAACAGTATTTGTGTGTATTCATCTAATAATCCTCTTAAAAGGACTGCTGAAGTATAATTCAGTGCAAGATTTGTCTATATGAATGAATCCATATGTGACTGGCTGTAAAACAATGTCCCGGATTTAATAGATTTAAGCTTCAGGGTGGTTATATCAAAAAAGTGTCTGCCATTGTGACACTAATTCCTAACATAAATTGAAAAGCCAGAAGACAGAGGATTAAGAATGTTTCTGCATATTTGTCTGTTGGGGGAAGCTGGAGTACCTGGAGGGAATCCACGCTTGCATGGGGAGAACATTCATGAAAAGCAATTTTCCACTAATTATAATAATTTGTTGGGGTACTCTTGACAGGAAGTGTTTGTCAGAAATGCCAACTGGTCTCTGCCTTGCTGTGGAGGAATTTCTCACTGCTATTTTTCTGCAATTATTTTAAACAGTCTGTTTAATAAGGTCAAGCCACACCAACTCAACTTATATATGTTTGTTTCTAAGCCATCTTGAGTTGGAGGTTTCAGATCATTGTCCTGCTTCCTCATACTAGTGTTCGTGAGCTTAAGCTCGATAATGGATAAATATTTTTATTCAGGACTTTTGGTAAGAAGCTGAATTAATGGTTCTATTGATTACAGAGTTTCATTGATTAGAGCAAGACTCCTTTCACTTTTAAAATCTACATCCACATTGGAATATTTTAAACCTCTTCCAGGTAATCGGTTGTTACTTCAAAAACTGATTATCTCAAGTTGTTTCTACAACTTACTCGTAGTAAAATGTAAGCAAATCGGATTGTGGTCAACTCCAATAAATAATTTCCACCAGCAGGAGAATCCTCAAAGCTATTTTGCTTAGACTCTGGCTCCCATTTTGTCACACTTAATTAGATATATGTGGCCAAGAATAGAAACTCATATACAAGCATAAATAATATTATGATCACCCACAGGAGAAGTAACACCAACAGTATGTCTCCTCATTGGTGTTGGAGTGTGGTATATATTGGGCAGCAAATTTAAATTGTAGTTGTTGTGGGTTTTTCCAAGTCTACAGGAGTTGATTCCAAGGAAAAAACAATGGTGGACTAGAGACAGTCATTTATTTAAGTGAAAAACAAAGACTGGTTTATGTGAGCTGATCCAACAGAGATGAGTTATAAATTACTTTGACGTGCACCCATCTACAGGGTTAAACAAAAACTGACATTGACTGATGCTTTTGGCTCAGCTCAGCAGGATAAAGTGCCCTGTGTCAAAGCAAAAGGGTTCAGCAATAGATTGGAAAGCACAACAGTGAGCTTTAGATGTTAACTTGGCCTCCAAATTCCCAATATTTCAATCCACTCGAGCTTCTGTAGGATGTGCTGGATATTGAAGTTTCAATACTTACTATCAGGTAATACAAGATCTTACCTGATAGTAAGATCTTGGTGTCAGATAACACAGTACAGCTTCAGGGGGTTAGTAGAGTCCATGTCTTCAGGGGTCAGGGCTCCACCATGTTATTAGGCAGGTTGTGCACATTCTGGTTGTAAATGCGGATGCTAAATAGTTTGTTTAAAGGTATGAAACGGAACGTGGTTAATTAACCATGTTTACCATTTTATCTAAAAACATTTAGATACATGGATAACAAGTTATAAATTTGACGGCCGTCTAAATTAATGTTTTGATTGTTTATTCTATGTTATATGACTTTGTGTTTTTATGTTTGTTATGATGTAAAGCACGTTGAAATGCCTTGCTTCTGAAATGTGCTATACAAATAAAATTTGATTGATTGATTGAGGTGAATTGACCCTGATCCATTTCAGTTCAAAAGATGTGATGGAGTTGCAAGGCCCACTGTTAGTTCATATGTACAATCTAAATCAAAATAGTGGACAGAGTTTCAAGATTTTTTTGTATTTCAATTAAAGCTGTTATTTGTAATCATCCTATGGCATATCTTTAATAAGAGAATCTCCTCTCACCTGCTTTGTTTTTTATTTTTCTTGACTTCCTCCACCCCTCCTACATTACTTTCCAGGCAGTGGCTTATATCTGCATGACAAACCTGCCCTGTGGCAATGTTCAGTTTAGCTAATGTTCTGTAAAATAACTATTAATCCACAATCGCAAAGTTCATTCTTTCTTTCTTTGGCATTATGTTGTCATGTAATTGCTCTTTGTGCTCATTCTAGCACATTGCTTTCATTCTTCTCTCTAGATTGTTACTCCCACATTCTCTATTCAGCCTCTGTGCTTTAACTTATATGTCAATTTATACAAAACTGCTCGGAATTCACTTTCCTTCTTTGCAGTAATATTTCTGCTTAGAAAGCCTATTTATATTTTATCCTGTTCGCTGTTCAATTAGACACAGCAACACACATTGTTGGTTTCTTATTTTCCTGTTCTATGTGTGTATCTGGGAGATTTTTCTTCCATTTAAAATCCCCAAAGGGACCTAGGCTTAGGGGAACAGCTCGACGGTAAAAATCAAATTCCTTTAATGAGTTGATTTTATAACCTATCTCCTATGTACGGAAACCAATTTAATAAAATTTCCCTATTTATTTAAAAATCAACAAATCACAGCAGAGTATTTGAAGTGGTTTCCATGGCAGCACAGAAGGCCATGACCCAATTTTATATCTGCCAGATCAGATATGAAATTGTTCAGTGCATGTGTGTTGGTGTTGTGCGCAGATGGTTTTATGCACATGGACCAAAAATATTATGTTTTTTTTTTTTTTTTTTTTTTTTTTCCCCCTTGTCGACTCACACACAGAAGCAAACAATCCCGCTTGGCATTCAACTTTTTCTTGCCAATGTAAATCTCTGTTCTTGTCTCTGATATTGTCTTTCATCTCCAACCTAAAATAGCCTACAAACACTGGTCTTTATTTTTCTTCATTTGTGACACTACAGAGGACAAGTTACAAATTGTTTTTTAGGGTTCCTTTACCAATATTTCTGTCTGTGTCTAATAATATCCTGATTTCTTTCTTTATTTCTTTTTTAATCTCTTTTGCTTGCATCAGTAAAAATGAAAATACCAGGTTCTTTTTTTATCCTTCCCTCTGTTTGTTGTCCACAACAACCAGAAAAAAAAATCATGGGCACACTGAGAGAAAATTAAGTTTGTAGTCGAAAAGCTTCCACTCTTTGATAATATGTGGAAGGATCGGATGCAGTGGGATGACTGATTAATAATGCATGATGTAAGGCCTGGTAATTGGTCTCCTGTGTGTTGAGTGATACAGAGTCAAACACATAAAGTTTTTACAGATTTGTTTTTTTAAATTAACATAATTTTTATGTACCTCTTTGTTATACTTCAAGTATTCTAGGATGCCTTTTATGTATAATGGCTCTTTTTTGCACCAACATTAGCATGTGACCTTCAAGATATCAACATAAAGTTTACGTTACTTGATTTGCTTGTCAAGGCCACATTGCCCAAGGATTGTGGTAATTTTGTTTTCAATGTCATCTGTCTTGGAATTCCAGGCAAGACAAAATACTTATTGTTCTATGGAGACAAAAAAGTGGTTGCTAACATGTGTAAAAGCAAAAAACATACTGTTGCAAAATATACGACTGGAAATTTTTAAGGTTGCATTTCTAAACTTATGGATTCTTAGTTAGTATCAAAGGAACTATAGCCATAGCCAGGTGCCCCAAAAACATTTCAACAAGGGAACAACCCGACGGAGTCAACAAGAACTTGCAGAAAATAGCATGTGCATTTGTTTCTATGAAAACAATCAGTAATGACATTTTCATTGTTTTCTCTGTGCACACTTATTGTGCAAGAATCCACAGCTAAGGAAATAGTTTAAATTTTGATGCAGATTTGGAGTACTCCAAAAACACAATATCTTACAAAGTAATTTGGATCTAGTTTTCACTCCAAATATCTTGGTATATTTTAAATTAAACAAAACTAACTTGCAAGTAAATTTCCAGCAAGCTTTGGGAGCCTGTTTTAAGTAAATCATTCCTTAATATTGATTTAAAAGTACTAGTTCCATTGGCAGATTATTTAATTTACAACAAAACATTTTTCCAAAGCTATTTATTAAATAATCCACTAGTGGAACTGGTACTTTTTCATCAATATTAAGGAATTATTGACTCAAAACAAGGTCTTTTGCTGAAAAGGTGCTTATAAGTTAGTTTTGTCTTATTTTAAATGTTCTAAGATATTTTCACAAGAAACTAGACCAAAATGTTTTTTCAGTGAGACTTCAGTATATTTCAGGCCAAACCTGACATTTTTGAGTGATACTGCATACACCATAATTGGAGGCAAAATAATCCTGCAAAACTCCACAAATTCATCCTGTCAAAACTTAGTTTGCAGGTGGATATAGCATGAATGAAGGATGCATTTAGAAAAGAAAGAAACAAGTGTAGACACTCTCAAGCAAGAAAATAGTAGCGGATACCATAAAATAAACTCCTAATTGATGTCGGAGAAAGAAAGTAAAGGTAGTAGAATGGCCCAGTATATTACCTGACTCATATGCAGCTAAAAATATATGTAAAAGCTGAAAATCAGACTGCATAATAGGACTCTGAGAACACACAGCATGAAAAATCGGTCAATATCACACCTCAACAATGACGTAAAATGTTTCTTTAGTCAAGAGAACCCGCATTGCACATTCTCATTTGTTTAGCTATGACTTAATTTTGTATCTACTTAAAAAAAAAAAAATACGTAGAAATCATATGTATTGTTAGCAGTTTCTGCTGTAAATGTTTTCAATGCCCACATCGCGACGTACGCTGACATAAAAAGTTCAATTGGATTCTTATTTTACCTGTGCCATGTGCTAGAAGAGTAATTGTGTCATCTTTCAAATAACATTTCAGTATAGCTTCCAAATAAATTCACATAATGATCACATCCATCATAGTCAAGCACTTGTGTTTTATCTCATTCAGCTCTCCTGTTCCATTGGATTAAACACTGACATTTTCTGGTGATTATGTTAATTATGGTGTATTTTTAGGAATGCATATAAGTCTAAGTTATCTTAGTGAAGAAATGTGTAAGAAACGGTGTGTGTTTATTTCATCATTGAAGGTTCAGTTATGCTGTTCCTTATCATGCCACATTTGCTGGAGTATCTAAAATATACCTCAGTGGGTCGAAAAGAGAAAAAAAACAATATATTTTGTGAAGCATCAAGTCTTGTTACCTCTTATGTGAGTGCGTGTGTATTGGGATGAAAGAACAAGTCTGCTACTACATCAAGAAGTTGCTTTTTGCAGTAACATCATCTGATACGTAATGTTCAAATGATGATTTGATGATGACATTTCCATCCGCCCATCCATCTGCTGATTCAAAAGGGGTTGTGTGGATAATAAGTACAACACCCAGGCAACACCCTGTGGCTCATTCTGGGGGACCCTGAAGCATTCCCAAGCCAAGAAAAATCACCAAAAGTAAGCACCTAGAAAACATCATGATCAGATACCCAAACTGCTTAAACCAATTGCTTTTGACACAGAGAAGCAGCAGCTCCACTTTGAGCTCCCCCTAGATGAAAGGCTTCTGCTGAATCTGACCACCCTATGGAGGAAGCTAATTTTGGCTGCTTGTATCCCAGATACAAGTGGCTTTTATCTGGGATACAGGCGGCCAAATGCTCTACAATATGTATAAGTGCCTCCTAAGTGTTGAAATAATTATTAGCAGGATTAATCATAAAGTAGGTCAGTCTGCAATCATGTTTTGGAACACTTCAAGCCTTTGGCATGCAGAGTATCTGCAGAGTAGCATTACATCCAGTAATGCTATTATCAAATCATTGCTGAAGTTTTTGTGTTGCAATTGAATACATTTAGCTGCATTGTTGCATGTCTGCAGTAAATTTGATGCCTCAAGTTGAGTTGTAATTTTTAGAAAATGTCTTGAATCCTGTATTTTAGTGTGAGATACTTAAAAACTGTGATGCTGAGACATTTAGCAACATGTTTCTCTATGCCACAGATTCAAAGAGGAGTACCATAATGCTTTTTAATGCGATTTAAGTTGTAATGGACAATTTAAAGCTGAATGTTTAGTATAAATCAATAATGTAATTAAAGAAAATTACAAATAAGGTGTCTATGTAATTTACCGTTTGAGCTAAATTTAGAAGTTGTCGTATGCATTTCTTCCACTACAATCCTAACAATGTCAAACTAATTTGGAAAAGTCAACTTGAAGATGTCAATTCATAAAAATTTTTGTTATGGTAAAATAGATGGGTTTATCAAACCTGACTTTAAACCTCTTTAATGCCAAATTTAGAAGAAAAAAAAAACTATATATATATATATATATTCCACGGTTGAGAAAGTTGAATTTTTCAATGTGTGATAAAGATCATAACCGGCTGACCTAAAACAACTATGAAAAATTATTCATAGATGCCTACTATTTTCAGGGTGTTCTGTTATTATGGTGTGTCCTGATTTCCAGTCTTATAAAAATTTAGGTAATCATAATTTAACAAACCCAAACACTACAGTGTGGCATCACATTATTTGTTCAAAGTGAAGTTAAACAGGCCTTATGTTGTATACTGTCATTGTAGTGGTTTTAAAATGATTTCTTTTGGCTGTGATATGTGTCACTAACCTCAATAAGATAAACTATCTATGAGATACTCAAGAATAATAAGCAATGTGTGATTCTGTTGATGCAAGAAGAAGGATAGGCTGGTAAATGGGATAATGGATCCATCCCTCGAACTGACCAAGGATGGAGAAGGTTAAATAGAAAACCTATAGAGTTACAAATGGTTGTAGACTAACCAGTCAGCTTTGTTAAAGTAGATTCATCAATCAGTCAAATGAACTCGAGAAGTACATTTAATCACATCCCTGGCCTGAGCTGGAGTTCTAACAATGCAGCTACAAATTAAAACTAATGCCAATTCCAATAAGGATGTTCAGTTATTATTGACAGCATCATTTTCATCTCCATCAAGACTTTTCTGTGGGGTTTAGTCAGATGTCCCGTTTTTGCTTGCATTAAACTAACTCTGTTTTATCCCTTCTTTTCTATTTCTTAGCTAATTTTTTATTTTTTTTTTTTGGATGAAAGATGAAAATGAATATAGAATTCATAAGACTTGTCTCCCTGCTTCTATTTTTCTCAAAATATATTCCAAGATTCAATTACACTCCATAACTGACTGTGTGCAGTCAAAAGTTCTTTCATCTATGCCATCTGCTTTTATTAAAAAAGATTTAGCTTTAAATTATTTAAGTGTTTTCTTTCTAAATCTTCTAGTCTAGTCTAAACCTTTTTCTAATATATTTTTTCTTCTGTTCTAAAATGGTTTCCAAAGTGTTTTAGAGAAAACAAAATAGAATATATATATATATATATATATATATATATATATATATATATATATATAATACAAATAAAATTAACTTCACAGAAAATGTGAAAACCTAAAAAGTTTGAAAGTGATATTTTCTGTTACTCACCTCAAAGGTGAAACTCAGATACTGACTCAGAAAGGTGACCAAGAGGGAGAAAATAAACTTTCATATTCAAGCCAGGGAGGAATTAGTAAAATTGCAAGACTTCTCTTCTTGTGATGTATGAGAAGACTGGAAAAGTACTATACAAATTCAGTCCATTTATTCTACTTTAATCTGAAAAGAAGCAAGGCATCATAGCGAGGATCATAGCTTTTTTTTGTAGCTCTGGAAAAAGCAACTGAATTAAATCTAAAGCATTTTTCATGTTTTGTCACTGCTCCTCAGTTCCATTTAGGTCTTCACTTTGACTGGGGCATTTTAAACTCATGAATATGCTTTGATACAAACCAGTCAATTGTAGTTCTGGCTATATGTTTAGTTTCATCCTGGAAGGTGAACCTCTAACCTTCTCTCAAACAGATTTTCGATCAACATTATATATAGCTCTATCCAACTTCCCATGAGCTAAGAAGAAATAATACATGTGAGATAAATCAAGAAAAAAATGGGCTGAAACGTTTGAGCTTTGTTTTCTCAAATCTATGATCTTTTTGCCTTTAAAAAATCATCTAGATTTTCTCAAATTCTAAGCTTGTTTGAGGACTAAAGACATTTATATATATTTTTTGTATTTCAGGAACATTGTTGGTGGAGAACATGCAGATCAATGGTGTAGCAGAGGGTCCAGATCATACAATCTCTTTGTCTCTAAGAGACAACCACGACTACTGGGTGATTCTTGATTCTGCCAAGCAGTCTCTTTACCTGAACAGCACTGGACGAGTTCTTGATAGAGACGTAAGAAAGTTCAACTTTTCTATCTTTAATGTGCCTGTGTGGCTGCTGTTTTCTTATTTTATTCAGTTTAACCAATTTTTTTCACAGGTTTGTGTTGACAGAATATTTTCAGACCAGTGCTTTCTGAGGTTTATTTGACAAATATTGTTGATTTTACATGGTCTGAACCCTCAATTTTCTTTTGCAGATTGGATGCACCTCGTAAAAATGGTTTCTGCTCTTTTTTTTTTTTTTAATATTTTTTGAGGGGGGAAAGCATATTTATAATCAGGCAAAACTTTCTGAGTGCAAGAGCAGAGTTTGAAGCAAGAGCAGAAACACATCCGATACAAGAGGGGGATTCTAATCTTAGGCTGTCGAAGAAAATAACACCATAGCTTCTGCGGCTTTGTTTTGGAGCTGCTTTACTTCATCTGACACAGGGAGCTGGTAATCTGGGCATTGCTTAGTAAAGTTTCAAGGCCACCAATGCACCCATGAGTGAATGTACAAGTAAAAACCCTAAATCTCAGATGTCTTTCCAAAAGCATGACCCAAAATATATAGCAAAAAGCATTCGGAAATAATTTAAAAAAGCATAATAAAATTTAGAAAATAACTTTTTTTAATTTCCCCTTTAAGAGCCAAGATCATAATCCTACTGAATAACAAAGAAAATATTTTTAAAAATAGCAAAGTGGAATAGCTGCCTAAGCAGTTTGTTTGAGAAATATGGGATCATAGTATCTATTGTCAAAAGCAGAAGTGTTGCTGTGAAGGACAGAGATTACTTGGAGGCAGTAATATCTGCACAACATGTTGCCACCAGATATGAACTATCTGGTGGCAACATGTTTAAAGGCAAAATCCTGGCCAACATGTTTACTTATATTGAACATTCAAGGGAATATATACATAGTAGCAAAGTGAGAATTTTTACCAACTTTGAAGAAACATTAAGGGAAGAAATTAGTGCTTGGTCAGTTATGTTTTTGGTCATGTTATGTCGGAGAGATCTTTCATATATGTGTCTAATTCTGTAACATCCACAGCAGCAAGAACCTAACAAGTGCTTCACTTAAATGCTAATTAGACATTTCTTCATCAAAACGAAGTTAAGAAATTTATGGTCAGTTTGTAACTGGAAAGATTTCCAGTTACAAACAAACATAACTTTAAAAATATGCTGCTTTGCACACTGCTTTGTAGTTTTCACTCATTTCACAAGAGAGTCAGTCCAGTTTAGTTTGTTAGCCTCATCTTCTGAAACCTTCATTTTGCCAACATGTTCTCTTTAAGTTCTGAAAAGTTTAAAATCCTGTAAAACAAGTGATGGTTTTATTTTATTTTTGGCCTGCTTCTGTTAGAGAAATGACATAAATATGTTGCTTTTCATATAATTTGAGACCAGTTTAGAAAAAACTATATATTTTCAAGTGAAAGCTTGCTATTGCAAAAGAGCTTTAACTTTTTTTTTTTTTTTACTTAAACTTTACAGAATTTACAAACAATAGATTGTTGCTGGTTGACCAAAGGAGAAGTGAGCATACCTCAAATGTCTCCGAATGGAAGGTGCAGAGAAAAAACTTTAAGGGTCTGAAAACTTTCTGTCTACAGTTGATCTTTCTGGCAGTGACACAAATTGAAATCATTCTAACTATTCGGCCTCTGACAATTTCACAGTAAATTGGCATCGGTACATTTACTGTATGTCCTATAAAGAGAAAATTTGATGTCAGAAATGCATTTTTATGGCTGTCTTCCTAACAACCATTTTCTATTCTGATAAACTCAAACGTTTAGCTCCATCTTCTCTGAGAAGATATCTAATCTTCTGCTGCTTCTCCCTTATATTCATCAGCTGTATAAATGTGTGACAGTGAATTGGCACAAATGAGAAACTTCTTGGCAAATAATTTTGATTCTCTACTTTGCAGTTCTGTGTTATCTGTATTTCTCCTTCTCCCTTTCAGCCACCGTCATTTATTCAGTCCATCGTGGTTCAGGTTCAGTGCACCAACGAGCTGATTGGAACAGTGATTTTACACGAGGTCCGCATTGTTGTCCGAGACCGCAATGACAACGCTCCACATTTCCAGCAGCCCCGATATTACGTCGCCATCAGTGAGGTAAAACGCTTTTGCAGGTTTTGCACACACAGATGACTTTTATAGTTCTCAGATGTAGATTGTTTCAATTTAGCTGGGAGAAAAGGCAGAAGGCTTTTCAAAACAAGGGACCTCAAAGTGCATTTTTCGTCACGTTTTCAACATTCATCTGTCAAGTCAGCAGTTTTGTTTTTGATTTCAATATGAAATGCTCATTAAAATTACAATAAATGAAGGGTTGAAATACTTCACTCTATGTAATGAATCTATATAATACACAAGGTCAACAAGTGGGCTTGCAGATCTTCATTTTTTTTTTCCAATTAAAATTATTTTCACACAATAAAGAATATACAACAGCACAATAAACAAAGCAACCACTGTTGTGTATGTAGGTTTTCTAGCTAAAAGTAATAAGTAATATAGACATTAAAGAGACATGTGTAAATAAGTAACTTCCTACTTTTACATAAAAAAAAAGTATAATTTCCTTTCTTACTACCATTATACATTACTCGTTGATTTCTAAATACAATTCACCTATAATACAAAAGTAGACAAAATGTGGAATAAAGATTTTGAAGAGTGTATATCTGGATCTTCCTTTAAGACCAATGTTTATAAAATTTTGAAACGAAATAAATCAGTGGTAGGAAATTCTAGCTTTTGGTGAGGTCTTTGACTTTCTATACCAAACTATTTTTGTCAATGTCCTCCAAAGTTTTTGAGTCAATATTAAAGAAATTACATGATTTCGTTGCAACACATTTTAAGGACAAAAGGCACCCAGTTTGCTTTTCTCTTCTCTTTTTTTCTTTGTTTGCACTACTCGAAGGAGAATAGAAAGGTTTTAGACAGACGGAAAGATATTTATTTTTTTTGTGGCTTTCAGAATACTCAACATGACAGTTTGTCCTCTAGCGTCATGGGAAGAGGAATTCAGCAAGAGGAAGTGTAAAGTTAAACTGGACGTGGATGCATGTAGCTTGCTGCCAGCACGATCTGAGACGGGCTAAGGCAAATATATCGTTATACAGTCTTCCTCTGCCTGTCAAACTCAATCTATTCCCTCCAGTTTTTTTCCACATTCTCTGCTCCTTTTGCAGCATTCCTCTCCCTCCTTTGCATCCGCCCTCATCACTCCTGCCTTCTCAGTGTTGCCCTTTCACTAACCTCTCCACCTTTTTTGAAAATGATTTTGAGCGCTTTTATTTCTTCTCTCTGCCCACACCTCATCATACGCCTCTGAAAATTCCTATTACTGTTTTTAAAATTATTTCCTCCAATTTAGGAGCTGCATGGTTATAATAATTGTTCCCGTGTTTATCACAGGTCATTTTAGAAAATTTGATGGCAATAATTTTCCAAAAGTGGCTACTTTGATTTAAATGTTAGCAGTAATGTAATAACCGGAGCACTTACTTATTTTTGATTCAGTGAGTGGTTGAATTAGTCTTCAGTCATAGCATTGTTTATTTCACTTTCACTACTGCCAGAACTAAAACTGCATAATAAAATTAAATCTAAGCTTATTTTTATCCAGCTAGTTTCTTTGCTTGGGTGTAGCAGAATTTAATATAAATGTAACAATCATTTTGTCATATTTTATCACAGAAATGGTTACTTTTATTTTTTTTATTTTTTTTGATAAGGCAATCTAATTTTAGACAAGTTGAAGCTTGTAAGAAACCTGGTAATATAATGAAACAAACACATATCATGTCACTAACACGGACATACAATGTTTTAGAACTCTTTAATACGAGTTAAAGGGTTAACTTAGATGACCAATTAAAGTCATTTATTTTTATTTACTCAGACTTATGATTGCCAAATGTCACTAAGTGGTTCTATTCTGCCAATTAAATTTTGAACCAGTTTAGCACAGTACCAGACAGCTGCACCCAGTTTCCAATTTAATTATTCATACTGATGAATACATTGAGGTCAGTGGGGCTGCTGTGGATGATCAATCTGGACTGAAGCCTGGCCTGGAAACCCGTTAGGAGGTTAAACCAGCAAGGCGAAGAGAAGGGAAAACGGGTCTCAAAGGAAGGTAAAAGGATAAATCTGTTCCTGACGAGCAAAAAAGAGACTGAAGCTTGATTCTACCCAGAAACGACTTGATGATTGGAACCCCAGCAGGTGATTGGATAATTGGAGTCGGGTGTAACGGCCCCAACAGGTTCACCACGCCTACCAGCAGAGACTTCCTGGTCAGGAGGAAAGTCTCAAACACTCACACACAACCTCCAAGCCAGGATCCTGACAATACCAGCTAAATCTAAGAAGAAAACTAAACACACCTGGACTCCATTTACCTTTAAATCACAATTAATTGCAATGTATGTTGTTTATTGTTATTCTCCTGGCCTCAGTACTTAACCCCAAGTTGTCTACCAATGAATAATCTTTCTATGTCTAGGAAAGTGCAAAATAAATTCAGTTCATTTCACAACAATCTCAACAATCTCAATCTCAAGGACACAGTTTAAGTTTAATCTAAAAATCTTATGTCTTAGCTTGTCCCGGTGGTTAATTTCATAGGAAGGCAGTGGAACCAGGATTTAAAGTTGCTCCATTATTTAAAAGCTGCAAAGTGACGCTACAAGAACCTTTGTTAAATCAGGGAAAAGAGACAACATAACAATCTAGAGCCTTTTTTTTTCCTGGTTAACATGTTCGGTAAAAGTAAAATATATATGAATATACATAAATGCTTAGTAGAAATGTTCCAAACTATTATTTTATTTCAACACGATGAACACCTATTACCTACCAATATTTTTGCTTTTCCTAAAAAGATAGTTTTTGAAACATTTTTTTACTCAATAACAGTTAATTTAATGATTTCTTTCATAAACTAATTGAAAGTAAAGTATTTTTGGTGGGAAAGCTCCTCTCAAGTCTTGAGTCCTGAGAGGAGTTTCCCCACCATACAATTCAGTCGTTTAATCTCTTTGTGAAACAGCCAAGAATATGTGATGGTGTCATTTTTAAGCTGCTTGGCATCTTTAGATTAGCACGACTATGGTTAATACTATTGATATAACAGTAACTACAGTAGTTACTTTTATTGTAAGATTGTCCGGCTGGTTGAAAGTATTTCAAAAACATATATCTTGTTTTGAAGATAGAAGTAAAACGCAGAACCAAGTCAGTTTTCTGGTGGTCTAGTGGTCTGAGTTGTTTTAATCCTTTTAACATAGAAAAAGAATCAATCTGAACATCTGTTTTGAACATCAAAGCAGATATTCAGCTTAATCTGTTTGGATGTAATTGAACATGGAATATAGCATCCTTGATTCCAAGAAACACAAAAAGCATGGGGACATCAAAAGTGACAGACATACTACAAATAGCTTACTGGACAATATATTTAATGAAATCTGCTTCATTTTCTCACACTGAAACCTGTGTAACCCACGACTTTCTGTACCAGGCAGAATAAGAAACATGAGAAAGCTGCTTTAGTTACTATTAAATGTTGCCACAACTGATGTCTATTTAGATAATCTGGATACCTTGATAGATTTGTCTGTGACAATTTAACCTAGTGCAATATTTTTTTGAATAAATGCCGTCTACATGCCCAAAATCTCTTGTATAAGTTGACGACGTACAAATTTTCCTACCAAATAAATTCCAGCTAGTCTGTGTTTCTCTCAAGCATTTTGGAAGTAAAGTTTGTTCTCCAATCGATAGCGACATGCATGCTAACTAGAAGTAAATAATGCAAGCATTTTGCTCAGGGGTGGGCAATGCTGGTTCTCGAGGGCCGGTGTCCTGCATTTCTTGGATGTCTCCCTGGTCCAACACACTTGAATCCAATAATTGAATCACCTCCCAAGTGCAGTCAGGTTCTCCAGTCTTGCTAATGACCTCATTATTTTACTCAGGTGTGTTGAAGTAGAGATGCATCTAAAGGTTGCAGGAGACCAGCCTGGAGTTGCCACCCCTGATTTAGCTGGTAGTTTTACTAGTGATAAAGTTGAATGCCAGTCACTGATTTGACTGAAAGAAAGAAGATGAATGCAATTTCATTTGAAATTAATCTCTTTTAAATTTATGACCTGAGATCAACTTTGTTGTGATTAGGCTCTACAAATCTGAATCGAACAGAAATATATTGCCACACATACATAAATCTGTTTTGGCATCTGGTGTCAACACAGAAATACACTAGACAAAATATAAATTTACAACAGACATTTTGGAGACTGTATCTTTATGGCCAACCAGAGGCCAAACAAATCCCTGTATGCAAAAGAATATATATAGCAGTAAATTTCCTCCTGATTCTGAGAATACGAGAAGAAACATTTCCCGGTCTTTATGCCGATATAGGCCATGGGAATGAAAGGATAACTAAGGTAATCCTCCCCACTCCCATCACCAAAAAAGTAGAAATGACCCCCAGAGCACATATAATATCAGTTCACCTCATTACCATCTGCACTGCTGGAATATTGTTTTTAATTGCAGAACATATCTAAAAGTGCATATCTGTACAGCCAAGTGTTCTCTGAGTTTAAATGTCTTTAAATAGTGCTGAACTGGGAAAAAATAAAGTGAATGGATGTCCTAAATGTTGATGAGGTTGGATAATCACAGTAAAAAGAATTGAGGCCTTGGCATTTTTTTGCACTACCATTCTCAGAAAAACATGTTTTTCTTTGTATAGCGGTTTATTTTTGCTGAAAATATGCCCAAAAAGCTGTCTTGCTGTGTTTTGTGGGAACAAAAGAAGAATAATTTTAATATACACAAAACAATCTGGTTCTGTAACAATTTCTGATGCCGCAGCAGGACCGCTCTACTTCCACTGTTGATTCCTGCTTTAGCTCAGAGATGTGCCTCACTTGCACGTTAAGCTGTTGAGCTGTGAGCATACTTGCAGGCATAAACAATCCATTCTGTTATCCTTTAAAACGAACTCTAAGTTGCAACGGACTGAGGCGTGAGTTGACTCGCCTCTGTCAACTCACGCAGAGGCACTGCCTTTTCCTGGTCTGAGAGGAAAAGGCAGTGCTGTGTGTCTAACTGACTGGCTAATGGCTAATTCCCACTAATTGTGTTTAAAATCACTTCATTCAATACTTTTATGATGAACAATAAAGGACAATGATGATTTTTAACCCATTGCTGTTAGATTTCTAGCTATAGTTTTGGAGCATGATTTAAGTGCTACCATGGTAGACAATGATACAGTCTATTTACAATAGCATGGGTCAATAAAACATAATGAATTAAAAAATACAAAAATATAGCACAAAACATTATTTTCTCTCATTAAAAGCTGAAAAATGTTCATCTTATCTCAAAAAATAACCCAAACTAACACTAATTACAAAATACAGTTTGGGTTGCCTGGAGTTTGCTGCTCAGTAAGCTCAGTTATCTTCCTCTTACGCATCCCCCATTGTTGGCCGTAGGCATCTGTTCAGCTATTTTCTGCTCTCAGTCATACATTTATTTATTTTTCTTTAAAACATACGCTCTAGCTATTTAGCCACTGTCTAAATCTTTTTTTATGTTCAACATATACAAGCTATAGTGAGTTAGGTGAGGACATTAAGAAGTTTCAGCATTCCACTCAACATTTTACCATTAAGACATTTTAAAATTAATTTTAGCATACATAACTTCTAAATTTGATAAACAGTACTAATACATCAAACTATTCGTACTCTTTGAGAATGCTTAAATCGTCTGTCAGTTGAAACTAAATGGACTACTGAATATCTACACTCAGGTTTGAATTTGGGAAGGCTGCAAAAAGCAGAATTTCACTCTCAGTGTTCCCTCCTGTTGTGACTAAATTATTTAACAGAGCAAACAAACTGCTTGTGATAGTCAACACTTCAAGATGAAGAAAAGTATAGATTGAAATTTACGAGAGCCTGAATAAACCTACCTTTTTGTTTACGGTCATCGACACTTGTGATTTGCGAGGGCTGATTGTGCAAACATCCTTTTAATTGTGGCTATTCATTGATCGTGCCACATGCTTAGGTCATCATAAATCAATGGATGATAGTTCACAGATGAGCTTCGAACAACAAAAACGTATTTTTAAATATATCAGTCAACGCATTATTTTTTTAAAACGTGTCCAGTTGACATTTATTATTAGTAACCCTCAGTTATAAGTCTCTCCTGAGAGTTTTTACTGTGTACCAAAGTGGATTTCTGTGGTCACAGATGCACTCCTGTTTCTCCATTATTTTGGTGTTAATGTGTTCACATATTTAAAAGCTGTTACTAAATTGTCCAGTTTGGTAGAAGTCTTAAAAGCTTCACTCCCACCAAGGTTGACTGTATTTACAGCAAACCAGCATCATATTTTTCCCTACATTGTGCTGAGTTATTTGTTCATTAATTTTCTAAATTCTACTCCATGAAAAGGCTCAGTTTAATAAGCTGTGACCTCTGCCAGCACTTTATTTATCTTAGCAGTAATTAGTTTTAACAGTGACACGGTAAAACATTTGGATCTCAAATTTTCTCTTTTATCAGAGGGGGGCAGTGAAACCTTTCATTTGTTCACATTAGTGAGAGACTGCTGATGCTATGCATAGATGGAACATTTTGAACACTTCCTGTGTTGCACTTATTTCAAGTGCAACTGAAAGAGACACAAATGACTCCCAACTGATCCTCCTTTTCAAGTCCGATTTATGCGTAATGAAAATAAAAATGCAAAGCACTTTCTCTTTGTTCTGTAGAAAACAGTGGGGGATTAACATCCCTTGTGACCAAATGCTGGTGAATCTTATTTTGCTCTTCTTTCATCTGTGCCGCATGAAAACAATAGATGTTTGTATGACACTGTCAGAAATGATTTAATCACTGTGTTTTGAAAGTTTTGACATCGTATGGAAACACTGCTGCTGTTTTTTTTGGGGTTTTTTCAGCTAACCCCTGTAGGAACAACCATCTTCTCTGGTTTCTCTGGGAATAATGGTGCAACAGACATTGACGACGGCCCCAACGGGCAGATAGAGTACACCATCCAGTACAACCCAAAAGATCCGGTGAGTTCTGATATTTAGCTCTATGCAATCATATTTGTTGGCTGGTTTAAGAATATTTGATTTTCATACAAATATAAACATGCTAGCAAAAACTGGAAAACAGTTTCACCAAAAGGGTCAAAAGTTCATGTATTCTTACAAGCTGTAATGTTTCAGCTTGTATGTTTGTAATCTGCATTCATTGACATGGAAATTTTGCTGAATGAAAATTGAAAAGAATATTTTATTCACAAAAGCCTCAGGCTATGTGTTAGCCCTGCCTCAAAATGTTAATGACTCTATTAAAGCGGATATAAATAACTCTGCCATTCTTATTGATTTAGAAGTGAAAATGGTTGTCGTACCTGAGAACAAACCTTAAAAATTATTGTTTGTTTTTTTTATTAATTATGTGTGACGCCAAACAAATACTTTCAGAACAATTTCACAGTGAAGGACATCACTTCTAGTAACACTGCAGCTAAATTGGGTATCCAGGAGACATTTCCCAGTGTGTTAGAGAGCACAAAACATCCCAGAAGTACTCGTAGAATCTCCTAAACAGGCTCCAACTAAAGGATCAAGTTTCCATCAGTGCAAATCTTGTTCAGGTATGACAGCGCAGCGAGATTTTGACTTTAAAACAGCGGCCTGGTTCTAAGAAGTCACTTCTTATGAGGAAAAAATCCTTCCTTTCACCAGAGAATATAAAGACTATCACCAAACTGGACTAGAGAGAACTGGGGGGTATTCCCTCCACTGAAGTTCTCTTTTGGTTGCTTGGAACATCCCAAAAAATAAAAAATAAATAACTGACTTGGTAAGAAGAAATGGATGCTGGCATGAGCCCTGAGACATGCTGAGAGTGAAACATCTTGACTCATTCATGTTTGGGGATCTCTCTCAACCAAAAGAATGGGCTCTTTCAAGTTTTAGCTGAAAATGCTGGAATGTATAAAAAGTAAATCCACACATACTTGAGGAACAACAATCCAAGAGTAATCCTGTGTGGAACAAAGTTTTATCCAGTGAGGCGGGGCGACGTGTCAAAGGGTTAGAGTGATGACAAAATGACTCGGTGAACAAAATATTTTAATTTCAGGTCATGGCCAACTTCTCAGATCTTACTCCCATTGATAGATTATTCTATTGACTCTTTATGCACTCTTAATATATTTTCCATTAATATCACTAGAAACCTATTAAATATTTGTAGAACAATTGAGCTTAAGTAAATTATAAAATAACAAGAGATATGTGTTTCTCAGAGCTTATATTTTTAACTGTTGTTTAAAATTCAATGTTTTTGATAGTTCATCCAAGTTCTTCATGTCTGCAATGTCCTCCTGGATACTATAAATGTATCCAGATGTGTTTACATCATTATTGCTTTTGTCTTTTGTTTTAATGTTGCTATTGATTCTGCCATGAACCAGTGAACCGCCCATAGTGTGTTGCTCAGTGTTTAAACAACCCAGGGTACCTGTAACCGCTTACTGGTGTGCATTATGGAAAACTGAGTTTAGTGGTCTGTTTTACCAAAACCCATAAAGGATCCTTTATAAACAATGTTCTGAATGCGTTTGAACATTCAGCGTGCACAAAGGTGTTTTAGGTTTCATAACATGTTCTGATTAAAAAAGTTGATATTACCGAAGCTTATCTGGTGTGTTATGAAATATTAAATTTGAAGTAGTTTTTCACCCAGGAAAGTAAAACTTTTACTTGAATTCAGAATACAATTAAAGCTTCATTTATTGTTTTAATAAATTACCATATTCACAAAATTAGATTTTAAGCCCATTCTCTCTCTTTCTATTCTACGTCAAATTTGTGCTTCTCTATGGAATCGAAACAGCTTTCACTGAAGACTTCTTTTGATTTATTGTTGTTATATTTCTCTTTTTGCTCTGCTGGTTCTGAGCCCACATAAATTATTCCTTCTTCCGCTGAAAAAGTCATTTGCATTGTATTGAGATCATGAAATACGCCTTGCTGTTCCACTTGTGTAACTATCTTCCACATGTATTACATGTCTTAGCTTGTCTTTATTTTGTTAAATCTTAAGAGTAGACTTTGTGTGTGACTCATTGAGTTTGCTTTTGCCTCATGTCTGTATGTTCTCCAGACTGCCAACAGAACCTTTGACATCCCCCTGACTTTGTTTGGCTCCGTAGTTCTAAGGGAACGGCTCAACTACGAGGAGATAACACGATACTTGGTCATTATACAGGCAAATGTAAGTGATTGCTTCTTTATTTGAATTTGTTGTTAATTTTATGAGTTTTCCTGCTAAAATATTTTTAGACTTCTTTTAATGAAACAAAAAGATTAGTAAAAAAAAAGCTGTTACTCAACATTTCCTTTATAGAAAATATCTCATATACAATGTATATGTCTTGTTTTATTGCAAACTATTATTTCTAACATTAATGTTCCACAGCCTTTGTGGTGGTTAGTCAATCTAAGGGATTCCTTAGATTGACTAACAAGAGCATCCCTAATTACCACTAATGTATTTGCCAATCTAAATGTTTGCCTTTTATTTCCCTGCACTTCATGTTTTATTAATGAGCTCACTATAATATATTTATTTTGTCAGATCAGTAAGCACATTGTCTGTAGAAGTTAAAGTGATCTAAGCTGAACCATGGCTGAAATGATTCTCGTCAGCTGCAGTTAGGGCTTTGTTGTAATGCTCACAAAAGACTTCTCACGAGTTACTCCATGTGTTCATGTCCCAGATCCCAGTTACCACAAAAACATTATTAAAAGTCAACAGTACACTGAAAGATTAATGTGTTTCTGACTGCTGGAAAAGCTGACACATTCAGCGTTTATCTGAAGAAAATATTAGGAGTGTTTTGAGAAGCCGCAAATATGAGGGATATAAATTCTTAGCATGGCTTATAAGCCATGGAGACTGCGTGAAGCCAGGCGAAACCTATTAAACAAGGCTGACCTTTTCAGCTGAACACTGATAGAAACAATCTATAATTAGACTTATTGTGTTGATAACTGACAATCTTTCCATATTACTTCAACATTATACTGAAGACATTGTGATTTCATCCACCTAATGTTATACAGCACTTTGCAGACTTATTGAGAGCCCTGAACCTTCTTCATGTTTTGTCACAGTACAATGACAAATTTCTCTGTATTTAATTGGGCGATTTTATACCGACTTGAAGATGATAAATTATCACAAAGGCGTACCTGGATTTGAAGAAATAAAATAAAAAAATTAAATAGTCCACTTATGTTTAATCTTATCTCAGTATAAATGTAGATCTTTTATGAAGGCCTCAAAGGTTTTTTTTTTCAGAGAAAATTAGAGAACAAAAAAACTTCCTGAAGGTCAAGGAACACAGCAAAACAAGGAAGCTTGAAGAAAATATCCTAATATTTAAACATTTCAAAGAGTTCTGTATGACACAGAATCAGCGAATAGGGCCGACCTGGGCCATACTGCATTAAACGGTCATCATTTTACTCAATAAAATAAATATGTTAAACCATAAACATCTTCAAAATTTGACACAATATTGTCTATTTTAAAGTTAGCACTAATCGTGGATTAATTTGAAGCTTTCTGAACTGTATAAATTATCTTATAAATAAGATAATTTATATTCTTATAAGCAATTACAGAAAGATCTTGCGTCGGCCTCTTAAGAGTACACTTGTAAAGGTCATGTTAATGACTTGGGTACTCCACCTACGTAGAAGTGGTAGCTGTTAATTGATCCGGAAGTTCTATTAAAGAAATTTTAGGAAGCTCTGACAACAGGAGCATGTTTCTAAAGGTCAAATCATATGTGTTGATGTGCAATACACAAAGCATGTTTTATCTCCAAACAGTGACCAAGTTACTAAGATTCAAGTTAAATCCTTGTCTTATTTGAGATGCTGGGGTATAGTACAAGTTTTGCATAAGTTTCCTCATTATTACTATAACAACACATTGCAAGTTGTTGTGAAACATGGATTCAGTAGAAAGGCAATGAGTTTTGTGTTTCTTGACAGTGATCTTGTATTCCTTCCAAACTGGCTGCATATTTCATGAAGGCCTCACAGAAATCCTGCTACTTTAGCCCAAGGTCTCCTTAAAGTCACCTCTGAAGAAAAACTAATCATGTGATAGAACATTCATTCTTTATTTTTGGTGTAGCAGTCACACATTTTTCACACCTGTGCACAATCCTGTTTTTATTGAATATGTGATGTATTGCAATGTTTGCTTGTTTTTCTTTCAGTTTCTTGACAAACCAAACCTTTAGAGTAAGATGGGTTTTCTGGATCAAGACTTTGGCAGTACAAGCATATTGGAAATGCAATTAATTAATCAATATTCAATTGAAAACTGTTTTCAGTTCTATTCTTGGTGTAGAAAACATGATAGTTGCAAACAGGAAAAAGCTTGTCAGGGCTTTGATATGTCTGAAAAAAAATTAAGCTGTGTCTGAAAATCATAAACATATTAAAATGATTTAATATTTTTAGATCCCTGAAAATTGGATTTAAATTTCTGTCTTTCCCAGCAAATATGTTATAATAAAAAATAACATCTGAGTGTGCAACTTACAATTTTATTGGAAGAAATGTGAGATTTTGCTGAAGTTTAGCTGTGTTGTTGTTTTCACAGCGGCTGATTGTCATGGACATTTTACACGATGCATAAAATAAAAATAGGGATTTAGCCAAAGTCTAGTCCTTTATTTAAAAATAAAATATTTCTGATTTTCTATTCAGTGGGATGTGACTATTAAAAGGGTGGTAACATTAGTATACAGTAGTAGAGTAAAAAAAAAAAAAAAAAAAAAAAAGAGAGTTTGAATTCCACATTGCTTAAGCATCTTTTGAAGAGGAATGATTTTGTCACTCGATGCACATCAGCTTATGCAATTAATGGGCAGAAACACATCTTGCTAAGATGCAGAAAGATTGAATAGATTTCTGGACACTGGCCTTGGATGTTTTTGTTAGTAGTGTTGACCCTCCTGAGTAGAATAGGTTTGATAGACGGCTAGATGTGCTTTGGAGCGTAAGCCGCTGATTAGACTCTGCCAGTTCATGTTGTTTGATATGTTATTAATAGGGGCTGCTCTCTGACCCCACTTTAATGCAGCTGTTGTGCTTTGCCCTTAATTTGATTGGGTTATTCTTTATCTAAATCATTTAACCTGTTGCTTGAATGTTTCTTAGACCTGGTTGCTAAAAAATTGCTTCGAATTTCATGAACTAAAGTGGAAGACTTTCTCATTCCTATGCAGGACCGGGCACCTTCACCGAGTGACCGTCGAACTGCCACCACCACACTGACAGTGGATGTGCTGGATGGAGATGACTTGGGTCCCATGTTCCTACCTTGTACACTTGTGGGAAACACTCGTGACTGTAGTCCCATCACGTATTTGGCCAGTGTTCTGGAGCTGACAGAGCCTGTAAGTGTTATGCATATACATTATTCACTGAATTTTGCTGTTTGGTGTAGACAGCGTGTAACCAAGGTCACTGCTGCCATGCTCACTGCGTTCACTGGACAATATTTTTGAGTGGCATTTAACATGCTTGTTTGCACTTTTTCTGATCATTGTATATTAATATGCAACTTTTAAAGTCATGCCCATTGATTTTATTTACAGTATTTCTGGGCCTCTCTAATAAATAGTATGATACACAGATTTACTGAGCCTGTGACTGGAGTTGTCTGATTATCAGCTTAAATTAAATACCTTTAAAAATTAACTTATCCTGTTAAAAAAATATATATAAAAGTAGATTAAAAGTCTTTTTTTCTCTTTTAAATCTTAGATTACATTTGTCAAGTTACCTGAAGGATTATATTTCAGATTTACAAGGGTACGATACTAGATTTAAATATTATGTCATTTGTCCTTTAAAATGATTTTAGAATAACATTTTTTAGGGTGTCATGGTTTTAGGGGCCAATAAGAATTAATTTTCTACTATCCCTAGGTCTGGGTAATTAACTACAAATCGAGTGGAAAGTCTATTTCTATGAAATAGAGCCGGATGCTATCACTTTAGATATCTGCTTTTGAAATCGCTGTGGGCTTAATCCAGCTCTAATATTTGCTTTAAGTCTGTCAGGAAGAGTAAAGTGTAAAACCTTTGTTTACTCACCTTGACATTTAAGTGAAGTACAATACCGCTATTGGCAGCAGTATAATGAGAAAATGTGTTTTCCATGTAGACTTGAATTAAATGGACCTCTCTTCCAGCAAAATGTAACAGTTTATTTTTTTCAGTTGAAAGTAGCAGTATGTGAGACCCTCTTTTGCAGCCACATAAAAATTATAATAATTATTATTCATTAAAACAGAATGTGTTAGAGCATTTGGGTGAAGTCTCCTTTCAGTATGAAACCTTTGGCTTACAATTATTCCAGGTATTGCAGCTTTATACTTGACATGTGTGGTTTAATGCATCCCCTTTTCTGATGAGTCAAGTTTTTCAAAAAATAGACATACATTTTCACAGCTCATACACGAACACCTTAGCAACATTTATTCTCCAGATATGTATTATTATTATTATTAATGTTTACTTTTGCTTAAATTAAAATTTAAATCAACACGGCCTGGGATTCCGAGCAAAAACATCGTAGCACCTGTTGTCACTTAGCATAAATTGATCTCACAATCAAATATTTCTACTGTCTAATTATCAGTTTGGCAATTCATTCATCGATCTGCAATAAATCATTTATCTTTGGATTGAACAATCAATTGAACATGTGTAAAAGACCAGAGGTTCATTTTGCTTCTCAGTGCTATTATGTTTTGTTTTTTTAATCTTCCATAGCCATTATTTATCAATAACCTGACTAATGCATGTACTTATTTACTTGAAGAAAGAGGAATAAACAACAAAAATAAACATAAGGTCGACGATGGAGAAGGATCCACTGCTGATGAGAATAAAAAGGGTCTGAAACAATAAAGGAAAGTTCATCAATCTGAATGTCCAATGGATGTTTATCAGCCTTTGTTAGACTTTTGCGAACATTTTTATCAACAAAGTTGCACCTATTATTTAGGTTTTTGTGTTATCAAAGAGAGGTTGGAAGTTTTCTCTTTGACATTCGTGCTTGTTCAAATCCCAGAACCCAGTAACCCAGAATCCTCCTTCCTCATGTACATGGAAAGGTCACTTGGTTTCTGGGTCTCAGCAACAAACAGGACAGCAGTCCAGCTTTTTATCCTTTTCTCTCTGTCAAAGGAGTCTTGACCTGCAGTCCATATGACAGGCCTGATTTGTTCTGAGCAATGAGAGGAGGCAATAGTTGATTCTCCAGCAGAATGGGATATTAGGTTGGAAATTAATCTTTTGGATTACTGTCAGGATACTGCCTCAATATAACATCTACTGGATTAATATGTTACTTTCCTGAACAGTTTCCTTGTAGATTCTAAGATGGTGGGTGTGCTGCAGACAGGAAACCAGGAGTCTCATGTGTAAAAGAGTGTGCAGTTTTCACACTACAACTTGGCGTATGGACAAATTTAGAAAAGTTTGGCGCACAAAAAAATGTGGATGTATAAAGCCGTACTGCTCATCTCTCCTTTATACATTCCAATTTGCAGGAAATGGAGTGAAGCTGGCACACATTTCACGGCAGGTTAAAAGTTTGCGCAACTTCCATGCCAAATTCATTTTTGTACATGAAGCCCCACATCTTATTAAAAAAAAGAAACCTTGTTAATTAAAGCATTGCTTCACACATAAAACTTGTCCTGTGTTTTAATTGTTCGGATGTGACATTAAAGTATCTGGCATTTAAAGCCTACAACTTCATGCCATACTTGAGGTTTTTGATGAAGAATGGGCAGAAGTTGTAGTGTTCGACCAGCAGACTTTTAAGTCTGCTGATCGAACTGTGAAAGTATTTTCACAGTTTCTGTGAAAGTATGTTCAACTCTTGAATGACCAGAAATGGATATGTTCTCAAAAAAATCCTCCAAGGTTATTGAACTAATCAAAACAAAACCTCACAATACCAAGAACTGAACTAAATACCATTTGAAAGGCAAAATGGGATGCCTATTTCAGCGTCCTTAGCCACCTGCTCTGAAAGGCTCAATGTTATTTCATCTTTCACTCCACACCTTCAAGGCTAATTTATTGAAAGTAATTCACACTGGAACATGATAGTGCTTCTTGAGTCTCACTTCCACTACACCACCAATCTTTTAAAAATTAAATATCATGATATTTTGTGGCACGAAATCTCGTTACACCCCTACATAGGAGAAAAAATTTCAAGAAACATTTTTTTTTGGACAAACTGCCAAAATGTATCTCTGATTTCTAACAGATGGCAGCGTAAGTCCCTTGTGTAATAACAAGTGTTACAAGACTGAGTCTGGCACTGTGTGGTTTTTATTTATGCTTACACAGCTGTGTGTGCAGTGCTTTTGTATCTCTGTCTCTGACATTTAGCTGATGCTGTTATCCAGAGCAACTAGCAGTACCACTTTATAAATGAAACAAAGTTGCTGCAGGGAAAAATCCTCAACTCTGACAAGTCAGCAGAGCATTCATCCCTTACTACACACACTCACCCACCCCTACACACACATGATTGTGGTGAGCCAGCAGTGCATTCATGCCTTAACACCCCATTCCACCTACACACAGAGACAAAATTGTGTCGAGCCACTAAGAAGGGAGGCCTAACTGAAGGTTGTCCACATCATCTCTTTATTTTTGGCAAGATTTTTGCCACACATCCACACACACATACGCGTAATGTCCCTCAAAGGCACACTGGAGAACCACTTCCATACTTTTTTTTTTTTGATCAGCGTATTAACTCAGCCAGTCATATTTCTACATCCAATCATTTAACACTTTCAATCAAGAAGGAACCATGCACAAACATAGACCAATTTGAAGATGCTAGAAGTCAAAAAGGGATCAAATCAAAGTTGTAAGTCAAAGTGAAAGGAGCCATCACATAAAAACTAAACAGCAAATATGTCTCTATATCTAAGACTGTGCTGGGTTAAAGTTTAAATAACTCCAAATACGGTAGAGACCTAAAATGTTGTATATGTATAAAGAACTGCAATCTTATGCAGCCAGGGTATTTTGACTTTTCTCCAGCATGCTTGCTCTTCTGTTGAGTTGTTCAGAATATACTTTACTTTTGGTGGAAAAACTTACTATAATTTATCAGGACCTTTATGTGTTTCATTTGTGCACAGCACGGTTGTGTACACTTTTGAGATTCAATAATACCCACCAATAAAGAGGCTGCAACCATATTACTTTTGCTTGATAGCAACACTAAGAAAAGTCATTCTTTCTTTACCACTGAATGAGTTATGGTCAGCAAACTCTACTTTTATTTTTTCTGCCAACAACTAAAATCTTTACTTAACCCTCATGTGTGTTTTATGATTGCCAAAGAGACTGAAAGTAAAAGAAGAAACTTTTTATTTTGCTGTAGTCGGTTCTTTTATACATTTTCTAATAATTAAGAGAAATAGCTAATACCTTATTTAAGGTAAAAGGCTAATGCTAATGCTAGAGCCCTAACCTGAGAGAAAAAAAATAATTCAATAAAAAAAAACCTGAGAGAAAAAGATAATGCATACTAATATTACACTAACCTGACAGGAATACGGAGGGAGGCATCTATTTTAAAATTTTCATTAAGCTTCATATTAAATGGCAACACTAATCCCATGTGTAACAGTGATTGGGGTAATCAGTTATATTTAAGAGAGAAATTATGATCATTATAATGAGATATTTTTTTAACAGGGTGGCGGAAACGGGCTTCCATACACACCATAACAGCACAAGTACAGGAAAAATAAACAGAAATCATTACTATTAAAAGAAGAAATTGTAATTCTTGAATCAACATGTTGCTGTAAAAATTGAGCTGAGTGTTGCAGCAATGAGCCTCTAAATAATAATAACTGTATGGATTTATAATGAGATTTTTAATTGAAAAGTTCACATGAGACTATCATATGTGGCACATGTGTCAAACTCAAGGCCTGAGGGCCAAATCTGGCCTGCCATAGCTTTTTATGTGGCCCTCTAGACTCCAAATTATAGCAACAGGCCCCTCCAGCTTTTCACAAATAACTGCAAAATTCACCCAAAAATCTACAGATCCCCACATTTTTTTCTGATTTTATCAAATTTTTTTCTCAAAATTAGCCAAAAACATTTAGGTTCAAGTGACTGCTGTTACTTGATAGCAAGTTATATTCCACGACTGATAGAGCAATTAATAAAAGATCACATTTAACATATTAGCACAAATATTGTAAAAGTTCCTTACAAATATTTCTAAATGAACACCACAAAATCTGTTATGTTGATTGCAGAGAATCACAAAAACAATCCTGGACAGACTGATTAGTGTGAAAAGATGTTCAATATTATGTTATTTTAAGTAACTGATTGAATGCTGAAACATCTGTTTATTAATATTTTAACAATTTAATTGGTTTTTATCAATACATTCTGGCCAAACAGGCCCTTAAGAACATTCAGATTTTTGATCTGGACCCAAATGGAAATGAGTTTGATGTCCCTGATATACGGGATAAAACAAGAGAATCATGGACTATTTTGAAAGTAAACAAGATATTTGGAGGTGGAATGAGCAAAGGAAGATTCTGTGATGTCACAGGCGATGCAGTCTGTGATGTCATCAACTGCAGAATTGTATGCAACACAATTCTGCATATTTGTCATTGCTTGCAATACCACTGACCAGTTCAGACGCCCGAAAAGCTCTTTCTGATCGACCCTTAGTTAGTTTACCAATCGACGACTTTAGTCACTCTATTTGAAGGAAAATGTCTCGACAAACACAAAGACTCAGCCAAAAACTGGCCGACCTGGAGGAGGAGCTGGAAGAGGTGATGTTCCAGTTACAAAAACAGGAGAAGCTCAAAGAAGAGTTTTTCGACCAGGCCTACAAGGCAAACACAGAACTTGCTAGGCTAAAGAGATACAGTGATCCAGAAGTCCTGAAAGCCGTGGCCACGGCTTCTCAGGCTCACCTTGATGTGAAAAACATGGACAGGGAGGAGCTGGAACAACAGTTTGAAGATTTGAAGGTGGCCAACATCCATAGCCTGGAAGCTATGATGGCCGAAATACATGCTGAGAAGGAGAAAAGTAAGGCCCTCCAAGAAGAACTTGACCAGCTTCATATTTCAAATGAAGAGCTGAAGAACAGATGCGACAAAGATGTTAAAAATCTAAAGCAGGAGGTGGAAATTTGCCAGCACAAGATTGAACAACAACAAATGGCTCTTTCGAAAGAAAAGAATGACAACATTATCCTAAAAATAAACTACGATGTGCTGCAGGAACAGTTTGAAAAACTTGATAGTGAGGAGAGACAATGTGACCTGGACAAGGTGGGAGCTGAGAACGCTGCCCTCCGTGAAAAGACTAATAAAGAAATTCAGTCCCTGAAAGATACCAAGAAGCATTTGAAGAAACAGCTGAATGATATCAAACTGTCATTCACTGATTTCAAATGCTGCTTTGAAATCAATGTTGCTGGACTGAAGCAAAGAATGGAAAAGCATCAGCAGGAGAAAGAGGCCATGTTAAAAAGAGAGCAAGGAACTCAGCAGCTTGTCAGCAACCTGAGAGCTGAAAATGACAAACTCTTCAAGGAAATGTCGAGAGACATTGTAATTGTGCAAAAACGGGAAAGGCAGACACAACATCAATTTGATCAGCTTCAGGTTTTATATGAAGAACTGGAGAATAAATATCAAACGGACATTATCCAGTTACAGCAGGAGGCTGAAATCTACCAGGAAAAGATACTGTGGGATAACATGGCGCTTTCAAAAGAAAAAACTCAAAATATGATGCATGAAAGAAAGCAGGCTGAAATGCAAAAACAGCTTGAAAATTTACACCACCAGATAAGCCAAGAGAGAAAAAGTTATCTGGAGACATTAGAGAAGGACAAGGCAATTATTGACGTTATGAGAGCGGAGAAAGAAGACACCAGAGAAGAGATGCAGAGCCTGAAGGACAAAGAACAGACTGTCCAGACTGAGCTGGAGAAGATAAAGGATCTGTTCAAGGAGCTCCAGAGTCAATACAAAAGCAGCGTCACTCTGTTGAAACGCCAAACGGACCAGTGTCAGCGGGAAATTAGTTGTTTCAGAAATGATTTGCACACAACCAAAGAAGACCCCCCGCTGCCCAACCCGCCGAAAGACCAGGAAAAAGATGTCAAACAAAAACATGCCCCAGTTTCGCAGGAGCAGGAGGAACTCCTGACAGAAAACTTACCGGGCTGTTCAACAGATCCAGACCTAACAGGAGAGAACAGGATCTCTAAAGAAAACACGCTGCAGGATTTGGACCATCTTGATTTTCAGACCACAGAGGATACTAAAGAGAAATCCAAATTGTCAATATGGAAAAGAGTAAAAAATATATTAGGATTAAAGAAATCCAAAAAGAAAAGAAAAGATTAATAGAAATAGAGAAGAATTTTTCCCGATTTACATATTTAGCTAAGAAAAAAAAACGTGTGCCGTGCGACGCTCCGTCAGGAGGAAATTTAAAAAGACAAAGTTTCTCTCCCTATTGACAAATGGATCCCTTCCCAACCCAACAGAAAAAACGTGGGCAGCGCGGTGGGCAGCGCGGTGGGTCTTCACAGAGACCATCTGTGTGGAGTTTGCATGGTCTCCTCGTATTTGCGTGGGTTTTCCCCGGGTGCTCCGGTTCCCCCCACGTCTCCTAAAACATGCAGGTCAGGTCAGTTGGTCACTTTAAATCGCCCCCAAAACAGTTTAAGAAACTCCAAACATGTTGAGTTTTATTGTTAAACTTGTGGAATTAATTCAGCCGAAAGTGACACATTTTCCCTCTGCTGGTTTTAGAGGCTCATTGCTGCAACACTCAGCTGAGTTTCTACAGCAACGTGTTGATTCAAGAATTACATTTTTTTTCTTTTAATATGAATGATTTCTGTTTATTTTCCTCACTGTACTTGTGCTGTTATGTTTTGTATGGAAGCCCGTTTCCGCCACCCTGTTAAAAAAATTATCTCAATATAATCATAATGAGATGGTATCTTAAAATAATAAGATAGTATCTCAAATTAATCATAGTATCTTAAAATAGAGAGTATCTCAATCATAATGAGGTCGTATCTCAATCATAATGAGGTCGTATCTCAATCATAATGAGGTCGTATCTCAATCATAATGAGGTCGTGTCTCAATCATAATGAGGTCGTGTCTCAATCATAATGAGGCCGTGTCTCAATCATAATGAGGCCGTGTCTCAATCATAATGAGGCCGTGTCTCAATCATAATGAGGCCGTGTCTCAATCATAATGAGGCCGTGTCTCAATCATAATGAGGCCGTGTCTCATCATAATGAGGCCGTGTCTCAATCATAATGAGGCCGTGTCTCATCATAATGAGGCCGTGTCTCAATCATAATGAGGCCGTGTCTCATCATAATGAGGTCGTGTCTCATCATAATGAGGTCGTGTCTCATCATAATGAGGTCGTGTCTCATCATAATGAGGCCGTGTCTCAATCATAATGAGGCCGTGTCTCAATCATAATGAGGCCGTGTCTCATCATAATGAGGCCGTGTCTCAATCATAATGAGGCAGTGTCTCATCATAATGAGGTCGTGTCTCATCATAATGAGGTAGTGTCTCATCACAATGAGGTAGTGTCTCATCACAATGAGGTAGTGTCTCATCACAATGAGGTAGTGTCTCATTATTTTATACAATCTGCCAACTTACTTTTTCTTACCAAAAGTAAGGAAATTTGTGATTGGAGGCTTAAGCCAATTTTTGTACATCATAATAAAAGTACTGTTTGAACATACTCTACTAAATAATTGGAACAGCATAACAAAACGTTAAAATAGCGCACTTTGTGATCATCTCATGGGTTTTCGTACAGGCACTTTCTGAGTCATCTATCTGTCACCATCAATGTTCCATCTTCGGTACGGACTCAGCTCCGTTCGCCGTTTTCCGTCGCTCCGCCTCCTTACGTAGCCTCTGAGGTTGTCATGGGCAACTGAGAAAGACGCTTTTCCAGTAGACCACACCATTTGAAGTAACGTCCGTATGACCCGCTAGATGATGATTAAATTCTTCTTTTGTGTTTACTGCAGAAAATCATCATTTTCTTTTGGCTTTTTAATAAAATTAATTAAACACTCTTCACTCCGTCAAACATTTACATGGTCAAACATTATGTTTGACCATGCAAAATGTAAACTTGATGATTTGAAACTTATATGTATCTCAGAAATTAATTTGACTGGCTTTAAATGTTTAAAAAAAGAAAACACATTTTTGTCTCTCAAAACTATTAATGTGCTTTACCATTATCAATTGTTTACATAAACCAGACAAATTTAGTTTCTACTTAGTTTTTGGTTGAACAAATTGACATTTCCTAGATATGGGCATAGTTTTATTCAAGAAGAGCGAATGACTAAAATTTACATATTTTATTTGCAGCTCACTCAGAATGCTCATCTTGCATTTTTGGCTCGAACCTAAATGTTCTAAATTATGTTTTGCAATCCAAGCCTTGCCTTTTTTGTGCCTTTTGTTGCCATTAGAACTGTTTCTCTTCAAAATCATTTAGCTGGCACCTTTGACTGAGCAAACAGAGAGCCCAATGAATCAGAAAAGTATATTATTTAGGTCACAGGAACACAGAGACAGGGTGCCCACGATTTCCCATAGTAAAAGAAAGATAGGAGCAGTGAAGTGAGGAAAGTAATGAGTGAGGAGGGAGAGTCAAGGTACTCTGAAAGTTTGAGTACCAATCAGCCTGATAAGAAGTGACAACCTTAGAGCCTCTGAGCTAAGATAACTGCAGTATGCTCTCTGTGTCTTTCCCTATCACAGCCACACACACGCACTCATGTGCACAACAAGATGTTGGCCCTTTGTGTCAGAGAGCCGACCGTCAGTGGGTGTTGCGCATGCGCTTCCTAAACACTGCTCCCTTTGCAGCTCAGAAAGTGCAATCTGTCAGGAAAGTAAAAAAAAAAAAGCATTATTTGATCAGGACTGTAAACAGCCAACCCAAGACTGATTATTTAATTTGTCATGACATCATCCCAGCAATTGATTGGTTTGAAATTGAACAAAGCAGAGTAAGACTTCAAAGACTTCAGCACTGCATTTTAACTTCAGTTTGAAGCTATTTCTTATACACTGCTGCACTACTGCAGTGTACGGCCTCATGTAAATGGCCATCTGTTATTCTGTTATGTGGATTGGAAGACGGTTCATCTTTGTCCCACTGCTCATGCTACGAGGTATTACTTGGTACTTGACAGAAGACCTTATCTGACCACTAAAAGCCAGAAAAGTTTGTTTCCTCCTACTATTGATCTCCTGACTTTTCTCCGGTTCAGCCACCCTTGTCCCCCAGGCTTCACTGTGTATAAAAAAAATAAAAAATAAATAAATAAAGCAGTCCTGCTTAGTGGTAATATCATTCATGCCGGCTTAATGCTTGTTGCTGTTAGTTTTCCTGCTGATTCCGAGTGTTTGCTTACTTGATTCTGCCAGCATGTCTCTGACAGAAAGCTTTGGAATCGCAGAGTGTTCAGAGCCTTACCGCTTTACCCTCCCAGCTTGCTGTTTCTACCTGTTTTGGATCTACATTTTCATCTCTTTGTCTTGTGATTTTGGATATATTGGGCTGTGATTGAACGGTATTGTGCTGCAGCATGATGCCAAGAGCGCCTGCTGCTCTCTGTTTCCCTGTCTGGCAGAAAAGCCCCATGACTGTATTGCATGAAAGTTATAAAAATAGCCTTATCTCAAACATCTTGAATGTAAGCAATCAAAATTTTGACAAGTTATTGTAGCCTCACAGAATGATAAATATGTCAAGTGTTCCTTTTTTTATATTTTCATAAAACGTGCAAAAACACACATGCACTCAGAGAGAAATCAATGGCTGTGAAAACTGTAAAAACCTTCAAATCACAATTGCACCTCATTTTGTTGCAAGTCAACACAATGAAGAGCATGAACAACATTTTTACTGCACTACATGTTGATGACGGCATCACTTTGTACAGGTTCTTCAGTGGAGACAGGGAAGCTGGTTGAAGCTGATTGGAAAATAAATTGGGTTAAATACAAGACAATCCTGGGAGAGTTTCAACAGAAGCTCCAGTCAAAGTCCAGACCTAAATCCAACCGAGACTGACTTAATTTCAAAAGAACAGTGGGCAATATATTTAAAGTCTTTAGAGGCTTGTCCCCATAAAGACTTGCAGAAGGTGCCACAGTAACAGCAAAAAGATAAAATACAAACACAGACCACACTTATATATGTTTATACTTTAGTACATTTTGAAAACAATATTTGTTTAAATTCTAAACAAACATGTGGTCTCTCACTTTAAAATCTCAATACACAAAACATGAAAAATATCCGTGGATGTGAACATTATTGCAAGGCTGTGAGTTTCTCCCACAAATTACTTCCTCATGTACCTATAACATTTAAGCTATTGAAAAATGCATAGCTGCACCTTTTTAATGTTTCACACTAACGCCTAAAACTCTGGTTGTCTTAAAATGCAGAAACAGCAAAAGCTTTGATCAAGAAATAAATTTGCAATCTTACTCAGCTACGCAGGTGCAATGACGACTGATAACAAATCAACATTTTTTTCCAGGAACATCCGCAGTTTATGCAGCTTTTCAGAAACTCTTTCATTTCCTTTTCACTAATGAGTATTCTCATACCTCCTAAAGTAGCAGCTTCTGTTTATCTAGACTCAATATAATTGTCTAATGGCATGCATGGCCATGGAGTCTTTTGTAAAGTTGTTGGATGAGGGCCCCATTTAGTCAACCCTGACTGACATAGTTCAGCCCTTTTGTTTTGTGGAATCAGCATGTTAAACATCTATAAAAAAAAAAAAAAAAAAAAAAAAAACATTTTTTTCCAGTTGGAGATTTGATAGTTCCTTATGAGGTTAACTAACCCACCAAAACACATTGGTAACACATTATTCTACTGTTTTTCCTCCAAACAGTGTATAGTATATGCACCGATTTTTGTAATCAAAACAATGTGTCAGGGGTAAAACTGTTTTGCCTGCTAGCTGTGTTATTTTTCACAATGTCCAACATGATGTATTTTGAAAACAAAATATTGGCATGCAATTTTGCAAATAGTGTTCTGACAAAGTTTAAGCAATTGCTTGAATTAAGCTTTTTAAATATACGCATTAGCAGTGATTACATTTTGAATTTCTTTTTGTAATTTTGCATATCTCCTTGAATCTGAGGCTCATTCTGCAATGCAAATCTGATAAAAGGGCTTTGACACAGCTTTAAGGGTGTATAGGTCTACTGTTTTATGCTGCACAGCCAGATGCAAAATGAGAGATTATGATAAAGTGATGAAAACTACTGTTACTGCGCATTTTGTGCTCAGTGTAAAGGCTCCCTGACAGAACAACACTATTTTTTTCATAGAAGTAAAGTGCTGTCAAAAGCAGTCAAAAGCCCTATTTTTAACACAGTCCTACTCAAAGTAAAGTGTTTTGCTTTTAGTGGCACCTGACAAAGAAAGGTTCAGCTTTCAGTGGAGATGCAAAGTGTGAAAAAGATTTGTGTTTCCAGCTTTTAGAAGGAGAGGACAAATTTACAGTATGCTTAGTAATCAAGACATTTCATGATTAAATACAATTTCTGATTTCTGCATTTGTGAAAAAGATCCCACGTTAGATAAATCATGTCTCAAAGAGGCTCTAACGTGTTACGAATTCTAAAAAGACCAGTAATGTTTATGTTAAACTCATAATGGTGTCAATAAGAAGTCATAAGCAGCTTTGGGATGACTGACTTTTTCCCCTTTGTAGCTCTACATTTGTTGACTGTCAGTTTCTTTCTTTATGCATTGTGAGGAGGAGTGTAAAATGCTGTCAGAAATATAAATTGTAATGATAGCACCTGTGTTGTCAGTGATCTGTCTTTGCCAGATTCCCTCTTTCTTCTTCCCCACATTTACATGCCTCTCTGCACCCTGTTTACCCTCAACTCCTGGCGGATTATTTTCCCTTCAATATATTTGCATAGATTTTATTTTTTCTTTCGAGTTCATTACTCATCATGAGTTCATCTTTGCTGGATCCGCTCGCCAGTTCTCGCTCGCTGACTGGCAGCAGCAGAAAATACTCAGTAAGGGCTGTTAGATTTTAAGTGCTGCATGACAGGTGCACTGCATTGTGTGATAGGAAGTGTAGAATTGAGCTGTTGTACACAGCGTACATTGCTGAAAGAAAGCATACCCCCCCCCCCTTACAGATTTCTGGAGGTTTTTTTTATTGTAAAACTTGAATATTTCATATTATCCAGCATTTTTAAATATTGTATAAATCGTTAGCAAATAAAGAAAACGATTTTCCATCCGTGGAAGCAACCTTGCAAGATTTTAAAATCACTGTGGAGGAAGGTTTATTTAGCTCAATTAAAAGCATTTCAAGCATTATTTGGTTGTTTAAAATTATTGGTCACTGCATTTCAATTTAATTTAATTTGGGCTTTGAATAGGCTACATTAAAGCGCTTTTGAAGTAATCCTGGTGCAGTGGCTACTTTTAGGAAGATTAACCACTGTGCCATGCTTTTGCCATTTATGGATAATCACAGTGTTTACAGAAAACCCAAAGCCTTAGAAATAACTTTGTCAATCCTTTCCAGACATGAGTCATTCTTCTCATCTGTTGATGAATTTCTTTAGATACAACATTTTTTAATATAATTTTTAGGTTACTTTATGTTCTATTCAAGGGTTTAGAGATTAGGTAATAATCTGGCTATGGTATGGTGAGTGAAATTGACATAAATTCTCTAAACAGTGTGGTTTATTTTGTTCAGTTAAATATTTTATTTAACTGGTGACGGTCAATGGCTGAGTACTTTTCACACAGTCAGTATGGTTTCAGAAGAAAAGTGGCTTTTGTTTTTACTGTTATTTTTTATTTTTTTTGGTTTTAAAAGATTTTTACGTTTGAGTGTGACAATACAGAAGGAATGTGTAAGGGGAAAAAACACTTTTTCACAGAACTGTGTATGCACTTGTATTTGAAGAGCCTTGGTGGGAATTGCCTTTTATTTGATCTCTTTAGGGATTGTTGTTCTTACCTAGTAAAATATGTATTTATTTTATCTAGGCATCCCATTACATATCGTAGCATATTGCAGTATTATAGCCTGACCACAAACAGACACAGATGGAGCATGTGTGCAGATAAAGAAAACATACATACAGAGAGGTAAAAAAAAAAAAAAAAAAAAACAACTGCCAAATATTGATTTTTAAATTGTGCAATTATTTTTTTTGACTTTGTTATAATTCCTTTTTATCTGTGAGAAATGAAGAGCTATTACGCTGTACGTTGCTGCAGGGCAGAAATTTCCCAGGTACTTTTGAACAAATTAGATAGACATAGCTCCAGAAATATTACACATCCTTCATAATATATTTTTTTTCCTCATTTAAAACTTGCATGTACTTTATTGGTATTATATGTGATAACTCAACGCAGGTAATTGTGAGGTGAAAGGAAATGTTGTTTATTATTTTTCAATGCTTTCAGCAAATCTTATAAAAAAAACATATTTTACGATCAGTTTGGAGTAATCAGTAAAAAAAAGAATTTGATTATTTTCATGTGTATAATTGTAACCTGCACAGAGTGCATGGATAAAATCATTGTGCAAAATAGTTCAATTGTCATTGCACAAAGCTCACAAAGCTTTCCCTTGCTACTGCAAGGGAAAAGGTAGCAAGTAGCAGTAGCAAAAAGCCACTGCTATTTGCTACTGCTCCAAAGCTGAATAAATTACTGAAAGTAAGACTTTGAGTGATGGCAGAGCTGTAGAAACTTCCCTTATATATACAGGATATTTGTACAGGGAAACTTTTGTGGAAATTGTGCAAATTTGATGAGACCGTTGTGACAAGATTAGTCATGAAAGCAGCATGTGTCCTGCACTAAGAGCTCACTGACGAAACAAAATGACAAAATTAAATACATTTTTCAAGCTGTGATGAAATGGAACAAAAACAGGAGAATATGTGCATTAGCATTCACAATGTTTTTAGAAGAACTGTGTGCAAACAGTGTTTTTTTGTTTGGCGCTCGCAACTTCAACCCATCTTGTGGGCATGCCAACCAAAGTACTCTGGAGGAGCGGCAAAGGTTGATCTTCTTCCCTCACAAATTACATTTTCAATGTTACATTGCATTACTTGAACCAATAAACAAATCATTAGGAAAACTAAAGCCTTCATGGCTGATACCTCTCATCCTTTACATGCTGAGTTCCAGTTTCTGCCTTCTGGCATCAGACTCAGACTTCCAAGTATAAAAAGCAACAGGTACAAGCATTCTTTATTTCCTACAGCAACATCTATTTTTAATGCAGGACAAGGTAAAGGGACTTGCACCGGATTTGGTGTTTGTGGTAACTGTCAGTCAATGATGAAATACACTGCTGTGCTTTTTCCATTCTGTATTTCTTGTCCTTTAGGTATGTTTGTTTTTTATTTTTTAATCTTTGATACTTTGTCTTTTAATTCTTTGTACTTGTGGTAACATCAATTGCCCATTTGGGGTACAAATATATGAATCTGAACCTGCACCTGTATCAACTAATTAAGTTACGCTCTATGTAAATACACAGACACATTTTTTCTAAATTTCAAATTACCTTCTCTGTAGTAGCTGATTTATTGATGTAGTAAACATTAGATCTGTAAACTTTAATGTTCTGCTTTGTTTCATTACCAGAATAAGACAAATCCCCTCAATGTGACCCCACCTATCCAAGCTGTGGACCAGGACAGAAACATTCAACCTCCATCGGACAGACCTGGGATCCTGTACTCCATCCTAATTGGTAGGTTGAACTTTTGTGAGCTCAGATTTGTTCCATGAGGGGACTACGATAGAGTTTCACTTTTTCTCAGTACTTTTAACAGGCAAGGCTAATAACATAATAAAATTGTTGGCTTAATGAAAAGTAGGTGTGATACATGCTTTCAAGTTATTTCCAAAATGCACTGTTAGCTTCATTGGAACACACACTCCAAATTGTAGAATATGAATGTATTTTATAGAAAACAAATGTTGCACAAGAACATTTGTTGATTAAGAAATCAATTGTTTTGAATTTTATCTTTGTGATTTGAACAAAGTCCCTGTAGAATAACAGGGAATGATCAGATCTCTGACTGCATTGTCTCTCTTCCCGGTTTTTTGATTTAAAGAGGTGTAGCAAAAGCAAAGGAGGTGGCTAAATAGTGCTTACAAACTGGCCACCAGAGATCCTTCCTGCCCATAGCATCATCATCCACAACTCTTTGCAGATACTTGAATTATATGAGTAACAACAATATTTAATATTCCTTTAGAATTGATATGATGTATTTTTAAATGAATTTAAATAGAATTTTTGGCGCAGTCATTTAAATGTTAGAGTCAACACGTATCTATAATGGAAATAAATTACAAGGCTCTCAAGACGGAAAACAATAGCTCACATTAAGGCCAGAGAGAGAGAATGTTTTGGTAAATGTGTTAGGATTAGAAAATAAATGTAACTGCAATATGAAGAAGCTCAGATTTTCTAACAGACTTTGAAAAAGGACAAAATAAATCAGTTCCTACTTTGTAATGCCTACAATTTATAATTCAAAATACCAGTTATTTTTCTGGTCAATTACAAAAACTAGTATTTAAATTAAATGTTGCTTTAGTTCCATCACAACACACTCAAGCATGAGAATAAAATGCTCTTTGGACTGAAAAACTAACACTTGGGATACTATAAAAGTCTGATGGTAATATTACATAACATTTACATCCCATTAAACCCATTTTGTGTGTTGACTGTACATATTGATTTTCACTGCATGTCTCAGTTCTTCCTTTGCTGAATTTAAGAGGAAACTTAAAGTATGCATGTTTTTTTTATAATTCTGAAAACAAGGAGTCAGTCATTGTGAAATTATGCAAGTATGATAACCTTACATAATTTCTAAATACTGTCCCTACCACTGTTACTGTTATGACTGTAGACTTATTGTAATACAAATGGTTTTGCACTACACCCACCCACACCTCCTCCACCTCCATAATAAAGCTGTGAAACAACAACTTTAAAATTACCTTAAAATGTATATACAGGGAGTTTTGGATTTTGTTGCTGTTGTTTTTACCTTACCCATCCTCCTCCTCACTCTGCATGGTGACAAAATGATCCTTGATTCTTTCATTGGCTGCTGATGTTTTCTTGTTAAGACAAGTTTTTTGACCATTTGCCATTTTTTGACCTGTCAAGATCATCACGCAACTGCATTGCTTGAAAGACGAGTTGTCTTTTCATTCCCATTTTGAAAACTGGATGGGTTGGATGGGCCTCTGTGCCAGGTCATATTTAAATCTCAATGGAAAACAGTGAGGTCTGCATTACAAACGAAAAGTTTAAAGCTATTCTCATAACCTAAATTTACTAAAATATGAATGTAAAAACAAGAAAATGACTTTCTAAAGAAGAGGTTCAATTCAATTAAAAAATACTTTGTTAATCCTAAAGGGAAATTAAATGTTATCCCATGTCATCCAAATTTCATCTTCTGTAGCAGTCAGTCTTATTGCAGATCTGAAAGCGCTCTGTTGTTGTTGTACAACAGTTGCTTGAAGAGGATTCACAGGGTTGTCCATAATGTCCTTTATTTTATAAAAAAAATCCTTTTTCACACAATCATCTCCAGAAGTTTCAGTTTTCACCTTAATCCTGATCCCACATAAGAAGGTGACACCCCAGGCATCGATATCTGTCTGGGCTGATATTACCCAGACAGATATCAGCCCAGATCTGCAACATTCAGAATTAATACAACAAATAATCTGTAGGGGTCACTTGAAGAGAATATTGAAGTGATCTAAAATCTGGCAGATTTTGAGAAATATGATGCAGCATAGAAGGGACATACTGCTAAGTTAAAATGTGTCTTACTGTTGACCTTTTGCAATAAAAAACTGGGTGCCTAAGTTAAATCCTGGGGTGTTTTAAAAGAGTATTGGTTTAGCAATGTACATATTTTTGCAACTCTTAATGTGCTACATTTATCTCCTGAGAAAAGAGTTTGTTTGTTTGTTTTTGCTGTATGTTCAAAATGTCATTTTAAAAGTGGAAAAAGTTTTGCAATTATTTCTGATGGACTACTTTTTTAGATCACACAAGGCTGGTTTATTCAACAGGCTGTTAACACTTTTGAGATCAGCTTTATTACAATTTATCTGCTGCTTAGTTTGCACATAAACACTTGGAGGCTGATAGGTTTTGTTAGATAATCCGCCTTATCTGAACTGAAAGACCTTGCAATCTAATCTTCTCAAGATATTTAATGTAAATATGTAATTAAATGATTTAAGACAAAAGAATACAAGAATTAAAACACTTAGTGTAGAGAATGTTCTTACTCAGGCTAACGTACAAAAGCTCCAAGCTAACATAATTTTAATATTTTTAACTACTGCAATACATTACTTTTGCCTAAAGCCTCAATCGATAAATCTTTGACTTCACTTGAAATGGTCAGGATTAGATTTTTGTTCTACATTTCTTTTAATAAAACAGTAACTAAGGCAAGACAAACAGCATGCATCTGAGAACCCAGTCCGCCCAAATCAATGTGTGCTAAAAAAAGAAGTAACACACATTCATAGAGATGCACAGGAGGGATATATAATTGTGCACATGTGGCTGTGTTGGTTCTCTTCTTATGAGAACTTGATTTCCCCACAGAACAATGCCGCATTCAAAGCGTCATATATGAATGTGAGTTGTGCGGGCTTATCCCCTCCCATCGAAGGCCAAGATGAGAGAACGGGGAGGATTAGTCATGCCACCCTCCCTCCCTCACTCCTTCCTTCACTTTCCCCCATGACACTCCAAACATACATATACACTGCTCAAAAAAATAAAGGGAACACTCAAATAACACATCCTAGATGGACAGTTTGATTTCACAGATGTTTGATTTACTTGGAGTTATATTGTGTTGTTTAAGTGTTCCCTTTATTTTTTTGAGCAGTATATTTTCTCCACCTCTCCCGTTCTCACTCACTGATGGTTTCCTACGTTCTAATTTTTGTTTGCTCTTTTATTTCCCCAGGCAAACCAGCATCCTATGCAGAATATTTCAGCTTAAACAGAACCACAGCAGAACTCGTGCTGCTTAAACCCATTGACAGGGAGCTCTACCGCAGATTTGATCTGGTTATCAAGGTAAGAACACCACCATTGTCACAGATTGCCTTTCTAAAGTTCTCCTTTTCCTTCCAAAAACACCAAACATCCTTGGCCTTAGCATTCATATTCTAATACCTTTCAGTCCCAAAATATGCTCAACCTTTTAATAAACAACTCTTACTCTGCTTCTATTAATACTATAATTTTCTCATTAGATTATTTGCCTGACAAAAAGTAGATTAACATGGACATTTTAATTTGCAGAATGTTCATCATCAAATGTATTCCGATTTGACAAGTTTGTCTTTTTTTTTTGTTTGTTGAGCCTGTGATGGAAATAAACCACAAAATATTGATGGACTTCTCATCTGTTAAAGCTTCAAATAAAGTTTGTATTCAGTAATATTCTTCTGCTGGAATCAAAGATGAGATTCCAGACGAAGTCTGTTGGGATAACACCCTAACTAATATCTGAAAGGAACAGAAAAAATAAGTGGTTCCAGAAGGAATTCAAACACCCCTGCCTTTTACCCTCTTTATAGTCTTGCTAAATGATTTCAAGCTGAGGAATTTAAAAATATATATATATGTCAAAACGCGCTTAATAGAGGGCTTTTAAAATTTCCTGATTTTCATTGTATTGCATTTTGTATTTCTCAATTGACTTCTGCAGTCTCAGTGTGTCTTACTAAACTCGGGATGAAGATACAGAATTTTTCTCTGTAAGCATTAGTTGTAATATAATAAATGACTTCCTTTGCTGGTTAAAGTTATCAGAGAACACAGAGCACAAGATTTGAGGAAGAATACAAAACATCCTCATAACTAATTAATCAGTTTAGTTCTTTACAGGCTGGAAGACCATGTGTTACATGGGTTCCAATGTATTATTTGTTTATCACTGTTTCTTTAAAATTTATTTCTTTATCTTAATTAATGTTATTTCTTGTCTTTGTGGTGTTACGAAAGAGTACAAAGTGTCTGTGCAGTGTAGTATCTCTGTACAAGGCAGATTTCTTCCAAGTGAGACAAATAGATAGTTTGACTTTGAAACTCAACAAGTTGGACAAATGCATCCTGTTCACTTTATGGATGACTGAATTGTTTTTCAGTGTCCCTAAATTAAATTACAGATTGCTTTGTAATGCTTCTAAATCTTAGAATTCATTAAATAGATCGAAGTAAGCTGGAATGCTAATAATTTGATATGAAACCTTCTTTATCCCGTCTTCCTATTACAGAGATGCTCCAAATTTTGTACTGCCTTGACCTGTCAGTAACCCTTTAATAGATAATTAAAATGTTGTAATATTCGGATCAGACACAATATTAACTTGTCTAATTAAGAGTATTGGTCAGTAAAAAATAGGAGGTTTTACAGTTTAACACAAGAAAATGAGAACTGAGTCTGTTCTGTCTGGAAATGAACATGAACTGCAGTCTCCATATGTATTGCTGAAAGAAAATTGATCCTTAACTTGAAAATTTCCAGGAGTCTTCCAGCATGTTAGAGCTCAAGCATAATTGCAGTTTTAACATTTTCCAACACATCTCAATCTGTTGTGGGTTTTTAAAACAGCTTTTAACATTACTGTGTCACTGATTTTAAAAATGATGTTCTTCCTTCATTCACGACTTCCATTCTAAAGAGTATTATTCTTAGACGTGTAAGTAGTGTACTGAGGAGTGTATATTTTCACAACTAGGTGAAACTCCATCACAGGGTTATGTTTGATATAAACAGCTATTTTCATAACTACTGAAGGTAACAAAATTACATTATTATGTTATGAAATGGCACTATGTGCTTAGAAAATATACAATACCGTCTCTTGAGCAAAAGTTGTCTTGTTTAATGGCAGCCTTAAAATAGAAAGGGAAATGACAGCCCTGCTGGGATTTGCATTAGGATTCCAATTTCACATGGAAAATGTTTGTTTTTGCCTCCTAGATTCCACATATATCACTCTATAAATATGACTCCCAAAAAACAGAGGACAAAGGATACACTTGGAAAGGATTAACAGCTTAATTCATAAATGGACCCAATTTACTAAATTGCAGAATACAAACAAAAAGTGGTCTATAAATTCTACATCTGCTAAAGGCAACTTAATGGTGTCTTTAATCCAAACACTACATATAATATTTGTAAAAATAGATTTTTGTTCTGTCTTCCTGAGGTTCTAGAGGAGCTTTGCAAAGCCACCAGACTGTGCAGAAGTTCAAGCACTAGAAAGTAGTCTGGCTGTGCCAATTATTTGAGCTATAGATCAAAAATCAGCCAGGCTTGTTTAAATGTCTTTAAACAAATAACAGTTATCTGGTGGGCATTGAGCCCAGGATGGAGTGAAAGTGCTCCTGTTGAATAAATCCAGGATGGGAATCTTGTGTAGGTTGAACAAATGCCTACAGATTTGTTATAAATCACTCCATCTAATCTTAGTTATGAATAAAATGGGTTAAACTAGTTGAATAATAAAAAGACATTCTTGAAAGTAGCAAAGTGCAATAAATAGGCTCTGAGGTTGTTTTTATTTTTGTTCTGGCAGTAAGGACTTTATTCTTTATTATTACTTTTATTCTGACAGTAGAAGGGGAGTCTGCTAAGAAAAGCATGCTGCGAGCTGACAGCATGGCATAAAACCTGGCTTCCCAGCTTTGTTTAGTCATGGAAATATATATATATATATTTTTTACATTAAGAATCATCAAAGTAATTATGATTGATTGAATTGTGAAACTGTTGTTGTCATTATTTGTGGTATTCGGAGGATTAAAAATAAACAGAAAACATACGAGCAGCTTTCATCTTGGGACTGAGATCAGAATATATTATGTTGTTTTCACATCTCTGCGAAAATGCCAATTTTTGTGACGTAAAGAAGAGATAAAGATACATAAATTGTGCAATGTCAAGCTTAATGAATAAGTACCTCTTTATCTTCAGCTTTCTAGCGAGAGTCTCATAGTTTTCTGCCAGTGTTTGTTGGTGTTTGGGATATTTCATAATTTCCTCCACTTTGACTGAAATCCCAGTTTCCTAATGCTCCCACCAACCTCATTTTATACACGTATGTTTTGTACTTTAAAGAGATTCCAAATGGAGGTAGGTTTTTGGGTATCTCCTTGACCAGTTCTTGCACATTTGTTCTTCAAATTTAGAGCGACGAACACTCTCGAAAATGACACGGTTTAAACAATTTTCTTACTTTATAAGGTGTTGCTGTGTTACATTATCTTTTTTGTTTGTTTTTCATTTGTGTTACACAGGTAATATGTCACTTAAAGCAGCAACAAGTTCTGAAATAATAAATTGTTTACATCACAAAGTCATTAATCTGAACCAGTGTGTGAACAATATTTATATCCACTCTGTCACACAAATTTATGACTCCTTAACATTACCCTGCTTTGCATTTTTGTTTCAGTCATAATTGCTGTACCATATTGAAAGCACGGCAACTTCCTTCACCAACACATCAAATTGATAGAGAAAAAAAAAAAAAAAAAAAAAAACATTGGCCCTGAAAATATAATTTCCATCTGAACATAAGAGAAAACATTTCAAGTTTGAAATGCTTTCTAATATCACAGAGAGTACCTAGAGTACTCATCTTATAAATATTTCAGCTTTGACTGAAAGGATTCAAACGGATACCAATTCAGACAGAAGGTCTGATGATCTTCTGTTTTCCTGCTGTGTTGATGTTAGCCTTTTTAGATTGGTTTTAATCTATCTAAGGGATGCAAATTGCGTCAGGAGACTAAAGAACTCAAAAAAGACAACATTTTCAGATTTGTTTTTGCAGTAATAGGGTCGAATATTATGAGCATGGGCGGACCGAGGAAAACGTTAAGTTTTAATGAGACTAACAGCTCCAAAGTAAAAAAGTAAGTTTTACCTTGAATACATTTTGTCCAAACTTCTCTCTTTGTACTGGTTTAAAAGAAAAAATCCAAAGCCATTAATTTGCATACTCTCTTACCACAGATCATTTGCTTATAAAATGACAGCGACACAAGTATTTACTCAACTTAAAAAAAGTTGTGATTTTATACAACTTCCTCCTTATTAATTCCTCATTAAAGTACATCCCAGGTTAATCTATTCTTGCTACTTAAAATTGTCCAGATGGGTTGCACTGCATTTGGGTTTCCTAATTGGTCGGTAACAGGAAGTCTGCAACAAAACAAAACTGTTGCATTCTGCCCTGTCTCTAGGCGGAGCAGGACAATGGTCACCCCCTGCCAGCGTTTGCCAACCTTCAAATCGAAGTTCTGGATGAAAACAACCAAGCACCGTACTTTTTGGAGTCTGGTTACCATGGATACATCAGTGAGGCTTCACCAGTCGGAACCACTGTCGCTACCAACGTCACTCTATCCACTCCCCTCACTATAATAGCTTTGGATAATGACGTGGAGGAGGTAAGCATATTCTTTAGTTTTTGCAAGCCTTTAACACGTGCAGTATTATAACAATACATTATTTATAGTTATGGCGCAGTCTTCACAGCTCTTGAATTTTCTTACATTTTGGTATAACAATAAACATTTATCATTTTGAAGGTTATGGTCATACCCTTCAATGTTCAGCTGTTTTTATACTGAAATTAAAGTGTGCACAGAGGCTCGTGCTCTCTGTTGATAAGTGACTTCAAACAGTTTGCTTGACTAAATTGCTTGTATTGCAATTTATTTAGGGGAGTTGGTAAAGGAGGCTCAATAGATGCTACACTCAAGATTCTGCTTTTAATATGATCAAATGTTAAAAATCGGCAGTTCATAATACATTGCACTATATATTTTTCTGAAGAGTTTATTGTATAGTTTGTTTTTTATGCTTTTGTTGTAGCTGAAACCCAATCAGATGCCTGTAGGTATCATTTGAGTTGTGTTTTAACTCTATTTCCTTTCTCTTAATTTTCAACTAGCAATGTGGACAAGGACACCAAACATTTACTCAAAATGTTAATATTCATTAAACAATGTCTATGGTGTTTTACTGTACATATGGTGTGCTTCTAGGTAACATTTTCTATTGGTCACCTGATTGAAACCTGTGCAGTGAGATCTAGCAGATCCTTTGTAACTTCTATGCAAGCTAAAAAGAATCCTAATTTGAAATAGTGAGAAAATTTTAAGTAAGATAATAAAACTTTTTCATGTTAGTTCAACAGAGTCTAAGCCAGAATATGTACAGTCTACAGTCAGAATTACAATTTTGCTGTTCTGGTTTTAAGAGGCCCTTTGGCTCTTTGCTTCCTTATGTCTCAAAGCTAAAAAACTCCCTTGGGCATTGGTATATAATAACATAAGCATTTATAATAACATGTTGAAAGCATCTCCATGCAGGCATGAGAATGACTCTAACATATTTAAGTGCCCACCTCTTTCCTGCTTTTCTCCCCACTGAATCTCAGCTTTGTGCTTTGCTTGCAGTGTTTGAAGTGCCCTATCTAAAGTGCCAGTGAATCTGACCGTAAAACCGTTTGGCTCTTTAAATTACCTCCCAGTAATAATTGAGATTTTACAGTGCCGCAATATTGTTATCGCCGACGCATCCCCGACAGCTGAGTTTGTTTAAGATGTAGTGAAGACATTTTGACAAAAACAAGCTTTGGTTCATTGCTATCTAAAGGTCTCCCCCCAGCAGGGATTGGTGTTTAGGAAGGATAATGTGTCAGGGTGTGATTTTTAGTTTAAGGCAATTGATAAACAACTGGTTATTTTTAGAATTCCCAACCCTGGTCTTTCCCTCTGCAACAGGCACCAACAATGATGATTCGTCCTAATAGCTTTTATGCACTGTCTATCACTTTTATTTATGTTCTTGCATGCTAATGTACGTTCCGGTGTGTTACTGTTTAAATGTGTGTATGCATGTGTGTGTTCATGCTTATTTATGGCTCAATATCCACAACAGCAACATCGACTAGATTATCAGGCCCCCTACCCTGCTGAGCCAGCCTTATCTGGAATGAGACAAGCTCTCTCTCTTTCTCTCTTGCTCGCTCGCTCGCTCTCACCCTCTCTCTCTTTCTAACACAGAAACACACACACTCATATATAAGCACACAAACAAGAGATGGCTGTTTGGAAATGCCAGAGCAGGCCATAGATGAGAATTGCCTCTTCATCATTGAGTGCGGCGTGCTTGTGCAGACATTTACAATTCGAAGTTAGGAAAGTTTTAATGACTGGAAATCAATTGAGATTTTTTTTCTTTTCAGAATTTTCTGTCAAAGCCAAATACCTTTTTTTCCCCCTTCTTGTTTTACTTTTAGTTATTTCTCCTGCAGATGTTCTTGTGCTTAGGTAGGGCATTGACCTTTGTTCTGAAAGACTTTTATTAGCACAATATGGAACACCTGGTGATTCCTTAAGTTATTTAAAGCTTGACTTCCAACAAACTTGCCTCTGCTCCCTCTGCAGGTGTGCTGTCATGTTTTGTTTCATAATTAGATTTAGAAAGCATCAAAGCACACACTGTAAAGGCTTTAGAAAAGTCTCACTTATTATCAGCTTGTCGATTTCACACAGCAGGACACCTAAACAAATATTGTGGGTGTTCTCCTAGAAAATTAGTCAGTAATCTTAAATTAAGTAATTATTAAAGACTCATAGTAGTTATTAATTTGCTCAAAGGCTCCAACATAAAGTACCATGTCACATGTAAAAGTTCTGAAAGAATCATTCATTAGAGTTTCAAACTGTGAGACCTGGAACATGTAACACAACTAAACATTTGACTCAAAATTAAAAAGTTTAACCCATTTAGAGCATTATTATACATATGGGTTTGTTACATTCTATGTTCTGGACAGGTCACCAGTCTGTTACAAGGGAATATAGAAACAGAGAAGGGCAAGCTACTGTGCTTACATAAACATCTACAAGAGCAATTTGTAATAGCCATGCTTTTGGACAGTGGGAGGAAATCAGAGTACCTGGAAAGGACTCTTGCAAACAGAGGGTATGCAAACTCCATAGACCACAGACTGGGATTTAAACCTGGGATCTTCTTTTTGCAAGGCTAGTGCAACGAACTGCAACACTGTGCTGCTTATGAAAAGGTCCCAATGCCAAAAGCACTGAAAATACCATAGTTTACAGAATTTCATGTCCAGAGTGACCAGATTAGATTTGACCAGTCCTAGGTTTTCAGATTTCTAACCAGGGGTGATCTGTTACATTTCAAAAACATGAAATAACCCTTTAGTTTAGGGCCATTCTAGAGATTTGAAGCAGATTACTTTAGAAATGGTAAACCAGCAAAATCATTGACACCTTATCAGGATTGTTTTTTTCCTACAGAGCAGCAAAGATTCTGCCAGATAAAGGATTTAAAAGAAACAGCTTCCTCAGTGCCAACCTGTTAAGCAGTTTTTATTACCTAATTATATAAACCCAACATAACTCAAGAACTACTTTTTCCTTCTTCCTTCAAAATTAGTTGTGGACATAGATATGTCAAAGTGTTTAGCCTGAAACACTCACCCTCTTCTCAAGGACACATCATATTAGTTTGAATTTGCTTTACTAGGCAGTGAAACACTCCCAGCCACTTGACATCAACAGACCTCACTTTAACAAGATCTCGTGGCAAAATCTCATGCTTCAACATTTTGCATGTTTTCTTAAACTTCTGTCAAGGATCTATCAAGATTGAATAAGTCTCTTTGAGTTTCTCGTTGTGTAATACACCTTCATTGTGTGAAATACCTCTTATTGTCTTTTACAGGCCCGGGATCCACAGCTGCACTTTTCTCTGGACAGTTATTCTCATGTTTTTTCTATATCAGCTACTGGAATAAGAAGATATCTCACACTGTTGCAGCCTGTAGACAGAGAAACACAAGACTCCTATACATTCACGGTAATATGCAGGCTCAATATCTGTGTGTGTGTGTGTTATTGTAAACAGGAAAACTACTTGCATCAGGGGAAGTAGGGACAGAAAACTTGCAGTGTTGAAAAGGCAGTTTTATCTGAAAGAATATTGGAACTGGAAGCAAAATTAGGAGGGAGTTGTGCAAAATTGCAGAGCAATGGCAAAAAAAGAAGGTGGGTAGACAAAGAGCATAATCATTTTTACAAACCATTAAAGAAAGTGTTGCAGAAAAGCATGGTGTGGAAAAAAAAATCATTAAGATTCAAGTGTTGTGAAGGAGGAGGTTGCACACAACACAAGCAATACATTTAACATAAAGGGAGGAGTGAGAGAAGAACAAGAATGACAAAAAGAAAAATGCTGGATTAACTCTGCTTTGTGCCTTTGTTTTTATGAAGCATAATCCAGAAAACATTCCCCTCCTCTGCTTTTTGTGCCCATCTTAGTAAATAAGTTGACATTAATATTTTTCGTCTGTTTATCACTTGCTTATGAATTCAACAGCAAAAACATTTTCTTTGTGACTGGATGGCAGTCAAAAACAAACCTTTATGGTAAAAAACAAAAACATACTTTGTAACATACATACATTTTTTTTTTGAAGCTTTAGATCCAGGATGGCTCCAGATATGACCCAGGTTTCATACAAATAAACCAGGCCTAGGTCTAAAATTTTAGAATTTTTTTGTACAGACCCAAAACATGAGATTGGACAAATTTATCTAAAAACACCATAAAATTCATCTGGTTTAAGGAATCGGTAAGTTTTTGCCATCAGCTGTTAGACAAAAATAATTGGGGTATGTCTCAAATCAAACGTGACATAATTTGAGGGTTATACCAGGGGATTTATTTTGTGGAATTCAATGACAAGTCGTTCAGAGTTTTTTTGACATAGGATTCTGTTGAAAGGTTTTTACCTCTCAATATCTTATCTCTCATGAGGAATGTCTTCAGTTTGATGAGATGGAGTGTAATTTACCAGCAAAGAACTTAACAGCATGGAATGAGCAGTCCAGTTCCAAACACAAAGGCAAAAATAGTAGAGATGGTAATTAAAGAATTTGATTTTTATTTACCCCAAAACATAAAAGATTTGAATTTAGGTAGGCTTCAAAAAGAGGTCGGCCAAAAATAACTAGACTCAAAGTACCTAAAGAAACCTCCCATAACCCAAAGCAGTGTTTGGGTTTAGGCTCAAGTTGGTGAGGACTACAGCCAACCACCAACCGGGTGGTTGCCATGGAGACTTTGGATGCTTACACTGTGGGGGAGTTACCATGTTCCCTTATGGCTGAGCCATCAAGAGATTGCATTGCTGCTCCAATCCAGTGCCGTTTCATCTCTCAGAATCTAAAGGAAGATATCGTCCACAGGATTTCATTATAGAGGCCTTTAGTTATTTAAAATGATATCCAATGTAGTCTGCAATATACAATAAGGAGAGAACACATTTAGCCCATTTCCATTTGAAGTATATTTTTCATGTTGGAAGATCGTTTCTCTATATACCATGACCATATTGCTGGTCGAGAAAATGTATTTCTTTAATAGAAGGGAAATTGCTGCAAGAGTTATCTGCTGTAGGACCAATATTGAGGGGCCATAAACCATCAACAGAACTCAATTTCAAATCATCAACACTCCCTCCCTTTAAGCATAGAATACAATGATTATACTCTTGTTGAAATAGCATAGCAGCACCTTCTTGCTGGGTCATATGCCTGACAAGACAGAACCCGCATAAGACTTTTTTATTGTGTATACTTATCTCCATTAGTTTCTCACTGCCTTCCCCTCCTGTTGTTCTTTGTTTTCTTCCATTCATTGTATCTGTTAAGTGCATTCAACTTCAATGTGATTTTATTGGCCTAGCACCGAGAGCCTGTCCTTTGCCAAGCAAAACATCTTAATATGAGGGCATCATCGCATGCAGTAAAATGCTGATTCTTCATCTAACTGTAATCTGCTAATTCCACTCTGACAACAGAGACAGTGTGTGTTTTTGTGTGAAGTTGTGAAACTAAATACATAACTTTTATGTGCCCTTGAGTGTGCATTCAGCAATTTGGAAGTTAAAGATGAAAAAGCAGAAGGTCTGGAGTATTGATTGAAAGTCAGAGGTATACTGTAATCATTATGAAAGCCTTGGAGAAGAAATTAAACTCTGACTGAAAGAGAGTGCCGTGAGACACGGAGAGCCATATTCATCAGAAAGGAGTCAATCAGCTTCTTGGCAGATGAGCCTGTGAAGAAGATTGGTATCAGTAAAGACCATTATTTTTTTGTTGATTCTTGCAGATAGAGATTAATAAAACATAGGGAAAATAATATATATAGCAATTAGGATCAGAGAGAGTAAATACAATGGAAAAAGGGTTCTAAACATTGTGATAGAGATTTTAACTTACTTCATCAGCAAAATGTGCAGCATGAATCCTTTACAAGCATTAAGCCACAAGGTGATTTTACAGATAAGCAATTTTTGGCACATTGTTTCTTGTTTATTTTTGAGCGCTTCAGTATTGACAAAAGATTAAGGTTTACAGGTGTCACAAATGTGTTTGAATTCAGTAAATTGAAATGATAAATGGTTTCGTTTGGCAAGATGAAAAAAAAACATAAAATAGTTTAAGAAGGATAGAAATTTATGTATTCAAAGAAACAGAATGGGGAATCAATGATTAAATGAACATCAGTTGTACAAACATCTATTGCTTTCAGTCAAATGAGGCAGGTTTCAGGCAGCTGTAGTTGCTAGTTGCACAAGGAGAAACAAAAAATATCTGAATGACTCAATAAATCCAATTTACAGCTGGTAGTTTAGCTAAAGCAAGCACATCTAAACAACTTCTGAAATAATCTTAGTTGTGTTGGCATTATCACACTACAATACAAGAGATATAATACATATTTTAGTGACTTATTAAATAAACTTAGCAGTTGATTGTGTACCATTGCTTCTTTTTTCTGATCTTCAAGAAAAAAAATACAGTTTACAGGCCGATATCATTATTTTTTTTTACTTAAGTGAAGATTATTGTTCCTAAGTCTATTCTCTAGAAGCAAAACTTAAATAGTCACTTCTCTCAGTGAAAGCATATACATAGTCTGTAAGAACCAAAAAAAAAAGTTTTTCACTTACAGTGGCAACAGCAAGAACAAATTATTTTTTGCTGTGGACAAGACATTTGATATTTCACAAGATCTCATGTGTCGGGAAGTCGTCAATTGCATCATTTGTCAGTGTAGTAAATTTCTCCCCTTGAAGTATCAGACCAATCAACACTGGACACATAAAACACATAAAAAAAGCTTCTTCCTTGTTCATGTGCCAATGACCAGCGACCATAATATAACTATTGGGAGAACAAGGCAAAGAGACCAGAATCGTGTCATTTTATAAACAAGAACAAATTTTCTTTTTTCTGCAGAGTGTGTGTAGCTGGAGTATGTAAATGCATCGGCAGAATGATGCCTGCTCTGTCTTTATAAAATCTCATCTGGGGAAATTAAATCATTTCTGTTTCTTTCTGTTGATGTCAGATGAAACAAAATGTAATTGTTAGTCCAAAACGATGCAGCCTTCACCCACCGTAACAAAACAATCAATCAACCCCAAGAAAACAGCCTAACAGTCAATTATGGATTTGAGAACCTAATGCTTTAAGGTGGGTTTACTGCCAATGGAACAGACACCTTAATCATGGTAAATGGCATCATAAAAAATAACTTCAAGATACTCAACAGCAATGTTAGGCAGTCTGCGAGAAACAAAGTATTTGGCCATGTTGGAAAATCCAATATAACAATGAAACCTAAAGAGGAGAACATTTTAGCCTATAAAAAACAAAAATGCTTTCTAGCAGTCCAGCCAACTTGAATGTTCCAACTATAATGTAATAGAAAAATCTGGAAAGTTAGCTAGGCTATAATTTTGAAATGCCCTCAGAGAACTGGAGAATATTTCATTCTCCAGTTGGTAAATGGTAAAAGTTAACATGCGAAACATGTATTTATGTAACATTGTAGTATGTATTTGATATACCTATTTAGAAGTATCTATAATTGTTTGATGCTTTAATAGGCTTTTTCATTTATTGAGAAGGAGATGAACTGAACAGTTATGTTTTTTTCTGAAAAAACTTTACTTTTGTTCTGATGTAAATAATAATAAAAAAACCAGTTAGTATTCCCAAAACCATATAACTTGTACATTCCTATTAGCTTTTGTGAGATGCTTGTGCTTTTTCCAAAGAGAAAAAAAAAAATTCTGCCAGGGCTTTACTGTGTGGTTTACATAAATCAGTGACTGAGAGAACACAATACAACTGTCACCACTTTAGTATAAATAGCCATTTTTTACTGTAGCCAAGCAACAGGAAATATACTTTTTCTGCTTTTGACTTCAGGCATAAGTTTGTGAAACAGAAGTGGGCCATTCTGGCAACCATCCAGTGTGTGAGAGTCCAAAAAAAAAACACTGAATGATCATCCTCTTCATGCGTAAAGTGACCCAGGAAGACAAACAGATCCATCAAATAGCTGCGTAAATAATGGAAGCCCAACACAACTTCACCAGATTAACTCCTTCCTCACTTGTCCAGCTCCACCACACAGCTGCAGATGAGTGGACCTTGGCCCTAGTATTCAGTTAAACATGCAGGGATAATTCCTGGTCCATGTTGTCTTTGTAAACTGGTTTCTAAGTAAAACAAAAACTTCTCAAAGGAAACTACACACAATAAAATTTCAAGAACATGTTCAGAGCACAAGCTCGCTACATTCCAAACAGCCAAATTCTGACTATCACAGGTTTTTTTCCTATTAGGAACCTTGTGTTTGCTTTTACTTTTTGCATTGACCTGTTGTTTTTTTCCTATGTTTTTGCCTCCACAGCTGTTAGCGTCAGATGGTGTTCAGCAAAGTGCTCCTGTTATTGTGACCGTAACAGTGCTGGATGCCAATGACAATACTCCAACATTTTCCAATGTCTCCTATAGCGTAAACCTGTTCACTGATATGTTGCCTGGAGAAACTGTCATACAGGTATGTGCGAGTTATTAATGCAGATGTTAAAGCGTGAACATTTTGATCCATAGGGACCCTATATGTATTTGTAATTCTGTTGTCTTTGTAGATGTCAGCAGTTGATTCTGATGCAGGTGAAAATGGCCAAATCAGTTATCGCATCTTGGCTGGTGACCAGGGAAAGTTTCTAATAAACAGCAGGTAAACCGATTAGAGATAATTCAATAATGTTGGTATGTTCTATATTTTACTGATAGATCATATGTTTTAACATTTTATGTGACTTTTACTGAAGTTACTTTTACTATTGGTCATCAGACATCCGGCTTATATATAAAAATAAAAGAATAAATTATCTGATCTGAATCCAACATCAAATAGCATCAACAGCAATTGTTTGTGTTTTTTGATGACGAAAGCTTATTTTATTCAAACGGTTTAACACAATTTCAAGAAGTTAAGATATGAAGGAGGTAAAATAATGATTTGTGCTAACCAACATCTTGTGAAGAGTCCCAAGCATTTTTTTAAGCATTTTGGAATTAATCATTATTTTTCCAGCAGGTTTAATCATCAGTGATAATCATTTTAAACAGGCATTTTTTCATGTGCCAGTGGGTTTTCATTGTTGTTAGACTTTACCATGCTCACACAAAATTCGAAACCAAACAACAAAATCCTTAAAACGGCAACTAAGAATCCATAATGAAAACAATTGTTTTTGTTTTCATCACAAAAAGCAATTGATGAGATGCTATAAAAGGTTATTGGTGAAAAACTCTGGTGACATTTAGGATTGCTTCAGTTAGATCTAAGCCAAGTATGAGTTTTAAAAGAAATATATATCAAAGCTAATACTAGTTTGATGAGAATAAATTGCAGTTTTTGCTTAAATAAGGTGATTGTCAACATTTTCACAACAACTGAAGGTAACACAATTATTTGATCGTGCTATAAAATGGGATATGTGCCTGGGAAATGCATAATACTGTCACTCTAATATTCCTGAAGAGCCAGAGGCTAAAGGCTTAAGGAACCTACGAAAGTACTGAGTACATATATTGTACCATATATAGAATAGACATTTTAATAGAGCAATACATCTGTAAACAGTGTAGATAAAGACAAGAAATACATCCCTCTTTGTGTAATGGATCTATTGAAAACACACGTTTTGCTTTTTTAAACAAATCACTGAAATAAATTAACTTTTCAATGGCATTCTAATTAAGAAACAAAAGTATACCACTGTGAACTTAATAAAACTCCACTTATGATAACTGATTTCCACAGGCTAAAGGACTGCTAATGAGAAAGCAGGTGGTAAATGGTAAACTATAGGAGAAGTCAATGAATGCATGTATAATGTAATGTGAAAGCATGCAGCGTGTTAATAACTGCATACATTTAATCATTGTTTTCACAGCACTGGGGTAATTACAGTGGCACCAGGTGCTGAGCTGACTGTTGGCCGCAGCTACGGTCTGACTGTGGAAGCTGCAGACAATGGGCCTGCGCCTCACAGACGGTAGGGGGTTTCTCTCGTTCTGCTTCGTTGCTCTTTTCCTATGTCTGTGTGAAACTATGCCTTGAAAGGTCAGGTCTTTACAGCTTTCAAATTTATTTTCTGACCCTTTTCAACACCACCTATGGCTCCTTTTTATTACTTTATTATTGTCTGTCTTCTCATTTAATCCCAATTTTTAGCTAGGAAATTCCGGGAGTCATTTATAATATTAGATTAAAAAAAAAAAAATAAAAAAAAAAAAAAATATATATATATATATATATATATATATATCAAAAATTGAGTAAAAGTGCAGTATTTCTTGTCATTCTCCATTCAAGTGCAACTCATATTATCTAGAATCCTCACAAATATATTCAGAGTGTTTGATTCAAGTAATTTGGATAATTATGGCTTACAGATAATGAAAACCCAAAATTCAGTGTCTCGGAAAATTATAATTGTCATAAGGTCATTGTTGGAACATCATAATGTCACACCCTATTCAGCTAATCAATTCAAAACATAGGTCTGCATTGGTTTCTTGAGCCTTTAAACGTTCTCACTCTGGTTCAGTAGATTACACGATCATAGGAACTTGACAGGTGCCCAGATGACACCTGTCAATAATAGTGACTTTCACATGGTCCCTAATGCAGGTCAAAGAGTAAGTAACAACATGTCATTGCTGAAGAAGTTGATTGTTCAGAGTTCTGTATCCAAACATATTAACAGAACATTAAGTGGAAGGAAGAAGTGTGGTTGAAAAAAGTGCACTAACAACAGCAAGAACTCCACCCTTCAGAGGATTGCCAAGCAAAATCCATTCCAGACATATATATGAATACTACAGATGAGTACAAATGTTGCCTTCCCCATCTAAAGCCAGTCCTGAACCAGAGATAACATCGGTCATTCACTGGTGTTGAGCCACTGGGTTTACTGAAGTCCACACTCAAGCAGCCACCTAGCAGGAATTGCTAGAGCACCTCCTGCTTCTCTGCTGACAAGCCGTATGGAGATGCTAAATTTATATTCCTGCAGGACCTGGCACCTGCCCACACGGACTGCCAAACATACCAAAAGTTGGTTCAAGGACCATGGTATTCTTTTTCTTAACTGGCCAGCTAACTCTCCCAATCTGAACCCTATAGAAAATCTTCTCCTCTCTTGTTGTGTCTTGTTGTCAAGAGGAAGATGAGAGACGAGCCAACGAGGCAGATGACCTGAAGGCAGCTATGAAATCAGTCTGTGCTCCTATTACACCCACTCAGTGCCACAGGCTGATCACCTCGATGCCACAGTGCCTCAATGCTTTATTTCATATAAGTGGAGACTCAGCCAATAAATGAGTGCATAGAAATGTACATATTTTTAAGAAGGCTGACTTTTCTGCTTGAAACATAGGTTTTTGATTTGTCCAATGTGGTATCGTAATTTTTTGAGACAGACAATTAGGGTTTCTATACTTATAAGCCATAAACATTAAAACTGCAAAAAATATAAGTTTGAAATAGTTTACTCTGTCTCATGGCTCTCTATAAACTCACCATTTCACTTTTTGAGATAACTGGCAAGGAATATTGCATTTTTACACAATATTCATTTCTTTTAGATGGAGTTGTATTTCTACAGAATAAAAGGTTCTGGAAAGGAAAGTCACAGTGGAATGATATTTCAAGTTTTAGAATTAAAAAAAGAGAATTAGGGCCTGGGAAGGTGTGACTCAAATACCAGCGTGCTCTCTTCTTTTTATTTCCCAAAAGGGAAAATGTCAACTAATGCAGAAAATGCATTCAAATAAATTCCATTCCTTTCTTGAAGGGCTAAATCAAAAAATAATAGTGGCTTTCACATGGTCCCTAATGCAGGACTTTCCTCAAACTTTTTCCAGTCGTCCAGGAAAATGATTTGATTGCAAAAGGCCTGGTAGAGAACAGTTCAATTGTGATTTTCTGAGTTTTAGCAATTACTAAGCAATATTTCAGAACTGGAGTAAATCAAACCATTGAACAGTTCATCCAGTAGAATCCAGTCAAGCTGTGCAGAACCACAAAATGATGCAGCTGTTGTTTTGGCAGAGACTTTGATTACCAGAGTGTTTTATGCAGCACAGGAAATATTACCGAACAGAGACTTTCAATGAAGCATATGCTGGGCATTCTCTCTCTCTCTCTTTCTGTCTCTCTCTCTCTCTCTCTCTCTGTCAATTGAAAAAGTTATAGTGTTTTTTATTGGGGAATAGCTGAACAAAAGGGTAAATTATTATCACACTGTCCTTGAGATGGGCCAAACAAGCTGAGTCCTTTCATTGGAAAAAAGCACTGAACAAAAGCAGTAATCAGGAGAAAAGTTAATCAAGATTGTATTTCTTTCTTTAGTGAAATTGTTTGAAGAAAACTTTTCATTGAACCTTTGTGTCACACAAATATCATTGAAGAGCACACAGATTGCTGATTAGAAGTGTCTATTTTGAATTTGACTTTGGTGATTTATCACACATTTAAGGTGCTAAATGATGATTGACACAGCTTTATTTTGAGCATTTGAATTGCTTTAGGGACATATGGGTGAGGTCAAAATGCTGCTGTTTTATTGGCTTCCTGAAGATGTGTCCCATTCCATGTAGTAATATTTTTAACGTTGCCATTTCTGACTTCGATGCATCACTTTATGTGTAATTTGTTGTATTGCTAAAATTGCTACTTTCTGGAGTATAGAACCTTTCTTGGAATGGTTGCAGGTAGGAATAGGCATGTTTCAGATTCTCACAACATATACTAAAAACAACAATACTACACTGTACTGAAGTATTAGCACAGAATTTTAAAGTGAAAGGCAGTTAAACAAATTGCATTAATTTAGTAAATAGCTAATTTATTAATTTGAGAAAACAGCAGTTATTCGGTTACTTCTCCTGTAATAATATATTTATTATCATGGCTATAATTGTGGTGGTAATATTTAGTTGTCGATAGTTTGATACATAGACACACATGTGAAGATTGAGAGCAGGGTGTCTGTGTTTTCAACCACTGTTTAAAACCAATTAATTGTTTTGTATCCCAATAGCAATTATTTCCAGGTTTCAGAATTTGATATTTTTGTGTATTGCAAAATGTCAAAAATAATGTTACAATCCAACAATCTCGATATTTAGATGTTTTATCAAAAAGTATTATATAAATACATGTGTCATACTATTTTCTATGTGTCATTCCTTCTAGCGGCCTTTAATATTTAAGGGGTGAGGAGGTTTACTCAAATTAACAAGGATTAATTTGGGTAACTCTAGGAAAGTAAGGTCATACTTGATTTACACATTTCATAATGTTATTTCATTTTTAATTTGATATCTAGCATCTTTTTATCTTTTAAAGACTTGTTTTCTTAAGGACCTACTTTTTAAGAAGTGACTTTGAAGCACTATTGAAATGTTATTTATGATAATATCAAGCCTGAAAAACAAACAAATTCAGTACCAGTGGAGCATTCCCGACAGCTAATAAGCAGTGTCTTCTGAAAACAAGAATAAATCAGTTTCCCTTTTGCAATCATCTGTATGGATATAAAGGTATTTAAGCATTTGGGAGAAGCTAAAACCCCCAAAGCTGTGTCCTAATCATTGCCCACGAGAAATAATACACAGATGAAACTGAATGTTAGCATATTCACTGATGGAATCTCAGTTATGGTAAAAAGTGCAACATTTTCAAGTCTTTAAACTGTAAAACTTTCAAATTATGGGATAAAATGATTGATTCTTATAACCCTGGTAGTGGTCTGAATTCAACAACACTGAATCCACCTGATTCGCCACATAAAATCCCCCAGTTTAGCCAAGCACACGTCTGGAGTGTTAAGGGATTTAAATTAATGTTTAACATCTGTTAATTATCTTTTAAAATCTCTGCATTTTGCCTCTGAATGTGCAAAACAACATAAACATAACTATCCTATGATATTTGCAGAAGATAAACAGTTCTTCTTTGGGACCAGGTATAACAAATATAGCTATCAAATCAATAGCAGATTGAGGTGGCTCCAGTGAGCCATCAGAGACCCACTGTTTATCTCAGCAGAAAACATAACCAGCATGACAAATCAATATATCTCTCTCCCCTGGCAATGTTATTGAAACTATGGGTCAAGATCCAAAATGAGCTACGTCGTCTCCTTGTTAGGCATCGTCAAGACAGGAGTCACTGCATTTCTTTAAGTCTGAATCTCACTTTCCCAGAAGTATAAGAGATTTTGTGTCTGCTCTCATGCATTGCTGACAGTACATTATTACTGTCAGCAATGTACTTGCTTCATACTTTCATATTACTTCATATGAAGGGCTTTCATACTTTCATCTTAAATGAAGAAAAAAAAGCATGCAGAATAGATAAAGTTGTTAGATTAAAAAGCCAGACTGGCAAAATGAGGTCATGTTGCAACATTGTCCTACATTGCTTGAAATGACTGGAAAATCGCAACAGTAAAATCAAAGCAGTAACAAGATATGTTTTAAAAAGTAAAACTAAAGAAGTTCTAAAAACAGTCATTGGGTCTGTGACATAATGATACCTTGATATTCATTTAATTATTAAACACCAGCAAACAGAAATGAAAAGTTGACCAAAACAGATGGTGACATTGCACATCCATAATTGTGTTTTGCTATGTTATCTTTCCTGAATATAGGAGTATTTCTCTTTTAGAGTGACACATACATTGGCATGATTTAGTTCGTGAATTAAGAAATGAGTTAAAATTGATTTGTTCACCTCATTCACACATCCACTGTTAAATATCTGATAGAATTTAATGCAAGGGTGTTGCTAGCTTGTTCCAGCAGTGGCCATGACTTGCATGGTGTACTGCATTTCACACATTAACCCATCTTTACAAAAGTTTTGGAAGCCCTGAAGTTCTAAATTGTACATTCATTCACCTCTCCCTACAGACCAAAGCCATGATATAATTTGGGAGTATTATCAGCATGCATTAAAAATTCATCAAGGTCACGTTCCCCTCAAAATAATCCTGGACAAAGTTTACAGCCTTAAAAGTAATACAGACAACTTATCATGTCAACATTTTTCTTAGTTTAATCATTTCTAATGGGGATCATAAAAGAAAATTCACACCTGAAGTCGACAACAGCCTAAGTAATGAACGCATAGAAAGAAATCAAACTAAATCACTCCACAAATAACAAAGTGGACTAGTACTGTCAAGGGTTTTGGTATATTTCTGACTCGCATGCACAAACACTCTCAGGAGACTGAATAGAAATTTTACAAGGTTTATGATAACAATGAGTAAGGAATGACCTGGGCAGAGGGATCACTCTGAGGAGATGGAGAAGTAAGTAGCAGAATGTAAAAGTTGAAATGCAATGATGGTGAGGAACTGAGGATTTATTGATGAACAGGATTTTGTACCCCAGGAAGAAGTGAGTAGAATTGCAGTTGTTGGCTGAGTGGTGAATGTCAGATGGGAAGGAGAGTTTTGGAGCTGTGAGTCTTGAAACTGTGAGAACCAAGAGGGCCAAGGACGCTGGAGACTTGGAATGAGGAATGGAGAGGAAAGCTAGAGACGTGAGCAGGAGCAGAAATACAAAATGTAACACTGGAGGGCGGACAGGTGATTTGCAGGATGATGAAGATGATGAAGAGAAGGGAAGGGTGGAGAATGCTAGAGGAGATGAGTCCATTTGATATTGGAGGAGTGAATCTTTGATGGAGGAAGTCCAGATGATCTTTCATAGAGGATACAGATTCACAGGAGGAATTAAGGGGAAGCAAACAAAGAGAAGTTGGAGCTAGTAATCAGACACAGGGACAAAATAAACATGAGGGGCTAGGGTTACCATGTAGGTAACAAACAGTATCTTCATCTAGCTCCTTCTATACTTTTACTGATGGTCTTAACGAGAAAGAACCGTTTTTAAGTGTGGTACCAGCAGCTCCAGGTCTCTGCTGAGCCCTCTGGGGCAACTACAGCTCTAGAAAGAGAAAACAAAACACCACATAAGGTAAATTGTGTTCTAAAAGGCATGGAAACCCAAGAAACCAGCTACAATCTGTCAGCCTTTAAAAGGAATCCTGCTGCTATGCACTAAATAAAATCTGCAGGGTTGCTGTTAACTTATCATCAATGAAAGGTGTCTGACTAAAGTATGACATGTTTTTTTTTTTAAACAACAAATAATGCACTAGATGCAATGGCCTCCATACATGCTCATTGTACAAGTCAACAGCCATAGCATTTGCTGAGGAGGATCTGGACAACCAGTTGGGCAATATAGTCTGGCCAGATGAGGCCAAAGCTGAAATCACTGGATATTGATGCACACGCCATGTGGCTCTGCACATCATCCCAAAAATGAGAAATGCAGGTGTGCACATTGTGGTGGGTTCTGTCCTACAGAATATAATATACATGCAGACCCTGTATGCTTGAAGAAAGGATCAAAGAAGAAATGTAACATATTTTTGATTTGAGTCTGAAGATGAAAGGAAGGTTTATTTCCAAGCAATCCCTGAACACACAGTCAAGGAAATGCCAGACTGACACAGTCAAAGACCTGACTTGTGTCAAACTGAATATCTACAGAATTGATGATCAGTGTGCATAAAATATCCCCCCCTTATCCTCCCAGAACCATTAAGATCTAATGCCAGCTTGTGTGATTACTAAGAGATGTACTTTATATATTTCTCTGTATGTATTCAGTGCTTATTACCTGTGTCACTGCAGTTTTCTCTCTCTGAGTTTCATTTGTGAAGCAATCCGATTTTATTTCTTTGTGGACCAATTAGAATTTATCAGTTAGAAAATGCAATGTTTACAAAAGAAAAACACTTGGCTCAAAATAAGACATTATGTTTGGGGAAAATTTTGTAAAGGAAAATGTTTGTGAATAGAGCATATTGAACTGTTTGAGTTGTTTATCAGAGAGGAAAGTAAATACCATGCAATTAAGACTTTATTTACTAAAGTGAAATGATCATCTGTCAAGTTCTCAACCAAATCCTTTTTCTCCTGATGCTTTGTGAAATAGAAAATCAATATGGTTTCCGTTTTTCCCTTCCGCTAATTTTCTTTTGCGAATCCAATAACACTAAAACACATTTTAATTTGTACCTTAAGACACTGTCTATATATATTACTTTATCAAATTGAACAGCATGACATGTTAATGGATACTCATATTTCTTCCAATCCTGTTGAGGCTAGCAATAAGTTGAAACAGACTTTTAACATTACATAAGGAAAATAAGGATTCAACACGTCAATGTCTTTCTCAGTGAATACATTTTTAATGAAGCCGTTGAGCTTTCTCTGAGTAATCCTGGTTCTTAGGCAACCTTGCTGATTATAGGTTTTACTCCTTTGTTGGAGATCTTGAGAATCACCAGGTAGTGGTTGGTTCATTTTTTTTCTACTGTATCAGAGGAAAAATGTGATTCTATTTCAATATGGCTAAAGCTAAAAGTGCAACACCTTAATTTTTAATGCATTATTGAAATAAATTTGTGAATGTAAAAAAGTGAAAGAGGTTCAAGGGACCAATTAGTTACAGTTTCTGTAGCACCAGGACCAGTTCGACAGGGACACTGGTCAGTCACATAATCATTGAGTGACAACACACAAATCTTCACCTTCTGTGACATTCTTCTTATGTGATAAGTTGGCCATGACACACTGTCTATAGTCCATCAAATAGTAATGAATCATTTTATAATAACTTGGGCTGACAGACGGAAGGATTTCCTTTTAAATTCTAAAACTTTTAAACTAGGTTTTTGACGTAAAATTATTTTTTGGAGCTTCCTTTCTGTTGACCCATGTAGACCCATTCTACTTGTCATTCCAGTTTGATAGCCATAAGTTGATTTCAGGACTATTTTATTGTGTGGAGTATTTGGATTGTAACTGACATGTGGTGTGAATTTCCTGTCAACATTTATCAAAAATAAATGTGGCACACAATTACTGATTGTACTTCTATTCATTTCATTTATATAGTGCCACTTGACAACAAAAGTAATCTCAGAGCACTTTACAAAATACTTTTTGAAATTCAATCACACATGCATTCCAATTAAAGTTATCAAACAGTACAGTGTGCTGAGTTCATTATTCAAAGTAGATTCAACAGTTTCTATCTGAGTAATCCCAGCTGATCTCATTGAGTTTATAACTTGAAGCATTCACTCCTCCTGGACAAGCATGTAGCAACAGCAGAAAATTGCTGACACTGTTGCTGACTTTTCAGCAATCTCTCTGTTACTAAGGTTACTATGCATAAATTGCAATATTTTGACAAAAAAAAAAAAAAAAGAGGTTCACATATGTGTTTCTGATTCCATGTCTATAAAACTTTGTTGTGATGCAGTTGTAAAGTTTTTCTGTGCAATTGCAAAATTTTAAGTAGCAAAAACAAAAGTGTTAGCTGAAATAACGAAGCGCCCCCAAAGGGCAAACTGTTTCCACCTACATTCACTCAGCAGGATTACATCAAAATGTTCTTTCACTAAAAGGTCACCACCCGTTGGAAAACTGAATCACTGAAACACCAGAGGAAGTTTGCAAGACTGCTCAATAGATAGCTCGAGATCCACGGAAAAAATAATTTTGTAAAGCCCAGCAGAATACTGCTATTTAAACTCTTTGTCACTTACACTGTTGTTGACATTAGATTTTTATTGATTAGACACAGTAACAACCAGAAAACAAATTGTGCAGCCCTTTTTATCTTAAATCATGGGTTGTTCAGTCCCTTATATGCTTTGTTACATTTCTATTATCCTATTTCTTTTCCACTTTTTCCCCTCTAATATTCCTCTAGGCCTATTGTTAATTTAGCAGACACTCTGAAGCTGGCACTCTGTGTGTGTAAGTGTTCTCCTTATCTGTTCCATTTGCTATACCTCATAGTCTTTTGTCTTTCACCTTTTCTCACTCTGTTCAGGTCTTCCATTACAACAGTATATATTGAAGTTTTGCCCCCAAACAACCAGAGCCCTCCTCGCTTTCCTCGCCAACAATACAACCTTGAGATCAGTGAAGCTATGAGGACCGGTGCTACACTTCTTAATCTGCAGGTAGACACACACGCACACAATGTGAAGAGCATCAAAAAAAGTTTGATCAAATCTTTGCTGCATTGGCTGAAACACTGCAGTGCCTGCTTCTTTAGATTAAAAAAGATATATATATATACATTATGTATTCTTTTTCTTTTTTAAGCCTTTTCAGTCATTAATGCATTGCCTAAGGGATAACCACATGAAAGTTTTATTCATTAATTATGATAATCTTTTAAACTCTTACAATAATTAAATGTCATTTTTGTTTTCCCTTTTTAATTAACTTAGCTGCTCATTGCTTTTACCCCTTGATAACCACATAAGTGCTTGCCAAGGTAAGAGTAACACTGTCAGCAAACCAACACCAGCTAGTAATTGCTGATTGTGTCCTCCAGCATCTTGGCTCAAAGGAATAGTAATCCCCAAATGTTCAAAGAACTAATTTTCAACATTACGTTACTGCTTAATTCAGGTTTCATGGCTATTGTTCATGGCCATAAACAATAGCCATAAAACTACATTTTACTTATGATAAAATCTAAATAAGCTGTAAAAACCTGATTAAAATGATTAAAAGCACAATAAGTCTTAAGATCAATTTGAAAATACAATTTACCTCAATCAAAAATTATACTGAATTACAGAGAAACAGGATATTTTTTGGGCAATAAATGATGCTGCAATCAGTACCAACTGGCACTGCACACAGTTTACTATAAGTCTGCATGATTTATTGTATCATTTTGTTCTCCCCTACATTTTCTGCAACTTAAGGGAAAATACCATAAAAACCACAGATACTACACCAAAGACCTTCTTCTTGCACCACTCAGGTGTTACTACTCAAAATTACAAGTGCAAAAACATTGTAAGTCTGCCTTTATACGTGTTTAACTGTCTGTTTCTTTTTAAGGCAGTGGATCGAGAGAAGGATCCAATAACCTACAAAATCCACAGTGGAGATATTAATGGAAATTTTGCACTGCAGCAGAAGTAAGTCACAAAATGTGATCAAGATGTAGTTTCATTTAGGTGCTTATATCTGAAACGTGGCTGTGTGCTTTCAGAAAAATATGGATATAGTGTATAAATGCTAAAAGAAAGGAGAGCAAATAGTAAAAGGCTGTCAATTTTGTAGAAGGGAGGAGTGAGAAAATTATCCATATGTAAGTCATGAAAAAAGAGAGGGAGGAAAAGGTAATCAGTTGGGTACAAAATTACATTTTAAGGGTAAATGGAGGAAAGAGGTATGAATAAACATTTAATAAATGTAAGAAGGGCAGAATCCCATAATTGTGGAGGGTAAATTTTACTCATCATCTTTTTTTTTTTTTGGTTTTTAGAACATTTAGCGAGATGTCTGTGAAACTAGACAATGTTCCAATAAAAGCCCAAATGTTGCAATTCCTAAGCTGTGTTTTCTACACAGTGGCACAATGAGAACAAACTTGTATTATAAGATACATATCTTTCTATTATAGTGACAGCACCCAGGAAGGTTACTAAGGATTACTAAATTACCTATAATTAGATTGAAAAACACACCTCCTGCTGGAGAGGCTATTGTCCAGTGCAGCCTCCCAATGCATTCCAAAATAAAAGACTCACACCCACTTCTTCTTCTTCTCCTTTTGTGACATTGCAACCATAATTTCAATGTATTTTATTGGGGTTTCTTAATGATACACAAACACAAAACAGGTCATGGCTGTAATGTTGAAGGAAGAATGTATAGCCTGTAGAATATTTTTTTTATTATTATTATTAAAGTAAAATGTGTGGCCTCCCCTGTTCATTTATATGCCCCTAAATAAAACCTCGTCAATTGCTCTAAACATTTTTTAAATACTATAGATTCTTCCCGTCTATTAATTTCAATACAAATGAAGTTGTTTCAGTTGAGGCCTCAAAGGCTTGTCAGCATCATGAAGAATTTTGTTGGTTAAACTAGAGTTAGGTTTTGAAAATGACATCCCAGATTATGGTCAACATGCAAAATTCTGTGTGGAGGAAAAGTAACTGCACATCAATCAGAATATCTGTGGGGAACTTGATAGAAACACTTTTCTATACTGTGAAGATGCTCAAAGACTACTGGATTACTGATGTAGTTAAATACAGTTCAGCCCCAGAGAAAAACTATTTTATGATGCAGAAAAAACTGGAGAATATAGGGAAAGTTAACCTTCGAGCATGGCAATAGCTGTATATCAGAATGGACCAGTGAAAGTCTATGACCAATCTCAAGTGGAAATTCATCTTGCAGCTGCGAATGGAGCAAAGATCTTGAGATTGCTCAAGAATAAAAATGTTTACACTCTTCAAATTTTTTGTCAGTGAAGAAGTTTGAAAACCATGTAGCATTTTGTTCATTTTATAATTACAGGTTGCTTCGTGTTGTTCAAAAACATAAAACTCCTCCTAAAATACATTAGAATTTGTATTATCAAAGTTCAGTGTGTATGAACTACTTTGCAAGGCACTGAAAAAAAGTCTAAGCAGTTTTCAACTCATTCCGATCTTGTATTTGCATACAAACAAATCTGGCAAATGCATGAAATTAGAAGGAGTGCTGCACATGATTAGCAATCAGTGACTTTTGAACAGAAACTTCTCGTCAAATTAAATTCAGTATTCTACACCATGGTATCTTGATTTGCCCTGCTTTGTCTTTTGCCTGTTTTTTTTTTTTTTTTAACTGATGACTTCTATTGTTGGTGTCTTTTATATTCATGCTCTGCTCTATTTCGAAACATTTACCTTTGACGTCAATCCGATCTGTTTGTCATCTGTCTCCAGTTCAGGGTATTTAATTCTGGACAAGCCTTTGGACAGGGAGTTTCTGGATCATTATATCCTGATTGTCACCGCCTCAGACGGACGCCCAGATGGAGTAAGAAACTCAGTTGTGCCGCACCAATATTAACTGTCTCTCCTTTCTTGAGTTGTTTTACAGCCATTGAGCAAAATCAAATCAAGCAACTGTGGGAAGCAAATTGCCTTTGTATTATGTAGAAAGAGGGTCATTAAAGGCAGTTTTGGAAATACTTGACATTTATGAAAATAGTAAAATAAAGGAAAAAAATGTTGAAAAGAACTTAGGAGAAAATATTTAGCATTACTTTTATTTCAGATACTGCAGGTTTTCATCATACAGAGGAGTCTCCATCCGCCTCCTTTTGTCTGCTTTGTTCTGCCCCCTGACATCCCCCTAGAGGTTTTTTCCAAATCCTTTAATTCAACAAAGTCTCACTTGTGAATCTTTCCTTTCCCTTTGCTTAAATCTTTCTCTCTCATCCTCCTTTTTCCTATGTCACCTTTCTGCTGTAATCCCTACAAAACTTATCCAAACTTTTTCCCCTAACTAGCTCATTCCAGTCTCACAAATACAATCCCTTTCTGCTTCCACAATATCCTGTACAAACCTATATGTCTACTGAGACCCTTGTCTTGACTCTTTCATCGGCTTTTCTATCAACTCTACAAAGGAACGATGTCTCTGATCAATCCTTTGGCCAAATCCTATCTTCTTCTGGAAGATAGGATTTCCTGCTACATCATACCTCACCACTGTGTGTGAGTACACTGCCTGTGTGTATCAGTGTTGCTCATTAGCTTCCTAATGCGACATCGTCATTGTCTCCCTAGAATTCTAACATACGAAACAGATTTGAAATTACAACTTCTGGCGGGGTGAAAAACTGACCATATTACTCTCTTTGTTACATCTGTTAGTCAGTGATGCTTATCAGGCAGGAAACAAAGACTTTTCCTTACCAGATGTGAAGGATGCTGGCGTGGTCTGATGAGTCAAGTTTTATTCAACATCTTGTGAATGGCCAAGTGTGTGTCCATTGTTTACCTGGGGGAAAAAAACACCAAGATTCACTTTGGTAAAAAGGCGAGATGGTTTAGGTAATGTTCTGCTGGTCCACATTGGAATCTGATGTCACCTTGATAAGTAAGATGAGAGTTATAAACAGTGCATGTAATCTTTAAAAAGTTTCACCTCTAATCTAATAGGATTCTTCAGTTTTGAAACTTGGGTCGGAAATATCAGACTTCTAATCAGTTAACGTCAACCGACGGACTTTCTGAATATCATTATTCATAAATCTAAAAGCTATACTGATGATGTGCTGCATAAAATTTACCTCCAGATGTTTTGTGTTACAGAAGGGACCATTTCCTGTTCCCTAAAATATGAATTATTCAAGCTACTTTCACAGAGCCTTGGTTTGTGAGGCACATACTTAGTGGCAAAACGTAAATATGTGCCACTCTGGACTGCTGTGTATTTTAACCGTCTGTTGCTTTACCTCAGTAAATTACGTTGATGCTGGTGTCTTGTTGTACCTTGAGGCATTTATTTAGTTTTTTCTTGTGTGTGAAGAAATTAAACCTATTCATCAAAGCATGAAAAGTTATTAATTCATAAAGTTTAAGTACATATTTTTTTTAACAAACTAAAGTCATCATTATGCTTTGCTGCCAAGAATCATGATATCTTCAGGTCACAAAAGCAATGGTAGGCATATGTAACATGTAAGTTCTAAGCAAATTCATAAAGAGGATTTACTTGTTTCTTGTCATCTCGGACCTTTGACCTCATCTACAAATGCTTTAAATGTTTAAAAATTCAGTTTTCTCTTTGAAGAGTTTTCACAGTTGTTGGCTATTTCATCATGTTGTGTATAATTTTAAATCTTAAGAAAAGTTTGCTGTATTACTACAATTGTAGATTTGTTGACTATAAAGTGTGGATATCAGTGGCAGTGAATCAGTGGCAGTGAATTACTTTCCAATATTTTGTTAAAATTCTCATTGCATCTCTGCCAACATATCTTTCAGATGTCTCTATGCCTCCTATGGAACTGCAGGAACTACTTTTCGAGTTTGGTTCCAATTTCATACCCCCTGCAGTCACTGTGCACTGGCTGTTTTTCTGCATTTCCGTATTCACCATCTCCTTACCATCTAAACACTGCGTCTCATTTTCATCACTCGTTTTCTGCTAAAACCCCCATTATATGTCTCAACTCTTTGGTGTACATGACTTCAAGGATCTCAGATCACTCTTTTTTTCTCCCCTTTCTGATGGAGCAAAAGCTTTTTTCTAAACGATATTGCAATCCTGCCAAGATGCAAGTGGATGCTGGAGAGCAGGGCACCCATTTTATGCCACTTGTAAATCACTTAAACTGTCAGTGCCTTGTCACATATTTTAGTATTATTTATTTTTTTTTTTATCAAAGAGTACGTTAAAAAGTCATAAATAATTTTCCATATTTTTTAAAAAATACATTTGTACCTTGCATTGACCTTGCAGATGCTGGGTGGTTACTGCTTTACTCCTATTAATTACACAGATTTTCTCCTCCTTTCTCAGTCTACCTGTTAATCAGGCATCGAAATAATAAAGTCACTGAAGATCAAATGATGTATTTATAACAACAATGAGGACTGTTTTTCAATGCAACTCTACACTTATGAATTTTAGTTTGAAAAGAAAAACGCTGAATTTTGAACTGTTCTTACCTTTTAAAAACAACTGCTTCTCAATATCACCATCTTTTTAAAGATGATCATAGTGATTGATGCTCTTCACAGGTGGTGTGTGGTTTTCGTTTATTTAACTGATCAGAGATCACCCGAGGCTTTACCTCCATCTCACTCTGTGTTGTTAACTTAAGTGTAACCAATCCGCTGCTCTCTTCCCCCCCCCCCCCGCTTGTTTTACTTTGTTAGTTTTCATTTTTATTTCTCTTTCCTTCATAATACATCTGTTAGTCAGGCATTAGGCATAGTCAGACAAAACATTTGTCTTCTTCAGTAAATAAAATCTCCTCATATGTGGGTCAATGAATACATGTGGTGATGTTAATGGGATAAAATTCATAATAATGTTCCTGACCTTGTATCATAGACATCCATGCAAAACTGAGGTAAGTGGATGGGAAGAAAAGAGAGAAAGATTTCAGAAGTGTTCAAGAGCCCCCTCTGGTTTTCTGCTTTTGTATAAATAGGTCTTGAAACACACGTGTTAAAATGCAATGTCTCAGCCAGTCTCTAGCTTAATGATGAGTGCATTATCTTTGAGCCCAAACGACATAAAGTTGAAAAAAATGGGTGAAGGAAGTTTAAGCATTTTTCTGCTGGGGGCTGCATTATATATTGAGTATGAGACAGAGTAGAGTTTAGGAAAGAGAAAATTGTTTTGAACAGGGCAGACATAGAAGACCATTCAGAGAAAAAAAAAATAGAAAAAGAAGAACAGAAGACTGGAGCATAAATGCATTACACTGGTCCATTAATCAGTATCACCCAAAAGGCCTTGGGTTGTCTGTACTTGTGCACACACATACACACCTGTTTGTCTCTCATATTATTAAATGTCCTGTAGGGAGAGTGTCAGACTACAAAGTGCCTAATTGGCTGTTTGGCCTGTGAATCCATCATACTGCCACAGGATGAGAACTATACAAGTTGGTGCATTGAGACTATTCTACTGTAAAGACGCTGTTTGCTTGTTGCAATTTATGCAATTGAAACTTTACGGCAGCTTGATGTAGGTAAATGATTCTCTTGTGAACAGCTTTAACCTTTTGCAATTCTAAGGACTACAAAAATATTTCTAAAAATGATGCCAGTTTCACATTTAAAAAACATTTGGGCATGATCAGCAGAAGCAATGTGACTTTTAGCAGCGGTGCAAGCAGCTACTGGAAGGTATCAGAACCTCCTTGGATAATTAAAAATACATGTTTTACTGTATTTACACTGGAGTATATTAAATAATATAATTACTTTGCAAGATATATTAAAAAAAAATTCCCTTCTCACCCACCGTGGGTGGTTCTTATCCTCTGAGCTCGGGTCCTCTACCAGAGGCCTGGGAGCTTGAGGGTTCTGCGCAGTATCTTTGCTGTGCCTAGAACTGCACATTTCTGGACTGAGATGTCTGATGTTGTTCCTGGGATCTGTTGTAGCCACTGCTCCAGTTTGGGGGTGACTGCCCCGAGGGTCCCGATGACCACAGGCACCACTGTGGTCTTCACCTTCCAGGCCCTCTCCAGTTCCTCCCTGAGGCCCCGGGTATTTCTCCAGTTTCTCGTGCTCCTTTTTCCTGATGTTGCAGTCACTTGGTATTGCTACATTCACCACAACGGCTTTCCTCTGTTGTTTATCCACTACGACAATGTCCGGTTGGTTCGACCTTATCATTTTGTCTGTCTGGATCTGGAAATCCCACAGGATCTTAGCTCGGCCATTCTCCATCACCTTTGGGGGTGTTCCCCACTTTGATCTCGGGGCTTCCAGTCCATATTCTGCACAGATGTTTCTGTACACTATGCCTGCCACTTGGTTATGTCGTTCCATGTACTCTTTCCCTGCCAGTATCTTGCACCCTGTTGTTATGTGCTGGACTGTCTCAGGGGCCTCCTTGCACAACCTACACCTTGGGTCTTGTCTGGTGTGGTAGATCTGGGCCTCTATTGCTCTGGTGTTTATGGCCTGTTCCTGGGCGGCCAGGATGAGGGCCTCTGTGCTGTCCTTGAGTCCAGCTTTTTCCAGCCATTGGTAGGACTTTCTGATATCAGCCACTTCAGTTATTTGCCGGTGGTACATCCCATGTAGGGGTTTGTCCTCCCATGATGGTACCTCCAGTACCTCAACTTCTGTTCCCCATTGTCTGAGACATTCACTGAGCACATTGTCTGATGAGGCTTTGTCCCTGATGTATCTATGGATCTTGGATGTTTCGTCCTGGACAGTGGTTCTCACACTCACTAGTCCTCTGCCTCCTTCCTTGTGGCTCGTGTACAGTCTCAGGGTGCTGGATTTGGGGTGGAACCCTCCATGCATTGTTAGTAATTTTCGTGTCTTAACATCTGTGGCCTGTATCTCCTCCTTTGGCCAGCTAATTATTCCTGCAGGGTATCTGATTACTGGCAAGGCGTAGCTGTTTATTGCCTGGATCTTGTTCTTGCCATTGAGCTGGCTTCTCAGGACTTGCCTTATTCGTTGGAGGTATTTGGCTGTGGCTGTTTTCCTTGTGACCTCATCGAGGTTGCCATTTGCTTGTGGTATTCCCAGGTACTTGTAACTGTCCTCTATGTCTGCTATTGTTCCTTCTGGGAGTGAGACCCCTTCCGTGCGAATGACCTTCCCTCTCTTTGTGACCATTCGACCACACTTCTCTAGTCCGAATGACATCCCAATGTCTGTGCTGTAGATCCTGGTGGTGTGGATTAGTGAGTCGATGTCTCGCTCACTCTTGGCGTACAGTTTGATGTCATCCATGTAGAGGAGGTGACTGATGTTGGCTCCATTCTTTAGTCGATATCCGTAGCCAGTCTTGTTGATGATTTGACTGAGGGGGTTCAGGCCTATGCAAAACAGCAGCGGGGACAAAGCATCTCCTTGGTATATGCCACATTTGATGGACACTTGTGCAAGTGGTTTGCAGTTGGCTTCAAGGGTGGTTTTCCACAGCCCCATCGAGTTTGCAATGAAGGTTCTCAGGGTCCTGTTGATATTGTACATCTCTAAGCATTCAATGATCCAAGTGTGTGGCATTGAGTCATAGGCTTTCTTGTAATCTATCCAAGCCGTGCACAGGTTGGTGTGTCGGGTTTTGCAGTCTCGGGCAACTGTGTGGTCTACAAGGAGTTGGTGTTTGGCTCCTCTGCTATTTACGCCAATGCCCTTCTGTGCCGTGCTCATGTATTTATCCATGTGTCTGCTTATCTTAGCCGCTATGATGCCTGACATGAGCTTCCAGGTTGTGGAGAGACAGGTTATTGGTCGGTAGTTGGGTGGGACTGAGCCCTTTGATGGGTCCTTCTGGATCAGGATTGTGGGTCCTTCAGTTAACCATTCAGGGTGAGTCCCATTTTGTAGCAGCTGGTTCATTTGGGCTGCCAGTCGCTCATGGAGGGCAGTGAGCTTCTTTAGCCAGTAGGCATGGATCATGTCAGGCCCTGGTGCTGTCCAGTTTTTCATACCTGAGACTCTTTCTTGGACATCTGCCACAGTGATGGTTACCGGGTCTTGCTCAGGGAGGGTGCTATGGTTGTCTCGTAGAGAGATCAGTCACTGTACATTGCTGTTGTGGGACGCCTCCCTTTCCCATATGCCTTTCCAGTATTGTTCAGTCTCCAGCCTTGGTGGGTCTGCTCTGTTGTTATTACCCTGCCATTGAGAGTACACTTTAGCTGGTTGGGTGGAGAAGAGCCGGTTTATCCTTCTGGCTTCATTCTTTAGGCGACTGGCCAAGGCTTGGATCCTCTGTTTGGCAGTTTCGAGTGCTTCAGGTATGGGCATCTGGCTGTACTTCCTGGGTACTGGTCCTTTCATTGCACCCCTATGGAGCTCTGATAGTTGGCTCACTTCCCTCCTTGTCACCTTGATTTTGGTCTCTAGCCGTCTTTTCCATGGTGGGTACTGTCTCTCATGGTTGCTCTTATAGCCAAGCAGCTCAAGGATCACTGATGCTGAGTTGTAAATCAGCTCATTGGTTTCAGTTATGGTGTTGCTAGGGATCGTTCTCAATGCTGCATTCACATCTTCAATGAGGCTTTCTGATGGTACTTCACTCGGCCGTTGTAATTGGCGCCGAGGAGGTCTGGTTGTCATTCGTGCCATGATCCTATCTCTCAGGTCAGCTGCAGCTTTATTCAGCTCCGATTCCTTCATTGTGGCTGCATACTCCCTCTCTGGGCGGGGACTCGTAGTTAAGCCCCGCCTATCCTGACATCCAGGTTCCTCCTCTTTGCCGTAGCATTTGTGTTGTACCTCGTCAGTCTCAAGTTGTGACAGCAATTGCCATTTGCGGATGTTGGAACACTGAGCTACTAGTTGTTTAGCACTTAGTGTAGACTGGGGATGTCGAAGTAACCATTCCTCCCTCAGTCTTTGCATATAGCCTCTCCGATTAGGGCTACTTGAGTAGTAGCATTCCAACAGATCCAAGGTTTCACCTCTCGCCCATTTCCGTCTTGTTCCAGTAGCCCATTTATCGTCAAGGTGCTCTGGTTCCTCAACACCTGATGCAGACCTTGTTTGGCCGAGCGACATCTGAGCCGGCATGTTTCCTTGCTTCTCAAAGTCTCTCATGGTCTGAGGTAGGCAGTAGCTCAAAGGGTCTTATTTTGACCCTAAGTCAGCAAGAACCATTGTGGAAGATCCAAGGCGTCACTGAAGGTTCAGTCCTTAAGAAGGATATAAAAGAGGATTTTATTATTGGCTGTCTTCCTTCCTTGAAGAGCTCTTCAATGAATGAAACTATTTTTTATAAATGTGTGTGTTTGTGTCATTTTGTAGACCTCCACTGCTGTGGTGAATGTGGTGGTGACTGATGTGAATGACAACGATCCGGTGTTCAACTCTTCACTGCCAGTGAATCTCACTGTCATCGAGGAGCAGGATAACGCCTTCGTTGGACAGATCATGGTGAGGAGATTTTCCATTGCATACTTTCACAAGATAAATCCTGGAAGCTAAAAACGACACAGTTGTTTCTGTAATGAAGTCCCCGTGTGAAAACAAAGGACATCGATGTGTTGATTGTGTTTTCCCGCAAGGCTGTGTACTTGTTTAAGCTTTTTAATGAGCAATAATTTGTTAGTTTAATAATGACACTTGAACAAAAACATCCAAATTAAGAAAAATTAATCTGACTATTTCAACAAGTCCCTGATTGAACAATTTAAAAGCCTAGCAGGGGGGCGAGTCAATGACAGATTACTTTTGTCTGCATCATTTCTGAAATGACACAGTCCAGCTCGTTTTACAGTGGCAATGACACAAATCATTTTCTTGGAGTTTGAACCATCTGTTGGGTTTTGATACATTGCTATTAGGACTGAAAGGCATAATGGTTTTAGAATGTTACCTTTTATACGCACTCTCATTCTGAGCATGTATTTACAAATCTGTGACCATGATTTCAAAGCAATACTCGTATAGATTTACAAATTATTTACATTTTTAGTAGGGATGAAAGAAAATAAATGCTGTCAAAACAGAAAGTTTACTCAAATTAACTTATGCCAAAAATATTTTGTGCACAATTAGCTTACGAACAATGTCTTACTGCTTAGCAACGTGGGAATTTTGAGCAACATTGTTTAAAGACACACAGCTATTTAAAGCTTATGCATAGATTAGTAATTTTTCCTAATTTGTCTTCCTGATTTGTACAAGAAAAAGCGTTATATTTGTAGCTCCTGCAGGAATTAACATTTATCTGTTTTTAACCTACATTAAAGCAAGGTTATGCTAATTTGTTGCATTAATTAGACTGCTAATTATCCTCAGTGTATCTCCTTCAGCACAGCTAAAGGAACGAAATACACAGGTGTGCACACTTCACACAAATAGTTACAGTGACTTTAATTAAACCCTCCTGTTACATTCATTTGCTGCGACAATCAAAGATCAATTTTACATAAGTTTGTTCCGTCCATTCTGGAAATAAGCCCTGGTCTTCATCTGCAGGTTCTACAAAAAGCTCTGATTGGTCTGCTTTTGACTCTATTGTTGGGGGTATAAAGTTGGAAACAAGAAACATCACACCTTTCAGATTTTGATTTTTAAATAATTCTGCAATGAATTCATCTGTTTCCTTCCATTGGACAATTATTTGCAATTTTGTGTTTGTTCATGACATAAAACTGAAGTTGACGCAGGTGTGGCAGCATTTTAAATCTTTTTAAATATCAAGTGAATATATAAAATAATTGCCATTATTCAAAATCATTGCATAAACTGTTTAGAAAACATCACATTCCAGAACTTAACACTGACTGGCCTGTTTTTCATAAGAGGCTCATTGGTGAATCTTACACTTTGATCAGCTCTGATCTTTTAAAGACACTTCTTCAGATGTGTGCTTACTTGGATTTACTTCTAGCTTAATTTGTAGCCTTTGTACATTGGTGTCAAGGGTTCTTTGATCCATCTGACTCTTTGCCGGTTTCTAAATGTTAATCAGCAGTTCAACACTCGGACTATTCCTGTTTTAAACGTTTGCCCCTTGCACACTCTTGCATAGAATTTTGAACAAGTTGAGGATTAAGTTCTAAATTTAAAAGTTAAATCACTTTCCTTTATTTCTGAGCACAAGCTTTGTATATTCAGAAAGCGCTTAATATCTTCCAGGCACTGTAAATTTTTACTTTCACTCCACTTTTTGGTCTTGGGCCAAATGCAACATCCAAAAGCCACGCCTGATCTGAACAGAGGGCACTTGAAATCATTCCAGTTCTGAACTTCCTGCCTTTCAAGGAACCTTGGACGGATTCCAAAGCAAAACAGACGGCGTTATCCCTCAGTGGGCCGAGAAAGGCACGACTCTGGGCATCAGTCCAAACCAGGGTTCGTACCTGGAGGTATTAACCATATTTCTGAATGAATTTACAGACGTTACTTTACTTTGGAGATCAACATATGGTAAAGCAGGGCAGAATGATCCACAAGGTATTGGAAAGTCTTTGAGTGCCTGAGAAAAAAATAAAACAAAATAGAGCAATCCAATGGAGATGAAATACACTTGTAGAAGAACAAGGATGACTCCTGACAATTGTTTGAGTAGCAACATATGTAAAATGTCTGGGAAAAGGAAAAAGTATATGAAGTATCTAACAAATGGAATACTATAAATAAAATGTAGCAAGACAATTTTTTATTCAATTCAATTTAATTTGTAAACTAAAGATGTGAATTTGTTTTCATAAATAAGGGTCTACTAACAGAGCTGGTTAGGCTAACAAGAGCTGTTCCACAGTGTTCAATGCTTTGGTAAAACCAAAGTTAAGTTCTGGATTCCCATTGTGTTAGCAAAAGAAAAAAATAATCTGCTGGTGGACTAGCAATAAAAGACAGAGCAAAGAAAAAAAAAAAGAAATACCTGACAGGAAATAACATACAGCAGATGTAGACAAGTTCCAGGTAAGTGTGAGGAAGAGACAGCTTTCTCGAGTTCAAAAGAAGAGGAAGGCTTATCTCTGCTGCACAGACAGTTCCTCCGCTCTGTTCCTGAGATTTTCAAAAAAATAACAAAGTACTTCTTTATGGTCTGAAAACTTGTCTGGTGAAAAAAGCACCTTAAACCACATTTTATTCACTAATCTATCCAAAGCTTTATATTACAGGAGAATAAATAACTTTAATTTCGATAATTGAATCTGTTTCACATGAAGGAAAAAAACAGAAAATACCATTAATTTGAATATGTTGATGATTACAGGTCAGTCTGTCCTCCACTTTTCCTCTAAAAGAATAGAAAATCTAAATTAAACTGAAGAAACCACTTCAGAGAAAACAAAGACACAAAATATATCAAAAACACCATTGTAAATGTCTAGAAAATATCCATTATAAATCATCCTAAGTGGCAGCCTTCAAATTTCTTGCTGCTTTTTACTACATGGATATGTGTAAAAATATAATTGTATGTAGTGGCTGTCACTCAAAAAAGAGTCAACCTTTAATCAGACACTTCCAAATTCATCCCCAACCTCTCAAATTTGGATTCCAAAACTCTTTGTGTTGCCTGTTTTTAATGCAAATCTGCATGTGATACTTTATACCAAGTAAAAACTGAAAGCAGCTTCTAAATCAGCCTCCAGTTTCTCTCCTGATTTACTTTCTGCCTCTATGACTGTCCGCATGTCAATTATCTCCCTTTTCCAAACAACCCATGATAATCACACAAAAGCTGGATGCCCCATTAAATTTCTAACACAGTTCCCCCCCGGATGGCAATGAGTCACTGAATACAAATCAAATGGAGAGGACTCCTCACTCAGAGCACTGCCAAGACACTGTCTAATTTCCACTAATTCAAATAATTACTTTGTGAGATGGATTAAAAGTTTAATGAATGAAAATTGAGGAAATGTACAAAATGGGTCACCGCAAAAGCAAGTTGCTGCATTAAAGCAAAGTAAATGGATTGTAAATATGAATGGATATGATGATGAGGTTCCTTTTTTCATAAACTTCTAACCATCAGGTAGATTTTCTTGGGGAGTTTTTGTGTTTGGTCCCAAATCTGAATAAACATCTTCTACTGCAAATATCAGGAGTAAATGACTTTATTTTCAATTTAAATAAATACAACTATGCATTAGTTTCATTATCATTTTGCTTTTTATTCCCTCTTTAAAAAAAAAAAAAAAGTATCTAAAGCATATATGCCTGCTTATATGCTTATACCCCCGGTATTTGTGGGCGTTTGGGACAGCAGGCGCACAGAAATGTTTAAAATCTGGGAATATTTGGGAGCTCTTCTACAGCCAATAGGCAGCAAGCCCAATAAATGGCAACTCTGGATTGACTGCTTTGCAAATGGCAGCCAATAGTGAGTCAAGTAGCATTCAGCTTAGGTATCTCAGCTTCTTCTTCGTATTATTGTAAATATGTGCTACAAATATAAATCTCTGTATAGGTGGGCTTTCCAGATATATAAATAATGATGCAGTGATTTAGCTGATAACATTTCAACTACTTTTCTTACCTGCATGTTTATCTTTTTTTAGTTTTTTCTTTTATTAAAAGTGTGCCCTTCCTGTTTTTCCCTGCCCCTTTGAAAATAGGGTCCCCTATGAATCAGGCTTGCTTTAATTACTGTTTGATGATGAAATGTGGTTGTCTCCTTGACATTTTGTTCTTATTTGTCTTAAATTTCACACCCTGCTCCACCAACTTTAAGTAGAGCTTGTCCTTATTTTCGTCATCAGTGGACAGTGTGTGCTTGTTAATTTCATTTTGCTTTCAAGGTACTATGAACAATATTTGCCAGCATTTTCTATTGACAATAGAATTACCAACCCCTAAAACCACATCTGAAGCATCAAAGAGCCTTTTGAATTAGTGTCAGACTGCCAGGATAAACAAGGACCTTTGTGAATAGGTCCTCACAAAGATACACATTTATGCATTTAGTGTACATGGTGTTCGCAAGTAAAGCAATTATTTTTTAACTCTTTATGCTTGTGGTGTGAGCAACACCTGATTCAGCCCTGCACACAAGACTGCATTAATGTGTCTTTTGCTCTGGTCTCATCCATTTTAATGCTGTCAGAGTGCTGATTGCACAAGATGAACATTCAGAAAGGTGGAGAGGAACACCAGCTAGCAATTTGTCACTTTCTTTCCACCTTATTTTACTAGTTGAAAAAGAATATGTGGAGAGGAAATCAGTGTGGCTGCAGAACAGTTACAGAAGGACAGCCATGTTAAAAAATATAACAAAATGGAGAGGAGGACATTGTACTACATTTTTTTTATCAAGTTAAAACTGAAAGTACTGCCTCATTAACTTTGTGGAAGTTTAGTTTTTGCTTACCTCCAGAATCTCTGGGGGGAAAAGCACAAGGATGGAAGGACAGAGAGCATATATACCAATGCGCTGTCTGATTGAAGCTTGCAATTTGTGTTTGCAGAAAATTACATTAAAAAGATGCTGCACCGATTGCACAGTATTAGTAATAAACATATGCAGTGTGCAATCTGTATATATTTGGTCTCATTGCTGGCTGCAGATGTATGATGCTAAACCTTTAAAATGTTTTATTCATTCAAAAAGGGTAAGTGCCAATGCAGCTGTCATTATAAAGAAATTTGGTAAATAATTGACTATCAATGAGTCAAATATAGTACAGTTTGCTTTATTGGTGGACAATATGGTATGTGCTGGTCATTATATGTGTTAGTTTACAGGTGGTCTGAATTGGAGTTTGTAAAGTTAAAACTGTAACACAATTAGTCATAAGAATAATGAAAGTAATTTAAAGGGACAAAAAGTGAAAAATATGACAGCTTTTACTGGTTGCATGACCTTGCCCTACTTCCCTCCAGGCTAGGTCAGTTGAGCTTTGTGTTCTGCATGAGTAAACAGAAGCAGAAAGTTTGGGAGTATGCACTGTGCACAATTATTAGGTAAGTGAGTATTCTGACCATATTGTCATTTTTAAGAATATTAGTTTATTGGGAAGTTTTAAATTGTTTGTTTATTATTCTCTCTTAAACAGATGAAAATTTTAAAAAAGTGAGATGGGAAAATATGTTGTTTTTGTTGTAAATATTTCTGCTCAATAAAAAATTCTCTCTTATTGTACCCATATAGATATTCTCCTAAGAAAGTCAAAACATCACTTTTACTATCTTAGTTAGGCTTTTATTAACATTTTGGATTAAATACATTTAGTGATTAATAAAAACAATCCTCAAAAATAAGACTTTCCTAATTATTGTGCACACAGTGTAATGATTTTCTCTTATAGACACACCACAACCCATGTAGAATCTCCACCAACTACATTCTGCACCCTTTCTTTTTCTGTGGTTGAATGATTTTAACCAACTTGAATATCCAATTAAATGACACTTTAATGTCATTTAAAGTGTCTTTAAGAAGTTTCTGGCCTAAATTTAGCTGGATACTTGACCACCCTTTCTGCCAGAAGCGGTGCCGTCCATTTAAACGATCAGGCTGCCTGGCACACACTCAGCTTTTAAACATTATCTATGAGTTTTCAATAGAGTCAAGGTCAGAGCCACTCCACAAGCTTCCTCTTGGCCTACTTTTCTAGTAAAACTCTAGTTTGATGTGTGTTTGGTATTATTAGATTGTCGGAACTCTAAGTTTCGACCATCTGATTGTAACTGTCACTGTCAGATGAATGGGAAATGGGTGGGATCTTTCTTATCATGAACTTGCAGATGAACTTGAAAATATTTGGCCACAGTTAAGCAAGTGAAACATTAACACAGAGTAGTTCTCTACCAAGACTTGTTCCTCCTTTAACTTGACTGAAATTTGCCTGCTTGGATAAACCAAATGTGTCCTTGTGAAAAGCTTTTCTCTAAGAAGGGACAAACATTGAGCTATTTGGCCATAATTGCTTGAAAAGTGTTGAAGCTGGTAAAGGTGAGACTTCTAAATCCTTGCAAGTCCAATGACCCAACAGTCAGGTTCGGCAGTGGTCACATCATGGTGAGAATGGCTTTTGCCACTATTGCTTCACCTAGTGCATCAGATAATAAAGGAAGAAGTATGTCTCCAAATAATTTTATTTCACATCTTTGTAGAGTATCTTCACAAAATGACCTTAACTTTGCCCTCTCTTAATCCACCCATGACACCTGTTGATTCATGTCTATGTACAATAAGAATTGAATGGTGCAGCCATTGAGTGGTCTGAGCAAGTGACATCCCAGTGTGATTATACAGTATGACGCTGTATTTATAATACTGTAATCTGAGTAAAATTTACAGAAACATATGAAGTAATTACATTTCCAAGACCTGTTAAACAATTGCAACATTGGTAATATAATCTACTTACTTATTGTCTCCAATTTTGCCTACTGTTCTGAATCTGCATCAACATTTGATCAATTATGTATTGTATCCTTAAAATCTCTTAACTTACAATCTTCTAGACTGCAAAAAAATAAAAAATAAATAAATAAATATATATATATACTTACTTATTTTATCCAATAAAACAAAATAAAATTTTAGTCCAGGATGTATTTTAGATTGTATGTACAGTCATGCCAAAAATCTTCAATAAGTTAAAATTTGTGAACCCATTTTATTAAACTTGTTTGTTGCATAACTGTCCAAAAAGTTAAAAGAAAGCCCAAAATAAATGGCTCCACTGACTGTATCAGTGATTGGCCAAAAAATAAGAATGCATGAACACCTTTAACCAACACAGTGTGTGTTTTTTGTTTTGTTTTGTTTTTTTTTTAGTATAAACTGGAAAACATATTAAGGAAAGTCCAAAAACATTTTACCACCTTAGTTAGGTGATAGAAGAATCTTTTTCAGCTGGAGTCAAAGCCTGACAAAGCATTGAAACTTTATTGTTAGAACTGCAGAAATCCCCCCGATGGCTGTAACTGATGCTAAAGTGGAAGTTTTTAATGTTAAACATTAAAAATATGATACTTTAAGAATCGTAAAGAATCATAAAAATAAAACCTCTCATTTATTATTACCGTGAAGAAGCTATAGGTTTTTTGCTAATATGTTTGAAAACGTAGTTACAGAATTTCATTAAGAGAGCAGCTATAACTTGGTTTGATCAATGATGCTTTGGGCTTGTATTGCAGCCAGTGTCACAGAAAAAGTGGTAAATAAAACAATCTGTTAGAGGAATGACTTGATTTAATTAAATTCCTGCAAATTATTTTAATTATTTTCCATTTGCTTTTTTCTTATTTCAGATACAATCTGTTTAATTTTCATTTTGTAGAATTAACTTAAAAAAAACATCACGTTGTTGTACTAAAGGTTTCCTTTTCTGTCCTAATCGAGTTAAAGACTGAGTTCTTCAAAACTGCTGATTCACTTTTGTTTTTAGCAACTTTTTTTCTCTTTTTTTCTGGCTGTGACTTGCATTAGGCAACGGATCTGGATCTGGGAGCAAACGGTCAGGTCCATTACAGGCTTGTCAACCACCAGGCGGTGTTTTCCATCAATGCCTCTGGAGCCATCAGGACTGCAGTGCCACTGGACAGAGAGGTCAGACAAAGTCACAGATTTAGTGAACTTTAATGACTATTGGATTCAAAACAACTGAAAGATGTCACCGCTTATTTTTTTTTTTATAGCTGCAGTCTTAATTTCTTTTCATGACTCTGTAACCTCGAAGGTGAAAGGTCACTATTTCCTGGTTGTTGAAGCCTCGGATGGTGCAGTGGATCCTCGGCGATCCAGGCTCACCCTCTCTGTGACTGTTTTGGATGTGGACGACAACAGCCCCATATTCTCCCAACAGTCCTACAACGTCAATCTACCTGAGAACAGCCCAGAGGACACTGTCATTTTACAGTTAAAGGTGAGTCTCTGGCTCGGCTGGAAAAATAAATTATGTATAAGTTCATCTGAATAAATTAGAATATGACTGAAATCTTTATATATTTCAGCTTTTCAATTCAAAAGTGAAAGCTTTCATATAACGTATATATACGAGGTTCAGATATAGGTTATTAGTACAAAAATGTCAGCCTCTAAAAGTTTCTCCATTTATTGTCCAAATTACTGCGTTAGTGCTGCGTGGTCGTGAGGCAATCGCTTTTTAGCACTGCTCAGGAAGTGCCGTTGTTTTACTAATGACTTTTAGTGCATCTGGATTCTTGGAACAGTTTTTTTTTTCTCTTCCTCTTGGAAATATTCCTTGGATTCTTTATGGGGTTTAGGCCACATAAATTACTGACCTGTGCAATCTATCTGGAGTAGTTCACAATTTTGGAAGATGAATGAGCCTCTTGACTACTACAATAGTAAAGAGTCTTTATAAAAAGTATTCACCCTTTCTATGTTCTACCTTTTGAATTATCAATCAATTAAATTAATTCTTTATCAATTTGTTTGTGGAAACAACTTCAAGTTTTGACATTCAAAGGGTGCCTATTAGGTGTTTTTTTGGAGAAGGGGGATTCTTTTAGCAAAAATGCCAGAAGTTTTTGATCATAATTTATTTATAAAAGCAATAAAATGGCAAATTATGCAGGCAGGTGGGGGGAAATAACTTCTATAAGGACTGTATTATTGAGAAAAACAACTTCTAAAAATTACTGGCCCCTGACAGATTTCAAAATTTGTCAGAGGCTGTTTTTCAACTAATCAGAAGATAAAATTAATGAATTCTTCTTTCTGTAAATTATTCTGTGATGCTTTGATATGTTATAGCATAAACATATATTTGATATAGCTGTAGATTTTTTTTTTTTTTTTTAGAATTAAGACGTTATCCTAAAAATGTTGAAAAGATTTGTTGGAAATTTTGCGACCCGTTTAATTTTTAGTACTATTTTTACTTTGACTAAAAGCTGCTCTAACTAATCCAACAAACTTTTTCAGCTTCATGATATTCAAAGTAAATTGACTGAAGATTAATGCCTTCATAAATCTAGTTCATAGGACTCAAAATAATGTTGCTTCAAATCAGTCTCTTAAATTTTCTATGAAATCACCAAAGTGCTTACATTTCATATTCCAGGCAGCACTGGAGATGTCGTAAAAGTCAAAGTTTCTGTGAGAGTTGTTGAAGGATTTGAAAATTGAAAAGGGCAGGGTTCCCTAAAGCAGCCCAATTTAAATACCTGCAAAAAAGAGAGAAATTCGACATGGACCACCAGTGGAACACAAGAACATTAAAGGTTACTGCCACAGGCGCTTTGAATACACCGCTAAAACACAGAGAGCTTAATGAAAGCACTGTTTTAAAAATTAACCTTCCCAAAAAATTTTTAAACATACCATCACATAGCAAGTGATTCAACTTTCTTTATTTTCTTTTTCTGAAGGCAAGAGATGCTGACCTCATCTCCAACCTCACATATCGAATCAGAGCTGAAGGCCTGGATCCTGAGATAACACGGCTTTTCCGCATTGACCCCGTGACGGGGGAGCTGTCAGTTCTTAAGGTTCTGGACTTTGAAGCTCTGGCGGCCCCTGAACCCATGTACACTTTCACTGTAGAGGCTGTCGACGTGGAGGGAACAATGCCTCCTGGGCTTGCCTCAGTTACTGTCAGAATACTGGTGAGTGAGGGAGGGTTCATATTTTTTTCTTTGTCCAAGCAAAGAAAGACAGGGAAATGTGAAGAAATCAATAACATACAAGGCCTTGCCTCAGACCCCTTGAACTATGAGACATTTTGTCATAATGCAACCAAAAACTTCTAGATATTTCAGCAGCATTTTGCTTTTCTATTTTCTTTTTAAATGGCAGCTCAGGGTGTTGGGGAAAAAAAAAAAAAAAAAAAAAAAAGAAAGGCCTCGTTGGATGACAGTCATAAGAAGTTCAGTTTGCAGTTTTAGAGATATGTGGTGGGGATAGCAAACGTGTTTGAAGGTGCTCAGATCAAACTAAAGATTAACTTTTTATTCTAGATGCAAAACTCTTTTTGGCAAAAAGTAAACACTAGAGATTCCATGAACACACCGTCCTCATGATGAAATATGCTTAGGAGATGCTCTGATGGGAAGATTACTGGATCGAATCAGCATAGGGCAATCCTGAAACAAACCCTGATAGAGGGTGCAAACGATTTGAGAGTGGGGGAGTTTACCTGAAGCCTGTAGACAGAGCAACAAAACTGGCTAGATCAAAGTCCAGACCTAAATTCAGCTGGGAATCTGAAGTCAGGCTTGAAAATATCTTAAATAACTTCCTACTTGACTGAGCTTCAGCTATTTTGCTAAGATAAATTGGCCATCTTTTCTGTTTCTGGATGTGCGAAGCATTTAGAGACGTAAATCATAACACATCTGCAACAAAAGATGATCCCACCATCTATTTAGGGGGGCTGAATACAAATGGATGTCAATATTTTTCATATTAGGTAAAGGTTTTAAAAACAAGGTAAGTTTCCGTCTTCTTCGCAGTTATACACTATTTGTCTTTATCATATAAAATCTCTATTTAACATATTAAAGTTTCCCCCTGTAATGTGACAAGTGAAGAATTTCAAAGTATATCAATACTTTAGCAAGACAGTTGAGTTTAATCAGAAAACTCTTTATTAATAGATTATAGCTTAAGTATTCTAAAAATGGTTATTTCATTTTATCAAACATATTTTCTGGGCATTTTACATAAAATTAATAGGGACAATTTTATTACAGACAAATTCAGTGTCATTTTCTGTCCAAAAAGTCCAATAAGTGCCTATTTAAACTTGTTCCGAAAATATTTTAACTCTGGCAAATTAATAAAAAAACTGATCTCAGAACATCAGCAGGTTGCATTTTATCTCGACTTCACTGCTTTCCCACATCCTGAAGAAAGCACGGATTAAAGTAGACAGTGTATCTGTTTTGCTAATTAAAACTGGAGGCTGGTTCCACAAGAGAGGCGTTTAAACACTGAAAGCTCTGCTTCCACTTCTGTTTTTAAATACTCTTGAAACCAAAAGCAACCCAGGCATCCAAGAACATTATTGGGAAAATATAATACTGTGTTTTTTGTTGTTTTTTTTTACATGAAGCTGAGCTTGGTTGACTTTAAATGAGCTAAAATGTGTATATTTTGTGTAAGTTCTGACTGCTACATTTCAGCATTTAGGCTTTTCAGTTAATGTAAGGGACATCCTGATGATACAGAATTGTTATGGGAGGGATTTCATTGGCAAGTTAGAACATTACTCTCACTGGTGCTGAAAACCCCCCAAATTTCAAATGATTTCACATTAAATGAATAATGTGAAAAAGCATGTCAATAGACATAATCAATACAAAAGTAACCTATGTGTTTGAGAAAAAGATTAATCTTGTGTGCGGCCATCGGTCCAGTCTCCCCCTCTTCCCAGTGCTCTGTTTCATAATGCCTCAGTCTAAAGTTTGACAGACACCTGTGTTTGCACCATATAAGATCAAAACTCCAGAAGCACTCAAAGTACTGGTAGTCAAATGGGCCAAACCACTTCTAATTTGAAGGGGAATCGCTTCAGAGATCTAAAAGTAGATCATTCCCAAAGGTCCACACGGATATTCAGACAAGTTAGAATTACACTAGCTACAAAGCAGGATCACTCACAGGAACTCATTAACAGACATATCCTCATTCCTGCCTGTGGAATATAGGTTCTTCAAATCAAATATCCAGAATGCCTCTCTCTTTCTCCTGATAAAATCAATATTTCCGCCTCTTGGACTGGACTTAATGGCCTCAATGCTGATAAAGAGTAAAGGTGAGCTACAGTGCTTTTTATTAACTGGTTAAATCATCTTGATAGAACTCCTCTGGCCATTAATACGTTCTTGCAGAGGACGGGATGGTTCTCCTATATGTATTTTATTGCATCGTCTTATCTTTATTCCATACAGACACTGAAGCCAGTAAGTCCAGTCAAAGAGCATCTGAGAAGCTTTTGTTTTCTCAAATCTCCCTGTGTTTTCACCCTGCGTACAGTCCAAGAGGGGGTTCAGTGCACCCCCCACCTTCATGAGGTGTCCCCTTAGAAATGATCCCATCTGTGTTTTGATATTTTTGGGAGTTTTTTGTGACGTCAGCAGCTGATCAAAAACGCCCAGTGTTTCCCTGTCGTCCGACGGTGACTGACTTTTTAACCATGAGGCAAATGGTGCGTAGCTGCTGCATCCTGAAGTGAGATGGACTAAACTGTGGGTCAAAAGTGCCACCAGTATATTTGTTGCTAATGTGACAGCCACAGCTGACCTTTCTCAGACTACCGAGTGCTGATTTGAATTTGTTTAAAAGGTCTGACTGACAATGCCTCACATTTTCTGTCAGTAGAAGCACGTCCCCTCAGAGCAAACAAGTGTCATACATTAATATCAATCCGCTCCAGCTTCAAGCTGTCCTCTTTGTTTCTTTCCTTTGGATGTTGCAAGGCAGCAGAGGTAGTACTCTGTATTTCTGATTGTATCTTGTATTCTGTCAATCAAGATGCCTACATTTTGTTGTGCAGTTTGTGATGTCAGTGCTGTTTGGGAGGTCACTGTTTAAGACCGCACAGTTATAGAGAAATAAGTAATCTTTTGCCGAGAATCATTGCATATTTTTATTGCTGCCATTTTGGTTTGGACAATAAAAATGATTAAAACCACCTTTAAAGCCCAGATGCATAGAAAATACCCCTTGAATGTTTTATGCACCAAAAATGGCCAAAAAAATCAATTTATTTTCCTGGGATTTTTATGTGACTGATCAATGCAAAATAGGACAAAGTTTTATAGTTGAAGTCAAATAATAATTTTTTAAGTGTTTTGCAAACCAATCTGAAAAACGGTATTGAGCCCTACTCCAAACCCCCGGGTCAATACCTTTCAGGAACAACGTTAAAATGACAGATGCAAGTCTTTTGGAATATGTAGAACAAGGTCTTTCACATTACATATAAAGTGTCTGTGAATGAAAGAATGAGTGGACGAATAAATGAAAATCACAAGACATGACAAACATAACTGTGTAGTTATCAGTCTTGCACGGGGAATGACAAACAAATTCTAGTGCTTTGAATTTAAAAACAAAGATCCCCAAAGCATGATGTGCCACAATCTTGTTTTATGGAGAGGATGTTTTTTTGTTGTTGTTTTTTTTCAGGGTGAAGTAGAGAGTTGTTAATTAATCAAATCTGACCAGAACATCTTCGTCCTCATAATTGGTGATAGTTGTAAGATTATTTTTCAACATTGTGTGACGCTGCCTTGATTTGTTCAAGTCGATGAACGGTTCACTACAGAGAACTTTCCGAACATGTCGGACATTTGGTAACTCAGTTAACAAAAACTTATTAAAGTTCAGGTTCACATTGTTCCCCTGTAAAGTTTCATTCACAGTTTTCTCACAGGTCTGTTTTGCTTTTCTTGAATCTCTTCTCAGGATATGAATGACTTTGCTCCCTCATTCAGACAACCTGTCTACAGAGGCATGGTTGCTCCTAATGCTGTCAAGGGAACCATTGTAACCACGGTGATAGCCAACGATTCTGACCCTGTGGTGAGTGTTTGCAGCTGCTCATATTTAATCAAACTATTTTCCTTCTCTTGCTCTTAACATTGGGCAGTGGAAAGGAATGAGACAGGATAATGATGCTCAGCTTCAGTCCATGAAAGTGTGTTTTGAATCTTTGTCCTTTTCCCTTTTGGAACCTTACTCTTTTTTCCCCTCTGCTCAGCAGTGGTTCTGTTAACCAAGTTTGTTTTGTTTTTTAATCCAAAGCATTCATTATAAAACTTATTTGGCTTCTAAAATAAAGAACCAGCTTACTTTACGATCTTCACTTAGAGTAATTTGAAATTTGGTGCAGATCGGACAAGCTGCAACATGAGTTTCAGCACATCATTTGAAATAAGCTTTTCTGATTTTACACAATAATTTGTTAAAACGCAGAGCTGTGTTATGCAGTGCATTGTGGAAAAAAGAAAAACCCTCATTTTCATAGAATCGTGAAAATAGCCTCTGGGTGAGTTTAAAATCACCTATTGAATAAATGTTTATGAAAAAAGGCCAGACTCAAACACAAAGTTTCCTTACTTTGCATTTCTAAGTCTCTGAACTTATTTTTTATTTTCACATCTGCAAGCAAAATCTTCACTCGCAGTGTTTCGCCATGTGCCTCTTTAAAAGCTTCACTTCCTTTGAATTATGTGCTTGCTGTCCTCTTTCATCAGCTGAATTGATTCAGAGTGCAGGTAGAGGCATCAAAGTAAATTCTCTTGAGCCAAAAACGCCAAAAACCAAAAAACATCATTATACTCTCCAGGTTTTACGGTTTAAAAGTACTCCCACAGGCCCAAACGAAGTGCTAATAGCTATATATTATATATATATATATATATATATATATATATATATATATATATATATATATATATATATATATATATATATATATGATGCAAATGATTGCAAATTCCAAATTTACCTCAGAAGAACAAATGCTGACTCATTTCAAACTTTTTTGGTAGCAACACATTTAATGGAGATGTTTAACAAGCAGCTCAGCAGTACATGTCACCAGTGCTGTTCTGATATTAAACCTACATTGTTTCACACAATATAATTATTAAACTAAACATTTGCTGACTTTATGTTCTGTTGGGATCACAAAACTTGTACATTGTGTCACTTCAAGCGTCCGTTAACTAATGAGTTTTTAGTGTATTTTATTAATAAAATTGCTACCCTAAATCATTTAAAATGATTGAATGACCTGCTTCGTGTAACCTGTGGTTACATGCGATAAAGATCTTTTATTAGACATCACAGTGTTGTAGTTAATAGTTAAAAGTTTTACAAGGCCAATTTGTCTTTATGTCCTTCAGGTGAATCTTTGACTGGATGTTTTCCTTAATCACTTGCACTCCTTGGGAAAAAATGAGGAAATAAAAAACATATTGAATAGCACCACTAACCTTCTTCAACATCGTTTTAAAGACACACACACATGCATGCCCACACAAACACACATAGTATGTCTCCCAAGGACTTTGCATTGACTTTCATTCATTGTTCATTCATTTCTACAGACAGAATGTTTCAATGGCGTGTAGTTGCTAAAATGTATCAAAAAATATTTGTTTTCAGCATAGAGTTGGTTGATTTACAGTCACTGAAATAAAGCTGAATGACATTATTCTTTCCTTTGTGCCTTTTAATATGGAAGTGAACCTTTCAGAGTTTATTTAAAGCTGCCTCAATGATATGGCTGATATTTCTAAAATATATTTCACATGCCTGAAAAGCTCCCCATGGAGTTATTGATAAAATGTGTAAGTCTTTGTGTAAATTTAGCTTTTATTGCTGTACCAAAGTCTCACACTGAATTATTTGCAGAAATAATGACGTCAAGAAAGGTTCAGTGGTATAATTAATGCAATTTTTTCCAGTTTACTGAATATTATTTAACTGAACATTGATCTTTTATTAATCATATCTTGTTCGTCTGAATTTTTGTCCGGAAGTGCCAAACAGAATTTTGCTATTCTCAGCCGCAAAATGAGAAGAGCATGCTCAATCAGTTTAGCGTGTCTGCTTTGAGTTTGCCTTACTTGCTTTGCATTTTCAAACTCTTACAATTTTTTTCCAACAATTTCCACACTCTTTTTTTTTTTTTTTAATCTGCCTCAGATTACTCACAAAATAAATATTAGCAGAACTGCAAGTGTTGAAACTTCGGCATAGAAATAGAAAATGAAATGTTTTTCTATTTGCCACCATTCTGTGTAAAATTACTCATGCTGATTATTATCTTTAACACTTTGGAGGTTAATTTATGACTATTAAACTTTGAACTGCAGGTGTCCAAAATGGTACTGGGTGTTTTTATTTTCAATCATTAGTATTTAAATTTAGGGACAGCGTGACTTTTAGCACCGCTGCAAAAGCCATTTCTCTTCCAATGCTAGATTATGTTTCAAGAAATATTTTTTCGGTTAAGCATAAAAGAGGCAGTTAATCATCTACTGCAAAATCCATCGACATTACGTGTGCTCTGATTTTCCTTTTTGTAGGGAACCCCTGCAGGCCTAATTCGTTACAAGGTGGACCAGGAGGCCTTTTCATACTCTGCCAGTATATTCGATGTAGATGAAGAGAAAGGTCATGTGGTTACCAGAGTAAATCTTAACGAGGAACCCAACTTAAAGTTCAGAGTGAGTGCATACACAGTCTCTTTTGTAAAAAACAAAATGTTTAAAGTGATGTACTCTTCAGAACTGAACTGAATTTGTCCATATGGTGTTTTTTTTTTTTTTTTTTCATTACGCTTGTACAGGTAGGAACATTGAGGTTGTCAGTTGCAAATGGGAAACAATTAAATTCGCCCTTACTTTTCAATTTATTTCTTCGTGATTCAACTCTGTTTTAAAACACAGCAGTACTATTTTGTAGCATTTAAAAATGACTTGCAAAAGTATTCACAGCCTTGAATTTTACATTTTGCCCCACTACAATCAGAAACTTCAGAGGTATTTTTCTTCATAAAGTGCCATTGTCCATAAACAGTTAACATGTTTAATTAGTAATGCAATTATGAACATGCTAAGATGTGGTTGTCCACCTAAATTTGATTTGTCTTTGACTGAAGTAGAAATACAGTTTCCTCTGAAGATGTCCTTAATACGAGTCATTTTACTTTGTTTGTACCACTGTGTTCATGTTCTGGATCGTGACAGAGGAAAAAGAAAATTGTTGCAGAGCTGTGACTAAATCTCATTGAACAGCATATAAAATAATTAGCTAATGGCATCTCAGTTTTGGGTTTCCTTGAGCACTTCTGCACCGTGCAAGAGCAAATTATATATATATAACTTAAATCAGCTGAGACCTAACAAAGCTTTTAACTGCCTTATAAGCCAAGTGCATGTACCTTCAAAATGTTATGAGTTGGGAACATTGTACAGAAATGTAAAAACTGCAATATGAAAGTAAGCTTGTTCTGAGTCGAGTACTGATGGATTCTATGTAGATTTTTTTCTAGAGTCAGTGCTTCTCCTTTGGGTCGTGTTAACATTAGTTACCACCAATTAAATGAAAACAAAGAAAGTCTACGCTAGCAGAAAATAGATATGCCAGAGGGAAACATATGGAATTATATAGTCATAACCCACTCTGTCTTCATCTGCATGCATCTTTAACAGCTGGTGGTGGTGGCCTATGATCATGGTGAGCCTGTGAAGGAGAACACGACTCTGGTGGAAATCACAGTGCTTCAGCCCTCTGTCATCCCCGTGTTCACTCGAGAAGAATACAGGTACGCTCTCACACACGCAGACACACATAGATTGTTTTCTTGTCATCTGAATGTTTTATGCAGCAGCTGCTTGATTGTTTTGCGAGAAGCACTTCAGTGGAAAGAGAAGAACATAAATCTCAATTACACAAAGTTAACACATTTGAGCAGTTTTGAATGGTGCACAGCTCACTTACAAAGAATGTGTTCTTCTCATTAAATATTGTTAAACTGAATTTATAAAGATGTGACTGAAAATCACATTAGAAGCAACTTGAAAAAATTGATTTTTAACTTTCCTCTTAAGGATCAAAATCAAACAGAATTAAATATCTAAATATTTCGTATTGCAATTTTCCACATTGTCACACAACAATAAACTTCAATTTAAATGGGACAAAAGTTGAAAACTTTTGATAATCTATATTTCTGACTTGATAAGCCAGACAACTTACGTTTGTCTGCACACCTTCCCAGTCATACTTGTTGGTGAGGGGATAATGCAATATAATATACATAAATTGCCTTTTGTTAACACCTTCAGGTATTGGGACAGCTTGTTTGTAGAGTGCCAACATTCTTCATGTTTTTCTGTTTTGTTTTACATCACTTGGCTAGGAATCCACAATTTTAGAATATGTAAATAACTCAAAACAAAGTTAATGGAGATGTATGGAGCTACAGGGTTTCTTTCAGCTGGAGGATTAAGCGGAGGTTCACTTTCCAGCAGGACACCCACTTTAAACACATAACCAGCGCCAGAATGGACTGCCATAGATCAAATCATATCCATTATGTTCGAATGGTCCAGTCTTCATCCAGTTCTTCTGTGCTCGAGCAAAACGAAGCATTCAGTTGCAGGAGCAGTGAAATTAGTCTACAATTAATTTGGTGGCTTAAATGCAAAATGCACTTTCTGATTTTTATTTGTGAGCAAAAATCCCCATCGACCTTTTTTTTTTTTTTTTTCTTTCCCGTTTTGTTACTTCACAAAACACACCCATAAATATGCTTTTAGGTTGTGTGTGATTGAAGTGGGACAAAATGTGGCTCTACCATTCAGATGAATGGAAATTTTCTGATGCTGTACTCAAAAGTAACTTTTCCAGAGTTGGGGAAAGTTTGCAAGGTATGCCTTGTTAAAATAAAAAGGAGGACTAAACCCTGGATCATGCTTGTTAACATTTACTTAGTTTAATTGTTTAATTCAGTTGTGATTTACTCATTGTACAATACTTTGACTTTTTCATGTTTTGAAGCATGAACTAAGTTAACAAAAATGGTCAGAAATCATTTTCCACAGATGCTAAAAAAAAAAAAAAAAAGATTTTGTTTGATCTAAGTGAATACCCCATAATCACTCTTCTGTCAATATTCCATTCAGTCTTTGTTTTTGCACTGTCAACAGCCTCAGCAATTACATGTCACATACCCAGTAACTATTAATTTATGACACTCTAAGCCAATGTGGCAAAACAAACATAAGCTCCCTCCCTCCCCATCTTAAATCACACTCTTTCAGTTAGCTATTGGATTCAGGAGGGATCAGCTCGGGTTTCCTTGTGTGTGTTTAGATGCAGATGTAAAAATGGACTATAATCTCCTGCTATTATCTCCTTTTATCTGTCTTTATCTGTCTGCTTTTGTTAGTTTTCACAGAATGAAATTGGTCTGAGTTATTGTTCTTGTTATCAGTGCCACTGTGTAGTTGTGTTTATTCTCTTTTTTAATGCCTGTTTCAATTTACTTTACGCGTCAGACAGTACATATATTGATAGACATACACTTTCACTTTTTATGTTTTTCTCCACCATGTCTCATATATGTATTTGTTGTGGCTTCTACTCACTTTAAGCAACATGTCGTCTGAATCAGATGAAAAGGGCTTCTGTGTGTCTCCTAAACACATTTTATGGACGTTTATCATAATAGTGTATCCAAAAATTGGTCAGCCATTCAGATTTCTAAGCAGGTGTTTCAATAAATCTAATGAGCTTTTTTGTTAAATCCAAACGTCTTAAGACCAATATGTTTAACACAAGGCAGCATTAAAATCTTCCTGGCTTCAAGAACAACATAGAGGTGTCATAAAAATGCTGCATTTATTAATGTGAAACATAGCTGTAAGCCATGGAAAAGTGTGTGGGCATATTTGTGTGGAGTTCTGTATGTATTACCTTCATGTTTTATTTCTCCCCTTTTGATCATTACTCACAACCCAATAAAGACACATTCTCAGTTCAAAAGAATAACAAATATGTGTTTTTATATTATTATTTGATGCTTGTGAATTGCAAATATCTTTTTCTGAGCGTGATGCTTCTTTTGTATATTTTTTCTGTATCTCTCATTGATTTTTTCCTTTCTCCTGTAATATGTGTTTGGTTGCATTTTAATGTTCTTCACTCAGCATTCATGCAGAATGTTTCGGCTTTGGTTTAATTTCTTTAGGGTTTTCTAGTAATTATTAACCCTTTTAAAACCAGAACCACTATTAGCACAGGAAGTTTGTTTCCTAAGTGTTACAAAAGCAACAGCAATGGAAATTGCATGTTGCATGTCTCCAAGAAAAGCTCATACAGGCAAAAAAAAAGTAATAAAATGCTGTTTGATGTACCTCTATCGCAAAGGATACAAAAATAAAAAGTTAATACACTTTAGACTAAGTTTCAAATTGTTTTTCAAATAAACAAGATAGCTTTAGTATTGCAGCATTGCTAAGCATTACAAGAAGCAACAGTTTAAACTTTCAAAGGCCTTTTCTTTAACAAAGCATGGGATTGCTAATGATCCATTTATTGCAAAAATCTAGCTACTGGTAATCACTTTATTAGTAAAAGTAATTCATACTGGGAGTCAGTAATACATTTGTGAAACAGCAGATTTTGATTAATGAGCTGTTTAATTGAGCTCAGCTATCTTATATTTTTACCCCACAAAAGGGAAAATGTACAGCTTTACCAAGAGTGGATGCAAAAATGTTCACACCCAATTTAAAGTTTTGTGTGACATAAAAATCAATTTCCATGATTATTGTGACTTACATTGTATACAATTCAATAAAGAAAACAAAAACAGTTTTACTGAAAATCACACACACACAAAAAGAATATTGCATTAATCTGGTTGCTTATAGGTGTGCACCTTAGACTTAACCCACCTTAAACTAGTTGTTACCAAGCAACAGCATATTTTAGAAATCAGGAGAAATGTATAAAGATTAGAGTAAATATAGTTATCAACACGCTGGAAAAAATGGAGACATAGTGCTACAATTCGATGTTTCTCTATTTTGGATCCCATGAAACAGCAAAAATTATATAGGAAGGTTCCTAATAATCTGAGAGGAACAAATAAAAACAACGCAGAAATTGCCAAAAGAGCACAATGCCCACAGTAAAGTTTGCTGAAAACAGCACTGAACCACAACTTTCGGAAGTTGGATAGAAAATTACACCTTAAAGATTGTTTCAATATTTGTCAGATCACCACCTTCCTAAAATATTAGATTAGATTAGATAGCATTTATTGTCATTGAACAGGATTCAACAAAATTTTCATTGCAACTCCCGTGCAAAAAGTCAAAAATATACAATAAATAAAGTCAAATAATATTGCCCAAAACTGATTTCGGCAACAACAACAAAAAAAAAAAATCACTGCCATCATTTTCTCAAAAGATAATTTAGGCAAAACAAAATAATTTGGCAAAAAATGATTTAGGCCATTATTTTAGGAAGATGACAATATGTAGTATGTTGTGTAAGCAGTGCAGATGGAGAATATAAATATGTGTAATTTCTCATAGATTTTATTTTATAACACCAGATAATAGTCAGCACTTATCGTCAGTGCTTCAATTTACATCAATAACAACAAAACAATGGGGAGAATATTTTGACTATTATATTTTTTTATGTGCAATTATAAAAATTACATCTTAAATTTTAAAAAGAGAGTATTTTAGCTTTGCTGTTTATTTACCCAATACAGACTTCACTTTAAGCACTATCAACATATATGTTTCTACTACTGCCAAAGCGTTTTCTCAGGATCAAACATGCTTTATGTGACTGGGATGGAGTTCAAAAGATTTCTGGATGCAGCTGCATTGATGCACCAGTGAAACAGCCAATTCTCTCTGCTGAACACAGACACTAAGCACCAGTCAACCATATCTTTGGCTCTGTTTGCTGTTTGTGCATTTTCAGTCTGTGGGTTGCTCATCTAGTGAAAAAGCTAATAAGCCGTGAAAGAAGTTGTGTTAAATCATTGCTGCAACTGTTTAGTCTGAGCTCCCTTTTCTCCTCTCACTGTAAAGGGCTTGTTGCACCTGCAGAATCAGTATGCAGGCAGCGTCGCAGATGCATGCATAGTTATTAGCAACCATAGGAAATGATCAACAGGAGGTTAAGTGAACAGTAAGGAAATACTGAAATATCATTAAAAGCCCTTTTCTCCTTTTTTCTGTTTGCATACATTAAAAAATGTGTGGATTTGTTTTCCCCCTTTATTCAAGTGTTCGCACACATCCACAGGTCCTCCCTGGTATCCAACATCTTGTAACTGCTCACTTTAATTAATCTAATTAGAAAGTGTGATGAGGGCCCAACATGTTTCAGACATTCAAAGCCTTGTTTTATTCTTTATTAGCAAGAAGTAATATGATCAAACATGTAAATATGTTGCTGTGGCTTACATCATTGCGCAAAGAGATAACAAAGCAGATTATCACGAGATTTAGATAAAGTTGACTATTAATCCATCTTCTGAGCATGGATACACTATATGCACCAAGTGCATTGATAACAGTCATGTTTCGCTGCCATCAGAGTAAATAAAGTATTAGAAAATGTAGGATTTGAATGCTATTGATTATTTGTTTCTTTGCTGGAACACCAAAATTGAAATAAAGACTAAATCTTTAATATTGGACTGGGAACAGACAGAATCATTTTGTCACCTTCTGCTTTGCATAACTGCAAAAGTAAATGAACATGACTGTGAAATATTCAGATCCAGGCTCTTCATTGCTTTGCTTTGAACAGCTCATAATCAAAACTTTTATTTCAGGGTTTTAGGAAGCAAAAATGACTCAAAGTTTGTTTTTGTTGCCATTTTGATGCAACTAAAAATGCTTTTCTTGTGACTGAAACAGCAGGTCCCTCCTATGCATCGATAATGTTTTTAATTCTGTCCTTAATCATGCGGATGCTCTGTCTGCACTTATGAATATTCACATATTTTCCTATCTTTAATGCTTTCCGTGGCTCCAGCTGACAACTGTCAATCTTTTGGCTAATTAGGCTCATAATTATTTGAGCACTTGGAGACACTCATAGACTATGCTTTTCTTTAGATTAATATTTACCCATCTTAAATTCATGTCGATTTAAGAAAGTGTTAAACGATGTAGCTTTAAGAGCCATTGATACAGCTGTCATACTTAGGATATCAAGCAAATCATTGTAAGCAAAGTTGTGCGTGAAGCAGGTGGTGTAACAACTCCCTCACAGAGTGTACAACCTTATTAATTAATGCCAAAAAACAGCATCATTTAGCAGCAATTTTATGTATTAAGTTGTATTATTTTCCAAGCTCTAGAGGAGCATGTTTCCCTGTTGTCATTTGACCATCTGTGACAAATACATTCAGAATTTGAAGTTTCAATGCCTTCAGCACATCAAGAAAAAGATCCACTAATAGAACCGGGAATCAGAGTTTCTTCAACATTAATGTTGGTCAGACACATGACAATATTTTTAAGCTATCTCTTGTGTCAGATCTCCAGTTTCATCAACCGTCATGCTGCTGGAAAAAGAGAAAGTTGGTGAATGATGTTCAGTCATTATATAAAGATGTTCAAAACAGGAGACACGTTTCACATTTTACTGTAATCAACCCAAATCTCACATAAAAGACTTCTGTTATTTATATAAGTTTGCTTTTGTATTACATAAGCCTAAAGTAAGACCATTTATTTAATGAAGTTACTGTTTTTGTCGTAGCTACAGATGAATTTGCCTTAAAGGCAATTAATTAAAAATTTTGGCATACAGATACATAACTGTCATAAATCATATTCTACTTTTTTGTGTTAATATTTAAATATTTTTGTACAGTTGTGTAAGAATCTTGTGAAGAGAGTCAAATGGAGAGAGGAGCTCAATTTGAAACAAACTAAAAAAGTCCAAATAGCCAAAAAGCAGCTTTGTGCTCTCTGGAGACGTGGTCAAATGGAGAACTCCTGCTGGATGAGGAAAAACAAAAAAATTGGTGGCAGCAACAAATGTCCAGAAACCTGAAACATGCCAATTTATTCCCCCCCCCCCTGAGTTTCCTCTCACAATCTCCTAGGTGAAATTTTGCACTGATGTTATTCCCTCCAACCTGATTTCTTTCATCATTCAAACTTCCCACACATCCCTTTTCCACTTTATCTTTGGAGAGCAATTCCTGTTTTCCACACCTTGGAATACAAGGTCTTTCCGAGTTTAATTTTATCATCTTCACCAGTTTTAGAGGATGTTTGAGATCTCTCTGTGGCTAATCGCTGAGTTTGTGACTGAGCAGACCACATACAATCGGTTTCCACATGCAGACGCAGCAGGTTTCAGCAGCTTTCTCACATTTGACTAAAACTCCCCTTCTGTTCTTGCAATCCTGTATTTCTTTGCATATGCACAACACTAACACCCACTTTGATTGGCATCCATGATGCAAATGAGTAAAACATTTTCAAATAATAATTATTTTTTTATGACGTGGCATAAACATATGTTCAGTGGAGGAAAACAAATCCCAGTAATAATAATTTTAACAAAATTACTGAAATCTGCTTTCAATTATTTTTTTCTAGGTCTTCCTACGTTGACAGCCTTCGGTCTTCTCTAATAATGTTTAACAAGGTTGGACCGTACAGAGAATAGAACCTTTGACTATTCTCCTTTGAACAATCTCTCTAAGTCTTCCAGATGCCTCGACCCTCTCTGATGCTCTATTCTCGTGAATGATGATTGGTCACAATATTCTGATAATTATCCCGCTAAAAGATCAGTACCGTGTCGGTTCATCCTTGACAGGATACTTGTTCTAAATTGAGTTAATTCACATTAAAACCACTTCATTAGTTTCAGTTCCAACTAGAAATAGTTTTCTTTCACCTGTCGCAAATTGTCTGAAATAAAATGACAGAAGTTAGAACCTTAACGCATTAATTTTGATTAATTGAGCACAGAAAAATAAGCCGTCCAAGAAATGTATCCATCTCATCACACTGTGGAACATTAAACCCACATGCCATCTGAATTAGTGTTTAAATTAGTACATATGAAACGTCCCACTTTACTTTACAATTTGAAAACTGTATAGCGCTCTTCTCTGTCATCCGTCTGACCGGTGGGTGATGGGAGCACATAGTGCTGCGCTGTTTAAATGAGAGAGTAATGTAATGAAACAGTCCTGAATAACAAGTAAAGGAAAGTTAAACACTGCTTTTCAGAGTAAGCGTCACAAATTATTCGCCACAGAACCCAACATTTAAAATCTAAAACCAGAGAATATCTGCAATGCAATGAGGCCTCCTGACGAGCTGCGGAAAAATAACGTGAACATATGTCGTTGTTGCTATGCCAGCAGGCTTTCAATCCAGCAAGGTTTTTGTTTTTACTGTATTGCCGTTTGGCTAACTATGCTGTATTCAAACTGGGAGTTGAGGCATTTATCAAAATATATTAATTTTGAGGATTTAAAAGCAACTTATAAATGTGGATATAGCAATGCAGTTAATGTGAAAAAAACAAACAAACAACAAGCTACTTAGAGGGAAGATCATAAATGGGGTTCTGTCAGATGAGAGGAGTGAGTTAAGAAATAGGATGCAGGCAAAGAGAGAAGTGATTGGGGGCACAGAGAAGTACAAAACAATCTTTTCCTTTCAAATACATAATAAATGCATCATTCCTCATTTTAAATTATGATAGGCAGAGTAAAAAAGTGTGCACAAATTATTTTGAATTTGTTACAATAGCACAACACTTGGCAACAAACTGTTTACAAGATCAATCTCAGATCAGAAGCAAGTGAAGAAAGGATGAGGCACAAAGTTATGCAATATCAGAGGTCGATGGAGGACGCTGGAAAGAATATTTTGACATGTAGTGCTAGTAAAGGAGGGAAAGAGGGGAAAGGAAAGAACTGCAAAATAGAAGTTTGAAGGGGTAAGAAGAGGGGGGAAAGAAGTGGCATCACTGTCAGCATAGAGCATTTCAAAAACACATTAAAGTTGACAGGCAGATAGGCAGACGCACGCAGACAGATCAACATACTGCATGATAAGTCTTTAAAATGGCAGATGAGCTGACAGGCTGACAGATTGAAGTAGATTAAGCAAACAAGCAGACAAGCAGGTGAAATTTTGAATAGAGATCTGCGCTGATGCAAATGGACAGGAAGATTTACAAAAACTGAAATTGACAGGCAGAGGTAGACTGACACTCTAAACATGACAGACACCGCCCGGAGTCAATGCTGAGGCAGGCATCTGTGCAGTCACACATAAAGACATCTTTCGCAAGTTTCGTCTTCCTGTTTGTCAGCTTTCAGTTGGCTGAGGACTTCCTCTTTGTCAAACAATGTGGAGCAACCTCAAGAACGCAAAAAACTCCAGTGGAAATACAAAATGACATTGGGCAAAATTGCTGCAGGTGGACAACACTCTCGCTCTACCAGATCAAACAACTTGCATGCATCTAAAATGTATTAGGCCTCCAATATGAATGCCTCAAAACTTGCAAAATAGCAAGTGTGGCATGAATGCATAAAGCTCCATTCCTGCAGCTTTTTGTGACCTTAAACCAAACTCTGCGAAAAGAAAGGCTTTAGAAGGGTGATTCATACTCCTCCATCTTTTTCGTTTGAATAGGTAGTTGTTGAGCTTGCTTCCATTTTTTTTCACCGGCCTGTGACAGACGCACTGACATATTTCTCGCCTTTGATCGTAAAATTATCAAACCAGCAGATCAAAGGAAAACTTTGAATGGGCTTCTTAAAAATGCGAAAGGTTCTTGTAACGACAGATTCCTTCACGACATGACTAGACTGCATATCTTCACTACATTAAAGGGTCAGTGTCAAGTTTTGTGTTCTGTCTTGGACTTAACATGTCGCAGCGACTTAAGTTTAGTTGCAGTAAAGAGCAAAGATTATCATGTAAAATATATAGCAATATTTGAAGTTTTCACAGAAACAAAGCCTAGTAAATAGATAGATTATTCATTGGATCTAATAATAAAATATGTTGTTTGCGTCATTAAAACTTACATGTAATAGGACACCAATCGTGTTTTCTAAATATTTAAAAAATTAAATTTCAGGATTCGGGTAATTTAACCATCTCATTTGTACTTAATGGAAATATAACTGTTAAGACTTACTCTTAAAGTCTGGTAAACTCTCTCCCTTCTACTTAGTTCCTGGAAAATTGCATTAAAAATGCATGTATTGTCAATATAATGAATACTTCATTATGACAGTTGTGAATTTAAACCCACGGGGTCTAGCATATACACAAATATATACATAGTGCTGTTTGATTATACCTGTTACATTGAGTAGAGTAAGTAGACTGCTAGACAGAATTAGTGATTGTGATCAGCAACATTTTTTAAACCCACAGAAAGAAAAATATTTGATTAGAAAGAGGAAAAAAATCAAGATGGAGGCATTAAACCAAACCTCTGTCCAGATCTTTTTCTTTTGCTTGTGTTCGAGAATCTAAAAATGTAACTTTGGTGTGACTTCTCTATCAACTGCAACAACTGTTTAAACCATCCATTCAAAAGAGATTCGATAAGGAAAGGCACACAGACGCAGCATGCGGCTTGTTAAGGTAGTTGCTGGTAAATTAGACGCCATTTCCTTCTTGAAAGTGTCGATGAGGAGCTGCTTGAAGAAAACGTAATTGACTACTGAGTCATGAGTTCACAGCTAATACAACATTGTTGTTAAATTACTTCCAAATGAGCCCCACCTTCTACTCATTACCCTATTCAAAGGATTGTTTTACTGGGAGAAGATCCTCAGTCTTTTTTGTCCAGTCGTACTTGTCATTGATGCTCTAAAATATTTCAGAACAAAGAAAAACGGAAGTCAGTAATGAGAAATTGTACCAAGATTGAGAGAAGACAAGAACAAAAGACTTAACAATAGCAAGATGATCATATTATAATGCATTTTCAGATCTTTCGTCTCCTAAGCATGAAAGGAAAACAAATAAAGACACTCTGTAATAATTCATAAAGAAGCAAAGAAAGATAAATAATTTAGTACACTTGGAACAAAAAAAGAATAAAAAGGATGATTTATGTTCTAAAAACAACTCACTCTTTTTAAGTGTATAGTAGCAACAAAGAGAATAACAGTTGTTGATATGAGAGGTAGTCATTAATTTTCCTGTATGCCCAAGTTTAAAGGAATGTCAACGAAAAATTTTAATAATAAAATATATGCTGTTTCAACACCAAAATAAATATTTGTCCTGTTAAACAGTTCAGCCTATAATGTAACTATGATCTTTTCTTTCTTTCATCCTAAAATAAATGTCTTTCACTAAACTCAGTGTCACATAAATAAAGCATAAACGGAAATATGAAAATGTTAGGAATATTATTATTGCTACTAACAGAGTCTCCAGGTACATGTATACCTCCTGATTTCAGACCTTTGGTTAACAGTTACAGCAGTACTATGCTGAGAAGTTAGGAAGATCAGACATTTTAAAAAAAATTAAAATTAAAATAAGTTTTGGGGATAAAAAGAAAATTAAGAAAGTAAACAAGTGCATTTTAGTGAATTAGCATAAGATCAGAAGCTCCTTTTTTTAGATTTTGAGATGCTTCTGGCGATTTAACGGTATCTTGACAGGCAGCGAAAGATGGCACACCTGCTCCTCTACAGAACTGCAGCACCTCAGAGAAAGGTAATTTGTTTCACTAATTCAATTTCGAATGTAAAACTCGTTTAATAAATTCATTACACACAGAGTGATATATTTCAAGTGGTGTTTCATTTTATTTTTTTGATGATACCGACGCACTGCTAATGAAGGATGCTCTCAAGCAGCTTGGATTCTGCGCCTCTCCACTCGTTCTATAGACTCTGGATTCTTAAATTTATAAATAAGAAGCTAACTTAGATTTCATTGGAACAAGACTTTGTAGCTTTGAGCAACAGAGCTAAAAAGTTCTTTTTCTACTTTGACCAGGTGAAATAATTTTGAAACATTAATTCTACATTCAGAACACACCTTCTAAATCTCCCACAAATACTTTAATGGACTTTGCATCACAGTCAAATATCTCTGTTTGTGTAACTCTTTCTTCCACATTTTTGCATAACATTAATCTTTTCAGTTATATGCTTTATGCATATTGATGAACAGCCTGCTTTTTTTAGTGATAACCTTTTATTACTTACACTCCTTGTAGAAGGTGTCAGAGACCTTTCTATTGGACAACTATAATAGGAAGGAGGATTAACATAAAGAGAGGTCACAATGGGGTATGTAAAAGAGACACTTTGCTATGAAAGAAATATTTACCTCTTGATTTGTCACAGATGTTTCAGATTATGAAACATTTTTTTATATATATCACACAATATCAAAATCAAAAATTTGTTTCTTCAACCTAATAAGTTGTGTCACCCTTGGTGGCAACAACTTCCCTACCATAGCTAAAAGTAAATCTTTTATGTCACTGTGGAGGAGCTGGATCTCAATCGGGCTTGAGTCCAAACTTTGACTACATCACACCAAAGTCTTTACTGTCGTTTTTTTTTTTCTGAGCCATTAAAAAAAGGCAGTTGATGGTGTGTAAATGTTCTGCTGCATATCCCAAATGTGCTTGAATTTAAGGTCAGAAGGACAAAGTCCTTCAGGATTTTATGATGGAGAGCAGAATTTGGAGTTGCTTTAAAAACAGCAAGTTGTCCACGTTCTGAAATATCTGAATTTCCCCAGAACATCACACTACTTGTGTTTGATTTAGTGAAACATTTAGGTGTGACATAAAAGATCTGAATTTATCATTGAGTAGCAAAAATGTTTTCATGTTCCTGTGTGCGACTTTTGGTGTTTGTAGCACAAGTGGCTGCAAGTGGCTCCAGAGCACTCTGAAGTGCACAGTTTACATTCCAGCTTAACATGTAGCAATAACATGCAACTAAGTCAACTGCATAAAAAAGTCTAGGTGATTTATAAAATAGTTTTCAACTCATTTTGATGTCTAATTGATCCATATTTACTCAAATATGGATCCTGATATGGATGTAAAACTGGTGGATTGTTGAATGGACAGAGTTTCATGTATTTGGCCCATAAGGGATAAAAATTGCAGGAAGTGAAGAAGTTTTTCTGTGTTGTTTAGGCAATGATATGCAGAAGAACAAAAAAATCTGAAAATCCCTTTGTAGTGATGAGAATTCTCCTGCTGCACTCGTGCTGTACCTTAAGGTCTTAAATACAACCTTCCACTAAAGAAAACCATTATCTCTCACTAACCTCTCTTAAAATTGTTGTCGCATATGTATTGAACCATGAAACTTTAAATTACAGACAAAAAGGAAGTGGCTCAAACAGCCTGAGACAATCTTTAAAGGTTGTTATTGCAGAGAGCTGAGACCACTGGCTCAGCAGACTCCTAATGGAAATCCTGCGGCCAATTAGCAAATGTCTAGAAAAGAGAAGAGGCTACAGATAAAGTGACAGATGAGGTAGCAGCGAGACAGCGCACTAAATTATTTCTTAAAGCTGTAGTTTGTATAGCTGAATCTTGTTTCCTCTGCTCACGAGATATAAAACAACACTGTATGACCTGATTATATTTACTGTTTAACACATTGTATTATTGCCTAACTTTATGCTTTGATGTAAATAAATCTTTGGAGTACACGTTTTTACTAGAAAATACTAAAGCACAATTTTGCACATGTTGTGTGTAACCTTATACATTACCTTGCAAAAGAATTCACAACCCTTGAAGTTCAAAATTTTATTTAATTGGCTTTTAATATGTCAGTTCAACAAATCAATGCTAACGAATAACACGTGGCTCTCATTTTTTTATAGAAATATTACAAAAAGTGAGGAATATATTTATTTTTATCCCTGTATAGTTAATGCTTTGTAAAATGGCTCTGGCTTGGCTTTGTACTTTACTTTTTGCAAATATGTGCTAAGTGTAATTTCTTCCTAAAGCTTCATTCATATCTCAGTGCTCATTAGACTTAACATTATCAGTGAAAGTGCCTTCCTTCTTTGCATGTTAATTGCTAAAACATTTCTAGATTCTATAGGACATTTATAGGTTTATCTTCCATGTACATGCTATATGAAAGATTATTGGCAGAGGAAAAAATGCAATGAAGTTGTAAGGTTTGCCTGAGCTCAGCATAGGCAAAATAATACCTCTTTACTGACTAAAGAAACTCCTGAATAGGCCGTTTCTGGCACTCTTCTGTTTCTCTCGTATACCTCAATTTGGAAGGTGATTTTGCAGGAGAGTACATCTACTTAGAAATGGCTTTAGTCTGAAGACAGTTTTTTGATTGTGAAGAATCCTTTTTGGAACTTTTATGCAATGTGGCACAATCGATTCAATCTCTCCGAAGAGTAGAGAAAAAGCCACTTTGCACCTTTGACACAGAGACCATTATTATTGCTCTTTTCCTCAGGAACAAGGCTGTTTCTAGGCTGAAAGGTAGAAATGCAACTCTTTCTCCAAAGCCCAGCGAACCAAAGAAGTGTAAGGCTGCAGAGAAACATCCATCCATGGTAGTCTGTGTGAAAACAGTCAGGAACAATGACTCCAAGCAGGACCGATCAACAGTCCAAGTGTGAATTGGATAAATATTTTAGGGGGTTTTGCACCATTTATCATTCAGTTCACGATGTTTTAAATTTTGCAACCAATCGTTCTTGCTTCACACTGATTGTTTTGTTCACTTTCTAACCTTTTTTGTATATTTTGTTTTCATCATTAGGCTTTGAAATAGTTTTGTATTTTTAGCATTTTTTTAAAAATGTGTAAACTATAAAAAAGATTATTATATGTACTGAATGAAAATTATAAAGTTCTAAATGTATCTTGCCAGTAAAAAACATGACAAAACCTTCTTACCTTTTTTATGATATTGTTCTTTGAAGTAGAAAAATGAGGATAAAACCTCTTATATTATAAAAGTACAGGACAGATATTTCCAAAGTGTTTGGATTTTCTGGTTGACTGTCAGCCATGTCTTCAGCTGACAGAATATGGAGTGACACACTGTTGTCTACAAGAAAACCACTTTTGAATGGCTGTTCACTGTATGGGCCAGTATCTATGATAGACTAATTATTTTCTAGTTTAATGTAAAATTGCCAATCATGATGCAGCATTTTCTTCAACCTGCACATTGCCATCTCTCTGTTGTGGAAAATACAGCTCACGCTCCTGTTAGAGGTCATATTAAGGTGGCAACCAAGAAATAATCTATTCAAAATGATGGAAGCCGAATTCTCAGCAGAAAAAAAAAAAAATGATTGAGGCAAATAAATGCCAGTGGCAATGAGGGAAAGACCCTCCAACAGAGACTGCCACAACTGATCACTGTTCTCATTTTGTGTTCCCCTCTTCGCTGCAGGAAGTGTATGAGAAGAGTTCTGTTAGGCTATCCATGACTTATATTTAGTCCGAATGTGTGCTTCAGGTATGCGAGTGCATTTATTTGACAGCTAACTCCCCCGTGAATGAATAAAAGTTACTGTAGTGCCTCTATAACTACAGCAGCACAAGTTTTACTGTGTTCCAGGTGTATACTAAATTGTCATATGGTTATAACAATCAGTCTCACAATTTGTCTGAAAGAATTTTATCTCATGGTCAAAAACTACATTTGAAGCATGATTTATTTTGTAAGCTGTTTCTTTAGTGATATCTATTGCAGACTTAATGTAAACTGATTCCTGTTTGCTGAATTTCTCATTATCGCCAGGCAGGTATACACTGAAGGGGGCACACTTCAATTAAAATTGAAAGATTAAATATTTTAAAAATGACATGAAGTGGTAATTAATGTCATTTTCTGTACAGACAAATCCAAACCTATAAGCCTGGTAAAATATTTAGCAATTTGTAAGATGATATCTGATGTGTTCATGTGCACTGCATTAGCCCAACTCAGAATACTGATGAGAGTGGCGGAATGTGATTGAATAATCCGCTGTGTTCCACTGTTAATGTGTACTTTACTGTGTGACTTGTTGTGACTTAGTTGTAAATGGAATCCAGTGTGTTTGGGTGTTCTGTCAGTTTACGGATGTACAGGCATTCTGTCAAGTTGCTCTTTCAGCCTTATCTGGTCACCTCTTTGGAGAGGATAGAACTAGAGGATATTAAAGGCAGCTGAGGTCTGCTAACATGTCAATTGAAATCTGGAGCTGAGGGAAATAAAAACAGGAAGGTGCAGAGAAGAAAATGCAGAGGCCGATGTGTATGAACAGAGTACAAGTGGAAAATTGAGGTTTCTATGGAGAAGACATAAAGAAAGTCAAGACGGTGTGTAGTATGAAACAAGAAGTTCAACAGAGAATTATATCAGCAAAGGGAGGCTTTTACAACCGCACTAAAAAGCCTATATTGCTTCACAGGTTTTCATTTGTGCTGCTGCTGCACCAACTAAATTGAATAAACTGAGCTCCAAACTTTTTGGTTTTGAGTGAATTATGCAAATGTCAAAAATAACAGTCATTTACATGTGGAATGAGTTTAGGCAGCTTTGCATCCATCTGTACTTCTATAAGTGTGACTGCAAATGAGAATATTTTTTATGATATTTCTTTCCTGAGTAATAGCTTCTGCTTTACTTTCTAATATGGCACTTGTAATTGCATGTGAGAGGCTCAGTTTTGAACACCAGGGTACAATGTTTGTGCACTATTAAATCTTTGGTTAATAGATTTATTTTTTGTAAGAAATGTAGATGCATTAGTTTTCTAATGATTTGCATCAGGGAAATTGGATTTATTCAGATGAAATAGGATACTTTTGTTTAAGAAGTTTTAAGATGTTATTAATCTCAGCAGCCACTCCTACTGTTTTAGAAGAAAACTGGAGCAATTATGTGAAAATAAATACCGAACAGATTTTAGGACTGTAACAGGACTGTTTTTTCGGACTCATCAGTCCATTCCTGTTACCTTCACCCTGATCACACAAATCACCCGATATTCTTTAGATAACATCTGTCAAGCCTTAGCACTCAGTGCTTCTCGACAATTACATGTTAAGAACCACACGTCAAATCAGGTACTTGAATTTACAGTCTATTAGGATGTTTACAAAAACCAGTAAAACATTTCTTTATTTTTTATGTCAAACCTAAATTTAAAGTTCCTCCCTAGAAACATAGCTAAGTAAAATTATTAAAATGCTGGCTTTTGGTCTCGGTGTATTATCTCAAAAGTTTTATAAACCCATCTGGCAACCACTTGTAAAAGTTTCTGGAGGCGAGCCTAAGGAGGCATTCGCATCAGTCCTATTTGGTTTGGTCCGCTTTCATCAAATTCAACCCTGGTGCAGTTCGAATGCATATGTGAATACCAAGCAGACTGGAGATTGCACCAAAAGCAGGAAACAGACGATGACACAGGGCATTCTGGGTAAATACAACCAAAAAACACGCTAATCTAATCTGGTGAAATGGGTCATGGTCTCATACCAAAGACAAAAGAGAACTCCTAAATCTGTCAGATGATGAGGTGTGAAAACAAGCTAACAGTCAGTAGTACCAACGATTGTGACACACAGACTGTTCTGCTGAGAAAATAGCAACAAATTAATTTTTTTTATATGCTCTTGAGGTTTTGATGAATAACTAAAGAGCAGCTCTTTGCAATGTGATTTAGTGGATGTTTTTTGTTGGGTTTTTTTCAAAAAATATTTTGACAGAACATTAATAAAAGCTCAAATATATATATATAATTAAAATATTAAATGATGACATTCTAATTTGAATTTCATGCTACTTTTCAGAAAAAAATAGACATATCTACGTATATTTCAGTAAAATAAACGTATTGAACCAAGTGACTTTATGGTTCAAGGGTTGTGTAATCTGTAAGGTGTATGCTTGTGTGTCAGTAGCAGCTTGTCTGCAGTTTCCCCACATTTCTTCAATAGACTTCTGTTTTATATTTATTCACTCAAGTAGAGCAGGTGGTTCACTAAGCCATTGACTTGGCCGGAAGTGAACAAACACACTCAACACACACTCCCTGTGACTCTCCAACAACATAATTTATCACTCGGTGATGACTTGATGGCCTGGCCAGTTGGTTGCCCCTGCTGTAACGCTTAGCCAGCTGTGACGCTTGGCCTAATGACTGGAGTGGGCTTTCCTAATGGAACAAAAACCTGCTGGAAATTTGAGGTTTGGCAGGTTCAAAAACAAAATCAGTCAAAAATGCAAGCACAGAAAACTGCCCACTATCACGGATCGATCCAGTAAAGCACATGTTTGTTGTTTAATTGAACAAAATGAACTTTGTTATAAAAATTAAGCATATGCTTAAATCAGTAGCATAGGAAAAAATTACTGTCCTGGGGTTGTATATTTTAACCCAGGAAAGTCATGGAATGATACTACGGTTGGTGTTGTTACTGCACAGTCATCTGGTGTAGTCTGCATGCTCTCAACCTACCAGCAGGACTTCCCCCCCCCCCCCCCCCCCCCTCAATTTCCACCTACGGTCCAAATGTATGTAAAGCCTGGAAGCATGAAATACTGTAGGCGTAAAATGAAAATTCTCATATTTCTGCAGTTCAGCAGCCAACATGACTGGCTGATCTGTATGTCTGTCTTTTGTTGATATATCTGCAACTCAACACATTGTACTTGCCAACATTATTTGACACTGTGGAAAGATAATGACTGTCTTCCCAAGTCTTCTCCATAAAGGCTAGATTTGTGGCGTTCAGAACTAATAGTTGTTTCATAAACGGATTTTCCCTCCTGATCTTTGGATCCCTGCTGCTCCTCCAGTCAGATTGGCTTTGTTCACTGCATCTCAGTCAACAAGGCGGAGATGCTGTAACCTGTTTGCTTACGTTACAGTTGTTCCAAGCTCTTTGCATGTTAAGATGCTTAATTTATCAGATATTCTCTCATGATCTGTACTTGCTTTAAACTTGACAGTGTTAACTGAGGTATAATATACTGTCTAACTTTGGCTTAGATAATAAGCCATAAATTGCTACTTCAAGATTTTTTGAAAACTAACTTATGGACCTTTTAACTTCTGTACTTATTTTTGAATGGCATCAAGGATGTGTAGGCTTGTGTAATAGCTGTTTTCGAAGGGTAATTACTGAGGACCAAGTTCTCCGTTTATCTCAGAATACTTTTAAAGATTGACGTCCTGCCCTATTGCCATCCAGTTTTTAATCTGTGAACACAGCATGTGATGAACTCACTGCCAGCTCTGCCAAGAGAAAAAATATATATAAATTGGATATTTCATATTTAATTCACAGCCTTTTCTACCTTGCCAGATCTCAGTTACGCCTTGAGAAAAATAGGCCAACAGTTGACTCACGAATATTTAGTTTTCCAATCTATTAATATTGATTGACTGATCTTTTTCCAGATTTCCACCAGTGAGTGAGGAGGCTGCTGTTGGAACCCCAGTGGGAATCATCATGGCAGCAGCTGTCAATCAAACTATTGTGTATTCCATCGTTGAAGGCAATGAGGGAGGTGAGTGCATTCAGAGTTTTCCTATCAGGGCCTCACCGCTTCTCCAGCTTTTGGCATTAAAGCTTCTTCCTGGTCAAACATCTTTTACAGCTCAGACCGCCCTGAACAACTTCCTCTTCGCTGTACGCTACAAGACTCCTCACTCATTCCCTCTGTGCAATAGCACTTTTTTACTACCTTGTTTTAAAACTTTTTGTTGTTCTGTTCTCCCCAGGTGTGTTTTTGTTAAACAAAACAACTGGTGAGATTTCCACAGCCAAGCCTCTTGACTATGAAACCAATTCCAGCTATGTTCTGAAGGTGGAAGCAGACTCCATGAGGGTGGTCTCATCAAATCTCCGAGCTCCATCAAAGTGTAAGTGGAACTGCAGGTGGAAGTGCTGCACACTTGTAATCATGAATTAAACTACATTTTCTATTTTTTATTTTTTTATCTTTGTATTTTGGGTCAGAGATTTTAGCAAGCTATTATGACAAGTTTACCCAAGATATAAGACCCAAATCAGAAAAATTAAAACTCTATTCCAAATACAAAGGAAATGTATTTAAAATTTAGAATTTGAACATTTTAAAAATGAAAAAAAAAAAAAAAAAAAAAAAACTTAAACATTCTCGTATCTAATACACCAGAAAAAAAAAATTAAGATTGAATGTAAAACATTAACAGATTAGATCTGCCACTCTGTCAATTGTGTTAGTGACTGGTGGGGTTAAGGTAACACAGAACAGCCAGAGTAAACAACAACTCTCAAAATGGTATGTATAATAATAACAATAATAATAATAAAATGTTCCCCTAATCCACAGGCTTATCACTGGTTGTTTTTTTTTTTTTTTTTTTTTTTTTCTTTTCTGATGATAATCATAGAGCCAGATTCACATCCAGTTAAATACAGTCTGATTGAGACCTTATGTCAATACTGTTGATCTGTTGATCAGTTGGAATATTTCTGCCTAATAAAGGCCACTGACTTTTATAACTTTCCTTTCTCAGCAAGTATTTGGCATCGTCTTCTATAGATGAGATGCTTTTTGGTTTTATTGGGGGGTTTTCTGTAAAGCTTGTCTTCTCCTCTTGCTGCGAACTTTGTGTCATGGCATTTTTACACCAGCGTTTTATTTTTAACTTGTAAAGATGCTTGAAGCATCCTAAAGCCCCATGTACATTGTTGGGGCGTTTGGACATAGATGATTGTATCTGCTAAGGCTTTACTTTCTTCTCTTTGGCTCAACATCAAACTTGTTGTGGTCTCACATACCCCTTCATTTGCATTTAAAAGAAGAAAAAAACAACTCGTCCATTCATTTATAATTAGAGCTGAAGTACAAATGGATCTAATTAGTCTCAAATTCTTTCTCTTCTGTTTTTTTTCTACTGGTCTCCTCTTTTATGTCCTTTTCCCTTTTTCTTTTTTTTACTTCTTTCCACCTCATATCTGTGTTCTTCTTAATTGAAGCTCAGCTCCGGAGCCTTCGCTTATCTTCTTTAATTATGGTGTTTACCACATGCTGTTCTCATTTCATTAAAGCAACTTGAATTCAAGAATTCTGCTGGGATTAAAGCAGCAAATCATTGTGTCATTTGCAGATGTCCAGTTCTTTCCCGCACACATTAAACAACAACAAAAAAATCTATCGGACTCCAAGTTAATACAGCTTCATCACATGAAGGTTTCAGCTTTGCATCTGGAGGATGTTGCAGATCTGTGTGCTTGTGTTCTCTAGTGTTGTGATTTTATTATTTTTTGAATTATTGTATCAATATTCCTTTTCTGTAGCATCAGAAAAAATGTCTCATTTCAAATTTAATGGATTTGTGATTTTATTCTTCCTTTTGTATTATTATTTGTTGTTTGGGTGAATTATAAAGCAGATTTAAACAGGTGTCATTCAGAGTTCCAAATCAAGTAATCTCAAGTCATCACTGATTCATTAGCTAATGTTTTTTTCTTGAAATGAATTTGGCAGAACCACAATTACATTTAAATAATTTTGTGGTTAATAAATAATGTTTTCCATGTATAAAAATCCTCTAACATATTGATTGAGATAATAACTTACATTTACGGAGTTTGGTACAGAGAAATAATAAAATCTGCAAGATTGACAGAATTCAGTATGAGTAAAGCATTTTTCTCAAATACCTGCCAAAACCTTGATGAGCATATTAAACAATCACAGCAGCGCATATATCAATCAAGAGAGCACATAGCTCTGATTGCAGCCACACTTATTCAGAAGCCCATGAACCCAGAATGCCAAGCGGTAAAACAGGCTCCTGCCACCCTGCTGTACACTCTTGCCAGAAAATTGCGCTCACTCTCTGTTTAGTGGGCATATTTGTCAGTTGGAAGCGGTAACTCTTATAAGTAATCTGATTAGCTGGATTTTCAGCTGAAAGTCCGGTGACAGCCTGCACAGAACTTGGTCTACTAGGAGAAGCAGAAGAAAATGCAGAGGATGAATAAAAGGGTACGGAAAAGAAAATATTTCCTTTTCCTTACCGTCTTCATCATCATTATCATCATCATTTTCCACCTCTTCTTTTTTGCCGGTTTGAATTTGCATCCACTCTTCTCCTGTTAGCTCCCTTACTGACATTAATAATATGATTACTTAATTCTTAATTAGTTTTTGGCAGGAATGTGATGCCATATCTGACTCATCACCATGGCATTGACATGTTAACATTTCTTTGTATTTCAACAACCTTGCTAATTTTGAAAATTCATGGTAAACCTTGAAAGACTTCTTTACATTTTTACAAGCCTTTAAAGTTGAGTTTTGAACTGAAAAATGAATTGGAAAGTATTTGAGAATTAATGAATTAATATTTCACCAACAGATCTTTTCAATGCAGTCTACAACAGATTAAAAGAACACACTGAAGGATCTTATATTATTGAATAATGTATTGACTCATTCATTCGAACATGTTTTTAGTGTTGAGGAAGAGTGAAAAGCATTAGACTTCTAACGGATCTTTTGTTACTAATTTCTGAAATGTTAATCCTCTCAGGCACAACATTTAATGCAGGGGTGTCAAACTCCAGTCCTCGAGGGCCGTGTCCTGCAACTTCTGGATGTGCCTCTGCTGCACCACACATAAATAGAATAATTAGGTCATTAGCAAGGCTCTGGAGAACAGATCTACACAAGGAGGAGGTAATTAAGCCATTTCATTCCAGTGTTTTGTACCTGTGGCACATCTAAAAACTGCAGGACAGCGGCCCTTGAGGACAGGACTTTGACACCTCTGGTTTAATGTGTTTCCTTGAAATTTTATGTCATAGACCTACACATCCAACATAGCAAAGTGTATAACTGTAAATTTAAATTAAATGAATTTGAAAAAAACATTTTTCTCTGAAATTGTAGCTACAAGTCTTTCGGGGTTTGTCATCTAGTGACTGGAGTTTTCGTCGATTCTACTGAACAAAATTACGCAACCTCTTTCAGATTGGATGTAGAGTGTCTTAAACCTCAATGCTTAAATCCAGCAACAGATTTTTAATCTACTTAGTATCTGTACTTTGGGCAATTCTAACACGTGACCATGCTTTGATCTAAAACATTTGACTGTACTATTGGTTTGTAGCTTCGACTTTGTTCAGTTTTACAGGGACTACTTGAGGAAAACACATACATTCATGAAACGTTCACCACTGCTCCTCAAAATAGAGATGGTTTGTTCAGGGTTATATGCAGTCAATTTCTTTCCATTACACATTTATATGCAGCCCAAAAAGTTTAATTTAAGTTTTGTGTTACTACAGCAACTTCATCCCCACAATTTGTGAACTGCAAATGTAACATCTTAGGGATTCCTTTCAACAATGACTTTCTTCTTGCTACTCTTCCAAGCTGCCTAGACTTTTAAAGTGCCTGACTAATAGCAGTCTTGTCGACAAATTGCCACACTTGAACTGTGAATCTGTACAGCTCCTTCAGAGTTACATTGGCCTCCTGGCTGCCTCTCTGATTTATGCTTCCAGCAGTCAGTTAAGTTTTGCAGCAATGTCTTGGTGGGTGTGCAGTTGTGCCATACTGCTTCTGTTTTCAGATGTTGGGGGAAAAGAGCTTCTTCTTGATTAATTAGGTGAAAGCATTGAGTTTCATGGGATTTTTGTATGTGTCTACCGGAATAAAAGCAGTTTTGTGCCCCACTTTTCAGAATTTTGCATCCCTTTTTCTTAGTTGAATGTGACTTTTTGTTCTTAATTTTATATATTATTTTAAAATTATTTTATTTGTACTATTATTTTATTTATTTATATATTATTTTATACTATATTTTCATGTTAGTTTTATACATTGTTGAATATAAATTAAAAAATGGCAGATCTTTTCACTTACAATAGGAAAAATGTCATGTTACAAATGAAAAAAACATTTGTCAAAGGAACTTGTGCTTTATAAGAAATCTACATTCAATAATTACTAAGCTAAAATAAGCTACTATATGTTGCAGAGAAGTTACTTTTTTAACTTTTCGGTTAGTTTTGCCTTATTTCAAGATATTTACTCTAGAAACAAGACAAAAGTGCTTGTAAGATTTTGTTTTTGCAGTGCAAAACCTGCAAAGGACAAAGTTGCAAATGTTCTTGTTCAGATTTGGCCCAGTCTGAATTCATACAGGAACTGTACATGCAGTCAGTTAACCTTTTCTTAGATCCGGAGAACATGTGTATCATATTGTGTTTTTGGTTTGTTTGTGTGTTTTAGCTAACACAGCCCGGGTGGTGATTGACGTCCAGGATGAGAACGACCACCCACCAGTTTTCACCAGATCTCTTTACATTGGAGGAGTTGCAGAGGATGCCAAAACTTTCACCTCGGTCTTGCAAGTACAGGTAAATAAAAAAGTCTAAAAGTGGTAATGATTTCTGTCTTCTTGCCGCGTCTTTTGCTCGTGTTTGAAGTTTTTAGAACCACGGTCTGTAACAAGATTACCTGATAACATCAACATTTTTTTCTCTTTATCTACTGCTTGAAAAACCTCCCTTTTGCCCATCTGCAAGGAATTTCATATCATAATGAACAGCTCGAGTGATCCAGTCTCATTAAAATACCTTTCAGCATGCAAAATAAATCACAAAACCTGTTCCTTTCAAGTTCTATCTTTAAAAAAAAAAAAGCAATATGTTTTAATGAAGCTGGATTCCACAAAAGACTCAAACGAGTTCACTTACATAAAAGTCTGGCCTTTGGTGTTTAATTATCTTTAAGATCGTCTCTGCTTTATTACACCTTACATGATGACTCTGACATAACAGACTGAACCCAGATTAAAATAATAGTTTTGTGAGGAAGGGGAGTGTGCCAGCACCTGCTGCAAACACAAAAGATTATTCTTGTACTAAAGAGAAAAATAAAACAAAAAAATATATATGTCTGAACCTTCTTCTGTTAAACTTGTATACTACAGAAAATTTGCTGTATATTAAATTTTATACTTATTTACTGAAGCATGATTTTGGACATGAATGTATGAAACACTCAAATGTCACAAAAGATCTCAGAGCAAGAATGCAAGTTTATGATGCAGCAGGGAAAATCAAACTGTGTCGGAAACATCCGTACCAGTTCTCACCAGCCCAAAATGATCATAAGGAAGGGAAATTTTTTACAGGATTTGTTTATTGTGGGTTATATTTCATTCACAAATTTTTCCTCTATCAACTTATTCCAATGATTAAATTGGCTGCTTTCATAAACCAGCCACTGGCTGCAGAAAAAAAAAAAAATTACATCAATGCAATAGACTAAATATTATGGGAGACTTGAGCGGAAAGGAACACAGTTTTATGATTTGGATGGAAGTCACTGAAAAAAATGGACTTCTCAGGAAGTTGTTGTACTCAAAATAACATTGCTGAATGAGTCTGGACTCTGTCCACCATGTATTATGACCATCATCCGAGAAGTTTTTAACAGTCTGCAAACTTGGATCTCTTGTCAAATTGTGCTTGTGAGGAAGAGATTTTTGCATCACAAAGTTGTTGTTTTTTTAATACGAAGTTATGCCATTATCAAAAAATGCAGTTAAAGGATGGAAAGGCATAACAGTGTTTTTGGATTCTGGATTATGTCAGCAGGAGATTGAGAAATGACACATGGGCCACCATAGAAAACTACATTAGGGGAAATTGAAAGCTGTACATGCTTGAGAAAGTGTGAGACATCATTTTTGGATGTCCAGTTCTGTACAATGTTGCTCTGGACATTTGCATGAACAACTGATTAAAGTTTTACTTCCTTTAGTAGAGACACGACCCCTTTAATTCGTCTGCATTGGAACTTCTGTTGCTGTGGTTAAAGGAACTGTCTGAAGCTGAGATAAGCCACCATGTTCATGGTTTTCATAAATACTTGTGAAAGTTGCAAGGAGGATTTTTTTTTTTTTTTTATAGAATAGTGGTGATCAAGTCTGAAAATTTTGCAGTTAACCTTCTCTCTGTGGGGACAAAAAAACACTTCATGACAACTTTGTGTACATTATCCATACTCATGTCTTCTTGTGGGAAACATGGGGAAGGATGACTTGTCTGACCATGAACCCTTCAGTCATCACACATCTGCTAATATCCTTCGTATGTAGTTTTCAAAATGTTGTTCCCGAAGGCAGCCTTATCACACCTCACCATGCTCAGCCACAAAAAGAACAGTCACTGCTCTGTTTTTACATTCCATTCCATAGCAATGCATGACCATCTCAGTCATTAAAACTGCAAAATCAATCTGAGTTTTCAATCTTTTTGCGAAGTTTTTCAGGTTTCCTTTTTATTATCCGTGCAAATATCGTCAGCGCAGACTGTCATGCCTTTCTGCTGTTCATGTTTAAGTGTCCCTTCAGCTGCTTCTCAGAAATCCTTCCAAGATGCGTTTGGAGCTTATCCTATAAAACCAGTAAAAACATACAGCTCTGGAGCGGCACGTCTGTATATCTTTATATCATTCTTCAATAATACAGTTTTATATAAATGTCTGAAACTTTGTTGCTTCAAAGCAGAGGAAAGTGTTAATAAGAGTGGTTTTATTGTTTAGATTCTAGTCGTAAATCACTAAGCTTCTGATTTCAACATTCCTACAAAACTAATGTTGCTGTAGGTCTAAAACCATCATTGATCACCAGTTAAAGCAGTCTTGTCAAAAATGCTTTTGGATAGCATTTAGATGCTCACAGAACATTGGCTTATTTCATTTCTTGCGCTTCTGGTTTCCCAAGATGGGAAGGGTTTTCAGACTATCCTCAAGCCTCTATTCCGTGCCTCCTCTCTTTTGTCCTCCCTCCTGCTGTCAGGGAGCAAGTAATCCATTTTAGCACACTGATAGCTTCATTTTTTAAGTACACCTAGACTAGAGGAAACTGGAGAGACATGGCTTGATGGAGGAGCTGTGATTGAGAAGACACACTTTAATCCTTTTAATTTATTGTATATATATCCTATTTTTTTAAGCTATGCTGTTTGTTATGTTACAAAAGACACTTGGCAAATGTTTTGAAAGTAAAAATAGGAGTTTTAATCATAACTACTCATCTTGCAGTACTAAATGAAACAGAACAGTGTATCTAAATAAACAGGCTGATGATGCAGCTGCATGAGCTTAAAAAAGCATGTTTAGTGCTGAGATGATTCATTTTTTATTACCTTATTTTTGTTTTCCATCCCCTTTGTGTTTCATTAGAACTACCCACTTTTGAGGATTAAGACAGTGAGAGGAGACAGGTTTAGAAATGGAGGAAAAAGAAAGGCTTAAAGCTTCCCCGGGTTCCAGACAGGTTTTAAACATTTTTGTGGCGCAAACACAACTAAGACTGAATGTTGCCAAGTAAAGCACTTTTAGGACTCCCGGCTCACACATTAGTACTGTAATTAAAATTGATGTAGCAGCCACAGTGCTTACTGTTTCATCAAAACTTGTTTCCAGTTGAGGACTTTCAGTACAGGCACATTAGTATCACTTGCACTTATATAAGCCTTTTATTTATAGTCTAATTCAAAGACTTGTAAAAGGTGGTAAATTGACATGCTGGTGAATTCTCTAAAGTGTCAGCTTTAGAGTTGTAAAAGCGTAATGTTGGGGTGTTTTTTGTCAGGTGGATTTTATAAAAAATAATCTAATGTTGGATGACTCAGAGTAGTTTGTTTTCTTTAATCTGTCAAAAGCTTAATGTAAAGCCCATTTTCTTAGTTTTCCTAAAAGATTATGAGCTAATATTCACAATGAGAGCAGAAGCATACAGCAATTACATTGATTTCAATACCTGATGGGTGCAAAGAGGAACAAGTCAGAACAAGAGGAACACAAAACCAAAAATAATTTCCTCCCCATGTTACAAATGCACGACATGGCAGTGCTACTGTGGCCAATAGCTACCTCCGCCATGGAGGCTGGACAGCTGTGTTCCAGTTTGTTGGGATACATATCTAAAAAGTCATTAGTAAATTCACATGAAAATTTTACCAGAGGTTGAGCGAGGCCCGACTGAGAGGCAATTAAGTTTTCATGTTGATCTGGATTTGAAGCTATGAAATTTTTATTCTGACCTGGCAGAGGGAACGTTGTGTCTGGCCAGCTCTTGTTTACCTTTTTGGGATAATTGGCATCAGCCAATTATCACAGCTTCCATGGTTGATTATTTTCCAAAGCTGGTAAACACATTGGCAGAGCAGCATTGTTTGTGAGGCTTGACTGTCAAAATTTAGTTTAACTTTACTTTACACATTTTTAAGTGAAAGTCAGTATGTTCTGGATTGCAGAACATGAACAGATTAACTAGAAGGGTGATCATTATCGTGCCATCGTTTCCACAATTTGTCTTTTTCAACTGTGATCAGACATGTAAATAAAAAATTTGGCACTATGATCAGCCTAAAGAAATATACAAAAAGGTTTAAGAGAAATATATAAAATAGTGTATCAATATTTACCATCACACATTTGAGGATTATGACTGTATCATTACTTAAAACAATACTAATTTGGGATTTTTTTTGTTATTATTATTGCTACTTAGAGGAGACACTTTTCAACTGTTTTCATTAGCCACACTTTAAAAATACTTCACAACTTTTGCTTCTTGTTTTTCTATGTCAATTCCTTCACAATTATTTTTTTACCCAAGGATTTTATAAAAAGAGTATTACAGCAACAGTTGTATTAGCACAAAAAAAGTTAAACTATGTTAACAAAAAAATAAGCAGGGATACATAAAATCCAGAACTTTTTCTTTGGAAAATTAATGATTCTGGTACACAAATGGACCTCTGGGAGCATCTCACAGGGAGCAAAAACAATCAACACCCATGTCAATTATTTTGAATGTTATCAACCAGTTTTATTGCCATGAAACTGAATTGAGACCTCTTGGACTGAAACTCACAGAGACTATAAAGGTTGTGGGAGGAAAAAAAAGAAACACCCTTATGCCATTTTTGCCATTCCACTTCCTGCCACTGGCTGCACATTGATTGACTTCATGGTTCAGAGGATGACCCAGGTACAAGAAAGGCAGCACACAAATGCTGTACTAATTTTTAAAAGATTATGCATTGTTGCACTTTATGTTTATTCAGTCAGGGCAAGCAACAAAACGGACAGCCTGCAACCATGAAAACACGACAGAGGTTCCAGTCTGCCTCAGGGTTTGGAAGACCTGAATTTGTCAAAAGAATTTAATCAAAAGATTAGCAAGATTTCTAAAATGTGTGTCTTACCTAGTGTCGAAATGATTATTTCTAAGGCACAAGAGAAATAATCTTGTGCCTTAGAATCGTGAATCGCAACATGAGGAGGTCATATTTCATAATACCACATTTTGGTATTATGAAGAATAATTCAGTATGGCATACTGTAAAGCTACAGCATAGAATAGTGTATTATATAATAGTGTAGTATAGATGATATTCTAAGTTTTCTATATATATATATATATATATATATATATAAATAACCTCTGATGTGTTGGGTGTGTGAGAGCTTTGTATGCAATATGCATTTCTGTGTTGTAACACCTTGCTATAAATCATTGTCTGTCTGGGCAGGAGCTGATAGTTAGCCACAATGACAGAATAGATTAATGGATCTGCACATGGCTAGACGAATCAGCTTACCCCCTACTGCTTATTCATAGTAAAACAAGTGTAGGAGCAAGCTTCATTACATCCTGAAAACTTTCAGGGATTTATATAAGGGCAAAGAAATGTTTTTGTTCTGAATTAGTTCATGATAATACAATACTACGAGGACTGCAGATAAGGGACTAGATAACATATAGAGAAACCTCTTGACTGCGTTTTTTATTGTGTTTTGTAAATGATGACATAAGTAATATTGCCAATATTTTTGCTCATTTTCCAGGCTGTGGACAAAGACACTGGGAACTACAGCTCCATGGTGTACAGGCTCATCATCCACCCTCCCACAGGAAAAGAAATGAAAGACAGCAAAGATGGATTTGTCATTGAACCGTACACCGGTGTGGTGAAGACGGCAATCATGTATCGCAACATGAGGAGGTCATATTTCAAATTTGAGGTGGCTGCAACAGACAACTACGGTCAAGGACACAGCAGCAGAGCAGAGATTGTGGTGCGTGTGTTTTATTTTTCACTCTGATTTACGAGAACCTTTTCAGCTGAGATGTGTTTATAGTTTTCTGCACAAATTAATTAAACATAAATGGCAGAAATTAACTCAGATTATTGGAGACTTTTAACTATAAGTGAATGAGGGTTTATTTATTTATTTATTATTTGTCATTATGTTGGTTAAGATCTCATTTGTCCCAGGTCTCTATGAAAATGTATCTCATTTAAAGTGTTTTTTTTCTTTCTAACATCCAGGTGTCTGTTGTGAACCAGCTGGACATGCAAGTGGTCGTATCAAACGTCCCTCCAACGTATGTTGAAAAAAATAAAGCTCAATTGCTCAGGTAACAATGATGCTTTTATCCTTGAATTGTTTTGCATATTTGTGTAGTATTCAAATTGTTTTTATCAGGTAGTAGTTCATATCTCATTGTATAATGAGGTATGACCTCATAATACAATGAGGTATACCCGCCAGCATACCTCAATGTAGGAAAACAGATAAATTAGCTTTTCAAAATAAAACCAACAAGCATGTATAGTATTCTCACTGGCATGAAGACATTTTTAATTCTCAAAAATATATGCAAAGTTGAGCAAATGTCAAATAGGTAAGCACAATTAATATTTGTTGTTTATTCACTGTATTCTACCCTCCATCATGATTTGCTTGACATTGATTTATGCATAATTACTGTTCAGTTTTCCCAGTATAGGTCAGATATGGACAGGGCTAAATGAAGACATCTAAGTATCTTCAATTGAAGAAAGAAATCATACCACGATGAGGCATTCAGTTGTTTTCTTTTCTGCTTTAGAGCCATAAATCATCTTATCCACTTTACAGTCCATTTCAGTTTCTTTCACTTTTGTTCAGCCCAATTAAACCTAATTTAGTTTCATACAGTCATACTCAATATGCTAGTAAGTATAAGATGTCAGTTTTGGAAAAGCTACCTGAATAATAGATTACACAAAGTCAGTAATATGACTTGTGGCATAATGACCAAGAATGGAAAGAAGAACTATGATGAAGTCTGAAGGGAGCATAAACAGTATAAAGAAACACAAGTGGAATTGTAACTATGATTCATAATAAGACCAAATATCAGTATTTTTTTCAAGGGCTCCCTTTTCTTTGAATTAAATTTTAAGTCTTTAACTGAGAGGCACTGACCTAAAACAGATTATTTTTTGAGAAAACGTTCACCATGATAATTTTTGCTCAGTTATCTGTTGTTGTGTATGCTGCCTGTTGTTTTAGCTTAATCCCTTCTCATGTGCTCTCTTGTGAAACTTTTCCTCATTATCTGAGATTTTCGGAAACATTTTCCACGCCGGAAAGCAGCTAAAATATTTGATACCTTATTTTGCTCCAGTGTGATTTGTATCTTCTCAGGCTCTGGCTTAAGTCATGTAGAATTATCTCTGTCCAGAGTCTGGAAAACACATTTTTACTCATATCTGAAGAGCAAAGACAGCATTTAGCACTAAACATCCCATGTATTATTCATAATGTGTCATGATGTGCATATGCATTCCTACGTTTGTGCTTTTTTTGTGACTATGCACCGCAGCTGCACGGTCACTTCCTGCTTTGTTTTGGCTTCCACATACAATTTTAATTTGTGTCCTATTACCTTTAGAAGCTTTTCCCTTTCACACAGTCACACCACAGCAGGGGAGCTCCTGCTGTGAGCAGATGTTTCTGAGGGAGGGGAAAAAAAATCAACATTTAGCAGTACAAGCCTGCAGAGCCAGCAGGAGAGGATAAATGAGTTTGCAGTGGGGCTGGACTCTGACAGCTTTGTTTGCATTCAGTTCCACTCAGAAGTTCATACTCATTATTGGCAGTAACTTTGTTTTATATTTATGCTTTTAATGATGCATTTGAACAGTTCCTTTTTTGTGAGGTAGAATTATACAAGAGCTTCAGCGAATGTTTAAACCAACAATCATATTTATTGTGGATTTTGTCTGATCCACTAATAAGGTTCAAATATATACATACACTCCCACTAAAAAATTGGTTAATTCTCCATTAGCATGATGCAGAGGTACAACACTTATGTTGTATATCTTAAGCCAAAAGCATCAACAAACTTTTGGCTTAAGTTTTGTCCAGATATTTGACCACTGAGTCAGTTAGATGCCTGTCAGTTAGATTTGCTGAATCTTATTATATTCCAAAACATATTTGATATTTAAGATTTTTGCCTTGTACAAAAACACCGAGTTGTGCTGAATTATTGAAAATTCTGAATTCTTCTTTTGTCCCAAAGAAGTTCACAAAACTAGCGGATTTAATTTGCATAATGGTACAATTTTTTTTCTTCTTCATTAAATTACACCGTAGCAGTAAAACTGGCTCTCAGGTTGATGCCGTCATCACCATCCGTGACGGTTTGTGTTACGAGATCTAAAAGGTTCACCTACACCGCAAAGATTTTTCTTGTCATTCTGGAAAAAGAAATGCTCAACATTCTTCACTTATCACAAAACTTTCTGCAGAGCACATTTTGCTCGTCTAATCTAAAAAAAAAACGAGGTGTTTTCAAAAATCAAATATTTAAATCAGGTATTTTCCATCCTCAGCATTTTGGAACGCTACGTTCAGGAGCAGGTGGTCGGCGCAAAGGTTGTCGTGGAAACAATTGGGCCCCACCGGAATGGCGAAGCGATGGAGCTTGAAGATTACACTAAGTCAGATCTCATGATTTATGCCATCGATCCACTGACAAACAGAGCCATATCTAGACAGGAGCTCTTCAAGTAAGCACTTTACATACTACTCAGTAATGAGCAAATGTACTTTATTTCCTCATTAAGTTATTGGCAAAGAAAATTGAGCAAAGGTATTTGTTTTGTGCTATATTGCAAAAATGAAGTACCTTAGTTTGGAGTATTTTGGGGTCTTTAAACAGCAAAATGACCAGAAATACTCAGTTTTTATTTTGGTCAGTGCTGTCTTTTTTTCAATATTATTCTGTTGACTTTGCCCCAATTGATGTAATTTGGGTTGGACCCTGATGCCCTTTACATGTTAATTATTCAAGATTTAGGTCTTGTGGAGGATTCATTTTGTAAGATAACTGTTCCAGATATAATTTACAATTCAGCTCATTTCCAGTGTTCATACTCCTGGTGGGCTTTTCATATCCAGACACTCTATTATTTGTAAAATAGCTCAGTCTCAGTGAATAGAAATTGTCTGTGAATATCAATTACATTGATATACAAATTATAGGTGAAAAAAGCTTAAAGTAATAATGCATAGGAATACTTTTGCAAGACACTGTAATCAATACTGAAATATGATTTCACATAGTTACATGTTTTGTACTCTGTTGAAGTGAGTTTTTGTCAAATTTACAGGTCTATGAGTCCAAGCAAGCTACTATGTGACAATTTTTGATTATTTTATGATAAGAAAAATATTCAATGTAAAGTTTGCCTTCAGATTCAAATATACAATCATTTTAATTTCAGACATATTTCTGGTATTATTGTGGTCTATATTAACATTATTCATGAGGAGAGAAATAAAATATGCCATCTTTTTTTTAATAAAAAATAATTCAAGGAGGCTCACCCATCGAGCTTATGAGCAGGCTGTAGTTAGCAGTACTAGTCTTGGCATCACTTTTGCTGTTAAAGAACCAGATTTAAATGCAAACAGTGACAATCGCAACGTGTTTCTTGTTCCAAGGTTTCTCGATGGGAAACTATTGGATATCAATAAAGAGTTCCAGCCTTTTCTCCCTCCTGGTGGCCGGATTCTGGAAATCAGAACCCCCGAAGTGGTGGCCAGTGTAAAGAAAGCTGTGCACAGTGTTGGCTACACAGAGGGGGCACTCTTGGCTCTGGCCATTATCATCATCATCTGCTGTGTTCCCGCTATTTTAATTGTCATTATCACATACAGACAGTAAGTATCATTTATTTGTGCGTAAACTGACGCTGTAATCTTAAACGATTTAGACGGAAAGACACATCTGCAAATTCTAATTGGTTTATGTTTAAGCAAACCCCCATAAATAAACCTGAATTACCAGTAATCTGATCCTACTAACGGTCATTACCTGTGAACTTAGTGCTGTAAGATATAGCTAATGTTAATATGCAATTTGGCTTTGCTGTTGTAGCTTCTGATAGGGTTCATTCATCATGATGAACACAGACACTGCAGTTTATTTGGAATTAGTCCAAGAGTCACCATCCTCCCGCATGTATTGATCCACAGCTAAAAATACTCTTTTAAAATATGCCTCGCTTTTTAGGTACAAACAACCAGACAGACGTTTGAGGGCCAGGCTCAACCTTTTGTAATATTTGGAATTAAAATGAAGTTGCTGTAATTACTGAAGGCTGTGTTTGCTTCGAGTCTTTGAGCAGACACATCGTCAGTTGGGCAAGTCACTGCCCCAGATGATTCAGCATGGCAGCCTGCTCCATAATGCCAGTTGTAATAGTTTGTTTAGCTAACCACCGTGAAAGCTATTAAATTCCCTGAAATGCATATAAACAGCTGTGCATACACAAATAAATTGGATCTGGTCTTCTCCTACTGAGAAACACACAAATAACGGGCAGAGGAGTGGAGATCTGTGGAGGGGAGGGAAAAAACACAGCGATAATCATTATCACGATAATCACTATTATCTGTTGCTAAATGACTTTAATGAAGAGCAATTGCCCGACTTTGCTCGTAAATTACGATAAGTAAATTTGGCTAACAAAAGATGCCGTGTGATTTATGCTCCAAATAATCCCAATCTTTCTCTCTCTGTCTCTCATCTGCTGCGTCATCTGCCGCTTCCAGATTCAAAGAGTGAGTATCCCCTTTTTATTCCCCTGATAATATTAATGTCATAGCCGTCCCAGACACTTTTCACTGTGATTAATCAGCTGAGTTTCATTGGGCTATGAAATGGATGAGTTCAGAAGTGGCTGTGAAACAAGGGGGACAGCAGGCAATCAAAGAAATGAATCCTGAAGAACACTGAGATTGATTCAGGGTTTCCACGCCGTCTGAGACAGTCTGGAAAAAGAATTGGACTTTAAATTAGGCACTTTTCTGGAGAAGAAAAAAAATAAAGAGTGAAAAATGTGGTTGAATATGTATTTCCAGAATGTTCTTCCTTGTTCAATTGCTGACATTTTGCTTCCATCTTTCATTTCCATCTGTCAGTCCATCCAAACATTTGAATGAGATTTTGCAGCTTTAGAATCCAGTGGCACTTTTTAAAATGGGCTTTGGCACCTCCTCCATATTGCTAACTTTAGGGAGACTATTTTACGCATTCACTTTGTGTGGAACTGCACTGCATTTAATTCAGTTTATTAGATTTTGATGATATCCTCCATTTTACCTGGTTTGGGGGAGCAACAGAAATGCTCAGCCAGTGTATCGTCAGTGCAAGAGCTGTCATTGTATTCGGCTATATCTGGTATAATCAGTGAATTACAGTAGTTAATGCTACATTTGAAATCAACTATATCGTACAGATAATTACATTATGATCTCAGTCTGGTAAACTCATTAGTAATTAACATTTCTGCTTTTATGTAAATTATCTCATAAATCGACTAGATGTTTGTAATCCAACTCCTCGAGTGATGCCAGGCAATTCACTCAGTGTCCAGACAGTCGCAATAAATCACGGTTTCGGTTTAGCGTTTCAGATAGAGAGATCTAATCATTCAAAATTTCACTGACAGACAAATTACTAAACAGACCTGCTGGGCACATGAGCCCTGACACAGGGAGTCCTGGGGTCCTGGTTTTCAATTAGAAATATATCACAGCAACAGACATGGAACAATCAAAGTGAGACTCAGCTCAGGTCAGAGAAAACAGAATTGATGGTAAAAACAAATGCTAAAACAAAACAGCTGCATTTAAATGGAAGCAGACAATAGCATAAAAAGATCTGAGATTCCAGAAGCAAATCAAAGAATAAAAACAATTTGAAATATGAACAAAACTTTTTTTTTTTCTAAATTTAGGAGTGATAGAAAGCTATAACCATTATAGCAGAAAGATGACTCAGAAATACATTTTCTCAGATGGTTGGGCAAAACAAAGAACCGTAATATAACATAAAATGGATCTGTAAGCATGTCTTTGCTTTTAGAAAATAAGGTGAGAAACCATCTGCAAGATGTTTGATGAGCTGAAACTGATGCATATGATGCCGACATGCGGGTCTGCTCGATTCTGTTTCACCATTTTAGCATTTCAGCAATAAAAATCTGTCTGTGTGGTTTGTGGTTAGCTTTATAGATTGACTTTGAATAGACAGATAGCAGGGGGAGCATTAATACAAATCAATTGTCATTGATTCTAATTGACTTAGGTCTGAACTTTGACTGGGTTATTCTTTCACCTAATATGATTTGATTTGGAAATCATGACATTGTCGGCTGTGAGCTTAGGATCTGCTGGAAGAAAACCTCATCTAGTTCAAGTTGTAGCATCAGGTTTTGTTCCAGTATTTGGCATCTGCACAGCGTGATTCCCCCATCACCGTCACTGTCAGGATGGTGATGATCTTCAGGGTGTTTTGCAGTTACTTTTCCACCATGCATAGCATTTGTCTTGGAGGGCAAAAGGTTTCGTGCATCGTCTCATTTGACCACAGAAACCTCTTTTATATATTTGCTTGGTAGAGGTTTAAATGGAAATTATTTTTCTTATCAACGATCCATCGGTTTCATTCCAGGCTTTGTGTTGTACAATAAACATTTGAAAATGTTAATCGTTACTACAATTAATGGAAGATGTATTCTTTACTACTTGTGGTGAGCTGAATGATCATGAACGATTGTTCCAACATTACTCCACTTTGTGGGGTCATGGTTCTCCTCTAGACTCTTAGTGTTTTTTCATAGTCGGTGTTTTATCTTTGCTTCTGTGACCAGGAGACAAGCAGAGTGTGCCAAAACAGCCCGCATCCAGATGGCACTGCCAACAGGCAAACCCGGGGGAGGCACTGCCAACAACCTGTACGAGGAGCTCGGTGACAACGCCATGTAAGTGAAGTGTGAAAGTGGCATTTACATTAATGAGTCAAAGCAGAGGCATTAGCTCACACTTTCAAGGCCATTATGCTTCAGAGTTTGGCAGTGTGACAGCTTTCATTGCTTTGTAGTGTCTCCATGCGCGGTTCCACATTTCCTGCATTTTTTTAAAGTGACTAGGAAAGATGCTTCCACAATCAAAACTGCAGGCCTCAGTTTTCTTATTAGCGAGTGATTCTTCACAAAACCAAAGTTGGAAGCAAGCCACATATTTGCACAGAAGTTGTAAATTTAGAGAGAGAGAAAAGTGTCTTCTGTGAAATAGTGCCTTCCAAATGCTGACTGTTTAGCATTTTGTTTCTCTATAATCAAAGTTCAAGAGTTTCAGTGATCTTAGTTTTCAAAAACTCCTTACAAATTAAATGTTGAAAAGCCAATCTGAGTCAGTACTTTGTATCCACTCCTTTCTCTTTTTATCTTTGACAAAACTGTATCTATATACCCTCTTTACTTTTTAATTCGACTTGGTCGGTTTTGCTACATGTGGGGGAGCGTTTAATAATACTTATGGTCTGTTCTTTTGTAAAGATCTTTCAAAAAAAGATTGTTTTTCTTAGCACAGGAACACCTTAGATTATGCCACAAAGCAAAATGCCTTTTTTAATTGTTGAAACTCAACTCATGTTGATAAAATGTTAACAAATTTTCCTAACCCTAATTTTCTTTTTTTTTTTTTTTTTGCATTCTTATCTAGACCTGAAACACAATAAAACCAAATTCCATTGTTTTCAAGGCTGTGTAGGGGCCGTGTGCATAGCCCCACAAAAACAGCAGGCAGTGCTTGGATAGTTTATTTATAATTCTTCTCAGATGCTGAGGAGAAGTTGAGAGGAATTCTTATCAGCATTACATGCATCGCTAGTTTCCTGTCTGTCCTTGATATGCCTCCACATTCCTATTAACATGAGAGCAATTCATATGCAAGATGGTGAAAACTATCTCCAAATGACAAGCGGGTGTGTGTTTGTGTCTGCTCATGTGAAATGACTAAAGCCTGTGATCCTTTGAAAAATGTGTGCAGAATGGAACTTGGATATAAGATAATTGATATAAATGCGGCTTGTAATTTATAAAGACCACCTTGGGCAAAAATTAATTCTGCTGATATGCTGGACAGCGTATTTAATTGTGGTGGGATGATGTTTTACTGCAAGCAGGAGTGTTTGCACTGCAGAAGGGAGTTTGGTGGTTCTGTGAAATACTTGTGTGCTCTGTGACATTGCCATCCGTTAGGGACTGAATCTCTAAAATTTATTAAAGCTGACAAAATGCAAATTATAGCACATTTGCAACTGAGTCTATAACAAAGGTCTTGAGTAGGGTAAAGCCTTTCTTTTCAATTATTTTGGTTCTTCTCTTTGCAAGCTTACATTTTATATTAAAGGTTATATATTTTCTTTTGTTTTTGTTCATGCTTAATTAGCACCTGACCATCTGGAGATTAACCTTCAGTGCATTATAAACAGCCTGGCTGCAACACGCATTCAGATAATTATTTGCTGGACTTTGTGCACTTTTTGTAGCAGTGGAACATATCTGCAATTACCCCTGATGTCTCTCTCTGACGTTGCAAAATTCTGAGTTTTTCAACGTGTTCAAAATATAATCACAGGCAGACTAAGGTGGAGATCAAATTGGGTTTGCTATCGGAACAGATGCATAAAATTGTGCTCCTAGAGTGTTATTTACTTAAAGCTGCAAAGCTGTGATGGAAGCATTGCATAGACATCCCTTTCAAAGTGATTTTAAGTAAACTGGATGTGTGTTTCCAGTTTAACATTACCTATCAATCTTCTACAGCAGCTATGACAGCAGCGTTTCATATAGTAAATGCCTACTTAGCATATCTATAAAGGTCTGCTTTGCTAAATCTATTTCCGAACACTGCGGCTATATTTTATATGCAACAGACATTACACAAAAAACTCATATTTTTCTCTACTGAATTAAACCGTTTGCTCTTTATTATCAAAAGATAGTAGAATGGTCAGGTATTATGGAAAATAAATAAATAATAAATAAATAAATAAATAAATATTATTTATGTGTTAAAGCATAATTAGTAGTTTAAAGCTCTTTTACAACGTGCCATTTTGTAAACACATTTCTCAGTTACATATAAATAGATTTCATCCTATTCTCAGCTGCCATGTGTTTAAGAAAGGTGTCATCCAGGAGCAGTTTGGCTTTATTCTGAATTACTGTCTGTTTTCTGAAGTTTTTTAGAACATTCTTTGTCTTTTCTTTATCTTAAAACTGTTCTTCTCTTTTTCCTATGCCCTTTTCTGTTTCCATTGTTATACATTTATTCATGGCTGAAAGACAAACGTAAGATGTCAATGTTGTTTTGCTTCTGTGACTAGTTTCAGAGAGTGAAATTCTTGCTGTAGCTAGTTTTGCGTCCATGCTCGTTAAGTGACTTTTGTTAGTAGAAAAAGTAGAAAGATGTTAGCTCATAGAGTAAAGCTTGCTTCACTTTTGCCAAGTTACAGATTGCAACCCCTTTTGAAGTGCTGTTCTATTGCTTACATATGTGAGAAGCCAGTTATGTGTCATGACATGTGCGGAATTCACCGCTGTAGGCAAATTTGTTATCTTGAATTAACAGGTCACAGTACCCAGTGCAGAACATGATCAGCTTTTGTTGTTTCAAAACTTGCATACAGTGCCTTGCAAAAGTATTCATACTTTTTGAACAATTCCATGTTTCATGGCATCACAAAGACCAAAGAACACATTAGACAGTTATGCATAAATTCAAGAAAAGGTTAGGTTACTAAAAAATGTCCCCAGACTTTGAACATCTCATGTGAGCAAGGGACAGTATTATGTATTTTCCAGGCACATAGAGCAATTTTATAGCACAATCAAGCAACTACACTGGCTTCAGTTGTTATAAAAATGCTGTATATGTCAAACATGACTTAAAATAAATTAAACTTTGTAATTTGACACCTTAAAATTTAAGTAAATATATGGGTGATATCTTTTGGCCAGATAAGAAACAAATAACACTTAACACCGACCTATGCACACCCTTCCCTATGGTACATGGTGGTAAGAACATTAAGCCGTGGGGACTTTAATTTGTCAGGCACTAGTAAAGTGGTCAGACATTATGGGAAAGTGGATGGAGCTACTTACAGGGCAAATCCTAGAAGAAAATCTATTAGAGGCTGCAGAAGACTTGAGATTGTCCTGGAGGTTCACTTTTAAACAGGACAAGGATCCTAAACTTAAAGCCAGAGTTAATACAGAATGGTTTAAATCAAAGCATATTTATACGTATGTTAGAGTGGCCCAATCCAAGTTCTGATATAAATGCAACTGAGAACTTCTGGCAAGATTCATGAAAATGGATCTTCACTGTGTCCGTCCTTGAGGGCTTTAATAAAACATTGTCTTGAAAATGTCAGTTCACAATGTATTAGTCTATTTAATAAAATCTGAATAAAATATCTCAATTCTTCTGAATTTAAAATGTAAATGCATATAAAAAGACTTGAGGGTTACAGACTCTTTTACAAGGCACTGTACTTTTGCCCCTCACTAGTAGATGTGTCATTGTTCATAGTTGCTTCATAGTTGATGGTAGCAGAATAAGACGTGTGTACTCCCTGCCACATTAAGTCCTTTGTGATTCAGATCTATCTTTTTGGTTTTGCACCTCTTGTCTTTTTGGTAATTAAAAGAGAGGGATGAAACTTGTCATTTATTTATTTTTTATGTTTTATTTTTTTACTGTATGGAACCCTAATCTAACGTCTGTTGCCAGTATATGTATATACTCACACATAAGCATACAGTGTCCTGGTAGTCTGCTGATCAACAAATTTAATTTTATGATTTGCATTACCGCTCCTTTTTCAGACATGTCCTTGTCTTTTTCTGCTATATCCTTTAGATTTTATTTGTGTATTGTCATCACTCCTGTTCATTAAGTCCCACCTACATTTTTTAAAATTCTTTGTTCCTCCCTGCATTTCATCTTCTGTCTCATTTTTTCTTCTTGAATCCATTTATCAGCCGGTCAAACCACGGTGGTGGTCGCAGCAGCATTGGCAGCTTAGACGAAAGTGACCGCCAGCGCCTGATCTCGGATTTTGCCACACGAGCCATCGCCGCCCATCGCCAGTGTCTTGCAAATGGAGGGGTGCTCAACAAACTCCCCAAATCTGAGTCCAACATCACTTTTCTGTCGGATGAAAACCCCCTAACTACCAAGAATCCCATCTACCATGAGGATGGAACCTTAAGTAGCCCTGAAAACCTTGGAAGCAACCAGAGGAGGAGAGACCTTCTTGGGAATTTTTCCCCTTCTAGGAGAGGGCTTCGCGAGGCCTGGTTGAGGCTCAGCTCACCCAGATGTGACTTGCGGTTTGGGGGATACAATGGCACTGACAGTGGATGGGGATCAGGAAGCGGACACAGCTGGACTCTCCCATCAAGGTTGCATCAAAAGGAAATGTGTGATGCTTTGAGACGGCAGGTGGTGATGGATCCTGTGCAGTGGGAACACGAGCTTCTGAAGGCTGAATTCAAGGAGAGCAAAGACGCTGGTCTGGATTCAGGCTTTGAACACGGATTGGATTCAGATGTTATGGGAAGCCCTAGTCTTGAGCCAAAGCTGACAGTGAAGGAACAAGCCAGACAGTTTGAGCAACAAGCACTCCAAGAAATGAAACAACGGCAAAGCAGAGATTCCAGAGGCTCACTGTCTTCTGACATCCTACTTTCTGCAATCACAGATACTCCTCAGCATCAGAAATACAGCCCTTCCCACAATGCTCCAGCTCCTCAGATTATGGAAGGTCCTCCGAGTATCATTGTAACTCAAAGTGATGGAGGCACCCCTCCGCCGAGTCACAAGCCGACGCCTCCTGTACTAAGGCGCTTTGGTGCAAGTTTAACTGGAAATCACATTGCAGAGGAAAGACTTCAGGTACACTTGGAGGTGATACCAGATCCACCTTCAACACCTCCACCACCACCTCCACCACCTCCATCACCTCCATCACCACCACCACCACCTCCCAGCTCTGCTCCTCCTCCCCCTCCCTCATCTCCACCTCTAAGTAACACTTCCATCCCTCCTGCCTCTCCAGCTCCATCTAATTCCACCCTTAATGGTACTTCTACTCCTCCACCTCCTCCACCTCCTCCCCCACCACTTCCACCTCCACCTTTACCACCCCCTATATCTCCCTCACTTCTGCGTCCGTCCACGTTTGTCCTCCCCACTCTCTCAGAGGCGCCCGTGCTGCGGCCCGTGTCTCTTCGGGTGCCGCTGCTGCCCGTTCATGCGGAGCCCGAGCCTCCCCGGAAAGAGCTGAAGGGAATCTTGAAGAACATCCAAAACATAGCAGACATCGAGAAGTCTGTGGCCAACATGTTCAGCCAGATAGACCAGAAACAGATTCCACTCAAAAAGGTCATGAAGAGCCGGGTTTCTGTGGACTCTCTGGATTCTCTTGACTCTTTGGACATGTTGGCGGTGGGGGGAGAGCCAGAACAGAGAGGAGGAAAAGGAGGAGAAGGAGGAGGTGATGGAGAGAATAACTCCCCTATTCGACACGTTCCAAACCCGAACATGAACTCTATTGTTGAGGAGCTTGAGAAGCGCTTTCCCTCTCAATCTACTATGCTCTAGCCTTTACATTTTTGTGAAGGGAGTCGTTACATACTCCCTTTTAAGCAAACTAAAATAAAATTCCTTTCTTCCTATTTGACGCAAGACGATATAAACTGAAAATGAGGGGGGAAGAGTTTAGATGTCTTTTAATTACCTCAAGGTAACCTGTTCTCATTAACATTTTATATACTGTGCACATAAATTGCATCCCTGTTGATATCAATCCATGTTCCAGTCAATGCTTTTCTTATCAAAATCTGTAAGGGAGACGTGGGATTCTGTGAAAAAGTTGAACACAGGGTTTGAGTTGCTTTTAACACTGAATTAAGCTCATGAACAAGTCCAGTTCTGCTGAAATGAATGTGACAAAATCTGCCAGGAACATACCAAGACAGCTATGTTTTAATATTTTAGTCTTTTTTCATAGAATCTTTACTTTAGTCCTTCTACAGAGCAGAGAAGGTGACACAAGTGTCAATTACTCTATTGGAACTTGTAAAAGAAAAACTTTCACAGTAAAGACTCAAGATTTAAGTTGGACTCGTAGACTGAGACTTGAATTTCATGAACAGCCATTTTTTTTCTCATGTAATCATGTGTGCAAGCAGGCTTGCTTTAAGCCACACCTTGCAGTTTTGACAGTTTACATACATATTCTGTGACAAGATCTAAGAGTTTGGTTCATTAGCCAGTAATGCTGCGAAACATTGGTTATTAATGTATTAAAGTTACTGTTCATGCTTGCTGTAGCTCTATAGTTGCAACCAAATAGATTTATGTCAACCAAAACAACATCATAATATTTTGACATTAAAAACAACAAAAAAAAAACTTAAACCCTTAAACAATTTGAGTTATTCAAAATAAAATGGTCGACATTCACTCTGACTCACTACATTGTGCCTCTCTTTATATTTTGTAAATTATAACATACCTTTGAACATCTTTATTGTTCAGATGTAACAAACATTAAAGATGCAGATTTATGGCATGTTTCACATTAATAATCTTGCAAAAAGGAAAAAATATAACCCCATGCTATTCTGCACTGGTTGGTAAAGGAGAGGACACTTTGAGCACAGGGATAAACAGATATCAGTTATGTCATTACAAACATTTCCAGTTCTTTAAAATGATCAATAAAAAGCACGTACTGTAGATTAATTCATAAAACCAACAATAACTGGTGTTGATTTCTTTCAACATAAACAAAATTTGCTAAATAACATAGCATACCAATTTTGAAAACAATTTACTATACATTTGAATATTTTTAAACACTATGTTAAATATGACATTTTCATTAAGATAATGAAAATGTTTTAAATAAGAGTGTATACATTTACGTATATAACGATATCTAAGTTAACCCAAAAAATTGAATTTATGTATCTTCACCGTGGTGATAAATATTTTTGTTTCATTACTCAAGAATTTGACAAACTTCTAATTCAAGATCAAATAATGCAGAAAAACAAAAATGTATCTGTTTGGAAACCCAGATATCAGCCAGTAAACACTGTATGAGTCGACCTCTGCTTTCTTCTGTTCAGATATTTTGATGTTGATATTTTTGCTTTCAGTCTTATTTCACTGCATGTTTTTACATTTTCATTAACACTTTTCTTCTTTCATCTAATCCTCTTCATACGTTCCCATTTCGGTATAATATTTTTTTTTGTTATTGCCATTGCATAGTTATTGAGTGCCCACAGCAGTCATTTTGTTTGCTTTTTTAAGTCCTTATTTATTTTCTGTTCCTTGTATTTTTAGTTTTTTGTTGTTTAATTTGTATTTTAGTCACTTTTTGTTCTCAACAATTTGATTAATTTATCCAGCATCTGTTCATCTGCATTGGTTAAATATCTTTAGTTTGTTTGTTTTAAGGGTAAGAGCTGCTTATGTGTAGCAGAAAAAACAGAATATTTGCAGACTGAGGTTTTTTTTATATTATTATTGGTTGTAATGCATTTTTACACAATGTTCTGTAGGGAGTTTTATTTAGTTTTGGTTTAAATAAAACAACCCTATTTTTGAGTATTTTCTGTGATGATATGGAATTTTTTCAATGACATATATTGAACTGAACTACAACTAATTTATTTGCAAGAAAAGCTAAGTGTACCTATATCTGGTGCAAAGACAAAAGAAAAATAATGTGCTTTTGTGTTGCTGCATAAAACCACCGCTCTTTCCACTTTAGAAAAGAGCCTCAGGGTGGAGCGGAGCAGCAATGGGCAAAGAAAATAAATATCTTAGACAAATGAAAGCACATGTGTTGTTTTAGGTCGATGACAATTAGCAGAAACCTCTTCATGGGTAAGAAGGTGTAAAATGTCCTCCATTCCTGCATAATAACATGGTAACAGGGTAATTCATAACCCTGTAGTAATAAAACACATTTAAAATCAAAAGATGTTTCCTTCACATGTAAGAAATGTAGACCTTCATCATTAAATAAATCTGTTTTTCTCAGAAAAAAAGGTAAATATGCATAAGTTACAACATACTTCTTTACGTTTTGAAGTCAGACTAACTTTAATTTAAAAAAATGCCAGAATTGGTTATTTTCATGCAGATACATTTGAAGCCTTGCTGTGTGTTTGTAATGAGCATAATGCTCCACTAATAAACCTACATACAGTAATAATAACATACATTCCTAAATATAAACAGTTCTAAAAGGTAATTACAAAGTACAACCAGAATATTTTCAGGAACTGCTGGGCTGTTCATCATCTAAAGGTGGTTGTAAATTCCCCAAGGTCCATTAGGTTGTTTGAGAATCTGTACCGTTTGCAGAAGGTCTACATCATAGTCTGCATCGAGCCTGTGATGTAGCCGTGGGTTCGTTCTGCAGCAAGGTTTAAATGTGTAATCTTTACAGAAACAGCATCTAAAGAAATGTCAAGGCAGTTTTGCAAAACGTTTTCTACACAGATGTCACTTGTGACTGCCTGCCTCAGAAACCTGATGACTGTTCACTTTACTTTCATGAGAATCAGACATGGTAAATTTGCCTCTAATTGGATGTTACAAAATGTGATGGTTGAAATATTCTGCCTTAAAATGGACATCACTTCAAGAAACTGATGAAGCGCAAAGTATCCAGTGGTTAATCAGCATCCCTGGCTACCATTACAGAACGAAGACAAAAGAACACTTCAAGCGAATCAGGAAAAAGGTCATTGAAAAGTTTGAGTCAGGGGATGGAAACTAAGAAATAACTAAGATACAGAACACTCCCTAGAGTTCAGTTAAATTCATCTACAAGAAATGAAAATAATGTCGGGTGTAAATCTGTTTCCATTAAGCCATTCTCACAGAGTGAGCATGCAAAAAAAAAAAAAAAGAGGATACCTGCTGACGATACCCTGCTGAAGGAGTTCTGCTTCAGCAGCAGAGAAGGGAGAGACTCTATTTCATTGGCTCATTTCAAGATATCTTATGAATGAGAAGACATTTTTTATTAACTAAAATATGAAAGAATGTATAGAATCACTCACTAATTTACATCACAGTGCCTGACAGAGGGCATCATCCCATCTGCTCTCTTTAATCTCAATTTTTAAGCAAAACCCTGATATGGAAATAAACTGCTTCATCTAAAAGTTCATTTTTATCTCCCAACATTGATCCAAATGGTGAGATACTTTGTTTATTGTTTTTTGTAGCAAATTCAGTGGCAATTGACTTCCACGCGTTGCTACATCTGTTTCACAAGACGAGCACTGTTGATCATGTCACTATAATTGTGTCCAATCATGGTGTGCAGCCAAATAAAACCCACTGTGATGCTGACACCCTTGGCATTATAAGATGATTTCTGCTGTCAGATATCCCACTGGACGGTTTCCTCGTGTAATTTTACAACGCAGTGAGCTGGGATGTTTTTCAAATGCTCAGCGGCGTGTTTCCATCACCGCAAAGTCATCATCCAACTATGGACTCTGTGTTGTCATGATGCGATTTCTATCAAGGGCTCTGCGTGCTCAAAACTCAGATGAGTGGCTCGACATAAGCAGCAGCTTGAATATGCAAACACACAGCGACACCGAACAGGTTGCACTGCGTCTGTTTCACATGACTGGGCTGAAAATGTTTTATGTCGAGATTAGCTTTCACCCTCAGCCTGCTGCATCTTATTACACAGCCGCACACTCGTACACGCTCTGGATCTTCTTTGCCACGCTGAGAGATTGTTCTTTATACTATTTCAGTTGTTCTTGTAAAACAGAGCGTGGATACAAAACAACATCTTGGAAAATATGTTTGTTTTATCCATTGCATGTAACACTGAACTGAGAAACACAAGTATAGGACAAAGCAAATATGTTTATGAGAGGCCACCGAAGCAGCAAGAACCTGCTGCACACAGCACATACCATAATGGTCGGTGTTCATATGTAATGCTTGACTTAATTTTAATGTTGTTTGCAATAAATATTTTACCCAGCTTCTTTTGCACGTTTGCAAGTTTTTAGAGACCATTTCTACTTCGCTAAGCCTAGGCAGTGACTGTCTGATTAGGTTCACCAATAAAACCTATTTGTAAATTTTTTGAAATTCAGTTTTTTTTTTTTTTTATAAACTTCACTTATTATATTGATTATATCTTAAGTATTCACCTAATAATAATAATATATATTATTATTTATATTTTATTATATGTATTTTTTATTGGGTCGCACGTTCGCACACTTAAAAAACTTTAGGAAAATGCATATATTTAACGGAGGGAAGAAAAACTTAAAAGAATAAAAGAACGGCAAAACGCAAACTACAGAGTAAAAAGCATGGTGCTCACTACATTTTTAATCAGTTGTTGGGGGATTTGAGCTTTCATGCAGACCTTAACAAAACTAGATTTTTCCTCGAGGTCAACTAAGAGTGAGAAGAGAAAACAAAACCAGTTTTTGGTACTTCAGATGGTGCTTTGCCAGTGGAAAGAAAATAATTGAAGCCCCCAAAAAAGTTAAGCCCAAAGCCCAGTCAACGTTTGGACTTTGATCTGATAGAGAGTCTGTGGAGGGAGCTTAACATTAGGGTGATGGCAAGGAGGCCTCCAATATCAAAGAATTGAAGCCCATCACCAAAAATAAATTCCAGTGAAAGCACTCAAAAAGAAGTATTTGGTTGCTTAAACATTCAATAAGCTTTTTTTTTTTCCAAAACTGAATCTTATTTTACATTTTGCTGTATTTTTTTTAGATGAATGTCTCATTGACTCTCTGAAACAAATTTTGTGGTTGAATGAGAATATTAATTAAATCAAAATCTACAAGGGTTGTGAATAATTTCAGGAATTACTGCGAGCCTTGAATATGTTTTTTTGGGGGGGGGGGAAACTCATACAGTCCCAGACTACATGACTGGGGAGTCTTTGTAAACATCCCACACATCCATGGGAAGAAGATGAGAACAAAGAAGTTACTAAAACATCTTCTAGTCATCGTAGCAAATAACATTTTACACTTTTCCCTCCAATTTGAAAATGAATTTGGTTGTGAACTACTAATGTAAAGAGACATTACATTAGAATTTGTTTCCTTCAAAAATAGGAATATTTCAACATACTATTTAGTTTGTGTTTAGAGTCTGACACATAGGCAACACTGGAATTGCACCCACTGATATTAAGCCAGATTCCTTTTCAGTATGAAAGCAAAATACATTCAGACAAGTATTTTCAGATGTATAAAATAGCTTTGAGGAATTTTTTATTATTTTTTTACCTTTTTATGTTGGTTTGACACCCTTCAAAAGCAGTTCTAATTAATTTACAGATGGAAAAAAAGTGGAACAAAGACACAGAATGAGATCTCATTACAGAGAGAAGAGCTGAGGTAAACACAGGCTGTGAAACGGATGGAGGAGAATGAAATGGGTAAATGTACACAAACACAGAGCTTCTCTGTAAGGGAACTAAGTGATAAAATGCGGATAAAAAGAAGTATGAGACCATTAGCAGGTTATAGTCTGTTCCTAAGACCTAATAATATTTCCCCTCTCCTATTTCTGCAAAGCACTGCAGGACAAGATGGGGAGGACAGAAAGAGTCGGTCATGTCGGACCTGCTCCTGTTTGTGCGCTCGGTGGAGATTAGATGGCTGTTTGTGTCTCGAAGGGACCTCATAATGCGTCTGCGGAGCAACAAGGGCACAAAGATAGAGACTTATCTTCACACACTGACTGCACAGCAAATATTAAAAGGCACTAAATGATAGCTGGGAACACAAATGCACACTTTGGTTTTGTTGTTTTATTTTAACTCCTAAAGATCCTCTTAAACCACCCTGTTTGTCTCAGCCGTCGGTCCTTTCCTTTACTCAACTATTTAGTCTGTCACTTAATCCACTGATGTTCATCAGTGTAAAGTTGTTTACCTTTTTCATAGCCCTGTATCTGCTCTGTTTGGTCTGACTTTCATTTTAAGGTGAATTTTGATACCGAACAAAGACCTATAATTTCTCCCTGGTGTGTGAATTGTTTATGGAAGAGACAGAGATGTGTCCTCATTTGAATTTCTGGAAGAAATCAATGAAATGCTCAAGTGCCTGAATAATTTGTACGGGCCTGAGAGAGTGAATCCGATGTGTCCTCTAAAAGTCTGCATTTGTTGTTCTGTGATACATCTTCATTTTACCAGCTCATTACTGCTGTTACACCCCACACTGCTTCCTGTATTCTCCAGGTTCTGACAAAGAGGCTAGTGACTTTCTCTTCTTTCTCTTGCAGTCTTATGTTGAGTTGTTCCACTTACATCGGCCCTTATGTTTAATTTATGATTTTGCTGTTTCATGCATATCTTTTGTCACGTCAGAAATCATTCCACATGGTGGGAAACAGTGTCAAGCTTTCGTACAAATGCTGCGGCAGTTGTAGTCCGAACTGTGGTCAAATCAACAAAAAGACTTTGAAAACAATACTTTTCCCTTTCTATGAAAGCCTTTAATGGCTGCCACACAATGTCAGTTATATAAAGTAGAATAAAAGCCAATATATGGAGGAAAAAAGCTCGAGAACTGAGAAAATAGTCTAAATTTATGCATTAAAATGCCATTTTAAAATAATCTTTCAACTCAAGACAGTACTGGTGCAAAGACCTTTTTCTTTATCTCTACCATTTTCACAACCTTTTCACTTCATTTTTAAAATTAAAATTTGACTTTAACATTAACTTCTCTAATTTTATTCTCAAATAGGAATATTACAATGAAATAGAATGGAAAAAATATATATATTTTATATATATATATATATATATATATTTTTATATATATATATATATATATATATATATATATATATTTTTTTTTATTATTTTTTTTTTTTTCCTTTCAAAGCAATCCTAACATTCTGTTTAATGTAGCAACTCCTGAGGTTCTGGCACTCTTTTTGTGGGAACTCAAACAAATAGATAAAATTAAGTTGCTGGCAAAGACCAAAGTTGTTAAATATAGAACAACTATGCATTGGCATCCGTTTTATGTTGATATTGACTGTTGGCCACATGTCACCATATAAAAGCTTTTTTTAGGACATTGTAAAAAAAATGTCGGTGCATTTTCTGAAAGATCAAATATGGTAAACTATTTCAGTTTTTTTTTTTCAATTAAATTTAAAATTACATTATAATGGACTTCAAACTAATATTGCAAACTAACATGGCAAACTGCAGATTCAGTATTCTTCACTACACTCAGCTCTACTAGCTGAATCAATCAATCAATCAATCAAATTTTATTTGTATAGCACATTTCAGCAGCAAGGCATTTCAAAGTGCTTTACATCATAACAAACATAAAAACACAAAGTCATGTAACAGAATAAACAATCAAAACATTAATTTAGACGGCCGTCAAATTTATAACTTGTTATCCATTTATCTAAATGTTTTACTTTGTGCGGATCCTGATCTTTGACATACTTCCAGTCGTTTGATTTTAGACTGTCTATTGGCTAATTTTTACTTATAATTTCCCTATCACGTCACGGAATTTAAGCGCCTGTTTTCGCCGGACTCCGCCGTCCGTTTTACCACAGGTATTAGCCGGGCCCCGCTGCCCACAGCAGGACAAGGTCTCAAACCTTGCGGCTCCGTACACCTTTACACGAAATTTTGCGCAAGGACTTCGCCGTCCTACACTGATTTTGTGCACTATTTTACTTCAAACTTTTTGTGAATGAGAATGTCTTACCTACAATTCTAATAGTGCACTAGTTAGGTCTCTGTCTTATTGTTTTATAACGTATAAATGACCACCTTTTGAAATGATGTCTCTCCTGAATTTTTGAAAGCACACAAAACGCATTCCACAATGTTCACGTCTTAAGAAAAAAAACTGAAAGATTTGTGAAAAACTAAGCAAACGGCAAACTTTTTATTATAAAAGTGATGTGCTTTCAACTTATAATGGCGGTTTGTGTAAATCTTCTGTACCGAAGCACAATACTGCAACCCATACAAACAATTCTCATTGTCTCTGCATTTAGAAACAGCACTGAAAAAATTGGTATCATGTCAAATGTTATATGTTTAAGACTTTCTGGTAATTTTTAGCTTATTTCTTCTACTTTTCTCTCTTATCTTCTAGGCGTGGATATGGCCAACATGAGGTAAGTGTCTTTCTTTTGTTGCTCGCTATAATTGGATATCTTCATGTATTATTTTCTTTTAGTATCATTCATTTGATGTTTAGTTATCACCCTCTTTGTTCTCTTCAGTTCTTTGTTCTTTTTTGATGCAATAACGATGAAGTTGCATGTATTTGTGTCTCAATAACTGACTTTTTCATATTTTCCTTTTATTCTGAGTTCAAACTGGCTTTGAACGTGATATTCCTATTGTTTGAGGAAAAAAAAAAGTTATAAAGTTATGTCTTCAACTACTGGCTTGAATGAAATGGCAAACAGCTTCTGAAAATGTTATGACTTCCCTGATCAAACTGTTCATGTGATTTAAAAAATAAATAGCAGTATACAGATGTTTGACATCAGTGAGAATAGCACTAAGTACTGGAATAAACAGATCTTTTAGCTGAATTGTTAATCAGGAAACAAACACCCTGTTAGGTTGCAAATTAAAATCTTTAGATTTGCCAGACAGGGTGTTTGAAATGTTTTACACAGGTTAAACAGCAATACATATCCCTCCATTGAAGAATATTTTAGAGACAGCTGCAAAATGTCCATTAATTCAACAAATACTCATACTAAGGTTTCAAATTGGAAACCTTAGATTAACCGTCAGATTAACAATAAATGTATATTTTCATTCGACTCACTCACTAATGTTGTGGATTAAGCAGTCTCTCCTGTTTAGGCAGACATGTATCTGTCTCGATGCACACAGCTTCAATCCTCAGTACATAGACAACCTGCTCCTGCTGATGTTTTAATCCTAAGCAGTTTGCTGATGCACAAAGCTAAAGCTAGTGTGTTCACTCTGTATTCTTGACTCATCCCTAATTCAGCTTGAAACATAAATTCAGTGTGTGCAGGCAGCAGAAAGTACTGTTTTCTTGCTTTATAAAATTTGAGTTTTGCATAATAATTTTTAGTGTACTGCTAGATGGTTTAGTTTCGCTCAAGGCAAATTTACTAACAAAGATGGTGATGTGGGAAGTGTACAGAGCTGGTGGCAGGGAGTTGCAGCAGTCAGTAAGGTCTCTCTTCCAGTGTGTCATCACTATATAGGATACAGATGTATAAAGATTTGTAGGAATTACTTAGATTGGTACAATTAATAAAATAGCAAAATGTCATCAAGGGACAAGTGTTACAAAATGAAAAACAAAGTGGTTTTAATATTTTCTTTGGAAAAAAAACAGTCTTCCTGTTAGATTTGAAAATGTTGTCACATGACTATAAATGAAAATCTAAACACTTCTGACAAATGTTAAAACTGATGGTTATCATAAAGTGTCATCCATTTTGGTCACTAATATTCTCGTGCAAGATAATGTATTATTTATTTTGCACTTAGCTGTTTTTATAATATTAATCTAGAGCAGCAGTTGCAGAGCTCTTTTGGACCTGGAGCAATGTTCAGTACAGCTTCTTAACTTTGCAAAACCGAAATCAGGCATAAAGTTATAAACATTTCTGTCGTCTTTCTTATCATACTCTATTCTTTCTTTCCTTCTGGAAGACACAGCAGCTACTACGACCCTCTCTGCTCAGGCCAGAGGTATTCTGTATTTTCTTCATTACTTTAAACTACTTGTTTGTGTTTTCCTCTTGGCTTGTTCTGTCTCTCAGTTAGGAGCATGTAAGTGTGATTTGTTGCTAATAACTGGCTTTACATTCAACAGGAGTTATCCATGGAGTCTGGCATCGATCCCGGCCAGGACTACTACACACAAGATTATTACAACTATGACCATGGGTGAGTATATTTTTATTTACTATGCTGTAAAAATGCTTTTTGTAGATGGAAATTACATGTTTGAACATGTGTCCTTATTTTTTGTAGTTTACATCAAATTCAAAAATGTGCTAGTAACTAACTCATCAGTAAATGCAGATGTGGATGTAGGTTCAGTACATTTGTAACTTTCCTTTAATGTCACGAAAGGACATGTACTTAGTAATGCTTAAGAGTAAGAAATATGGATAAGTTAGGGACCTTTTAATACAGCTTAATATGTTGAGGTATACCTGAAGGGAAGTATGTAAAAAAAACAAAAATCTGCTTTTATTTGTCCCATTAAATATATTACAAAATTATGTTCAAGACTCAGGGATAGTATAACTATTTAATTACATCCTTATCCTTATTATTATCACTTACCACACACTGGGGTTTCATAGTTTCTAGTTCAGTATATAGAAAGAACAGCCATAAATTGTTAGTGCACTTTTATATTTTCTACCATAAAGTAACTGTGGAAATTGGAGTCTAGAAAATAAAGAATTCTTCAACAAAAAATGTGTTTTGAACTCTGTTAATATTAAGACTTCTGGCACATGGCCTTAGACACTTTAAATCACACATTTTCATTTTATTACTGTTGTTGCTTTTGTCCCTTCCCACGCAGCACATATTTCAGAAACAAAGTTAGGAAAACCTTTTCCAACTTTAGGACTTTTTTTTTTTTTGCAAACTCTTCTTCAGTATGTCAGTTTGGACTTAAGCAGAGACTTTGAGAAAGCAATAACAGTGAAACTTACAAGGGTTTTTTTTGTTGTTGTTGACTTAGGCTTTGCTAAAAACCAGTACTTTGTTGTTGCCATACTGAAGTTGGGTACTAGAACGTGTGACCTAAAAGAAACATAAACCATGGCTCAGCTCACAATAGTTGCATTGTTTTCTATGTCCAGAATTGTAACATGTTTAGTAACATGTTATAAAGAGTTGTAAAGCCCTGAAAGAAAAAAATGAGTATGAAAATAACACTGCAGCTGAAAGTTTCTAAACAGTGATGATATTTAGTCTGGAACATCAAACTCATGTCTCAGTGTGTAACATAGTGTCCACCTAAAACAACAGTAGTGGGCAATTAATAGACTGATGATGTATATAGAAATTCATCCAGTAAAGAGAAGCCAAGAGATTGGAGACCTAATAAACCAGGCCCCCACCTAGATATTTCGAAAGTTGACTTTTGTGAGCTCAGCCTACCTATAATTCATCACAGTTGAGAATGGCAATTTAAAATATTTTTTGTGCCATTCTGACAGAATTTTTGTAGATGTTGTGATTTCTACTCCAGTTCTGACCAGCATTGTCATTCTCGGGTTCAAATGCATCAGTACATAATTTCCCCAAAAATGTCATCAGGATATTCAACTTTTCTTCTAGCAAGCTTTCTTCTAGCGGGTGTGAATTATGAACAGGTTTATCTACACTCATGTTCAACAAATAAAATAATTCTGGATTGTCAGATTAAAATGACCTTAAAACAGACATTAAAGATTCTTTTATTCAAGACATAAATGCTGTATATATTTTATTGGTCTTTTGTAAAATTCTAATCTTAAATGTCATGTTTTCATTAGCTGTAATCTAACGATCAATAGAAATAAAGGCTTGAAAACATCTGTTCAGTGGTTTAAGTGTTGACTCTGTGGCCAGGCTATTGGTTTGTTTTATATTTGGTAACTGAACAGATGCACATATCCCTGTTAGATATACAGAAATCGTACCCAAAGATTAACCAGACTTGTCAATAGTTTTCCTCTTGATTATTTCTCTAATTATTTTTCTGTTTTTTTGGGGGGGTTTTGTTGTTTTTTTTTAATAATTTCGCACAATTTGTTGTAAGTTATTCTCCTGGAAGCTTACAAAGTTATGACATTATCATCTTTGATTTCCCAAACAGCACTAAAATATCTTCTGTTGTCCTGGCATTGCTTTAAAAAGAATGGTGATCCTAATTGATCTATAAAGAAATGTCTTGTCTGGTTTTCCTAGACAATAGCAAAAAAAAAGAATTGAACTTGGGGATACTGTTTTTCCATTTTTTTTCAAGGTGATTGCAGAAGGTGATGAATGGATTTTTATTGGATGTTTGTCTTTAAATTTGTCAGTATTTCTCATCAAAACTAAAAAGCAGAATTTATTGAAACTTGGTTGGATAGTCAGCAGGCAAGAAAGCTTTACATCTGTTCTGTTTCTGTTGATTATGATAACCTTTATTAAATCAGCCAAATTGGTAAGTTGCCATGCCAGAGGAGGATGCGCTCTGATTATCATAATACTGCCTTGCAAAAATATCCATAGACCTTGAACATGTCCACATTTTTGTCAGCTTTCCTACAAGCTCAGTTGCAGCTGCAGGGAAAGGTGTTGGTACAGACACAGAAGCTCTGATTAGAAATGCACACCATATGTTTTAAAATTTTGTTTCTGAAAAATGTTGCAGGTGTTGTATCCTTTTTCTTCACAGTCAAGGAGAAAGACTGAATATCTCACTGACCAACGTCACTAATATAGTGCAGTGAGACTTTGAAAAAGTTCATAGACTGTAATGGAGAATGGATAGTTTTTCTGGACGGGTACTTGTTTTGGTTTGATAAGGTCGAAAAAACATAGCAGTATTTTATCTAGTGTGTTCACCTGTGCTACACACTGGATAACGTTGTTATGAGAAAAGAATACATACCAACTCATCATTGATCCAAATCTGACCTTTGGCCAGGACCAGTGACAGCCAAGCATCACGAGTTCAATGTCTAACCATTACGCAGCTGAGTTTCATGTCGGTCACGCAGACGCCACTTTGACATCAAGCTGATTGCATCAGCCGTACACTGTTGGATACTGCCAGTCTTGACACCTGCAAACTGCCTCATGACAGGCTCATAGAAATTGTGAGCCAAATACAGTCGATCAATATCATTGTGTGTGTGTGTGGGGGTGTGTGTGTGTGGGTGTGTTTGTGTATATACATGGTCTTTGAGCTTAAAGGAAACAGGAAATACAGTACGGAAGCTTCAGTACGATCTCCACGGCGATTTGATCAAAGTGTTTATGACCAAGTCCAAAGGAGTCTGGCTGCATCCCTCCAAAATGCGTGCTTGATTCTTCCGCCTGCCTGCCATCTGCAACGCATTCCATCTTTTTCAGCTTCAGACTCCCTGGAACTTGATTTCATTCACTCCAACACACACCTGTGACTCAGAAGCACTCAAAAATACACAACAGAAGACAATCACACACATAACTTCCCCTGTGGCAAACATGTTAATTCACTCATACAATCATTCAGAAGCACTTCCCTGCCTCAACTTTCACAAAAATGCTTGCTCTCTTGCTCTTGCCCTCTCTCTCTCACACATACGCTCATGCACACAAAGAGCTAATTCTCTCCACCCAAATTTGCAGCACCGTAGCAGCTAATCAGGCAGCCAGCCGTGGAAGCAGACAATGGGCCAGATGCTGGTGGCTTAGAGCAACATCCACAAACTCATGTCTGACGCTACATGCATACAAGATCAGTACACAAAATCAGTCTGTGTAAAATGACACCTAATTAGTTTATCTGTTTCCGTGAATAAACGGCGCAGGTAGAACATCCTGCCGAGTATTAAACTGGCTCTCTAGGTAAACAAAACTCTTCCCGTTCACATTTTTTTTATGAGACACAAACATATTTACGGTTCCTCTGGAGGCAATTTAATCTATTTGGAAACATGATCTTACATTCTGATTCAAAATCTTTTGTCCTCTTTCTTCATCTGCTCCCAAAAAGATGCAACTTGAATGGGATTTTATACGAGTTATACCATTGCCAACTGCCAGTAGCCCAATTCAGCTTGGATTCGAGGAGAAAATAGCATGAATTATTTATTGCAAATATCTCCAGTTTTAATAATATTTATTCAAAAAACAAAACAACTTCATCTTACTTTCTACATACAAATAAAATAATACAAATGATTAGTCAGCAGAATAAAGAATAACTTTTTAAGTTCTACGAATCTGTCTGTAAAATTTTTGTTTTTTTCTATGTATGGCGCAATAGTGTTATTTTTTTTGCCATGACATCAGTTTTATTTTTATCATCAATACTAATTAAATTTCTAACCATGAGTGAATTTTCATTAATAGCGACAAAGCGTCTGCATAGAGTAGTATTTGATCATCGGTAATGGTTATGTCATTTAAGCACCATTTATGCAACATTTAAGCACAGCTTACATAACTTCTGGAATTTGGCACCTATGCAGTATTTGCGTCATCTTAATGTTGTAACACTTATATCGATGAATGTGTCAATTTGACAAAAATAGTTTGTGGAAAGATTATGTATTGTACACTGGCATAGACAGGATTCACAGGAAGGCAATGCTGGAGTGTTATATACCTAAAGATGCACATATTAAAATAAAAAAAAAAATGACAGAGTGCAATATTGTGTCCATGCTGGATTACTGAGCTACATGGAAGCTGATGGATAATATTTTCTGGAGATAATTGGTAAAAGGGTAAAAACAAACAAAAGAAAAGAAGCTTGCCCTCAGTTATGTGCAATATACTGTATTGCAAGTTATATTGGACTTCTGTGGCTTGAACCATAAAAAACATTATCTCTCTTCTGGCTCCAGCTTCACATTAAATGAGAAATTATGAGGCTGGGACACCATGTTTGTGTAGTTTGAGGGAAAACAGGAAATTTCTCTAGTGCTTCTAGAGCTGCCATTTAGTTCTCCCATCTGTGCTTTAACAGTAAACCAAATTAACAGTGGTCAGAGTGATCTCAGTCAGTAGATGAGTCGGTTTGCCTTCCCTCTCAGTTAACTGACAAAAGCTGTTGAAGAAACTGATGGCCAACTCAAACTTACTGTTTTTAAAATCCAAAGCTTTGAACAATCTAAAAGGAACTTCTCTAATCCAGCCTTTGAGAATATTTGACCTAAGGGCAATTTAGAGTAAGAGACATGTTTTTAAACTGGTGCTTGAGTATCCAGAGAGAACATGAAGAAAGGCCCACAGGCCAGGTTTCAAACCATGAGCTATTTGATGCAACACAAGAGGGCTAACAACTGTACCACCGCACTCCGTTCTCAAATCCAGTTGAACAATGAGCTGCACAGAATGATCTAGTCAAATTATTCAACATTTACAGTTTGACTGTAGAAAAAGTAAGGTAAAGCTACAAACCTACCAAGAAGTTGTTTTTCACCTACATTTACGGGTGAGGCAAAGGAAATCATTTATCGGTAGGAGTAGCCTGCAGGTGGAAGAAGCTTTTAACCCAACAACTATGTGTTGTGGACTCCACAATGCTACCCTCTATGAACAAGTGCAAGAAAAAAATGAAAGAAATTCCCATTTTTAGTTTCCCACAAGCGACACAGGAGAAGTAGTAAAGTTGTGGTCGGACGACAGAAAACGTTTTAGTCTAAATGAAAAACGATATGTGTGGAAGAAAATACACATTATTGACATCATGAAACGCAGTGATGGCCACATCATGCTGTGGTCATGCTTTTCTTCACCAGGGACATGGAAACCCTCATTGTTCTGCTTCAGAAAAAGAAATCGATCAATTTAGATGAAATTGATCTCAGTCAAATATAACAACAAGCAAAGCGCAGGTGATTCGTTTCAGGTCAACTCCTTGAGATGACACATGCATATGAAATTAACAAGAAAACTGTAAGCCCACTCCAGCTTAGTGTATAGATTCCCTGTTCATAAGATATAACACCAAAATTATGTTTTTTGGGAGAGAGTTATAAAACATTTAAAAATTTAAAAAATCATAGTTTGAATAGCTTTTTTAAAGAATTATCTCCTAAAAAGGTAAAATGCTCTTGTCTAATTATTTATCATTCACAGGAATGTTATGTTAAGCAGGCTGGAAGTGTTTCACAAATGAACAAAATCACCAATAGTGATCCTTGTTCCTTTGACATAGCTGAATGTGATGGTAATGTTACTACTGCCCTCTAGTGGTGACATAGAGTGGAGAGGAGGAAAAGTGAAGGAACAGGTCAAATGTGAAATAAAGCAGATCTGTACCAAAGCCTATCAATAATTTTGTTTTCGCAGCACTTTAGATTTAGTCAGCAAACTCATAATCAGAGATTAGTGACCGATTAGTCGGTCACTAATCTACATTAGCCTGAAGAAGTAAAACTGCCCGCTTTATGAATGTCATTAAAATATTACCTGGTCTTTCTGCTTAAACGCCTTCATTTTTCACTCTTTCCTTTGTTCTCTCCTCTGTGTCTTTTTCTCCCTCGACCTTCCTTTCCTCTCACTTGCACCCATCTGTCATCCACGTCCCTCTTCCATTTGTTTATTACTTGGCTGCCAAATGTAATACCAGGGCAACTTCTCCCACAGACTGACTGTAAGCTTAGTAATTACACAAGACAACTTCTCCGTTCAACTCCGGTAATGGACTCACAGCAAATTTGTTCAGTTAATCACAATGCGACATATTGTTTTCAGGAAACCATTTCATTGAATACTTTTTTCTTTGTTTTGACCCACCGGCTGTCTGAGTTGCTGGCTACAGGGCATGGAGCCCAAGTTGTGATACAGAACAGCTTTCTTGGCCGGGGACGTCGGGCAGTGCTCCCAGCAACAGACAACAAAGAGAGGCATAAGGGGTGGAGGGGAGGAATCGATTCCTGCGTTTTCCACAAACAGAATGGCCCCTGGCAACAAAATGCTCCTTCTGTGATTAAGGCAGCTTTGTTTAGGCAAGTCATTAGAGACTGCTTATCATTGTGCTGAGCCACATTGTTGCACTATGTGTCACTTCTTGGATAAGTGACTTCGGATAGAGAAGTGTGTGGTTTTCTTTCAAGCTTTTCTCATTCCTGTTTCAGCTTCTGATTGGCTGATGTGGCTCAACATAAAGAAAGAGAAGTAAAAATATATAAGGGCTCTCTGGTTGCTTGTTTTTTTTTTCTTCTTCTTATCTGTAATACCTTGTTAAATTCCTGTTCTGTTTGTGCAGTTATGAGCTTCCTCAGTACGGCAGTCGCAGGAAGCTGATCTCACCCTCCGGTCTTTACGATGAGTATGGAGAGGTTGTGGTTGATGACGATGGCAGCTACTACTACAGCCCACAGGAGTCAGACGGAGAGGTAAGATCGAAGTGAAATGATAAAACTTTTGTGTTGCGAGATTTACGTTATTTTTAATAATTCATTGTCAGATTAGGTACACATTAAAACATGATGAATAATTTTAAAAAATCCTGCAGAGAAAGAAACAATTTCATATCCACAAAGCAAACAAAGGTGAGAGAGAAAAATGAAGAGCAGCCAAGATATTAAAATGGCTCCAAAGATTTAAGTAATTTCAGCTTCTGTTTTTTTTTTAGACACCAGCAGCAGAATTTCCCAGACACTATTAAATGTTTCAATTTGTAACATGTTTACCAAACCTTGTGATTTTATTTTGCATTACCTCAAATTGTTTGCAACTTGCATTAAAATATATTAATTTGTCAGTAGCCTTATTGTGTATGAGACCATCTACTGTCCTGGAGGGACAACAGCAGCTGATTAGTTTGCTAATGCTACAGGCAAGCTCTGTGAATCATCCATCCATTTTCTTTCACCTTGTCCCTAATGGGGTTGGGTGTTGCTGAATTTGGAAAGACCAATTAACCTTACAGTCATGTTTTTGGACTGTGGGAGGAAGCCGGAGAACCCAGACATGCACAGGGAGAACATGCAAACTCCGTGCAGAAAGGCCCAGGCCGGGAATCGAACCCAGGACTTTCTTGCTGCAAGGCAACAGTGCTACCAACTGCACCACTGTGCAGTCCTGCTCTGTGAATCAATGCATGTAATTTGCAAATTGATTTTTTTTTTAAAGAGAGCCAATGTAGAAAAAAAAAAAAAAAACATTTATACACATTTAAACAGTTAGTCAGACCAGCTGATTCCATGTCAGTTCCAAACAAAATAAAATGAATCATTTCTGTAATTTAATGTTTTTTAAAATTAGACTTGTGAAACTCTTTTTAGCCCTCTTCTGTAAATGTATGAAAGAATGAAAAACAGTAAGCTAGAACTTCTCCAAAATGTTTTTTTACAGAGACAGCATAGCAATAAAACTAGAGATTATATATGTATTTTTTTATATGTATTCTTGTATTTTATTATGTATTGCTGGATCCATAAATATTACTTCTACCAAAATATTTGAAAAAAATCTAAGTGGTTTTATAATCAGAAATCAGTAAATTATAAAACCCAAACTGTGGAAAGCTGGAAGGGAAAGTTTTTTTTAATCACTGTGAATTTGAAAACACATATGCATTGGTAATAAAAAGTTTCATGTTTGTTTTGTTGGATTTTTTTAACTGGAGGACAAGATAAGACGCCAAGACATTAGATTATATGGATATTTTACCTAAACAGTAAAAATATAAGTTAGAGACATACATTTAACAAATGTACACATATCGTTTTAAAAATAGACATAAAGCAGGTGTAATATAATAATCTCATGACATTGGCTAATATTCTGCAAGTGTGTGTGTGTGCGCCTCAGTCAGTACCACACACAGTCAGCCTACAAGTATAAATGTGTAATTTGGAACATATTGCAAGCAACAGTGTGGACATAAAGTCCAGGGCTTTTTGTTAAGTTGTTCCTTTTTAATATTCTTCACATGTTCTGTGCTGAGGACAGGTCAGGACTCCAGGCAGACTCCGTCAGAGCACGCTGCCTCTGCAATCATGCATTCGTAATGTGTGCAGAATGTGGCTTTGCATTGTGTTGTTGACAAGGTTAGAGGAGGTGCAGACAAAGCATCCTTTCTACAACTTTTAATTGGAACTTGTGGATGTAGCTCAGTCTTATTGTGCTTCACAAAGGATTCCCATAGTAATTCCTTGCCCACTAGGTTAAATCAGCTATTGATGAAAGGCTGCTGAGGATGCATCAAAGGACTTGAGATACAATTTTGATGATGTTTTCATGCTTTTTGTTCACAAAGCCTGAATTATCTGCCTTCCTACTGTCTATACTAGGGGGCCTGACGATTATCTCTGTTTACCATTGTGTACTTCTGCAGTTTTTGTTGCATCATGCCTGAATTTTTGACTACCTTCATGTTTTGGGTTCTGATATCGGTTGTTTTGTGCCACCCACTCATGAGTCAGTTCATGGCTTAAACCTTTTGTACTCGCTTTGACAACCAACCAATTAAAGTAATTTTCTACGGAGCCTTCGGTAATGAAAATGGCATTTGTATGACCTCGATAAATTAATTTATCAGTAAGATGCCCCAAAGATATATGTTGGTTTGATGAGAGGTCATAATCTGTCATATTTCACAAGAATCCACTGCCCTGAATGAGATCAAAACCATAATCTATGGTTAAAGGTTTTCATTCGAATGTAATGAAAGGATTGTGTTTAAAATAATAGCAGCATGGAGTTTAATCACTTAGGTCATTCATTCTGTGAAAAAAAAAAAAGGTAGTGTCATAGAGATACAAAAGGATGAAGGCACCAAATGGTGTCCATGCTGGTTGTAATAAATTTATATCCAAGAATCTGACTTCAGTTACTGTTAACATGTGGCTAAAACTGCTAACTAAACATACAAAAAATACAGAATTTCATAGGTGCACCACTACAGTGACCTAAAACTTTTTAAAATTTAAGTCAAACCACAATTATTCCAATGGATTAAGAATATCTAAAATGGCCAGGAGTCAGTCAACAATCAGCTCTGAAGGTATCAAAAAATTTCTACTTCTACCTGGAAGCTGTGACAATTTACAGAAAAGCACAGTGACTGGCCTAAGGAAAATAGCGCAACATTTTAAAGGCTGGTGAAATATAGATGGTTAATTGAGGTTGCAGTTTTTCCAGAGAACCATCAAACACTGAATTCAAGACATGGTACACCGTGAAGTGTACCATGTCTTTGCATTTAAAGCATCATGGTTAAAGCATCATGCTAGTGGGATGTTTCTTTTACTTGATGCCATTTACTATAACACAAATTTCAAAATGCTTTCAAAAGTCATATGCTGAAGAGGTAATTTTCTTGAAATAGGTGTTTCTGTGTGAAAACGACCTCAAGCTCACCTGTAATGGAGCAGCAGTTATGGAGCAAATCAGCCCAATCCACAGAAATGATTTTCATCACTTTGAAATTTGATACATTTTTTCTCGTATTTTGTTCTGGAACTGAACAATGTGCTTCTAATGTGCTTACATTTTCAAAAATATAAGCTTTTATTAGGATTCTAGGCTTTTTTCCTTTGTTAAACATACAACTATTATTTGAACAGAACATTCCAAAATGGAAGTTTGTAGTGATAAAACAACAACTGCTTGCTAGAAAATGGTGGTAGAAATTTGCAAAAGGTTGAATTGATCTGGATTCCTATTAGGCAGTGCTTTTGAAACCAGGATTATGAACACCAGCTTAAAATACAACCATTGCAGTGATTACTGAAGTTACTTACTTTCTCCATTTTGCTCACATCTCAATTCTACTGAAATGTTCTGCAAGCCTGAAGTGGAGGAATGAATGCATACTATTAAAGTCCCACTAAAGCAGTCAGTGGGGGGACGTTTAAAAAGCTGAAATAAGACAGCAGAGTAGAGATATCATCATCAGGTTCATCATCCAGACAGGTTAAATTGTCTAGAAGAACCTTTTTAGTTCCTGGGATCAAAAGCACAGGATTAAAGTTGACAGGATCTGCATCAGCAGAGCACTGCTATTTTGGGAGGAAACATCCATAGCAAAGCATTTTGGAAGAACAAAAAGCCAGTGGAAAAACTTTGCATTTAGACAAGCACGCTTGGAAAGTTGAGCAGAAAGTTTGTAAAACCTATCACACTGAGGCATTTCCACAGCATTCTGAGCAAACAGGTCAGTTTAAAATCCACTCGTTTTCTTGTTCTGGACATAGCGGTGAATTGTTCTTTTGTTTACCAACAATGAACCTGGAATTTCTTAAAATATTAACCACTATGTCAGACAGCTTGAAAGGAGGGGAAGTGTAATATTTTGGAAAGATTAAAGCCAAAACTGTGTCTATTAGATTGTTTTGTCTTTGATCTTGCTTTTAATTAAATGAAGTTTTTGTGAAAGTATATAGCATTAATCCCCATATGTATCATCACAATGACAGGTGAGGAGACAGTTTCAAGGCAACAGATTAGACACTCAGACTGGCCAACAAAATTCCCATCCTCCACCTTTTCAACCTCTGAGAAAGACCCCAGGAGCCCCAGAAGCCGAGGGCGACAAAAAACAACAGGACGGTGGTAAGCTGAAAGGCTCAAGCACAGCTGCCAGGTTAAAGGCCGTGATGGGAATGAACACATCTGCTCAACCTCCGGCCATCCACTTACCATGGAAAAAAGCCAGAGTGGGACCCATGGAAGATGGAAAGGAAGGAGAAGATGTCCGCCTCGGGAATCGTGAGGCAGGGAAGTTGGAAAATAAAAAAGAAAGAAAGAATGAGGCAGTGGAAAGCAGTTTGAAAAAAGAGCAGAGAGGACAGCTGGGAATTTGGGGAAGAGACAGCAGACACAGCATGACTAACGGTCGGATGAAAAATTCAGCAGTGCAAGGAGGAGGCAACCGGCCAGAGCATGGGAGAGAGCTCCCTGGCTTGGTAGGGCTGGACGGAAGCTTGCTCATCGATGGGAGTTACTTCCAGACGTTCACCGGAGCAAGTATGCCTGCACCAGCAAAACAAAAGCTGAACGAGGCCTTTGGTCTTATCTCCTTAGCCAGAAGGATGCAAGAGCCCACCAGGGTGGGTGATGAACACTGGAGCGACAGGAAAAGCAGGGAGAGAGGAGGCGACGGCAGGGAGATGTACGGCTCTATAGGAGACATGAGCGTTTCAGCAGCCGTGTCTGCCAGAAGACGCACGGTAAGGCAGTGGGAGGGAGAGACAGAGAGCAGGGACAGCGTGACCGACCAAAGTGACTCGGAAACAGGCAGCGGCAGCCGAGGGTCTCCATCTGAATTCAGCCTGTCTGACAGGAGCAGCCCAACCTCATCAGCAACAACGGAAACCGAAATCAACGAGTCGGATTTGGAAACGGAGAGCGACGACGAAAGTCGGGGCGAGGATGAAGAGGTGTCCAATTCTTACGAGGAGTCTGGAACTGAAAGTGAAAACCAGGAGGAAGAACCGAGCAGGGAAAGGTCAAAAGGTCAAAGATATGCTTCAAAAAGTAGCAAACACAGAAACAGCAGCACTGACTTGAAAAGGTATTCAAGTTCCACATCACCAAGCCCCAAAATGTTAAGGAACTCTGGTTCTTATAAAACATTTGGGCAAGAGAGCGAAGAAAACAGTGAGGAAGGGAGGGGAGGGAATGTCAGACTGAGAAAGTCCGCAGCCAGCAGGCGGAGTTCAAACCACGTCGGCTCAGGTGTGATGAACACCTCAGACGATTTGTCGCCCATTATGGAAGACACAGAAGAGGAAGAGAAAAGCAGCAGCCAAAGTGGAGGAAGACACAAAGAGGAGGATGAAGTTTGGGGAAATGAATCAGCTGTTTGAAATGCCAATCAGGCCTGAGCCCCCCTCCTGAGATGAAAAGCTTCGCCACTAAGTAAGGACCCGGTGAGAAGGCCTGCTGTGGGTGTGCAGTTATTACCTGAGTGGAATCTGCTGTTGTAATCTGTCTTCCACGCCTGCTGTGATTTATGCTCACAGTAGCTTTAATTTCTAGCATGTCCTCTGCTGCACTGCTGACTGTCTCTTATCTGCTATTCTCTATCTTTTATTTCCTCGTAACTTTAAACCCCCTTTCTCCAATCAGCTTTTTTTTTTCTTTTTTTATTAATACAAAAAAATCTGTGTCAGGTTAACATCCGTATTTGACAACCTGTCGTTCTGGTACAAAAAGCTCTGCTACTATCCGAACAAGCCTTGGCGGTAGCTGCTGCGGCTCAGACATTGTTATTCACTGATCTCTCTTTGTAGCAGAGTTTTTCTCATTCGTCATCTCTCCTTCTGCGTGCGTCATTCTCCCGGGACCAGTCCGCTCTCCCCACATCTGTTATCTGCAGGGCGAAAAGATGCTGCCAGTGTAGAAACAGAACATATTCCTTCTCGCATGCTATCAAGGTTAAGTGGAAAAACTGTGAGGGGTTACACAGTGTGAAAGCAGATTGGATTTATTTTTCACAAGTCTTTTTCATCCTGCAAAGTGTTTGGCTGTGCGTGCATGCATGCATGTGTGTGTGTGTGTGTGTGCAGAGAGCAGCAGTGGCACTAAGCTTCAACAGCAAGGAGGATAAAATGTTAACATCTTTTATATGCAATATTCTCAAAACGATTATGTCAGTGCTTTATTATAATTAAAACTTAAGCAGCAGGTTAATGAAAGGCTTCTTTAAAATGCTCAAAATCACTTTATGATCCGCAGTGAAAAAAGTTCTGCTTTTGGAGAATGGAAATAATTGAATGACCAGATATTGACATATCCATGCAGCCATTTGGTGCAGCAAGTCCCTTAGTGGGAGATTTTATTTAAAAATGAAAGAAAAAAAAATTTCACTAGCTGGCATCAGCTAATCATCCTGTTATTGATTGTCGATTAAAAATAAATATCCAATGTTTATACAAAATACTTCTAGTGTTGCAGTAATAAATAGCTTAACTTTTAAATGTAATCTGTCACTCTGTCTGTCCTGTTTGTATATGTTCCAAAAGAAAACACATCATTTTGTTATAAAATGACACAAAAAGTAATTGAATTAAACGGAAAAAGAGTTACACTGTACATTAGTGTAACAAACAGAACATTAACCATTTTGAAGTTACAATTTCAATGGACTTATTTCCTGGCTATAATAACACAAAGAAGCCCATATCAAGACGGATGAACCAAGTAGATTGTTTCTTTGTCCAAACACCATTCCTCAAAGAAGCAAACAAAAAAATCATGATATCTCCATCAATTTATTTAATCAATGAGCCATCTGACTTAACATAATTTTGATTTTTATTTAAAAGTTATTTGTGTTTTCCTTTCAGGTTGGCGGTAGAAAGCGGCGGATCAAGTTGATGGTTGACCGAGAGTACGAGACCAGCTCCACCGGTGAGGAGAGTCTGCCAGAGACCCAACGCAGCCGTTTATCCACCACGCACAACAGCCACGTCAACGTCAACGGTGGAATCTATGTGGCTCAGAACGGCTCCATCGTCCGCACCCGACGATCAGTCAACGCTTCAGGTCCTTCCCAGAGCACCAGCTCCACAAAGAACAATCTAAAACCAAGCTCTCCCATCTTCAGCTCACGGCTGGCCAAGCACTTTAAAAAACTGGACAAAATGGCTGCAACGTTGGAGGAGAGAGTGCCCCTGAACACCACCAAGACGCAAGCAGGAGAGGGGCGCAACACATTGAGCACTTTTCAGAGCTGCAGACGGGCCGCCTCAGCAACGGCCACCTCCTCTTTCTCCAACACTAACAAAATGCTGAATGTGTTAAACACTCGACAATCCAGCGTGTCCTTGGGGTCAACCAGCACCAACAACACAGGCCCTGAAAGCGTAATGTCGAAACCCGACGTGCTCCCAGCAGCACTGGCTGTCGCAGAGCAGCCCGAGAGCACGTCAGAGCAAGACGGGCCAGCAGAGGGCGAGCTCGAGTCAAAGGTGGACGGAAACGGCAGCGGTGAGGCTGTTTCCAGGGAACCTCTGGAGTGCCCGAGTGACAGAACACAATCGGATGAGGAAGAGTTGTGGATGGGCCCCTGGAACAACCTTCACATACCCATGACCAAACTCTGACTGAGTTCAGCGCCACTGTGCTCGTTCCTTATTGCCAAGTTCATTTAATGTTTTCAGCATAATTTCTTTTCGTTCTCTGTGAAACTAATGGAGATGCTCCATTGCAGCAAAAATATATATCACTTGATTTATACTAGCTAAAAGTGACTTGGCATTCAAATCACTGGTATCATATAAAACAATTTTTTTTTTTTTAATTTGTGTCCAGTGAGATGGGGTTTAATTTGCCATCTGCTATTTCAGCAGCAAATTGTCTGTTTTGTAATTTCTGTTTCAATCTGTGCATCTCCTCAGCCTTGCTGACCTGAGAGCTGCAGCACCTTCAGAAAACTGGACCTACAGTGGTAACACATAGTACTTTAAGAGTGAGGGGATGAAAACTTGACTATTTTTAATGGCCCTTTAAGCGACTGGTGTCTGTATGGAACTGTGCTTGTTTCATTCAGGTTTATGGCCAATGGTGCAACTCGACGTAAATTTGCCTGATGCATTTCATTGACACATACAGTCTTGTGTTGTTCACACTTGCCTTTTAATTCTTGTCAAGCTGCTTGGCAGACTCAATCCAAATAAAGTTTCAATCTGTTGAAAAATGAATTTGTGGCTGCTGCAGTGCTGCACAAATGAGTGTTCTGCAGAAGACATAACAGCTAATGTCCACCACTAAAAGAACTTTAACTGCCTGAAGAAAAATAAAACAGATACTATTTTTAATAAGTAAAAAAAAAAAAATTAATTATGTCTTCTACATGCTGTTGATCATTTACAATTAAAGTGGAAATTATTTTTGAGATCATGAGATGCTGGCAGGTCAACCTCATGCAGAAAAGCAAACAAACACAAATTGCAGTAAGTTATAACTTTATGTTGGACATTTCATGTTTTTAAATCCTTTTCACATTTACATAATTCAACTGTGGTCTATATAAAGTGGAACTACAGTGTCTTGGTCTTAAATCCTTGATATTGTAGCTCCACATGCACATGGAGCTACAATATCTAAGAGCAACTAATTTTGGTGTCATCTCTTTAAATGCAAACAAAGCACTGGTCCAGGTCGCAAAGTGTTCCACTTCGCTTATTCAGCCATTTTTGTAATTTGATTGCACAGAAATTATCTCTAAATGTTCACTCCCAAATTGATTAAAAATGTTAATTAAAAAACAAAAAACTGAGATACATTTAGAAATATATTCTACCAAAATATGAGTGAACATGGCTTGTAAACAAGGCCTCAGCTAGCACTACCGCCTAGAATGTTTGGATCATTTTTATCCAAAAAAACCCTGTAGCTTCTGCATCCCCGCAATTGTGAGAAATTTAAATGATCGATTCATGACCTTGTTTGACAGTCTTGCAGCAAATACTGTGACATAATACAGAATCTGAACAGATTGAAGAATACACACTCCCAGAAACTTCAAGTACGCAGCAAAAGTTAATTTTGCATTATCTATCTCCTTTAATATGCTAACCTTTTGGTACATTGCAAATAAAAATCAGTTAATGTTTTCAATATATTTTTCACAGTTGACTGTTTTTAGTGAGACCAAAGCCCATCCCTACTGCAGGAAGGGGTTCGGTTTAATTTCCTGTGGGATCCACTTAACAGAACACATCTCCCTTGTCAAGGTTCCTTATGATATAGGTGGCCTAACTTTTTAATTGCGAAGCACATTATAGTGAATTGTTTCATCTGGAGTCTCAAAGAGGAAGGATCATTAACCTGCAGAATTACCAGGTTTTAAAACTGGTAATTTAATTTGATGACTGCATAATTTTGCATTAAGGGACTCGAAAGACTGAGCTGTACTGGTGCTGATATTTGACACAGAGGGCTCCTTATTAAATGGAAATAGCTGACTGAGCCCAGAGTTATATTTCAAACATTTTCTGGAAGGCTGGGCACGTCTGAGCAACTGTTATGGATTCAACCAAATGACCTGATTATGTCACTGAAAGCTGTGTCCACTGTGGCACACTGAAGAAGATGGCAAACTAAGCTTGGCTCATTAGGCTACAAGCTGGGATAACAGTAAAATGATGTTTAGCTCAAAACTAAAGTTGAACGATAATGTTTGTTTTTCTAAATGGAACATTTTGTTCAAAAGAACATGGATGTAAGGCATACAGGCACAAACAAATTGACAAGGATGTCCAAACTGTGATGTGCGCTGAATTTACGTCTTTTTGAATGATTTTGTGTGAACCAACCTAAGATTGGTGCAAATTTCCCAGCACACTCAGTTGACGGATTAGATCCTGTTTTTAGCATCGCATTTAGAAAGAAAAGTAAAATCCTTAAAATAGAAAATGTTAGGTACAATGAAAGGTACGAAGGCTGTGATGCTATTATCCATATAATTTCTTCAAGTGGAAAAGAAATATCCTGTGCTACTCCATAACAGACTTTGGTGCTTCCACTCATAAAATTTAGCTACAGCAATTGTTTTCAAAGATTGATCTCCGTCCCTTTGCTGTGTCCTTTCAATATTTCAAACAAACACTCATTTACAGATCGATTTTGTAAACAGTCTAACTAGCTTGTTTTATTAAAATATTGCATGTTCAGCGACTGTCAAGGTTACAAAAAACACTTGTTTTATTTAAAGAATCAAGGCACCTCAAAGCTCAAAGACTTTGAGGTGCCTTGAGCTTTAAATCACCAAAGGTTGGGTGTAGATCTCTGTCATTATGGCCTGAGTTTGGAACAGGAGAAGACGGAGCCACTGGTAAGTATAGTTTTACATAGATCCCAAGTTACATTGAGTGCATATAGATTAGTGTAAATACTAGCAATTCTATATTAACGTATTAAAACATTTGTCATAAAAACTTCTCTAATTCTCCAAACCAGGATGGTTCAGAAGACTGTCAATTGCAGGTGAGATAATGAAAACTCATAACTTCTCCAAACAACCCCAGTTCAAAAACCCAGTAATGTTTTTAAATAGGCGTCCTTCTGTAGTTACCATTCTAAAATAAAACTCATTTGTTATTCACTGCTGTTGAGTTTACATAAAACACCCCAGCATGTAACATCGTTAAATATTTGCATTTTATTCAGATTTTGCTATGTGACAAATCCATCATTAACTATCCATTCAGGAATTCAAGTAAATAGATATGTGCTTATGACAGGTTTTAACACAGACCGTGGGTGGTAGATGATATACTGAACGTTTTATGGAGATAGTGCTAAAGATGCAACACAGCCAACAACAAGCAAAGACATGTCAAGTTCAGTGGATATAAAGAATACATCAAAATGTAAATAATCTTTTCTTTCCACATTAATGAAAAATATGACAACATATACTACTGCGTAACTGCAGGATATTATGCTACGAGAATGACTACTGCACAAAACTTTACACAAAAATATTTACATGGCTAAATAAGTTTGAGTCAAGTTAAAGGAGAAGGATGAACCTCTTCAACTAAAATAAATAAAAAAGAAAAACTACTTACAGGGACTTGTACAGAAAAAACATAACTGCCAACCAGGGCTTCACATTAAAATAAATAACACACAGTTCTCTCAGGTTGTAAAAAAAAAACCATTACATTCAGAAATGAGGTCTACAGGTCAAGAATAAAGAAAGCAAGATGTGAATGTGTGAAAAATCCAGATTGCTCACAGATTTTTACAGCCCAACAGAAATGCTTCCTACCTGCACTGTGCACTGACATCACTTTCATCCAGGCCAGGGAGGCTGCAGGTAATGGTCGTTTGATGAAATATTATCTTTTGCCTGACATAATGGTTTTTCTTTGTGTTTAATTTCAAATCTGTACCTGTCTGATTGGATAAGAGGATTAAAGCTTCATTATCACTGACATGAAGTTGTGGTTTCTAGGATCAGTGTTTCATCTACCTTAATTACCAGAAGCCTCTGGGACCAGACCTCCCCACTGTCAGATGATAATCAGTGCGTGTAAATGAAATCAATTCTGACTAATTACAATAATTCAAGGCCAACAGTTAAATATCTAAAATTACAGACACAGAAAGAGAGTGAAGAAACTGCACTAAAATATTGCACTAAAATTCTAACTACTTTACTTGGCACTCTGCTAGCTCCAATAAAATGAAGACTAAAGGAGAAAGGCAAGGTTTTGTAAAATTTAAATGCTAATAAATCAGTACACAATAGGTCAGTAAAATGTTGGAATGCAAGTTAAAAATCTTAGTAATGGACTTACAAATCTATTATCAGGAATTTAACCAAGAAACTCATGAGACGAGACAACAAATGATTTGTCCCACCAAAGCTTGATTATTTAGTGGTTTGTAAATTCAACTCCTTATCTATTTGCGGTCATTTAGGGTTGGTATGCATGTTTTCAATAAAACATGCATACCAACCAATTTCTCACCAGAAATCACCAACCAGACAAAACATCTAAATATTTTTGCTTTTGAAGAACAAAATATTCAACTAAAATGCAAGCTATTTTTGGTAAATAAAAATACAATGAAAGCAAATCTTAGTTTGTCTATCAGATTAAATAACAGCTTAACCACTTTATAGAAATTGTCATGTGTATGATTTTTTGTACTTTTACTTTTTTATCCATATTTACATCTTCTTTTTTCAACTTTTCTAACAAAGTTTTGCTTGGGAAAATTATGGAGTAAATATTGTTTCCATTTAAAGACTTCATTCTACCAAAAAAAAGTTACCTCATGAGGTACTCTTTAGGTTGGATCAGAAATATGTGAGGGAGACCTAACATGTCTACAAATCAGACATCAAACATAGATTTACATTTACAGGTCTAAGTAAAATAAATAGTAATAAAAACTTACAAATAAAAATGGAAAAAATTGGCCAAAAATGATTCTAGTTATCAATTTCTTGTTTACAAAAGTATGCCCAACAACTTTAACATTTAAGCTCAGATGATACATTGATATGAACAACTCAAATAAAATTCATCTCACATTTTCTTCTGCTTTAAATTAAAAAAAAACTTGGTTCACAATAAAAGCGACACAAAATGGTCAAAATAACGAAAACAAAACACAATAAGATCATCTAATACAAAGAAAAGAAACAAAATGTGCAAAATGCTGTTAGGAGAATAATCACAAAAGAATTATGAGCTGAACTCTGCATTGCTGCATGAACTTATAGGAACCATTTGACTGTGGATAGACTTAAAATCTTGTTACACATTAGATTGAGAAACTGGGAAAACTAAATTTTGCACAGATTTGAGATGTACAGTGGCCTCTCAATAGAACTGCAAAATATGTATTTTCCTAAAGGTATTGCATTAGTTATCAAAATGGTAAGTAACAAGAGATGTGAACTCTTAAATTTTCTGTGCAACAGCTTCAAATCCTCCTTAAAAACATCTTCAAATAGAAATTTGAGGCGGTTTTGCAGCATTCTTCAGCCACATTAAAGTTAAGCAACAAAAGGTCCCACAATTGCTCCTAAACAAAAACCAATATTGCACACGTACGCTGTTCTAGGATGCTGCCATGTGTACTGTTGCTTTTAGTGCAGGTATGTTAGTGTTCGGCAAATTGCCTGGAGCCTCGCAGCTTCTATTAGTGAATAACTAAGTAAAGTGGAAAAGTTTACTTCACTGCCTCAAACTGTGCTCTTAAAGCACAACAGAATTGAAACAGTGAGAAGAACCAAACAAGCCTGCTTGTCTGTCTCTCTCATAATGTCTTTACCCAAGAGAGGAAGACTAAAATCTTACTTACAATATCCTTCATTTTAAATTAAGATCTTCCTCCATCTGTCACTACTTGAGTATCAGTTTACATCAAACCAGTTGCCTCTTTGAGGCAAACACAAACAATAATTTGTGTCTAATAAAAAACATTTATCCATTGAGCAGCTCATTTAGCAATTTAAACTCACACTTATTTGTCAATTAACTGTCCCTCAGGGATTTTTTCCTCCTGCTCAGCAGAAACAGGAGGAATATTTTAGTGCCATTTACAGTCCCTGAAGACTGCAATTAAAACAGCTGCCCATGATACTCTGGACCACCTCTGGAGTCGTAACAATCATTATGAAGCAAGAGGAATGGGAACAGACACTTGAGAGTATCCCAAACCCCAGTCCATCATTCCACCAAGTGAGGAAACAAGCTTATTATGCATTCATCACTTTAAGAAGAATCTACCCCAAAATCTACAATTCCTCATGGAAACACTTCAGAAATTGTGGGAAAACAGAAAATTCCTCCGAGTTTACGAGTAGTCAGTGCAAGTTTTCCTCCTGGATCTCATTTGTGGACCTTCCAGTTCCTAAGGAGGTGAAGCTTCAAAACTCGGAGGGTCAGAGAGCAGCTGGGAGGGTGGAAAAGCTGGAGATTTCTATTAAAAGAGGAGGAAGAGGATCCCTGGATGAGCCTTCCAGCCTCCACCCTACCCTCAGTCACCCACACCTTCAGACCTGCAGCAGCAGACAGATACCCTGCAGAGAACATAGTTTGACTTTTATTTTTATATTTAGAATGAAAAATATATGTATTTATTTGATACAACCACAGAGGTCTAACAATAATGCAATGTAATCAAAACCACACAGAAAATAAAAATAATGAGAGATGGATTATTGCTTGAAAGTGAAACTGAATACTGTTGGTGATTAGTGTTCTACATTAGTTGGTGGAATGAAGTTTGGTTTAATTCAACATGTCTGAATCAGAACAAAACACTCCAACAATCTAAAGAGTCATTCCAGATATTAACTTCTTTCAGACCAAAGATTACAACATGATTTACAGGTTTCATGCTCTATTGGTAATTCAGTAGCCAAGTAACCCTGTGGACATATGGAACACTTTGAACCACTCCTGGCAAAAATGTGTAAAAAGCAGTAGAATACACTAACCCAAAGTGGTTATTTTGGTAGAGTATTGATTACTCTGATGATTAGTGGAGATTTTTAATTTAACAATCTTCTCATCAGGTCAACCCACAAGTTTTCCACAAGATGCATGTGTAGAAGGAGGACGTTTCTATGTCTGGTGAACTATTTCTATGTTGATTTAGCCATATCTCAACGATAATGAAAGACTCAATAAGAACTCTTGAATTTTTCTGGCAAAAATTTAACCAGAATTTACACCATAACAAGGCTCCTCCCAGAGCCTAAAAAAGAAAAACAGACTCTCCACCATGTTCAGTTAAAAAGTTATTTTCTTAATGACAAAGTGAAAGGCTCCTTTTGATCATTTTTACTGATTACTGAATCAAAGGAAACACAGGGAGGTCAAGGGTGATCAATACAGTTGATTCTCTCCAAGAAAAAAAAAAAAAAAAAAAGACTATAAGGAGACTATTGCCAGACAGTGAGGAAATTCAACCTTCACTAAAAGGCTGCTTTAGGTATGTTTGAGAGGAGACTTAGTGACCCTAACATGCCAAGGTTTACTGTATTTCTCTAACAATGAGCATTGGAGAACATTTTGCCACATTATCTTTCAGCCACACTGAAAGATTGTGGCTTCTTATTGACTGGAAACACTTGGGTCCTCATCAAGCCGCAGGCTGAGAAAAAAAGAACCTGTGTTACATGATATTTATACCCCAGGGAAATGGGATGTAATTGATTTAACAACTCTGTTCAAATTATAAATAAAAAAAAAAAAATTTAATTACTTTTATTTTGAAAGTGCTGTTAGAGAGAGCAATACGTAAGGAAATTGTGTTTTGAATAATACAAATAAAGTAATAATCTCACTGGTGCCAGAACTATGGAAGCTGCAAGTATAAGACCCCCTCGAAATTTCTCTGCTAGCACTCAGCTGTATGTAATGTTAGAGGTTATAGACAGCATACAGTACCTCTGTTGCCTCTCCATGCACAGACACCAGGGAAATTGTGAGCCTCACTCCTGGAGCTCTGTCAGAGCCACACAGCATGCAGCTCGCTCATCCTTACTCTGCGTGGGGCCGTCTGCTGCCATGCCCGTCGTCATGCTGCGGCTGCGACTGGTTAACTTTTTCAGCTCACTGGCAAAGGAAATCACTTTCTTTTTGTCCTCCCGCACCAACTGGAAGAAGAAGGGGTTTGGTGTTAATGGAAAAAAATAATAAATGTCCCAAATGGTTATTTCAATCTCCTTAATATAAAGGCAGAATCCAGGTTTCCTCTCATATTCCCCTCTTTGTGGTAATCTGATTTGTTTGCTGTTTTACTGATGTAGTATTTGTCAATGAAAGCACACTAAAAGGAAATTAAAAATGCACTTTAAGCTTTATTTAGCGAGCTTTATTTCAGTTTCACAGCAAAAGGTGTCAGATGCAAAAATAATGATAAATAAATAAATTGCAGAGATAAAAAAAAAGCTGTTTACAAGCTCATTAAAAATGCATGATAAATCACAAAAAAAACATGGAAAGGAAGCCGAACAAACACAAACACAAAACCAAACGCAGCAGCAGCAGGTACACTAAAGCCATTATGATTGTTAAAAAATAGCACACAGCTTGATCAGCAAGTTAGAACATGAGAAACAGTTTGCTTTATGTTTAATGCTGTGAGAACAAGTAGAAGCACAAGGGCGAAGAACACGTGTAGCAGCCACACATTGTTTCTGCTCATAAAACAATAATACTGGGAAAACACAACTGAGACAAAAACATCACCTGAAAACAAAGAATGAAACATTGAAAGCTAAAAAATAAAAAAAAGCCTCTTGTTCTGGAAATATCTTTCTGTGTTTCGAGCTACCTGCTCTTTGAGTTTAAGAATGAACTTTCCAGCGCCTCGCCAGCGGTTCTGAGCTTGGTAGACGCACTCGTGATCCAGCAGCACCCGCTGAAGGGGCTTGGTGGCAGAGGACTTCTTAGTGCCAGCCTCCCTGCCGACCTCCTCCACCAACACATAGTCACAGGGATTGGGATTGCACAGAATACTGTAGGAATACTTTGCCTTTGACAGTGTCTATTCCAAAAAAAAAAAAAAAAAAAAGAGGAGAAAAGAAAACATGGGAAAAAAATATAATATTGAAATCATAAAGCTGGAATTCTGTGACACACTTTAATAATTTCTTAGGGACCCACCTGCTGGATGATGTCCTGAGCCGTGCTGTACCGTGGGGCTTTGATCACAGTGTGAGGCTGTTCTGGTGAAACTTCATGGACCTGAACTAAGAACATCTCATCCTCTCCTCCACTGCCGCCGCCGCCACCTCCTGCTGCGTCCTTCCCCCCCACTGTCGCCTCCTCCTCTCTCTCCAGAACAGTGATTTTGTCAATAAGGTTCTGAATTAATGAAACGAACAAGAAACAAACTTAAAAAAAAAGTACGAAGTATAGGTGCATTTTAATTAAATTACAATATGATCGAAATGTTTATTTTGGAAATCGAAAGGAAGACTTTATATATTTCTATTACACACAGAGTGACACATCTGAAGTGTTTATTTCTGTTAATTTTGATCATTATGTCTTACACCTATAAAATCACCAAAACTTGAATATAAAAATATAAACAAAAAAAGCATTTTCAATAAAGAAATGTCAGACGACTGAAAACGCTGTTTCGCACTGTTTATGCAGACAATACTTGTTTGGGGCTCTTCAAGTTACTTTATTTACACCTGTAGATAGATTTGTTTCAGGGGTTCAAAACATATCCACACACACACAGAGTAAAAAAAAACAAAGACATCATAACCAGAATCATTCGGATGTAACAGTGCTGAGAGTGCTTGCGGCTCCACAAATGTGATCACAGCAGGACACAGAAATGAAGAGTAAGACTAGAAAAAAATAAAAGAAATCTATTGATACTATCGGTGTCATTTCAGCTGCATCAATACAGAATGGTTTAAAAAGCATGTATCTCTAATAGCTGCTTTCAGCTTGTCTGCGATGTTTGATCTGGTGTCTCAATTTGACAATATTCCGTAGATTCTCCATATGCTTTAGATCAGGCATACCATGATCAATAAACCAGACATTGGGTTATTGATCACAAATCCATCTGTGCATAATGATTATACATAATTTATTTTGTTCTGGAACAGAATAATTGAAATACATACATTTTTTGAACATTAGAATCTCAATCACTGAAATGCATTTTTAAGAAATAACCAGAAGAGGGCACTAGAGTCTACATTACATCATGTAGATGAAGTAAAGCACAGGATGTTGTTCAGTTTGTCTGTACCTCCTCTCTTGTTTTGATGCAGATCCTCCCCACATATCCATCGTCTGTGTCCCAGCTGCTGACAAGCCTGACCACCTCCTCCTCAGGGGCCAGGGGTCGATACTGAGCGCAGCGCTTCACCTCGCTGCGCTCCTTCAGCAGGGGCACTTTTTCCTCACACAAGAAATACTCCAAAGGGTTTTCTCCAGATGTCACAACCTGAACACAATGACAAATGCGTGTTTATTTCTTTCAGTCCTGCCTCCGTCACTTTTTCATTTCTGTCGCACATACCATGTCCAGCAGCTGTTTGGCAGTGGTCTGCTCCGTTACAGAGAAGACTTTGAAGGGTTCTGGACCAGGAGCCCCATGTACTGTCACCCTGTGCTGCTCTGAAACACGCTTCTCCTCTGAACTAAACAGCTGTGGAGAGAGCAGGCCACGCACGAAGCGGCAGGTTATGAAACTTCCTGACATGACATTTCTGCTTTAATCGACACTCTCCTCAGAGCGAGAAAGTCAAACCAAAGCGAGTTTTGATGTTGCTGACTGGGCCAGTCGGAGTTGCTTTGAACATTCCTGGGTTGCAGTCTATCACTTGTTAAACTTTAATGAGGATGTGTCATTATGAAGGCTTTGAAGTTTTACAAGTGCACTTAAGCGATCAAATCTTGTTTGAACCGCTGCAATCTCAGCACCAGACCTGAGCAAGTCTTACCAAAGATGAGGGAGTGGCGCCCCCTGTGGGACCTTCCTCTGTTCTGTGGCTGTAGATGAATAAGCTGGAGACTTCGAGAGGTTCATTATGCTGCGTTCTCAGCTGAACATGCCTGTAACCTAAAACACAAAAAAACAATAACTATACTCTGACTGGATATATATGTTTTTTTAAATTATGTCTTTAAAATGACAGTGAACGACTGGATCTAAAATTTTCTAAATGTATAATGGTTTACAAAAGTGTTAAGGCCCCTAAAAGAAATTCACAATGTACACATGTGATGAAGATTAACACAAATATATTATTTATTTTTATTTACTATGACTTATTTGTTGTCAGCTATGTGACTCCAACCTGGTTTGAGGGCTTTCAGAGGCAGAGTTCTCTGAGCCGTGATCTGGGAGCTGTTGTTCTCTACCACGGCAAACCGCAGAAAACACATCTCCTCGAAATGCACCGTGAACTGAAAGCGCTCGCTCCACATCGGGTTGAGGGTGTTGCGGTGGATAGGCTTGGTGCGGAAATGGTAGGTGTCGACCGACATTCCCAGAACGTCTACCTCGATGCAGGGGCTGCCGGAGCTGTTACCCGGGCAGACGTTCTGTCCAGAAACAAGCTGAGAGGAAAGCATGATGTGAGATGCTGTCATTTCTTTCTAAATATATCATTCGGCACTAAAGAACAGGTGGGTCTGAGAGCACTGTATTCACAGTCACCCTGACCTGCAAAACAGGGATTTACCTTCACTGTGTTCCCCCACACAGGAACACAGTGTGATTTTTGTGTCGAGTCACTCCTGTTTATACTCTTTGTTCTGGTACATCAGTTTACGACCAGCTTAAAAGCGCCCCGGCGAATAATACTTTATTAACGTCAGCAACAACTTTAAAAAAGGTCAACCCGATCAACTTCCATCCAAAAAAGGCAATACAGCCATTGGTTTTGTGTGTATTTTCATTTTTTTAAGATCCTAAACTAACATTTGATGTACACATGGGAAGTTCTTTTTTGCATTTATATAAACAACAACAAAATGTGTCATCTTAAAATTTAAACATGCAGGAACAATTGTAAAAATGTTGTCGTTCTGAGTGATGTTTAAACTCACAGTGAGGGAATAGACTACTGGGCTCATTTTTTCCAGGTCTCTTTCCATCGGACAGAACTGCTGGTAAAGTGGACAGCTACGGTCCCAGAGCACAGCAGGCTTCAGAACATAGCCACAGCCACCATTAGCCTCAAACAACGCTGTGTTTAACTGCATTGGTAGATCTGAGGAGGGGAAAGAAAATCGAAACTTTTAACACAACAGAACAACCAGGACTTTTGCACAAACTAGCAACAGTGTAGAAGGAACTGTTGTGGGAACTGTATGTGGGAAAAGGCAGCAGTGTGGGCTCACATTAGTGAGTTGAGCAGGGATTTTCTCACAAAAACAGAATGTGGTCAGCATGTAAACTGCTCTTAAGAGACAATAAGATTGTCTCCCCATGTTTAACACTGCCATTCTTTCAAACTGCATCCAAGAGACCCTTTCTAAAAAGCAAATACTTAATGTGATTGTGAGCATCCTCGTAACATCTATCACTTTTATGCATGAGTTTATTTTATAAAGATGTTGTAGCCATGACTGAGTAGGAAATGTTTAAAGGATAGAAACAGACACTGCAAGCCTCTAAAAAAAATACTTCTGCTTTACAACTCTCCTCTGTTTTTGCTTTCTTTGACACACCTAAAAAAAGGGTAATTTCCTCGCTGCCAAATTATGACTTAATTTATTTTTGAGTAGGCTAATTTCAGTTTGTCTTGCCATGCCCAGGCCTGACTACCCTATTGAGCAAGGTTTACTTCAATAGAATCTGTTTGACAACATGCTAAATGACTTCAAAAAAGCAAGACATTGTGACTCGAAAAACCAGTTTATTAGCACCTACTGGTTTGAAAAGGCTTTGAACTACTTATTAGGTTTGGGGAGAAATTAATTTAAAGTCATTTAGCCTTTTTCATTTAACAAATGAAATAATTTAAAAGCAACTTTTATATTTACTTACTGCACTGGCAGATCTGGACCTAAAGGCTCCAAGGCAATTCAAAGATGCTATAGACTTATGTAGAAACTTGAAGTCCATGTTGCATTTTATCAAGTAGACATAATCTGCCTTTTATCCCGCTTCATACCTTGACTGACATGTACCTAAGCAGGTCAGCACATTGTTCTCACCGTCTGTCTGATAGTTGAGGGCCACCAGCTGAATTCCATGCAGCCAGAAGAGCAGGGGGTTGGGATTCGTGGAGTCGATCCTGGTAGCTGCTGGATATGTCCGGAGCAGCTGGCACTCTGTGTGTTGGATCAGCTTCTGAGAGTACCGCCGACACAGTCGCTTGGCTGCGTTCTCGTTGACGGATGAGATGTGGTAACATTTGGGTGTGCGGATGATGGCGCTGAGCGAAGTGGGGGGGTTGAGTACAGGGGATGTCTGCTGTTCCTCCCAGCTGAGCCGTTCAGAGCCGCCTGCAGAAAGAACAAGGAAAACTTTTGAAATCAGTATTTTTAGTCTTCTAAAATATGGCAAAATAATAGAAATTATCAAGAAAAAAAATCTGAATTAGCTTAGACTAATAGTTAATTATTAATACCCTTAACTATACTACTCCAATCCATCTTAAATGTTCTTTAATTAACAAGTGACAGGTTGGTCTGTTTATTTTCTGTTTTCTGTTAAATCAGGAGTAGCTCTAGGCCCTACATACCTTTTCCTGGGGTGCGGCTTTGGGCTGTGACCTCCCCTGTTGCGCTACAGCGAGAAGGAGCTGTTCCAAATATGGACTTCCTGCTTTTTCCTCTGTCCTTTCCTCTACCAGAGCCAGATGGAGACAAGGTAGACAGACCTGCAGGGAGACAGAAGGCACATTTTTAAAGCTTACAGTGGACTATACGATACCATTCATAGTCCCTTTTAACTATGGTTAATATCAACCAATAGAGTCCAAGATCTAATTAAACCTAATTTAGTTAGATAAATAAAATATAATTTTCTAATACTGTGCCAAGATGTCACCACTGCCATGACATGTCTAGCAGTTTCCTCAAAATGTAGGGAATTCTCCTGTAAGTGTGGGAGATTTTTACAACTTCACTATCAGTTTCAGTCTTACTGTGGAGGACAAAATATCAAAGATGTCATCGGAATGAGGTCAGAGAGCTCCTGTACGATCTGATGGCTCTCCTTCTTGTTTTGAGATTTTAGAAATTTTGTAAAGAAGTAAATAAAACCGCCACCCATTTTGGTCAATAATTTTAATCTCATGCTGTACTCCGCTGTGCAGCATATGAGCAGTCACAAGGCATAAAACCAAAAACACTTTTCAATCAGTGATTAATCTGAGTTGATGACACAGAGGCTCTGGAGCCTGAAGTAGCAGTAAAAACTCCCAACTAGCCTCTGTTGCCACACAATCTGCTTATATGTGTATCTTGGAAGAGTGTGCACTTCTCGGTTTGGAGTCCTACTCCACAGAAAGCATGTTTTTTTTACCAATACTAAGCATGGTGCCATAATTTTTTTTTTCCTCTTTAAGCGTGTCAATTGCTCATTTTATCCGTTTGGCGAGATCCATTATTAATCTTACTTTGACGTGAAGAAAGCTTTAGTCAATGTTTATTTAGGAAAATTCTATTTTTTATAAGCTCATCCTATCCCCACACAGAATTTTCTCAAAGAGAATTTATTTATGTAAAAATAAGTCTGTATGCATTTACTTGAAATATGAGGAAAAGCAAAAAAATGAAGGATAAAATAAGCGTGTTACTAAAACCAATGACATCAAGCATTTCTGCTTTTAATAAAAATGGAAAATGTAGATATTTGTACACAGTTTTTATGGGGCATTGTGACCAGTCAGGACAGCACAGGAATAGTGCCGGGCCTGCTGCCTTTGCGAAATGAGCCAATCATCCTGCTTCCTTTCTTACATTCTTGTCTTTGGAAACTGTAAACAAATAAAATACAAGTGGAAACACTGGTGGGTTTATAAGGGCATATGTCATTTAACGAGAAGAAGATATTTTAGACATGGAAGAGATGATGAGGTTTTATATTTAAAGCACAAAGAGAAATATTTGAGATAAATCGCAGTGAGGAATGAAAACAGATTCCTCTGAAGATGATACAGGCAACATCAGCACCTGGGTGCATAAAGAAAACAAAGTCAAATGTTCTGATTTGAAGAACTGAGATGTACTCAAGTTAAACTCTTAAGTCTAAAAGGCAGAGCAAGTGAAGAGTCTTAGATTCCAGTTTACTTATAAAGGAGATAAGGATATTCCCAAAACATTTTCTTACAACACAGTAAAACTAACTATGGCTTTATCAACTTCTACAGAAAACTGAAGCATAATAAAGTGGCCACAATTTCCCAAAGGGGTAGGAGGAGTCATGAGTTTAGTGGGTGTTCTGTATGGGATAGCAAAAGAGTTGTAAAGATGACTACCATTTATTTCTTGAAAAGACAGCATTAAAAGCAAAAACAAAAATGAAATCACCGTAAGTAATTTAATGTCCATCAGTGGGAAAATGCAACACTTAAAGTAAAACCATACCAGGGAATTTTATAGCCTGGCAGTAGATGATGAGGTCAGAGAGCTCCTGTGCGATCTGACGGCTCTCCTTCTTGTTCTGAGGAAGGTAAAACTCCTCACCCAGCTCCATGTCGAACACCTGTAGGTCCAGACATTAGGAAGCAACAGAAGCTGGATTTCACATAAGCAGCAGATAAAAACAGGCTAATACTGAAATGCAATTAGCTCATATTGACTTATTTTTTTATGTCGCACTATGTCCCAAAATAATGAAGAAAAATATTAAACACAAAAAAATAATAAATTAGTAAAAATATCAATCAAAGGAATGAAGTTGGTTTATGACTTTAGGTTCCTAACCTTTCCTTTGCTCTGCATCATGTTGTCGGCCTTCTTCATCCTCTTTGGTATTTCGTCAACACTTTGCTCCTCCTTGTCAGCTGGGCTCTTAGCATCGGGCTTGTCATCCAGGATGTTGTCTGTACAATAAAACGGGATAGTAGAGAAAGGAAACCGAGTCAAAACCAGCATTTTTTTTAAACTTTGGCATCTCTTCTGTAAAATCCTGAACCCTGTTTGCTATCAAAAAATGTATCAATTCAAGATCGTCTTGGCTTGTATAGAGAAGAACACCAAAAGGTTCACCTTAGAATGATTCAAAAACTAAATAAAAGTTTTGGAATGGCCTAGTCAAACCCTAAACATCTTTGGCATGAGACATTTTTTCTTAATTGATGTTTTCTCCACAGCAAAATTAAGGCATATAGCTAATCCAAAATTTGTGATGGCATTTATCAGATTTAAGGGACAATTATTATTACTCTTTATGTCTATATTTTTGGATGAAATTAAAAAATATGTTTAGTGATCTGAAAAATGTAAGTATGAGAAAAAAAATCAAAGCATTGAAACAATGCTTTGTTACTGAGAAATTGGATGTGTTGATACCAAAGTAAAAACAGTAATTCCAAATTTTGTTCAACTATAATGTTCATCAACAAAAAAAAAAAATTCAAATATATTAAGCAGCTAACAAGCATATTCTTTCCCATTGGGGGAGCTGATAAACGTTTCTGAAGCAAAAGCTCACAAAGATTCCAGCTTGAAAAGAAATATTCAAAACACTATCTCTTAACTGTAAACAGAAGCAACAGCAGGAGTTTGTTTGTATGCTCCCTTTTCCTCCTTCTCAGAAATAAAAGCCAAAAACAGTGAAGACTGAAGAAAAAAAAAACCCATCAGTTTAAAGGCTTCGAGGCTTTTTATTTGGAAAATCTTAATTCCTAACATTTGGAATGTTTTTAAAAAGCGGTTTCACAACCAAGCTGAGGTTTAACGTTGGGCTGAAGACAGCAGTTGAAGAGGTGGGCCAAAGTGTGACAGGAGGGAGCTACTGTTTAACCAGAAAGGGTGGGAACTTGCCAAATTCGAACTGACGTGTTTGTATTTGAAGGGCAAACTGAAGTTAGTGCTAAAGCTCATAAAATAAAAGAAACAGGGTGGAGGAAAACTTGTTTACATTGCATTTGATAAGTTTGTTGGTTAATATTTCTGAGCAAGTATTGGAGAAAAAAAAAAAAAAAAGATAAACTGGCCTTCTAAAGGTCTATTAACGGTGAATTTATCAAACAGGGACAACCAGGGAATAGCAAATTTAAGGGCAGGGCTGTGGCTGAGACCACGGCAGGGTAGTTTCCCCTGGTTTGTTGTTCAGCACAGGGGCAATGTAGGGCCTGAGAAACCAGATGGCTTTGTTTTGCTTCCCTGATGAGTCTGCCCAGCCGCTGGCGAGTTCACAGACAAATACAGTACAGAGGAAAAGAGGAAGAGGGATCTTATCTCTGTGGGACAAAGAGTAACTCCACAGACAGCATTATACTTTGACAATAAGTGTTAAGTTTTATCAATAGGAATCCAATTTTAATCGCAAGACTTCAAGGCTAACACATACAGATGTGCACAAGTTCCCTGACGGCATTGTGTTTATACAGCTGTTACTATGCAGGAAGATGAGCCCATTTCACGTTAACAGTCGAAACAACAAAAAAAGCTGAACATGAAGAAAGTTCAGGTCAAAGTTTAGTGAACGGGTTGAGATAGAAAACAGCCTCAGATTTCTCTAAACTGAATGTTCACAAATTTTTGATCTGAGGGTCTACAAGCTCGACTACAAGTAGCACGTAAAGATTCATATGTTCAGAAACATGGTCGCAGAGCAGTGGCATGTAATCACAAACACTGCTGATGTCACTGAGTAATGAACTACAAAAACAAACAGTTGTCCCTAAGCTGAGGTGTAAATCTGAAAATACTGTGTTGCAAATGTGCTGCAGGAGAGGTTCAATCTGTTTGCGTCACTTTTATTTTATTTTCTTACCGTCAAGCATCAAAGATTATAAATAAATATTTCACTGCAAAACAGATTGAAGTGCTAGTTCCCATGCCAGAAAGCAACACAGAGCAGAGCAGGACCTTTGATCCACACAAGCAGCACACACAGCAGCAACAGCAGCAATCACTAACGCACTTCTTCATCCCGGTGTTTCATCTGGAAAGATTATGCAGTGATATAAAAGCACCAGATAATCACAGTATCTTGTGAAAAGACACTAAAGTTTTAGCGTCACTATCGAAACAAAGTATTTTATGCAGTTATTGTTCTCTTAAGTATTCACACCCCTTCGACCTTTTCCAAATTTGCCACATAACCATAAATCTCCATGTATTTTATTGGGATTTTATGTGACAGACCAACAAAAAGTGGTGCAAGTGTGATTTGCTTTTGTATTCAGTTTCTGTTACTCTTTTATTATTATCCGACACTACCAGTTGCCTTTTGAAGTCACTTAATTAGTCAATAGAGTCTTCCTTGGTGTAAAAGTATACTGTTCTGTAAAGCCCACAGAGGTTTACAGGCTCTTCTGCACCCAAGTCAATACTGTCTACTACCACTTTTTATGGCAGTAACACCTGGAAGTCTAGTGGGGTATGTCTCCACCAGCAGGGCTGTTCTAACAAATAAATATGCTTTAATATAAACTATTATAGCTCTTGCTGTATGTTTAGGGTTGTTAACCTGCTGGAAGGTGAACCTCAGAGCCCTCTGAAGCTAATCCAGAATTACCATTTAATTCTTGGTTGCTTCTATGATTTTTTGACCCTCTACCCAAGCTTATTAGTTTATTTACGTTGTTAGATGATGAATTTAACTATATTATATTATTTGCCTTATCAATGTTGTTTGTTTACTGATGTTCTCTAATAAACCTCTGAGGTTCTCACAGACAACTTAATTACAGACTGCTTTGTTTTGATGTATAATATAAAATACTGACAAACTTCATATTTGTGGTTGCAATGTGACAAAATATGACAGCGTTCAAGGGATATAAATAATCTAGCAAGCATCTTTATTTCACGAAGATTAAAGTTTTTTTTTTTCACAAACCTTCTGAAAGAACACCAGCTTCCACTGCACAACAATTACAGAGAAAAACCAGAAGCTTAAAGAGGCACATCAGGGGATTTACCTTCTAGGCCATATGAGGCAGTAGAGGCTGTGAGGACATCAGCTAAGTGGAAAACAGGCAAGAAAAAGGGAAAATGAAACGAAAAAGAATAAAGTGTCAACAAAACACAATCAGTTGTTAAAAAGAGGAAGGACAGAATAGAGTAGTGAACAGAAAGTGAATGAAAGGAGACAACATAAAAACTTTAAGTGGGGGCATATTTAAGTTTGTTTTGAGTTCACTGAAATCCCATTGGGCCTCTTTAATCGAGTGCAGCTTTGGAGTTAGTTTTCCCCCCATTTCAAAGCATAGTTATCCTCACCATCTGATAGAGACTCATAATCATAGTCATATTCATCTTCTTCTTCTTCCTCTTCTTCATTAGCATGGTTGTTAGGGAAGATACTCCTGGTGATCCGTTGCTGGCCTGGGCCTGCATGTGGGCCAGCTGGTGAGCCTGTGAATGAGTTTACATAGATAATATCAGAAGGACGATCTATATTGCTCATAATTTTAAACATAAAAGCTGTTCTCCACAGAGAATGCACAATTGAAATCCTTGTTTTCGCTAAATAGAAAGAGTGCATACATTTCAGCACACTTGCATCTATTATTTATGTCTCAAGGTACTCTAAATGAGCAGCGGTGCTTAATATGTAACAAACTAAAGAAACCTGGAGGTTCCTTAACAGAATCACTTTGAGGAAATATAAATTATGCAAACATGTGGATGGGAGCCGTTTTATCCCAAACCTTCTGTTTGAGGATATCCACCGGTGCCTGATGGGCTTTCAGCTTCTTGTTCTTGAGGAGGATCTTCCCACGCAGCTGCAGTGGGGATGGCAGGTGAGGGTCATCGCTGAAGTCACTCTCAAAAAGGAAACGAGTCACAAGACGTTCCCCACACACAGTCTAATGGAAAAAAACATTAAAATACGATGGATGACATCAGTACGAGAGAGGGGGAAAAAAAGGATGTCTGAAGCTCAAGTAAAAAATTTAAGTTTTTATCAACTCAAGACACTGCAAAAGACAACAAAAAACAAACATGACCAGGGTGATGTAAACTGTCAAGGGGCACAGAGCTGTTTGAACTTTAAACACTTTAATTTATCAAGATGGCCAGAAGTGGGTCTCCAAGGAAGAGGGAATGATGTGAAGTTTTCTTGGATGAAAGCATGGTGACATTGCATGATTTAACTTTCTTTCCCTAAACCTGACCTGGCATGACCTCGAGTTCACGATATAACTTAAAAAAACATATTGAAAACATATGTGAAGTCTTGGAACCTGTGAATGCATATTTCCTTAAGGGTTAAGGAAATAACCCAAAAAATATAGTTTTTTGGGCAGAATACACAATCCAATTCAATTTACCTTATGTATATAGCACCAATACACTAATTATTGGTGTAACATTGATGGTTTTAATGTTGCATTTGATCCATTCTTTTTTCAAGATAGTTGGGTGATTTGACAGGCAATGATACCAAATATACATCTAGATTGTTTGGAATAGATAAAGCAGGATAACAATAAGTTTGAAATAGCCCTAAATTGTATTGCTCAAAACTGGCTCCATGCAATAAAACTAACAAATTAAATTAGATCTAATAATGCTTATTGACATCTAACTACATATCAGTAGGGGTGTCTGGATTTGAGCTAGTATGAATAATTTGGTCCAGTGTGTCCAGTGTGTGTTTTGCTGAAAAATTCCAACAAAAAAAACTTCAGAAAATAACTCTTTCATAATTCTTTGAGCTTATTTATTGCATAATCACCTCAGTCCTGTCTAAAAACCAGCTAGAAAGCATTGTGAAAAGCCCAAGATTAATATACATTTTATGCCAATGACAACATATTTCAACTTCTGACTGGCACTGTATTCCATTAATGAAAAAAAAAAAAAAAAAATTTATATTTTTGTTTTTGACTACTACTCAGGCTTCAACAAAACCCAAAACAAATTATTCACAAACGTCTCAAAGCGTCCCATCATACCTTGAATATTTCAGCCATCTTACGCTGCTGCAGAAGTGAGCAGTGGTTCTCTATGGACAATATGACTGGCATGTCAGAGTTGACAAATGCGGACCGATTTAAGGCTTCCACCACATCCTGAAGGATCAGGGGAACAAGGAGATCTTCTTACAAAGTTACAGTTTCAATAAAAATGTCTGCAAAGCATATTGCACAAGATAGATAATAAATGATGCTCAGTGCAGACCAGTTGGTAAACGTTCATAATGTTTTAAAAACTTAGATTTATCAACAGGAACTCAATATTCATAAAATAGTTTAATCTGATCTAAGGTCAAACTTTTATCATACGATGTGATAAAAGTCAAAGACTAATTTGTATTTCAACAAATCAAAACTCTAATTATTTATAATATAAATAATTATATTTATAAAATATAAATGGCCATATCTGACCTTAAAGGGAATTTTGGTGGTGAGTGTGTGTCCATGGTAAATGACTGGCATGCCATCATCTCCATCCCAGCAGTCCAACTCCACACTCCTACAGCCTTGAAGCAGAACCTGAAAAATCACAGATTTTACAGAAACAAATGTTGAAAATCTTGATATTCTGGTTGAAAATTATACCATTTAACAGTGTGACTTACATGGCTATAAAGCTCAACAGAGGACTCTCCTTTGAGTTGATGACCAGTCAGGTATGTGTTGTGAGAAGACTCGATGTAGTAATATGACAGAGGATACTGCAGCTCCTCTGGATTCATCTGAGATTCCTCATTATTAGAAGCAAAGTTGTCTTTGTCCATCAGAAACCTAATCCAGACAAAAAGAAACAATTTAAAGAGATTTAACAAAGTTTGTGCTGAGTCTTCTACACACAGTTTGCCGCTTTGCAGTGGCAAACTGCAAAAAATGAGGTTTTTTTGCATTGAGATTTATTTATAAATTTCAGAGTAAAGGTAGTTCAATTTATATTGTTTTAGATATTTATTTATAAAAAAATATTACAAACTGCTTAGGGATGACTTTGTATTTGTCTGTCACATATAAGGGCAATAAAAACATGAATCTTTGCAGCTGTACCAAGATAAAATGTGGAAAAGTTAAAGAAGAAATTTATTAAAGGACTATTTTTTCTCACCAGGTTGAAGTTTAATGTGTACTTTGTGCTATACCTTGCAAAACCTTCAAAGGACATCCAACCCATTTGTCTCATGGTTGATGAAGGTTCAAACCTCTGCAATAGAAATAAATAGAAGACACAAAGTGTTACATTTTTTCTTATTACTGAGGTATAACCTGTGTTATTGTCCACCTTGTTCCAGATTTATACCTGTATGATGCTGAGGATCTCATCATAGCTCAGGTGCTCTCTCTGACAGTTCACTAAAAAGTCATTGAGTTGTGGTATAGCCAATCCCAAAACGCCCAGTGATGCGTTCTCCACCCCTGTGCCGTTTGTCACGATGCTGGCTGCCGCTATCGCATCTGAGATCTGCTTCTGGTTGTCTGACATTAGCTGCTTCGTCCGGATAAATAGGCCAAGATCAGATCCATTCCGGGTGAGTAGGTCTAAACAGCCGACAAACCAATTAAAAGCTGGCATAGAAAGAGGGTAATTGAGCATGAATTTGAATTTCTGTGTTGTTACCCAGGTCTGGCTGTAGTCCTGTATCTTTGTCATCTATCCTGAGGTTGGTGTAGAGAGGGGAGGATTCTGGACATGAGCGACTGCAGGGCACAGCAAAGGTGTCAAACAGTTCTTTCAGGTCCTTCCTGCTTCGGATGCTGTGGAGAAAACAAATAGATGAACTTAGTCCAATTCATGCAAACATTGTCTCACAGACTAGTTAAACTGACTGTGAAAACATGTTGAGTTTCCATTAGGATAAATAAAAAAAGTCAAAGCAATGCGTAGGTTTTAGCAAGTCAAATTTATGACTTAAGACTCTTTTAATGAAATTTAAAACTGTAAAATCTGTAAATACTGGGTACGGTTTGGCCATCCTGCAGTATTACAATCAAGCACAGCAAAAGCTGAAATTTCTAAGGTCTGTTTGTGAGGCTTGGCAGAAGCTTTGTGCTACTCGCACCGCATATGACTCTAACCCTTGTAGTGCCAAGATTTCTTCTTTTTTTGTATTATTTTAAGTTGGTCTGTCAAAAATTCAGACAAAACACACTGCAATGTGGAAAAAATGGGCGAAAGTTTAAGGGGTATAAATATTGACTAATTTACTGTATATCAACAGACCTTCCAAGAAAGCCCTCAAAAGGTGTTTTACTTAAAACTCTTTCTACATCCCATCTGTTTCTTTTTTCTGACCCTGATCCATGAAAACAGTAAAATTGTTCTATGTGGTTATTATTATAGAAAGCACAAATTAAAAGGCTAGGCAGAAGAGAGAATCTAAGAAATGTAGGAGGACCGTTACAAGAAATGCTTATCAGGGCACAGCTTTTCTTTCTATTCATCGGACAAGAAAAAATGTAGACAAGCCAAATAAATCGCAGAGCAGAAGCCTTTGAAAACTCCCTAAACATGACAACTATGAGGGGCATTTATTGTAGAATTTTGCCTTTACGGAAATTTGATAAGAACTCTATTACATAAGAGCGCAGAGTTAGGCATGTCTGTATCTGAATATATACATGTGTTTGAATATATACAGACACATGTATATACATATAACATTTCTGAACAAATGTTGTTCTGTTCAGAAATAGAACAGAACAACATTTAATGCTGGTTTATGCTTTATATCATGTTTAAACCACTGTGTTGAGGCTAGAAAAACAGACTTTAGGCCAGAATTAAAACTCCTAATTGAGGTGACAAATGTGATTTATTGATCTTAGCAGTAATCCATATCATAAATACCTGAATGACTTGAAGAGCTCAACAAATTCAATGAAGCTCATGGTGCTGTCAGAAATCATGAGATTCTGGAAGCCCCTGAAGCAGGCTTTACCTCGGCCGTGCCATGATCTGCTGCTCCACGCCCTGCAGAGAAACAAACAAAAGGGAAAGAAAATATTATGACCAAAATCAAAAGAAAAAGGTCTACATCTAAGTGAGGCTGTGTTTTATTTTTATTTATTTTTTACCCTGGCTGTGACTTGGATGTCCCTGACAGGATTGGAGATGATTGTGGACGGGAGTGGTTGGACCCGGCCATGCTGGAGGAAGAAGACGATGACGAGGAAGAGGCGAGCAACCCAGAGCTCTTATTGGATGATAGAGAGAATGGTCCCGGGAAGCTGTCATCTGCAGAGGTGATGATTACATCTCATAAAGAGTTTTTGCAATATTTTGTTATTAACGATTCCCAGTCCTAAAGGTCTCACCTGGATCTTCTTGGTCGATGCTGTCAGATTCGGGACCGTTTCGATATAAACCTTCCTTACAGCTCCGCGTCTTCCTGGAAACCATCTCATCATCGGTGGCATCCCCGCTGTCTCCCTGAAGTACATGAAGAAAGGTAATATTATGTTTTGTAGGCCTTTAACTTGCTTTGTTTGTAATTCTTCAAACCATCTATATGCCATAATATTTAGTATTATTAGAATCAGATATTTAAATGTTCTTTGGGCCTTCACAGCTTAAGTTACTATGAATCTGAGTTATTCGAGTTGTTAAAGATACACTGGAGAAAGGCAAAACACAGAATTCATACATGTACTGACCCTTACAAGAACCTTCTTTTTCTTCTTGGACTTGTCATTGATGCTCAGCGGGCTGTTTTTCTGGTTACTTTGTTTCTCTACAGCACCTGTGCCCATGTTCCATCTCCGCCCACCAAACAGCTCAATGGCCTGAGCTAATGTGGGACCTTCATACCTGCCTTCCTCCTAAATATGCAGTAAAACAGAATTAGACCAACAGATTTATATGTTAAAATAGAACTGATAATAGCACCAACACTCCTTGAACTTCTTCACATTTCATCAAAGTTCAATCTTTTTTATTCTGATTTTATGTGCAAAGTAGTGCAAAATTATGATGTTGAATGAAAATGTCAATTTTGAAACTACAAAATAAATAGTTGCTTTTATTGCATACTCAACTTCAGCAGTAACAACCTGTTTAGATGTGTCCACTGCTCTGTAGCAGCAAGTATTATGATCATTCAGGAAGCAGTTTATTTAAACTTTGAAGACTAGCCGGAACATTTTTCATCTATTTATTTATTTTTGTTGCAAACAAAGGCATGTGTTAGAATGGCCCTGTCAAAGTCCCAAGCTTCTGTCTATATACTAAGTAGGTGTCTTCTGAACCTAAATGTTCAAACCAGATTTTATCCAAATAAATAAGGTTGTTTGTGGTTGCAACATGATAAAATGTGGAAAAGCTCAAGACGAATTCTGCAAGGTATTGTATTGTACATAATTCATATGACATAGCTGAGTTAGTAAAATTATTAGTGATACAATTCCAGTTCATAATTTACCTGATATAAGCTGACATATTGCCTCCTCAGCCACTGAAGTCTTTGGTCTGGGAACTTCTTTAGTTTCCTGGTTGCATTCACCAGCTCTGACAGGCCCTTGTGGAGCATTTGTGCCGTGTGATTGGGCGCCACAAAGTGTAGTAGTCTGACAGCACAAGTTAGCAAATTGGTTCAAGTTTCAAAATCACAGCAAGGTGTTTTGGCAGCAAGTCAGTGTTGCAGCCTGCTGATAGTAAACACACACCAACCTGTTGTCAGTGGTACTGAGACCGTAGAGTAGAGTCAGACCGTTCTCCTCCACCGTCATTTGGCTCAGCTTGTTTTGCAAACACACAGCGTGAACATCAACCCCCTGATGGCCCAAAAACACTGCCTGCAGATTCACATAAACACCATGAGTCTAAATCACCACTGTGATATGTAATTTAAACACAAAGCACGTTCCTAAGAGAGTTTGATTTTTTTTTTTAACAAACCTTCACCACTCCAATGTCTAAGAGCCCTTCGGCTAACCCAGGCACCACGCTCTGTCCTAACCCGGGCGGCTGTTCCATGGGGGAGGCTCCTCTGCTTTGAGGCTTACCTGCCAAATATTCACAAAATGTTGGAGATGTAGTCAAGGACAGGGATTTAACAATGCTCTGCATGGATGTGAATCTTTACAACCAAGTTAAATGGCTTATGTGGCAAACAAAATTTAAGTAAACAAATACAGAGTTGGTTTACAAATTACAGGAAATTATATTTTTTAAGGTAGAGAGCTCCGTTTTAAATTTGTTTAAAGAACAATAAGGTGAGAGGAAATGGAGACACATAAATGTTTTGAGGCTATCTACCCCAGATGAGCGTCGTGTTGTCAGGCTGAAGCCGCAGCAGACAGCGAGCTGTGAGGTGGCTGTCCTGGTCGTAATGAATGACTGTAGCTCCCTGCAGCAGAAACTGGTGAACATCTGGCTGTAGTGACAATACATACCTAGAAAAAGAAAAATAAATAAATAAATTAACATCTGTTCATGCCAAACAAGGGCCATATTTGTATATTTATTTCTTACCAGGGAATGAGCTCCGTGCCATGACTGAAAGCTCTGTGCGTCTCCTCAGTACCCTGAAACTCCACTTCTTTCAGTGCTGGTTCAGTGGACAAGTCACCGTCCGAGTCCGACAAGTCTCCAACTGTGAATCTGTAGATACAATTCATTCGTATTATGGTTGGTGCGTATATTTAACTTCAATTGTTTTAAATGTGTCAATCAAATTCAAGCTGGAAAGTTTGGATGTTTTTAAAAGCTAAACTAAAGATGTGTTTTTCTATCTGGCTTTCAGGTGAAGTTTATTGGTAACTTTGGTATTTTGTCATTAACAATTTTAGCAAATTTACATTTTTACTATTCTTACGTCTATGTCTTGACAGTTTTGGCAAGCGTTAAATATTTCTAAATTATAATTAGCAATATTTAAAATTTCATTGCAAATCCTCTTGACGTTTGTAGATTTATATAATGTTTTTAGCATTTGTAAAGCACTTTGTTACACTTGCCTCTATAAATAAAGTTTAACCCTCCAGTATTTGGTGCTCCATAAATCATCTCACTTTGGTGAGACTTTGGTGAGAGCTGTGCTCTGCTTTTTCCTGGCTTTCTTTCTTTTGAACCTTTTTACATATTTCCCAAATTCAGATGTAGAAATAAATATGAACATAGTGAGCACAACTGAAAAAAATGATGCTATATGCCCTTTAATAACTGGCTTGCAGCTCAAACTGCAACTTAACTTGTGTAAATGTGAACATACACTGCTCAAACTCCTGCAGTTGGTATTCAATAATTATAGCAACAACTTACAACACAGGCTTTGTTTCTGGTGTTGTCCTAAATCAATGTTGCACAACCCTGGTCCTCAAGGCACACTGCTCTGCATGTTTTAGGTATTTCCTTGCTTCAGTACAGCTGATTTCAATTGATGACTGAAGAACAGGCATTTGTTGAACCAAAATCAGTTGAATCAGGCACATTAAAGCAGGGACACCTCTAAAACATGTAGGACAGTGTGCCTTGAGGACCAGGGTTGGGAAACACTGTCCTAAATGAATGACAACTATAATAAAGAAGGGGGGAAAGGAGGAGAGGAAGGGTGAGAAGGAAAAATGGGGACAGAGGAAGGTTCTGGCAGTTGCCTCAGGTAAAAGAGTGAAAGAGATCCAGACCACAGGAAAAGAAGCAATAAACTGCTGTCATATTGTAGTCCAAACAGAGGAAACCATAAGGCTAACCAAAAAGAAGTAGTGTTCTTATCTTTACCTCCAAGATGTAGTCAAAGACAGAGAAAACAACTAAATATAAATTAATAATTTATATCAAAACTTTGATTAAATCTGCTTCTTTCACTTTCTAAATTCCAGTTTGAGTTATAAGCTACCTGCCACCAGTGGCCTGAGAACTACCAGAGCCCTGTTCCTTCCTGTCCTGACAGGAAGCAAGCCTGTTATCTTTTTTCTTTGTGACACAGGGTTTTATGTGAGCTCGGTTTCATCTCAATAACAATCTGCAAATGTGTTCCTTTGCAAACCCATTATCTTGTACCGCTATTTATGTTGAAAAAAATAAAAAAAATCAACCAGAATGAGAGGCTGGAGAACATTTACTTCAATCCACTCTTGAAGCATGTCAACAAAAGGCTGAACTGTTTAGCATAGAAAAAAAAATGTAAGTCTTTATATTTTACTTTAAAACTAAATTTAAAAAAATGTTAATGACTCACAAAAATGTTGCAACTGCGCATGCAGGGATTCAACAGTGTTTTTACTGAGGCCTGACCAGCCATGCCAATCATTCCCTGTATTCTTAGCTTTGATGTAAATCTGAATGCAATATTTTTTTGCCTTGCCCATGAGTCATTGTCTGCGAATGAATATGAAAGGCGAAAACTCAATTTTGGAAACAGAACTTTGGCACAAAGAATCAACATTTCCAAGCAACACAATCGACAGCCACTTAAAAATGAAAAAGAAAAATAACTATTCCCTTCTGCCTTTGCAAGTGCATCAGAAAGAATTTTTGCAAGTGCATCTTTCCTAAAAACTTAATTTAATACCAGTAAATAAACAAGCTTCACTTTTGAATTGATTTAATAAAATAAAATAACTTTTAAAAAGGAAGTTCATGGAGACCCATCTTTATGCTTTGGAAGAACTTGTTTGCAGAAACATTCAATATTCTAATGAATTCTTAAACAAAATAATAACATTTAATTTATTTCAAAAATCAACAATAACTTTTAAAATAGCTTTATGAAAAAATTGGAAGAAAACCACTAACTGATTGCGGCAGCGGTCCCGTAAAGAGTTGCATCTGTATGTGAAGGATGGAGCAGTTGACAAGGGACTGGTAGATGTTTCGTCGGATTCTTCAGACTCCAAACTACGATTGCATGATCTGAGGATCAGGGAGAGGAAAGTTAAAAAAAAGAAAAGAAAAAAGAGAAGACAATGGTTCTTCTTTCTGGAAACATAGTGGACCATTTCCATCTCACCTAATAATCTGCAGGATGTTGCTGACGGTGGCTTCTTTGTCTGGGACGTGCAGCCCATCAGATCCGGACCGAGACATAAAATGGTGCTGCCCGCTGTAGTCGGACACAAACTGGAAACAAACAGAGCAATAGCTGTGATATTTTCTGCAATTACATGTTGAAATTACTGGAATATATCCACACATGACACAGTTGGTCGTACCTCTATTGAGTCATCTGTGTTATCCGGAGATTGTTTGAGGCTGATGATGCTTGCTGTGCTGTCCAGTGCATCACTCAGCTCTTTTAGAAAAACCCCACAGAATGGTACCACCTGCAGAAGAAATGTGAAGGAAAATAAATTACAGAACATTCAGAGATAATTATTTGTTATTTCATAAACTTCATCTACACAGACACAGACCTTGCAGCCTGGGATATTGAGCGCTCGGGTCACAACTTTCTTGTACTCAGAAGAAGATTCATGCTGAGCCATGGCATCCTTCAAACTTCTCATAGTCTCGATGTCCGTCTGGTCCATAAACTGCCACATCTTTAACACTTTACGGGATCTGTGGAGAGGGAAGGTGGGAAATCCTGATTTAAAACTAGCAAAACCAACAGTGATACATATGTGAGGGCATTAAAATAGCTTTCATGTCTCACTGCACCTTAGTCCAGCCAGGAACTCCATGACACCATTGTAGTTTCCCATATTCCAACAGCATCTAGCGACGTGGACAAGATAGGAAAAAACTTCTCTCTTCTCCTCCATGGACCCAGCCGTCAGAACCAGCCACGTCACCCATGAACTCACCTGCATGTTCAAAACAAACATACTTAAAACATAATAACATTTGACATAAACAGTATCTTGCAATAGTAATAATATATCTTCCACCTTTTCAAACATTGCCAAGTTACAACCACAAACATCAATTTATTGAGACTTTTTGTGATTCACCAACATTCTTTAACATAAATAGCTGAAGAAAGGAGGAACCATTTGTATTCAATCAGTTAATCAATTCCCTGAAGAAAAACATAAAATCTCAGAGGCTTTGTAAAGGTCTCAGAAAAACTAAGACTTCTTAAACCACAATTGAAGTTAATTCAATTCAGTAATACTTTATTCTTCCCAAAGGTAAGTTAAATGTTTTTTTTATTTTTTACTATTCATATTATCTTGGATTTTCTTCAGAGAGTTGTTATATACGCTGGCTATGGGCATCATCTATAGCTATAGATGCAGCAGCAGACTGTATAACAGCATATCGGAAGAAGCCTCTGACTGAAGGCACTTTGCATAATAATCTCCAGAGGTTCCACAATACAGAACAGAACTGGCATTCTATTTTAGCTTCTTCAGGGATTCTTTTTCAGTAACTGCCTCTGATGCTCATAGTACATGATGGCAAAAGAGACTGCACTTCAGATTTATAGAAGTTATGGGGCCTCTTACTCCAAACACTGAAGGACCTAAGCTTCCACACAAAGTACAGTCTGTTCTATCCATTCTTGTAAACTGATTCACTGTTGCGTCTGTTGTCCAAGTGAACACTGAGGTATTTAAACTCCTCCATCAACTTCACTTTTTCTCCTACGATGGAAATAAGTGTTCTGCACCACATGTTTTCCACAACGAAACATGGCGGGAGCAGCTTTATCCTCCAGAAAACGACAAATGAGATGATCAGAGTGGATAGACAGGTAGGTGGAGTTAAATATAAGACAATCCTTAAAAAATAAACATGTTAGAGGTTACAATAGATTTGAAAATGGGATGGAGGTTCACCCTTGAGCTTTTGTACATCTTTCTTGTAAAGAAGATAAGCTACATTTTAACTTTTTACATATATTGAGCTAACAGAGACATACCCCAAAAGCCTTGCAACCATAATTGCAGCGAAACGCAGTCCAACAAAGTATTAAGCGGTGACTAAACACAAATGAGCACCACACCAGCTAATTGAGAAATTTGACTTTCCATAAAATCCCAATAAAATACACTGAACTTAGAGGCAAAGAAGATTCAAGAGGTAAGGCATTGCAAATTGCAACTAAATGAGAGAATAAGTTTGAAAGGCCTTTATTATTAAAATGACCATTAAATCAAATATATTTATGCAATACTTTAACATGAAACAAAAGCTTTAATAATTGTGTGAAGTGCTGCTCATCTATAATTTGTAATGTTTCATTTGCAAATACTCCTCATTGATTCATTTAGATAAGTTTATGACATAATGCACCATATCTCTGGTTGCCTTGTTTTTGTTGTGACTGTGTTGTTACTAGGTGCATTGCAACTCGGTGACATAAGACAAATCTTGACACTTTTTATTGTATGTGGTCTCAATGATGCTCATGAATTCTTGTTTGAAGATCTGTGACTAAATTGGCAGTATATGTACAACATCATGTCCCTCCCATACACATACACGCACACAAAAGACATGGGGAGATCGGATGACCATCAGCTGTGCATGTGCAAACACATGATGGTCGAACCAGATATGGATCAGGGTCACATTCTTTGGGCTGGACACACAGCCTCATCCGTAAAGCTTCCTGCTCTCTTGTGTCTTTGTCTCCAAGCATTAGAGCCTCATTAATGTAGTCGCACACACACACATAAAACACACACACAGTGAAACTCACTAACCCTATTGCAGGTGGTAAAAACATCCCCTGGCCTAGAGATCTATTACTGGCTTATGTAAGGATGTGTACAGCTAACCGCAATCAAACTTCATAAGGTCTAAATAAAGCCACCAAAAGACATATACACATGCACACACACAAAAAGGTCTACAAAATACTGTAAAATACATAGTTTTAAATATACAACAACTTTTATATATTTCTTTGTCATGTAAGAAAATAAGCAAATAAGTTTTTATCAATCCGCAAGATATAAATGTGGTTCCCTGCTCATTTTGTTTAGTTGTAAATAACTGTTTTCTTATATTAGTTTAGTTTTATTTAATGCAGACACAAAATAACCAAAAGTACAAAAAATGCATTGAATAAAAGTTACTGATAGGTATGAATGTCATTGATGCCTTATCAGTAGCTTAAAAGGAACATTAGAGGAAGTACAATAATAATAATTTTAAAAAAGCTCAAGGAGTTTCAGAACAAAAATGGCTCCACCAGCCTGTGTTTTCAGAACCGCTTTAATTTGCATTGTGTTCACCGCACAGCAATGATTTTGTACAGTGTTGAACAAAGCACAACAACCAGCTCGGCATGGCTCCACAAAGCTTGCCCCAGTCAAATTTACAATTTGTTTAGTTTTGAATGCTGAGCCAGTAGATGTTGGATATCCATAAATTGCTCCTGACTGAGCAGAAGGTAACCAGTAAATATAGAACTCCAGAACTCCAGTGTAATCCCTACACTGCTCTTTTTCTCATAAGGTCTCATCAAAATATTATCTACCTCATTGTTCTTCTACTTCTGTGTCACAACAATTGGATTAAGTGTTTTGTGTTGGTTTTTCCACAAACATTACATGTTCAGCAATAGCACTACAGCTTTGGATGTAAAACATACCCTTTATCTGTTTATTATTTTTCCAAACTTTTCTGGGGACTAATTGAAAGGCTAAGAAACATAATCCTATTGCTTATAACTTGTGACATAATATTAAACAGCAGAGCATCATGGTTTTACTTGTGGTTCCAACTCATTACTATAATGCCATGCATATTTTGTCTTCATTTCTGCTATCTCTACCTTCTAGAGGATTTTCTTTTTCTGCAGTCAGAATATTTTCTAGCCTCACCAGTGTGAAACTGATCACACCAGTGATACAGTTTCACACAGATACAGAACATCTATACTGGAGCTTTGTAAAACTGCAGTATAAAACTGCAATATAAGTGGTTTAGAGACTTTTTCTTGATTCAACTATACATGGCTTACTGACAAACTGCTGCCCTACACTCTTATCTGTCACACCTCTGTGTTCTAGGTGAGGCAGGAACTGCGTGCCATGCATGAAAATCTTTTATCAGTCACTTTCAGCAGCATGAAAGGTAACACGATGTCAGCAAGGAGGTTTAAATTACAATCACCATCCTAACCATTCTGACCATCTGCGAAGTGGCGTTCTGAGCCGCCACAGATCAAGGGACCGCAAGGACCTGGCGACTCTTCTAATATTCCAGATAGCAAAAGTGTTGCACAGGACAAATAACAGACAGGAAATGAGAAGATATTAGATAAAGTGAGATTGGTAAAAGCCAATGTAAGATTATGCAAGAGACTGTCTTAAAACAATAACTGTCTTATTAAGACGAGCTATTTTTTATTTTTTTGTTTTGTTTTGTTTTCTTTTTTTTAAATTGGCAGCATACACACACATGCCAAACTGGAGTCGGGTACAATTCGATCCTTTGATGTTTGTATGTGTCCATCTGCCTGTCTGTCTGTCTGTCTGTCTGTCCTTCAGCCCGCCTGTCTCCATCTGTTATTAGCTGAACTTTGAGAGTTGTTTTCTCCTTGATACAAGACTTATGTAACAGAGGTTGACAAAGAGCTATTACAGACTTAAAACAGTACATACTAGTTCTGTCAAAACTAAACACCCGAGACAGACACACAAAGAGACCGAGAAATTCTCACCACTCCCTGCCTAGCTGATTTTCCCTTGGAAAGTAATTTCATATCCATACATGGCCTCAAAATGAACTGGATCACAATCAATACAAAACTAGAAAAAGCAGGTTAAAACTTTCTGACTGGGAAAAATAATCCTACAACCCCATAATTATCTAGACTGCAACTAAAACGTTCTTATGCAGGATCAGATTTACTATCAAGCACATCCGAACAGTTTTTCAGTCAACTTAATAAGAGCCTAAATTATTTTTCAGTTTACAGACCTTTAAAATATTAAATTTAATAGAAAAGTAAAATATTTTTCAGCCAAACTAAAAAACTGACAAGCACAACTTTTATGTTTGATACATTCAAAAAATAAGCTGTTCAATGTAACCAAACTTGACCAACCCAGGCTGATGATTGGTCAGACAGAAACTCTAAAGTTCCATCTTCTCTAGAAGAAGATCAATTGTCTGAGAACAATTTCAGACTATATTTCTTTAAATGTTGAGACACGTCAGCGGGAAAATGTGAAAGAACGAGACTTCCAGCTGATAACAGGAAGAGTAAGTGAAACATGTTTGAAATCTCATAGCTAAATTTTTTGGGGAATGTTTGCAGAAGCTATTTCAGAAATTTTTGGCCTCAGAATTTTTCTAATCGCTCCATTAATACGATAACAAGAGTTCAAAATGTTCCATCTGTGTTCATTTTGTGTTTGTTTTAAAATAGTAAATGACTTTTTAAAAGCAATTGCTCTCTAGCACATGTGAGGCAATATAAAAAAAATAGTTAATCTTTCACCACTAATGGCAGAAATATTATATTTGAATGTTTAATGTCTTAAATGATCTTGTATGGTATGCACAAACCAGAAATCGAAAGACTCTGATCAGGGGATCCCCCCATTATTACATACGTCACAGTTGAAAATGTCTTGCTTATTTTTACCCATTTCTGTATTGTTGCTCAATTCAAAATCTAAAAGCAACACCTCTAGTTTTTTAAGACAGAAATAAGACAAATACATCTAAACAGGATTTCCAATAATGGCAGAACACAAGCCTAAACCCCAAAATGAATATAGATTTTATAAATTATAGTTTTATAATTTATAAAATTATAAATCAATAATTAATGTTAATAGTTAATGATTACAATCTAAAATATTGTACACTTCCACTCAAAAGAATAATGTCTTACTAAATCCAAGTCAAAAGTTCAGAGAAGGAAGTCACTTCAGGGATTCATCACTGACTTGAGGGAAGAATCACTGCTGTCATTTGACTCTCATTCCACTCTGCCCATAAATGGTCACACTGCACATTTGGAGAACTATTTTATGTCTCCCCTTTTGCAGACTTAAATGAAAACCAGCTGATAGAGCAGGCATGCAACCTACAGATGACTTCATCATTCCCAATCAATCTCAGCTCTTCGAACACTTGTTCTTTCTCAGCATTTTTATAACAGTTTATAGTTGAATTCACCGAAAGAAACAAGGCACGACAGCAGAAGTTTAGCCAACTTAATAAATGTGCTTATAAACACACATCCTGTGTTACAGTAATAGACTTGCATGGGTATCCACTAGGGAGGACCCAGCTTTAGGAAATTGTACATCAATATCAAATACAAGATGCATAGTGTCAACATGTTTACAAGATTCTTAGTCTTTTTTATATAAAAAGCAACCCATTTAGTTGATTATGTTATTGATATTTTCCCTGTGTAACAACATAAAAAAATGTTTAGAGGTTTTGATAATCTAATCCACACTGACATCATGTTGTAGAGTCTTAAAGATAAACACCAGCGCTGCCAAGTTGTTTTAGTGACTTCATGTGGCTATTAAAACCGAAACACAGAACATGCACAGTTCAGATATGTGCATCATAAAGGAAATACTTCTTGTAAATCTACATCAATGCAAGCAATGAGCCAAAATAAAAAACTCTCAATCAGATATCTGGTTTTTTCCAGTGGTCGCCTCACCTCATTGAACCGCGCCACTAGGTCCTCCACAGCATTGTTGCGCTGAACATTCTGCGTGGGCATGGCCGGCACCGACAGCGAGGCCTTGAGGTTTGGGTGGCGTCTGGTCTGACACTCAGGACTGCCAAGATCTCGAGTGAGGAAGCAGAGGTAATCTAAAGGAAAGACCTGCAGAAAGACAGGCAGTTGGTGAAGTACATTTTCTCACATTTTAACTTCAATGTATTTTTTCAGGCTCTTAATGCAAAGTAGAGATTACTTGGGATGGAAGGGAACTGATGCATAATTTAAGTGTTTTACAATTAAAAATCGTACATGTCATGCCGTTACATTTAGGCCTAAATAAGAATAAAATGAATCCATCTTCTGAGCAAGGCACAATAGCAAATGTACCAAAGACGGGGCCATGCAGCTAAATTCAAAAGGTGGGTCAAGGAGAGAACAAATGGTAGAAGCAGTTGAGAAGCCCTTGGTAACTCTGGAGGAGCTGGAGAGATACACGGTACAAGTGGGAAAATTAGGGGAACTATTTATCATGGAATGTACTCATGTGGCTTTTATGGATGAGTAGGGAGAAACAATAAAAGTTGAAAAATATCATACGAAGTCTTACATGAAGTTTACCGCAAGCCATGTAAAGCAAACAGCAGACCTGTGGATGAAGGTGACCTGATCAGATAAGACCATTATTGACCATTTAAAAATTATCACTGCCCATCCACCCATGCTCAACATAAACCATGATAGTGGCAGAATCATGCTTTGGGGATGCTCTTTCTTCACCAGAAATATCAAAGCTGGTCATAGTTAATCGGAGGCGGCATCAGTACTATAAGAGATTTTTGGTTTAGATCTCTAGATTTTTGGTATCTTTTCTAAATTTCTATATACATTAAGTATTTAATTACAATGTTTTGTTTCTTCATTTGTCGCTTTTCCTTATCCTTTAAGATTTTTATGTATTTCTCCTTTTTTTTGTTTACTTTGAGGAGTATTTTTATGTCTGTTTTAGCCTCTATTTAGGATTTTGTGTAACATTTATCTGTCTGGAAAGTGAACAACAAATCAAGACTGCAAAAGACTTAAGGCAGGAGTGGAGGCTCACCATCCTGTGTGACACAGACTAAATACAGAGACAGAACTATAATGAAGCGGTTATATCAAAGATAAATAATGATAGAACAGCGAAGTCAAAGTGCAGACAGAGACCCAATTAAGAATGTGTAGCAAGACTTGAAAATTGAAGCTCCACCCAAAATAAATGTTTAAAATCATGAATTGTTTCAGTTTGACTTCACAATTTTGCACTGATAAAAACACAGTTTGTGGTTGCACAAATTGTGAAATAATTTCAAAGTGGTATAGTGGTGATTCTATTGAAGTGTGTTGTGTTTAAAGAAAAAAAACTTATTTGTTCTTTTACAAATTATTTTTATTTATTCATGAATAAAAAATTCCTAGTTGTCATCAGAATCTTCACCCCTATGTGCATATTTTACCTGTTGATAAAGCTGCTGCTCCTGCTCTGTGAGGATGCAGGCGATCTCCTCTGGGAACTGAACGACGTGGCGCAGCTCTGCCAGCTCCTTGCTGATCCCGCTCACACTGGGAGGAAGAGGGCTGCTGCTGGTCATACTGTTGGCCAGCTGACGCTCTGAATGAGGAGACAGAGAGGATTGGAGACATGTGAAGACAAAGCATAAGTTTTGCATTATGTGTTTAGGTCATATCAACATCTATAACTTCTTAAGGAAGAGTAAGTAGAAAGGATACAGAGGGGTGAAGAGGAGAAGGTGGGAATGGAAAGCAGAAACTACTCATGGACATGGCAGTACATTAAAAAGGACAAAGCAGGAACAAGCAAAGGCTGATGTTTCTCATTCAACCTTATAAGTTAAAGCTTCACTGAAATGAGTTTTTTTTATTTTATTTTATGCTGAATATTTCAAGTTTGCAGACACATAAAGTCTGTATGTATCATGTAGTCGTCATCCGGCAACAACAGCTAGCCCACTTCTTCCTTTAGAAGTAAAGAGCACAGATCACCTGCAAGTTCCTGTGTTTGGATTTCAGTCAGGTTTACACATACACAAACACATTTGCACGAATGCAAACCTGTCCCAATCTCTGCTAACAAAGGACTAATGGACAGTTTCTACATTGGTTCAGGGGCTGCCAGGTGGACATTCTGTACATTGTCAGGATGAATGCTGCATAAACAAACTTTTTTTTTTCTGCAGCAGGAGCTTTTCCAGGAATCATTTAAAGGGGACTCTTTCAAAAGTTTCATATTGCAACCATCAGGACATGATGCCTATCTTAAAAAAGCTTGGAGTTCTACAACAATCCATTAGGATGAGGTCTCTATGGGTTGGTGATTAGTCAGACTAAAGCCATGGCAACACATCTAATCAGAAAAAAGGAAGATGTCTTTTGGATCAGCATTACCACTATATAAACATAATCTGTTGTTATCCGTTCCAAAGATGTTTGAGTTAAGTGTCTGGCAAGTGCTTTATATAGACCACTTTCAGCTTATTGGTGTGTTGAGATTATGAGTTGCATAATGTTGATAGTAAAAGCAAGACGACGTACATCAATTAACACCAACATCAGGACCAAGAGTCTCTCTGGTCATTGTCAACTGTCATATGAAGAAGCCTATTTACTCTTCCTGCAACCACGCAGACACAAAACTCTGTGCACGTATGTATCCAGACACTCACTTAAAAGGCAGACCATGGCAACCCATAAGATTGGCAACAGGTAGGCATGGAAACAGCAGTGAGTGCTCTGCGGGAGCAAAACTTGCTTATTTACACAGTTTGATTTGTGGATCCGGCCTCACAGCTTCTATAATGGACTCTCAGCATGTGTGCACACGAGCGTGCAGGATAAAAGCGAGGACAGAGTATGTGTAAGAATTACACTGAGTGGATTTTACAATCGGCTTTGGATAATAACAGTTTATATCAGCTTCTGATACGCCTTGCAAAAAGGAGTAATATCCTTTAAAATACATGTTGGAAACTTGTTAAAAATAAACTATGAATAACATTTTTAAATGCTATACATGGAAGTAAGTGTTGCTTTTTGTTTTAACTATAAGAAATTAACCATTATTATGGTAAATATTTTGTGTAAATATTATGATGTGGTTTTTTGACTGAAATATAACATTAAAAACATCTCAGTTCTATAAAAGAAGCAGCTTAAAAATGTTGTTCTGAATTGTAATGGATAAATAGGTAGAAAAGAAAATCTTCTAACATATATTTTTTTTAAAAAGTAGGCTTTAATGTTGATGAAAATATATTTTTTATATGTACTGTTCGATGTGAACCATATTTCTTGCAAGAATTATTTGCTACATTGCCTCTCCTATGAAGTGGAAATTAAGACAAGCTCAAATTATTCATCATTTGATGATTGTGCAGCAGCCCTTCATGCTCATTCATTTATTCATCCTCTGAACAAATGCAGTCAAGCACAGCGGTAAGCCAAGACACTGACAAAGAGTTCTTAAAGGCTGCTGAAAGAAAAAATGTAAATGTAAACCAACACTATGAGGGAGAACATACCAGTAAACAAAACGTAATCAGTGGATATTGTCAAGCTTTTTAAATTCTTTAACTTACTTTACTTATGAAGCTTAAACTGCCTTTTTTATGAAAAAGTCAAATAATTACAACTTGCAGTGAGAAGTGGACAGCATTTCTAACCTATACGTTTACCTGATGTACTTGATATACACGGTAATAAATATTTTTAAGAATATGGCCCTCTTCCTTTAAGACTGATAGAATATGAGCCAGGACTAATTGAAAATGATGCCCCTGTGATTATGCATGGATTTACTCATCTATAATGCATGATGAATACAAAAGGCCTACGTGCATGTTTTTGTTTTTAATAGAAGCACTTCTAAATGCAGTAGCGGATGATCCAGATTAGCTGAACATCCTTTTTAACAATTGTACATTGACTATTGGTTTTCTGACAACACGAAACAGATGTTTTGATTATGTTTATATGCGAGCGGTGAATCATTTGAGGACTGCAGCATTTAATATGGTTTACCATATACCCATTTTAATTTTATTCTTTTAAAATGATGGAGCTTATCTATGGCTATTCAACATAGGTAAATGCCATGCTACAGAATAATTATTGTTGATTAAAAGGTCTGCAGACCTCTGCTGAAATGCAGGGCTGATGTGATGTAAAATAAACCATCAGAAAGACACTCACCAGGTATAAAGTTCCTCAAGTTACATACATCCCGTAAAATTCTACTTTAAACACTATTAATATCGGGAACATATCTATTAAAGCAAAGATCATGCCACAAATTAGTTACATAAGCATGCACACCTCGCTGCAGCACCTTTTGATTCAGTAAAGCTGCACAATATATTTGCCTCAAAATTGTCATGACAGTTTTGATGAAAACTTACGTGAACTAATATTTCACGGGCAAAACATTCACACATTTGAGCAACTTGAATTGCACTCTCTTTAATCTTCAAGCCTGTTGTAGATTTTAGTGACAGATTTACTGGAGCTCAAATAAAAATTGAGAACATTTTGATAATGACAAAAAAAATGCAAGAGGAAATGATAATGTGGATTAAAGGCAATCGACAAAAATATTACAAATGCATGTTTTCATAACACTCTGAAGATCCATTAACTCAGATTGAAAAGACATGTTGTCTTCCTGACCTTTTTCAGATGACAGCCAAAGATGTTCTTTAAAATTTTGATTTGGAATTTCGCTAGATCATTTCAAAAGGTTATTTCTCATCTGCTGAAGCAATTCTCTTATTGATTTTGATGCAGGGTTGGACTTAAAGTAATGGTTAAGAAAAGATTACGAGTCATTTCTCCCTCCAGAACAAGGTTTAAAAGATCATTTTAGTTATATTTAACCAGGGTGCCCTGTTCTGCCCGGCTTCGTGCTTTTGGAGTGGTCTCCGGTCGGCTTTGAATTCAAAAACAGATTTGAATCAGAGTTCATTTCAACTGAAAAAGACCTAGGTTTTTAGATGGACCAGAGCAAACTGCATGTAAATAAACACAATTACTCATTAGAATGAGATAAATGAGAGAAAGAGAGACATATTGAGCTTATGAATCAATAAAACAAATGATCTAACAAAAAAAACAACTCCAAGGCAATTTGAAATACCATCAATCATGCAAATAAAACAATGATGTTAAGACATTACCCAGAATCAATTGAGACTAGTATACATTTTAACTTGTTTCTTTGGTGAGTCAAAGGGATTTACACCAGCCATAGGAAAGAAACCTTGAACGTAGATCTTTTTTTATCTCTCTGGCAGACAGTGGCACACATTTGAACTCTGTTTTCATGAGCATGTCAAGAACTGATAACTGACTCCAAACAAATCACTGAATTTATAAATGTTTGTGATTTTTTTTTTTTTTTTGTCTTTTCAGGATGGCAAATCCTCATCCAGTAGAGATCTACAATAAAATAGAAGATTTGATAAAACCAAGCCCTAATAAGCATAACAGTTGTGTAAATAATAGTTTGAACACTTAAGGTTCTTGTTCAAAGGGAATACACCTCAGAATAAACACCACTTAGACACAGCAAGCATAAATGATCAAAAACAGTGAAATGATTCATAATACATAAATACACTTGGGCAGATATTATACTGCTGTAGAAGCAAAAAACAATCAGTGAAACTGCTAACATGTCTTGCATATCAGAGAGTTTCCTTTCTGATCAGATAAACTAACTCTTTCAAAGAAAAGGACTAGCTGCAGGCATCTAATGTTGAATTTATTTCTGATTTTTTTTTTTCTTTTTCTTTTTTCTTTTGGTAGAGATGAAGCCAGTGACAGAAACCAGAGAAAAGACGTTTGGACAAATCCAATAAACAGTTCTGTGTTATGAAACCAAGGACAATGAAAAACATCTGTCCAAGTACTGAAGGATTTATAATGTTTGAGGAAAAAGGAGTTTAAACTCTCATCCCATGGAAAGTCATTTGTACTTCACAGTAACTTAAACTAATCAGACTGAAGTTTAACAGCGATTCTGGACTCCTAGACAGTTTTAATGATGGTTTTGTGCAAAGGAATCACAATGTGAAGTTGCTTTCATTTACCCTCCACAGTTTTAGTGACACAAAGTCATATTCAATAAACTAGAAAATGTGTTCTGATTAGGAATGTTTGTTAGATTAAAAGTACCTTTTGAAAATAACCTTGAGGAAGGTATTAAACATACTTTTCTATAGTTAGACTTTTCTGCAGCATATAAATGTATTAAAATTGTTTTTATTGGTGTGATGTTTTTCTGATTTTTATCTGTGTAATTAATCTGCGCATTTCACTAATTGAACTGAGGTACTGAAATGACACATTTAAATCATATTCTAAAATTACTTTTCAAAATTACTATATAAATGTATGATAAAAATGGATCCACTCATGACTAAACTTTTCCAGATACTCAAATTGAGTTATACTTTTATTTTTGTTTGGGTTCCACTTAATTATGTATTGAAAATATGTATTAGTTTGTTTTTCTTTCCCCAGCCAATGAAATTAAGTTACTAATTACTAAATAAATAATTATATAATTCTTTACATCAAAACAAAAATTAATGTTAAGGCTTTTACCACATCTTTGGCAGGAGAGTCAAATTTATAAAGAAGCTTGCTTCTTCTAACTACAGCCCATTAGTGCTAAAGTACTGTAAAATGAGCCTTTAATTCATGACTCAAAATAAAGAGTCATTTAAAATTATTGATGGTGTGTGAAGTACAGTAAGAGCCAATTTAAATACATCAATGATCCTTTTAGCTTGAAGCGCTTAAAGTTAAAACTCAAAACACTAAAAAAACAGAAGTCCAGAGTGAAGCTTTAAGTCTGCAGAAACACAAAGAAACATACATAAACCACTTCCTTAAAGACGTGGTTTGTGTGTTTTCTCAAATGTTCAATTTGAGCAAAGACACATCATTGCCTAATCTAAAATTTTAAACAATTGAAATTAAATTTAACCTTTCCTAAACAATATCCATTTTAAAATGCACTTCACTTTAATCGGCATTAGTAATTAACATGTACTCCAACACATCAATAGACTCCTGGCTATCTCATCTGCATAACAACTGAAAGATGACCACAACAGACAAGAGCAGCTGCAGCTAAAGTACTAGAACAATTAAAGCAGAGTTTAGCATGTGCCAACATGCCTTTTTGTCCTTATTGCAAACGTATTCACCCCACATGAAATACAAGCAAACTTATATGCAGATCAATTCTCCATATTTTCACCATTAGATCACCGGCAAGCTTTTTAAAGTTAGAATTTCCCTGCACTGCAGAGCGAGGAAACCTGCAGTCTCGCTGTACTTCATTTTTCCCCTTACTCACTGATCAGCTTGAAGTCCGTTTGGTGAGAGTGCTTCATGGCTGTTGGACACAGCTGACTGCTCAGCCTCCGTTCTGACAGCTCAGCGCCAGGGTGACCACGATACACTTGTGCACATTTGAGTTGACAGACCCGTCTCTCCCACAGCTGTTCCCTCTCCTGTATTCTCTCTCTCTCTTTGCTCTACTTCTCCCTCCCTAATTCCATTTCCAACTTGAACTCTTTAACTTGTACTATCTGCTCTCTGTCACTCACCTGGTTAGTGTTCTTGTAAGCAACAGCAGAGGTTCCTCTCTTTCTCTTCACCACATTCATTACTTCTCTGTCTCTCTCTCTAATATGCTTTCTCTCTCCCTTTCTGACATAACCTCATAAGTCTCCCGCCCACTCCCTACTGACACTACACATAGTTCACAGCCTTGTGCTATAGTTAAGCCAACAAGCCTACTCTACACAAAAACACAGTGTCAGAATTCATACAATCACACCAGCATTCAGAAAGCAATGAGTTACAACTCGTAATCAAAAGAAACAAATCTTTTCAGCCTCTTTTCCTCCCTGATTTTGTCCCAGTTTTACCAACAATGAAAACTGGTAGATATATTTTGTTTACTCATGTATCTTTGTAAGCAGAGTTTCACTCATTTCTCCATTGTAATATCTCTGCAGTTTAAGCAATCACTGAAAGACATGTCATTTTATCTTTTCATTTTGAACCTCTACTGCAGTTATGTGTGGCCCTCAGAATGATTTTGCATGGTTCAATCACAGTTCAAGAATGATACAAATTTGGCCCACCATTACAGGTGGATAGTTTTTGAAGTTTTCAAATCTTTCATCCATTCTCAGGCTATACAAAATTATAAATAATTTCCTGTGAACACCAGGGTTAAGTTACAACTACAGTGAATTAGGTTTGGGAAAATGGGCATGGAGAGGTGGTAAGAGTTAAAACAGGTGCTGGTAATTTTGCTCCCTTGTTGTTTCATACCTTTGAAATTTTTGTTAGTCCTACTGGTCGCTGAAGCAACTAATATCGCTGCAAGATTTGATGAACCGAGAAGTAAATGCTATGTTCCTCAGTTTGCGTGTCTCCTAGCTTAAATGCACCTTTCTGACTTTGTGGCATCGGATGCTGCGTCACTGTTTGCTCTACATCCTGGTATCTTCTGTTCATTGTTTGGAAAGGGAGTTTATCGCAAAGACCTAAACACACAAGTTTTCCCTCAATGTCAGCTATCTAGAAGTAAGCATAGTTATAAATCATGTATTAAGTAACTTAGCAGTCCATTTTATCTGCCCCCAATTCATCTACTGTCAGGTTGGCTGAAAATATAAACAGAAAAACCAACAGATTTTACACTTTGTCTCTGCGTGCTCTAGAGTTATTAATTTGACAGTTTTGTTATTTGCTTACATAAGCTTTTTGAAAAGGAGATAGTTTGTCATCTGGAGTCACGTGCTAAGTGCTAGAGAATATGCAAGCAGAGACCTTAAAACTAAAGAACTGTATCAGATAAAAAAACATTAACTTTTACATAAACTCTGACGCAATCTCATGTTTTTAGGCAACAAACAGAGTCAGTCCAGAAACAAAATAGAAAGCTGTTCTTTCCCTCTGAGATACAGGCTATCCCATGTCAAAATGATGACAAGGGTTTGATGGAGCTGATAATCTGTGAAATAAAATTAACATTGACCTCAATGTATGGGTGCACTGATAAATTGGAAACGGTTTCTTTAATTCTGGGTAGTCGGCCAACACTCACATGTGAAACCGATCTTATTTACTGTCCCAAAGGTCTGAAAATCAGCCACTGCCACTTTGAGAGAGGGACTCGCCCACTAAATCATATCAGCACATGCATAGTTAACAATAGTCACCCAAATGATGCCAACTCACCAACTTTGTGGCTATATCAAGGCACTTTTCAGACAAAACCTCCCACCCCAGCATCGACCAAAATCAGAATCGGCAGGGCAGGCTTTCAAAAGAACGGTAATTGGCCAAAAAAACTGCAATCAATGCACCTATAGAGACGGCTGAACACTTTACTTTACAGATGAAAGTTTCTGTCTTCAAGTTTTTGAAAACTGTCCCAGGTGATACAATTGGCATGCAGGCTGGTGCCTATATCCAGAGATTAAGAAGAATGGTACAGTCTGCACAGATCACCAGTACACCCCAACATCCAATATATAAGACTATTATGAGACTAATTAATTACTGATTGTTATTTAAAATATACAAATGTACATAGTTAGTTTGGCATGGGGTAATTGAAATATATATCCATTAGTTATGAGCATTTAAATGCCGGGTTTGAAAACTGTAACCAATGAATGACAGTTATGAAGTGTTTTATGAGATTATAAAACAAATCTCATAATTTAAATGCTTTGACCAAAGTAAAACCCATTGATATCTACAATCTCACCATAAAGAATGTTTGTTTTATTGAGTATATTTAGAAATATTACCCGTTTAAACAATATGTAATCTTAAATCTTTGAGACTTCCCTTTGCTTTTACTCCCCACAATATTTTCTGTCAGTGAGTCCTAAATACTGGAATGCCACACAATGTAATGTGATGACTGAGCAAAAGAGAGACAACAAAAAAGACGGAAACAAAAAGAAATACCAAAACTGAGCTTGCAAGGATTGTAGCTTGAAACTAAGTCATGCACTTCCTTTTCAGCAGTATGACACAATATAATATGTTATACAGGAAATTATCTCAAGACATGTCTAAAATAGCCTTTTGGAGACGATATTATTACCAAATCCCAAAAGTCCTTTCTTAGATTGTATGTAACATGCATGAGAAAACATGCAGTAAAAACACTTGCATGTATAAGCAAGATTAAAACAAACTAACTTCTTTTCCTGTGACAGACAAATAAATTTGGAATCTTAACACATGGCAAAGAAAGAAAAACACACTAAAATGTCTTTCATTAGACATGACTCAGAAAATCTGACATTCTTCACCAGACAGTGTCTCCTCGACAGAGACATTTCATCACTATGTTTGTGTACAAAACTCTTCAACAACCTGTTCAGAAACCCAACTACGAATAAGTACATAATACATCTTCATCCAAATGGACAGAAAATGTCCTGGATGCCAACAATAGTTCTTACAATAAACACTTAAACTAGTCTCTTCAGAGGAAACACAAATCTTCAGTTTTTCCTTTCTTCCCTAGAAAGCATGTTTATTATCTGCTGAATTGCTTAAAAAAAGATCAAGGGTGAAAGAAGCAGCATTTTTCTGTAGGCCTTAAAGATTAGAACCAGGTTATTATGCTGAAACACTGACAAGAAAACCGATACCAAAAATGGAAAGCAAACTACACAGGCACTGTCCAAGAATTAAACTCTATCAGAAGGCCAAGTTTTAGAATAATTAAACTTCATAGATGGGAAAGATAACTTTCTCCACCTTATACACAATAAATCAACTTTCCAATGCCCCTGAACAATTGAGTGCTTCACTTAAGCAAAAAAGTGCATCCGAATCTACAAAACTATGCCTAAAATACTTGGATATATGAAACATTTGAATGTGATAAAATGCAAAAACATATATTTTTAAGGGGGAAAATACTTTTTTTACTACCTTATGAACAAAAAAAACATTAGTAGACTGAACTGACGTATGTCAGGTGGTTTCCCTGAATCTACATGTCACATTAAAAATGTGACTTTGCATTGAGTCTCTGATTCTTGATGTGTCTCAAATCATTTCCCTTCTACATGTGCGCCACACCAGTTCTGTTTTCTGTGCTCCAACATCCACACAATCAGAACGCAATGTTATGCTGAAGATATGCACTCTGTATGTGTCCAACTCCTGCCTCTATCGTGCTAATAAAAAGTTAGCACAACATGAAAAAAAGGTTATTAACATGACTGATAACACTGCCTGTCAAATAAAAACAAATACAGAGATTAATAATTTTCTGTGCTTATGCGAGCATCACAGTGCATGTCTCCATGATCTTGCCAGAGACAGCCAGTCCCCTGGCTCTGTGCCAGTGGAAATTAATGTTAGGATCAGCTTACATTTAAGTCATACGTAATGTCATTGTTGAGAAGGTGGACAACACAGCAACAACCCGACTGCCTTGATAGTGAAGTCATGTCGAGTGAGAAAGAGACACTGAGGAAACGATTATGATGGTGGTGAGGAAAAAGAACGACATTTGGATGACTTTCTTGAAGTTTTTCCATTTTGTGTGACAGCCCAACACATACACAACATAATAGTGAGGTGAAAAGATGGTAAAAACAAATTGTTTTGCAAATAAAACTCTGAAAAAGTCTGTCACTAATACATATAAAGTTACACTTTAGTCGAACTAACATCCTGAACAGATCCATCAAACTGTAAAATAGGGCTGTAAAAACAAAAGCACAGCACACTTTTCAAACTTTTATACTTTAAACAAAGATAAAATTACATCACAAACAGCATCAACAGATTACCAATCTATTTGTAAGCACTACTTTTTCTGGAGTACCATTTCTGGCTTAAATAGGTAACTGTGATCAGTTTTATTAAGTTTTTTCTTCTAAAGAACTCAAGAACCCATTTATTGATTTGTGACCCCAAAAGTGGTCACAATCCTAAATTTGAGAACCATTATTCTATCACAACGTAAAAAAAATAAATTAATAAATTAAAAATATCAATATGAACCATGTGATTTTTGTTTTGCAACTGAGGTGATTTAACATGGCGATAATACATCTAGAACAAAGGGAATGAAGTATTGGCATCACTAAAGAGCAGATAAGCTCTTTCCACTTTCTTTCATATCCCACCACAAAATCTTTAAGAACAAAAAAAGAGAGAGGATGTCATGGAAAGTGAAAGGAGGGTATAATGAGGAAAAAGGACAACAAGGGAATTACGTGAAAGGAAAGAAAGGAAAAGGGCAAGCAAAGGAATCAGCTGCAGATTCCAAACAAACCAGATCCTCCTGTGGATGTATTATGTGGGAAAAGGGCAGAAAGTAGAGCAGGAGGCCACAAGGGAATACTGAGTCACTTCTCTTCCAATGTATTAACCTCTTCTTTTCAACAAATGCAACAGCTGATTATTATTAACCCTGTTAAATGTGAGTCACTATAGCACACCTGACAACAATCATGGCATTATAAGGAATAAAGCTATAATAAAGAACTTTTTGCATTCAATTTATCTATCTGGTACCAGATTAATCCAAATGTTATCTTATAAGATTTTCCAAAACAAACAAGTCCAAGTCATATCCAATAATATGGAATCTGGTGTGGTCCAAATTTAAATGAATCCAACTGATTACAATAAAATCCTATCAAAAACTCAGTTTCAGGTTCAATTACATACAATCAAAATACACTGCCCCCCGGTTAAGGATCATAGTTGTCTGCGAAAAGTTATTATGTTTGAGTCTCCATCTAATGCAAAGTTCCTGTCTTAATAGCATCAAACAACAAGTACACCTCAGTATCCAGTAATTTGCACAGTGGAAACTGTCTTAACACTACCACAGTCTGCAGTCTCACTTATCTCTGCTCTCAGAAGCAGCCAATTAACGTCAAAAAAAAGAAAAAAAAAAAAAAGAAGGCAATTCTGGATCGGCTGCTTTGCAAGCACCAGCCCATAGCATGTCAAGTAACATTGTGCCAAGGTATTTCAGCTTCCCAGATGTACTTTCTCTTTGCAATGTATTAGATATGCGCTGCAAAACATTGGCAAGAGCAGCAATAGCATATAAAAATTCTGTTAATAAACTTCCAATTGGTAAAAATGTATGCAAGGACTTGCGCAAGTTTGTACATTAGTCAAAAACATACACCTTGACTAACCGGGAGAACTATTTATTTTGAAATTTGTACATTTATCTGACATTATCTCAAAATAATATTTACAAAGGTTTCGCTCCTTTTCCACAGCAATGTGAATGTTTGTACCCGTATGATACAGTATAAAGACTCACCTTTTAGCACAGCGTGGCCGTTAGAGCACTGGGGTAATGAGAAGGGAAGAGATGGCCGAGCCCCAAGAGAAACCGTGGCCTCGAGGAATGCTCCAGTGAGCAGGGAACACAGCAACGTCTTCTGGTCACAAGCACGATATAATCTGGAAATAAGAAGGTGGTATTTTGTATTTTAGTCTAAACAGTGAAATTAACATATACTAAAAATTATGCTATCTTCATTACAGCATCCATACAATCATAAAACTTTCTCAGCACTAAACTTTGTGACATATGGATGTACACTAATGTGATATGAGAAAGGGAAGACAGTTATATTTGAAGCAAACTTTAGAGATACAAACACAAGAACATACAAACACAAGCACAGCCAGAATATGTCTTTAGTGGTAAAATATATCAGATATCTACCATGTTACAAATTTGCTGCAGCACATCACATGGTTTTGTGTATGACAATGCTACAGGTCATTGCAGCATTGGGAATAATTCAAGTTCAGGTTTGCTCACATCCAAAAAACAAATCCTCATCTTCCTGATCAAAATAGAAAGTAATCTATATAAATTAATGTTATATTCAACAGAAAGTAAGCTGTATGAACTGAAAATAGCTGCAGTGTGATAATGTCTGAGTTGCTGATAACCATGTTAGAGTGTATAATCAATTAAGTTGTATTGGGCAGTGAAAGCAATGATTCATTTGAAGCCAGAAGATGAAAATGTAAACTTAAAGATTTAATGCAACATGAGCTTGTCAGCTGCAAACTGAATCACATATAATTTGATGTGCATCATCAATCCAGTTATTACACTGCAGTTTTGCATAGTGTTTTTAAAGGTGTTCATACAATGCTCATCAATACAAATACAACAGGAGCAAGGTGTTCCATGAGGGAAAAACCTTTAACTATTATTTAAACATTGGATTGTTAGCCACAACACAATGTCCCAATGCATTTGGGACACAAATGCTGAAGTTCTAAGCAAGCTTTTTCTTGTTTCTTCTTTGTTTTGATATGACTTGTTGATAATTTGGCTCATAATATGTCTTAATTGAAGTTTCAACGGTCATGTTTATGCAAAACTTACAGAAAGAATTGTTCCATTGCTTCTTAAATCAACTACCGTATTTTCCGGACCATGAGTCGCAGTTCTTTTCATAGTTTGGCCGGGGGTGCGACTTATACTCCGGAGCGACTTATGTGTGAAATTATTACCACATTATTATATCATATCACATGTTATTTTCACACTAAATCGCGAGGGGGCGCTGTAGGCCTGTGTTGATAATGTGTGTGGTAGAAGCTACGTCTGGAGTTAGCCGAGTTGTTTACAAGCGATACCGACGATGAAGATTTAGTGATTTGGAGCGACACGGATGGTTTGGTAAACTTGTTAGCATGTTATTTATGCTATAGTTATCTGAATAACTCTTAATATGTTATGTTAACATACCAGGCACGTTCTCAGTTTGTGGTTTATGTAACGTTAGCATAATGTACAATTATTCAGCCTGTTGTTGCCTCTATTCTATTTTTATTGCCTTTCAAGATGACATATCTGTTCTTGGTGTTGGATTTTATCAAGTAAATTTCCCCCCAAAATGCGACTTATACTCCGGTGCGACTTATATATGTATTTTTCTGCTTTATTATGCAATTTATGGCTGGTGTGACTTATACTCCGAAGCGACTTATAGTCCGGAAAATACAGTACTTTGGTTTTAACTTTGCAATGATTAATAAATATATTTGGTTTGGCTCCAGCTCATATCAAACAGAGAGGGTGCAACAGTGACCTCTAGCGGCTGTCTTTTACCACCATTTTACAATGATCATAAGTGACTTGACCTTTCAAATCTTATTTGAAAGGTCACTATTATTTCATATTTTTACATGTCTGAAAAATGCTGCTTAGAAATTGAGCAGGCTGACGATTAAAGCAGAAATGAAAATGTTAACAAACCTATGCGGATGAAAAGATTGGTAACACCAGGGATTAAAGCAGGTTTTCAAGTCCGGTCCCACTGGTGTGGTAAGGTGGAGTGGACACAGAGGCTCCCTGAGGCAGGCACATCCAGGCTCAGACAGCAGAAGCTTTCTGGAAGGATGAATTAGATTGATTTCTTCTCTGTCCTGCAAACAGCTGGTGACCTGTCAAAGAAATAATTGAAAAATAGATCACTTACTGGTAACTCACAGATAAATGCCACCCATTCATTCTGTAAAAGTTGCTTGTCTAAACTGCGACAAGATCCAATACACAAAATGCAACACACAATTATAGTTTCAACATCAAATTTCTACAGATAAAACAGGATTATGGCATGAATCAAAAAGGAATCAAAGGAAGGGAGAAGTTCCAACCATCTCTTCCTTCAATCAAAATGGGGAAATAATCATATCCCTAACTCAAATGTCTCTCTGCCAAGCCTTCTAACCATATGGCCAGATAGAGATTTAAAAACGAACTACTAAGTACGATTAGCAGTACTTGCCAATAGCTGAAGATATGGTCCAGGGCATATTTAATGTGAAATACCATCTTTGATGCTAGAAAATTGAGCTGTTAACAACTAATGACAGTTGTGAGACTGTATTACAGCAACAGTCTTCCGTCAGAGGTCACTTCAGATTAGTTGCAAGACAGGATGCTACCAGAGATTCTTTCCTGCCTACAGTATCACCATCCACAGTATCTGAAGATACTTGGACGGTATGAGTAACAACATTAAATTTTTCCTATGGAATAAGAAAGTATTTTTGAATGAAATGAAACTGATTTTTTTAAAAGGATTATGGTGAACTTTTATTATCAAAAATAAAGAAAAAGCAGACGATTAATGGGTTAATTGTTCCTTTTCTTTTTTTTTAAACATGACTATGCATGTAACTTAATGTGCTTTCACTGCAACTTCCAGAACTTTCAACTAACAGGAAAACCTTTAAATCAGAAGGCACTGTTATATGGGCTCATGTGGTAATTCTCAGAAGCAATTTCCTTTAGGAAGAACGAAACTCAATGTGTGAAGAGAAAAAATTGGCAGAGAAACATATCTGTGGCACAAGACAGATGGAAGGTGGGGTGTAAAAAGCATCCACACTGAGAGGCAGACAGATATGTAGCTAAACATTAAAAAAAAGATTGAAACAGGCCTGAGATAAAAAGAGAAATCCCCATAGACCTTTGACAGAATTAAAATTTTGACAGAATTGATTTCCAGGATAACATCTCCTACAGTTTACCTTTTGATCATTCACTTCTCGGAACAACAACCATGTAACAAAAGGAAACAGTTATTGAAAATGATTGTCTTGTTCTTTGTCCTTGAGTAAAGCTGCAGACGGTCTCTCCTGGTACACATTTCAGAGAAAAACCATTAAGACAAAACTTTGTGGCACGCTAAATGGGCCTTTATGCCTCCTGTGGGGACTGATATTTCAAAAAATTGGACCAAATCAATGTTGGTGAGCAAAAGGGAGATGAGAGCAATAAAAGTTTAATGAGAAAATACAGTTCCAATGTTATCACCAGTGAAAGTGTGCCTCTGTGCTGCTTTTCATATTAGTGCTGACAAAAAAGGAGTGAGAGGTTAATAAATTTAACTTCACATTTTATCCTCAATACAATCACTGACTCGGAACGGAGAAATGTCAGAAACATTAACACACCTGGTGCAGATGTGGGACCTTGCAAAATATTAAAACTTATTGAATATTCTTGTTTTTTTGTTGGTTTTTTTTTTTAACAACTCACCAGATTAATAAGACCAAAATCGAACATTTTAGCCTGCAAGCAAAACTTTCCGTGTGGCTTAAAACAAATACTGCATATAACTCTGAAAAATCCAACTCTACCGTGAAGCACAGTGGCAGCATAACGATTTAAGAAGGCTCTTCTTTAGGAACAGGGACATTGGTCTAAGCTAAAGGGAAGATGGCTAAACACAGGGCAATTCTGGAAGCAAAGTTGTTAAAGGCTTCAAATGACTTGGGGCCAGGGTGGAGGTTCCATAAACACAGACCCATTCAGTTAACTAGAAAATTACTGAAATTATCACTATTATCATTCTTGTTATATAGCATAAAAATCACTATAAACCACATATAAGTTTCTGGTTGAAAGGTGAAAACATTTGAAAAGGTTAATTAGGTATGAACACTGTAGTTTTTCGCGAACTTGCTGTCTCGGCGGGATGGGTTTCCTGCATGGGTGTAGGCCGAGCTGTTGTCAGATCTGAGCCATCCCTGGGGAAGAGAGACATACCAGCCTGCCTGCACGTTTATGAGGAGAGGAGGAAAGAGGGGCTGAATATGAGAAAAAAACGCCTAAATACATGAATCACTACTACAAAAAGTCCTGCTTCAAATATATGTTGGCTAACATGTATGGCTATTTTTTTTCCATAATCAGTGTTGTGTAGTTCATATCTTTACCAAACACATTTTTAATCTGATAAATTAAAGACTTAACAAGTTAATATTAAAGTGACAAACAACAGAGGAGTAACTGCTGTAGCTTGAAACCGTAAACAGGAAGAAATACAGATTTCGTTTTGGTATTGAGGAATGTTCTTTAACTACACAGTGAAAATTGGCTAAAACTATATGGGGATTTTTTTTTTTTTTTCACTTGAATCCACTTAATGTTTTTCCTCCTATTATCATTTCTCTTTCTCAACCAAAACAAGCAGTGACACAGAAGCCTCCAGTTTGTCTGAGATGAATAATGAACCAAGAAAAACTGCAGGTCAAAGTGTTTATGTAAAAATGAGCCCGACTCCAAAGGACATGGTTGGGAATGCGGTGCTGCTTTTGATCGACACAGAGCAGCTGGCTTCACACACAAACGAATAAAACACACCAACTTACAAGTAAATTCAGGCTTTCAGCAAAGATCACAGACTAAATATGTAAACCCACTAGTTTTCTAGTCGATTAGATATTTTTTGCAATTGCTTTTGACTTTCTGTGGACACATTTGTGATAATGTAGCAATAAATTAAAACACGGGAATGTGTTTATTTTTAGCACAGTAAATAGAAAAGTAAATGAAAAACAAAATATACCCATTCTCAGATCTAGGGTTTTTTGCTATGAGGTCATAATAGAAGTCACTTTAACACTTTCTAAGATTACTTAGATTCAACCAGAGGTGCAAAACAGTTGCTATGAGATCTTTGTGCTGATTTGCTGCGGTTGGAGGACTTGTGGTTTATCCAGATGTTGTTATGGTCTTTTAAAAGAGAATACGTTTTCTTCTTGCACCCTTTCCAAACAAACCACACTAAACTTCCCAGGAGTAGATGTCTTCGCCAGTTCACCCCAACGGCAGTCTGAAAAGTGCTTGGAGAAATTGCAAAATAAAATATAATTTAAACAAATGAGCTCAATCTCCAGCTCCACAGGCCTCAGTTAGTATGGTAAATGGCAATGTTCATGACTGCACAATTAGAAAAACGCTAAACAAACTAAATGTCTGTCATGAACTTTGACATTTTTGATGAACCCCATAAATCCTCAGATTTAACTTTTGGGTTTTTCTCAGAGTTTCTCTTAACACAAATGTGGAAAGATTGGCTACTGCGCTGTTTCCCTTTTAGGGATAATTGTTCTGTAGAATGATATAGTTCAAATTGTTTGGAAATTAACTTACAGCAGTCATGATCAGCAACAATTGCTTCTCTCTGGTCACTGCTAATGTCATTCCTGCTTGGCATTGGTCTAATATACTTGTCCTCCTCAGATGTCTGCTCTTACAAAGCTCAATTATGGCCAGGTAATCAAATGCAGATTATTTCATTTCATAACCTATTAAAGCTTAAACCATCATGAAGCATAAAAGCCTAGAATTAAAAGAGGGAATGTTTTCTTCTCCTGACTTTGCATAAGCAGCCAGGAAGCACCCTGATTTTCTATGTAGCCACAGTCACAAGAGACACTAGGGCAATAATTGTGTTTAAGCTCTATTACATAAGTGGTGTGCATGTCATCCAACATCAATACATCCGGCATGTCCTTTTTCATCTTAGATTACATTACCAGTAATCTTGCATTTCAGCTAGTTAGTAGAACTCAAGTTGTATTAAGACAGTCGCTGCCAATAGAGGATTGTAGCACATATTGCAGTGTGTGTACAGGAAACACTAATAGCTTAAGCTCTGTATAGGAACATTAAAACTGAGGGGCAGCTGTACAAATTTAGTTCAATGCTTGTTTTGTGTTGAAACTAAATTGAACACCTGACAGTGTATATATAATAGCAACTAGTGCATGCAACAGTAGCAACATTTCAGTCTCTTTCCTTTTCTTTGGAAGAGTTTGAATACCGGGAGAAAACTGTCACTCACTCTACTGTCACCACTGAGTCCCATTAGGCAATTTCTCTGCCTGGTAACAGCCGTTCTCGGAGAGGATTAGCATGGGGAGACTGAGAGCCACGACACACTCCTGAACTTTGAGCTGGAATGCACATGCACAAAGACACACTCATAGATCTATGCACATGCTAGAAGGCAGATATGCAAACACTTTGTGACTAATGCTATTATGCATATCATAGCAGACGCGTTCAGCATGTATGAGCACACAGGACACATGAGAAGCTGAAGCCATCCACCTGAAATCCAATCACTCACATCTTAAATGTCTTTAGTTTTAGCTCTGTAAATAGTTGTAGACAAATTCACTTAGCAACCCTCTCTGTGTCAAATCTTTTGAACAAACACACATCAATTTACAGTCCTCTAGTCTTTATTATTTAATAGTTATCTATTGGTATAGAAGCTATAATACAATACACCTGAGCTACAACAGTGAAGCTTTCCTTCCATTTCGTTTTTAACGGTACATGAAAGAAGTTGCAGAAGGCCACAACATTTTATCTGGTAATTATATCATTAAATTAAACACAAGTGCTTACATGGGATTAAACAAATCACATTAGCACAAATCTGCCCTCGGACACTCTCTCCCACAGGGCTATTACTCAAAGGATGGAAATAAATTGTTTTGTTAGAAAACCGCTTTTGGAAGTGCCCGACAGAGCAGAGGTTAGCTCAAGTTGCCCAGAATAATTTAGTGACTGAAGCAAAAAAAAAAAAAAAAAAAAACACATCTTATTTTCTTGCTTTGAGTTGGACTTTGGCAAAGTAGCAGAAGGCTTTTGGTTTGATAATAAAGCTTGCAGGGATGTACCCAGAAATCATCTGGTGACCAGAATCAACTTGAACACTTTTATTTTTGTCTGGTCTGTGAACACAAACAGTTGAGTGGTCATGGAAGTCAAAACACTTTGAAAACGACATATACTATATATAATATATATATATATATATATATATATATATATATATATATATATATATGTATTTACCAGAGATAGTTCTTTCTCTGCAGAAGGTGGGATAGTAGGAAGTCTAAATGCAGGAAAGTAAAGTTCCTTAGATTTGTCTTTTGAAGCTTTTGACCTTTGCTAAAGGTCTACATTTCTTGGGAAGATGGATTTTTAGAGTTAGCAATGCTAATAATGCCAATAGTTCTAAATGCTAACATGAGATTCAAAGCCCAATTTTAAATGTCACCTATTAAATCATGTCCTTCATGACTTATATTAGTAATGCATTGTTTAGCTGCAGAGCTGTGTAACCATGACTGCTCTCTCACACTGACAGTGTAATGTTGTCTTTACATCCAATTTATATAAGTGACTATTGACTGCAGGAATGATTCTCTGTAGTTACAATAAATTAACAATTTGATCAAACAGTCATAATGTTTCTTTTGCAAACATTAAATTAAAATTTGGAGTTAATCCTTTTGTATGATCTTGGGAAAATATACATGTCTATATAGCATGTCATTTTTTATTTTATATAAATAAAAATGTTACAGATTTATACTCAGTCCTTTAAAGGAAATTTCTTTGTAACTCTTATGAATTTGTTCACCGATCTGTAACTCATCACCTGGAAAATTTTACTGTTGTAAGTTTAATTCATAGCAAAACTATTCCTTTTGGTTTTATGGAGAACATATCTTTTATAATTTTATTTATAAAGATGTTATTCCTAAGACAGCTCCACTCTCAATTTAACCAGAAAATGCCTAAATAACATTTCTTAAAAGGAAATATAAATATTGAAAATGGTATTGAATGTCAAATTTTGATCAGTGCATTTAATAACTAATTATTAAAAAATGGCTGCTTTTACTATAGACTTACTAAAAGGCATAGTGGGAAAAAAAAGCAGCTTTTAATTAAGTAACCTTTTGAAAAGATGCGAGTTCCACCTCAAGAGTAAAGACAATGAAGCCCCTGATCCATGTCAGTTATACTAGATAGTCCTTAGGACAAAACTTAATTTTTTTTAAATGTCATGCTCCTTCAGTATTTCACAGCTTTTTATTGTTTCTTCTTACCCCCAAAGCTATGCTCACAAAACATTTTGAACTAATTATGATGTTCAGCTGAATAAATCAAGCACCTTTTTCCAGGAAAAATAAAAACTCTAAATCACTGTCAGATTTAGGTCTGTGGCAGACCTTATTCCAAAACCTTCAAACCTTAGCTCTATGTGCTGTATTTCTCTTCAGTGAAGTGCAAGCAGAGCACAAAAATCTGTCTCATAGAATGAAGAAAATATGTAATCTGCCAGCCCAACGGGACAAGGATGTTTAAAACAGCTGGACCTGGTGCCGGAGCCAGGTATGTTCGGCAGCTCTGGTATCCAAGCAACCTAACACTGTAACCAAACCCATACTAAAGAGAGTCAACCAAATCAAAAGACAAGACAAGCACACCCAAACATGCCAAGCAGACATCCTCACTTGGGTTAAACTGGGACGGGGTCCTTGGGATGTGCCTCAGTGTTTTGCAATCGTCACTCCTGATTTATATGCATGTGCCGAGAACATAACTTCCCCTCAAATAGAAACTATTAATCTTGCTTTCCGTGACCAAAGAGGAGACAAAGAGGAGACAACCTCTCTCCTGTATCCTGTTCTGATCTAACCTATTCTTCCATTGCTGCCTTCACAAGGTAATGTTTTCTCTCCAGCACCCTCTGCCTGTGCAGTCTCACGACTGCTTGAGAGATTTTCTCTTCTGAGTCTATCCAAGTTGTGCATAGTTACTATGAAAAGTATTTAGTTGCTTATTTTTCATTTACAACAAATTGCTCTAATGCTAGAACAATTTGCAAGCATTCCAAAGTATTTATTTAGTGGGCACAGTTTTAGAGTCTGTTTCTTCTCACCGTCTTGGTTTAGGAGGACAAACTTGACTGTGTTTTTGTCTACAGAGTATTATTCAACGTCTATGTTACTTCCTCCTTACCACCAACAGTAGGGCTGTAAAACTAATCAAATCTGCACTTCAATTTAAATTTATACTCCACAATAACTAAGTGATTAAAACAAAAATTACATTAATATTACGTAATTTATATACTTATGCAGAGGTAATCAGGGTATTCCCTAACAAAGAAAGTTTTTCATCTAATACAATGCTGCAAAAAGTGTTCAACCACTTATAGATTACTTCTCTTTTTGCTTTATGCATCTCATGCAATTGTTTCAGTAGTTAATTATACATACAAATAAATAAACATAACCAACCTGGACAATGTCCATAGCCAGTTATCACCCTGCCATGCGTAAATAATTTAAAAACTAAATGACCAAAATGTAACTTTAATAATTATGGTATTATCAATTTTAAAGCAACTCAGACAGTAAAAAAAAAATGCTAAGGCTGTCTAATCTTTTCTAAAAACAAACCTCTGCAATCATTAAATTCAAGTTATTGTTTTATTTTTATGCACTTTGTTTTTTTTTTTTTAAACAAAGTGAACATTGAATTCAAACAATTGAAAATTAGTCGTTTCTGGTATTTCTTAAGGATACAACCAAATCCAGCTATACATCAAAATGTGCAATATCAATCTGGAATAGCAACAACATCCGCTGAGAACATAAAGTTTTGAAGGACTGGATATAAAAATGACAGCAAAGCAGGAAACACAGAAAGGACGTGCAGAGAGAAAAACACAGGGAGCATAATAAAGGAAATGGAGAGAGAAGCCAGGGGTGACTTGAATTACAATCCCCTGTTGAATTTCACAAGAAACCAGTTCACTACAGATCAAGGAGCTGGGCCCACCTCCCAAGCACTGGCTCACACCTTTAACAAGCTTAGGGTATTATAGCATTGCACCCAGTTGTGAGCTGCAAAATTTCTGGGTCAGTGGCGATCACTACAGAGAAATTCATTCTGCTAATTAGGAACTCAAACTTAACCAGAGTGAACTTGAGCTGGAAAGGCCATCAAACACTCAATAAAGCATTGAAAACACACAAAGCAGTAAGTATGTGTCAACATTCTCAAATAAAAATACCAAATTTTCATAGTATTCCATACTATCAGAGAAAACTGCACTCTGACATGCATCTATTTGGAAAGACTTGAAACCATGGAAACGTAATGAGAAAATCTGACCCTTTCTAAGAAGGCAACATTTTTGCAACCTTGGGAGAACTTAAAAACCAGTAGCTGCCCCTAGCTTAAAATACACTTGTCCAATTTATGAGTTAATGTCTTTTGTGATTAACTTAACTGCTTTGTAAAAGTAAATACAGCCAAAGAAATATCACCCTGAGCAACAAACAAAAATATAGCACTGAAAATATTCTTCACTGAAGATATTGTTCACTGAAGATATTGTTACACTAGTGAAGTACCTTGTGGAAATGTCACATTTCAAATGAGTTGTGTTTAGTTAAACTTTGAGACGCACCAATTTGATCTGTAAATGTCAGTGTTAACTGACTCTAAATTGATTCTTAAGAACTATAAGATGCAGACAACATTTTAAAATATTCCTTTAGCCTTCCCGCTGTGAGTGGTCCATTATTTATGCTGGGAGCAAAGGCAACACCACGCAGTATGTGATCAGTCAATGCATTAAACAACCTTGTGATTTTAAAGAACGTTAGGACATTTAAAAGAGCTAGTTAGAATTTCAACAGCCATGCAGTGTACATTAACAAGTTATTAACTCTGCTCAAATTACTCTGAATTACATTTTAAAACAATTCTAATTTTATCAAAACTAATTTTAAAAGGATATTTAAGTTAATATGCTGTTAAAAGGAACTTTGTTTATAGGTTCAGATCAGCTGTAATAATAGAACTTTTACAGGAGGCCCAAAATGGCAAACATTTAGGGTGATACAGTTCACTACAAGAAAAAGAAGTCAGGAATGACAGAGTGGTTGAATGACGTGTACAAATAAAAGAAGCGGGGTATCCAGTAACCCATTTCCCCAAACTCGCATAGGGACCCCTGAACTCCACCACTTACAGTTCTCATGATGTCATACTACAGCAAGCCACAACGCTCTCCTACATAACGGCGGACAGCTCTGCTCAGACAGCTGGAGATAAGCCTAATGATAAACGTTTTTCACTTTCGAAAGTTCAGGACATGAAATACTCCAATCTTGGTACTAAAAGCACAGATGTGGCTTTTGTGTGTGTGTGTGTGTTTTGTTGGGTTTTTTTTAAACTTTTTTAATATTACGTTTGAACTAGGATTCTCAAACTCAGACACAAAACTAAAGTGATTCATTCTAACGTTCTATCAAGAAAAAAAAATGTTTTTTTGGTGCCATGACTTGGTTTTAATAAAGATAAGTTCAACCGTACGTGACATTTTCACCCTAAAAACTTTCCTCGTGTTAAATGCAGGAGAACAAACTCATCTTAACCAGCCAGAAAACATGTACTTACAGCAAAAACTTAAGTCACACAACATGACAGAAAGTTATTGTCCATATACAAAAACAAAACTGCTTACTTACTGAAGCAAAACAGGAGCTGATAAGCTGAAGAAAAAGGAAGAAAACCCATCAAGCTCCAGTCCTTCTCAGACTGTGTGTACACTTAGAGAAGTGCATAAAGGCTTGAGTGTATGAGAGCACAAGAGCCGGAGAAGAGAGGGAGTGTAAGAGGTCTGAGCAAGGCTCAAGCTAGCAGAGAAAGAAAAATCAGAGGCAGGGAATAAAAATAGGAAGAAGAAAAAAAGGAAAAGGCGGAAAGAAGACAGAGATTCAATGATGGCTCCATAACACAGAAGGGACCCCCATATTAGGTTATGAGGCAACAAGCCCATCACCATCCAGCGACATGAGGGGAGATCTTATCAGAGAGAACACTCTAAACACAGAAAGACGGAGGAGACGGCGTTATACGAGGTTTCAATCGATCCTTCTCTTGGACCTGCTTCGATGTGTAAGCAGTGTCAGACAAAGCTCAAATAAGACCACCGTGCACTTATTGGGGGACAACTCAACAGAAGTTAAAAAATGGCTTTTTACATACACACAGATAAGACACAAAGACTGAACATATTATGGGACATTTCAACTGCAGGTGACATTTTATTAAAAAAGAATAGAAAGATATTATTTGTCTTCCTAAATAAAGATAAGTAATATTGTTATTATCTTTATTATTTAGTAGGAGTACTCATTCCTGCTGGTCAACAAATAGTGTGCTGCAGAACAGAATTTATTTTCAGGTCTTTGCAAAAATACCCACATCTTGAACTTTTAATATTTTGTCACATTACAGACATCTGTAATCTGTGTATTTTTTAGGATTGTTAGATTTTTGATATACACAGCTCATACTTGAGCTACAGATCTCTGAAACTTCCTGAGCCTTACTGTGGGCTTTTTGGCTGCTTCTTGCAGTGATGGTCTTTTTGCATGCCCTGCCAAGTTAGACAGATTGCTAATTCTGCTTTAAACCTTTTTTCATGAGCTCTTCTGAACCTGTTTTGTTCATCAAAGTGCCAGAACAAACCACTGAACAGTTGTATTATTTCCAAGAGCAAATGTCACATAGTTTGGTCTTTGCTGACTAATTAGGTAATTAGATTGTACTGCATTTTATTTAGGGAAGTTATGGTAAAAGGGGCTACACAGATGAATGTCACACATCTTCATTTGTGTTTTTCAAACATATGTAGTAAACTTCTATGTCACAATTATGCAGCTCTATACATGTTAGTTTATTAGGTAAAATCCCAGTAAAATATATTGAAGTTTGTGACTGTAATGTGAAGTGTGGAGAAGTCCCAGAGGCAGGAATACTTTTTCCACACACTGTAAGTGCTTCTGTGCAAACGATAAGACAATGATGCTCCATTTAAGAGAACCTTTGAATAAAACATGGTTTTACTGTGCCCAAATCACTTAGAGCATCAAGGTTGCTGAAACATTTTTGGATGCCAGCTTAGCACTTCAGGTAACATTAAACTGTCACATCAATCGTGATTAAGGTGCAGCCTCTTAGGCCTGGCAACTCAATCTTCAACTGTTTCCGAGGCAACCTAAGACCAATATCAAAACTCTTCTGCTAAAGACTGTTCTTCTACATTAGCTCTCTGGCCTTTGTTGGTATATTGGAAACAAAGCGGAGACGGATCATCCAAACGGTTGTGACCACCCACCTGTCACGGCATGGACTCCCCTAGAGCTATGAAGCTTATACTGCGTTCAGTGGCAAAAAAACAGGAATACACCCATTAATGTGGAGAGGACATGAGTGTAGACAACACCTGACAAAATTTTTTTTCCATATATGGTTGTTTTTGGACATCAACAATGTTTATTTAGTTAGGTGATCTCAAGGTAACATCAACATGAATGTCAGGGCCCATGGTCTCCCAGCAGAACATTGCCTCAAGCATAACTCCACCTTGGACGTTTAACTGCCTTATCTTTACAAATTACAAACTGTAACTCAGTTTGTTGTGACATTTTCTATCAAAGCAAACATTCTTTTTAGCACTTCTTTCTTTATCGGATCAGGCAACACAGGCCAGCTTTTACTCCCCAAGTACATTGACAGGGCTTGACGGCCAAAAACTTTGACTTATCACCACTTTTACTTCCCTGGAGCCATTTTTGTTGGTCCTGACTATAGCAGACCAAAACAAATTCAAAGAAAACACATTTAACTAACGTATACCTCCGAGAGAATTAAGTTTTTAACGCACAGAGATAAAAAAGAAAGATATGTCATTTAGGTGCTTTCTTTAGAAATGGAAACCCACTACAATCACAGCAGACAGGTTACTAAACAGAAACAGCTCGTCTTATTGGCTCTGCCAGCTTAAGTGGTAAAATTAAGCATTTGCCCAGTTGACATCAAAGTGGTCGCAGAACAAAGCAAGCAGCTGGCCTGTCCCCACTTTGCATTTCTTTGATCGATACTTAGCTAATTAGATTGCTCGGTTGAGCCTATAATAAGGGATTAGATTCATGTATAATAGTGTATTTGTTACATTTAGGGTCTTGCAGGACCCAAGACTCTAATCAATACTAATGAATGAATAAAGAGTTGTAGTTTAGCACAGATTAGCTAAACTGTAATAAAGATAAAAGCCAACTTTCTCTTTCTTTCTGTTAACATATAGAAATAAAAAAAAACAGCTGATATTAGAACTAAGTTTGTGCTAATAATTTTTTTAAACAATTCATTTAAGAATGAAAAAAAAATCATGCTGCCCTCTAGTGGAGAACTACAAAATGTAACAAAAAGAAAAAAAAAATTGAAACACTGAGAATCAATGAGGTGTTGTGTTACTACACTAGACTAATGACACACTCCATATCTTATGGGATTTTTATTTATCCGCTACTTAATATAAATATCCACTACTTAATATAAGTATTTTATACAAATATTTGTATAAAAATTGTGGGCTATTCTTTAATAGCTCCCAGGTTGTGTGAGAACAAGATTTCAAATCAACGCTGGATTGTGTTACTAAACTGGTCTAATGAAATTTCTATTCATATTAACCATTCCTTCTTTATTTTACATTTCTAAGAAGAAATTATTTATTATATGTTTACAGTAGCATCAATGTAGCAAAATTAGAATGCTGTCAAATATCCAACTTAACTACATGAGCAAAGCCACTATGGGAGTAAAACCAGACATTTTGAGCGAAGCAGAGGGATTATCCAATCAAAATGGTTTGAGAATTGAGTCGGATCACCAACCTCACCCTGTTCTGCTGCCAGCAGCTGGGAGTACTTGAAAAATTGGATCTCTTGCAAGGTAGACAAATCAAGAATAATCTCAGTAATCTGCTACTCATCTACTTTTCTTTAAATTGTTAACACAAGCAGTACATAAGCAGAGATTTTGAGCTAGAACAAATTGTGTATGACAGTTCTAATAAATTCCAGACAAAGTAAGAACTTGATCCCAGTTGTAAATAGATTTGTAAATGGTTTAAGTATTTAATATGCAAGTCCTTTAAGCTAATTTAGGCTAAGTCAAAAAGACACTGTAATTTTCAGCAGCATAAAATGGTTAACATCGACTGTAAACACAAAATGCAGGTCTCTTATAACACCAATGGAAGGAAACATTTTGAAAAATGTAAAGTTTACTTCTTTACTACATTTTCAATGCAATCCAAGTGCTCATTATATTGTATTTATGCAATTCCTTGATAATCTTTGCATAAACAGAACTTTTAATCCCTTTTTTTGATGTATATTGTTTTTGTCTATAAAGCATTGCTTTATTGAAAAGTGGCAAATAATTAAAGTGATTCACTTAAAATGAAATAAAATACTGTTAAAAATATATAACAATTTCACGAGTTTAATGTCTGTAAGGTGACTTGAATGTCAAGAATGTCTACTCCAGAATTTCTATCATTGTTTCTGCAGGCAGACCTGACTGCATATTCATTTTGTAATACAGAGTATTTGTTTTACACCATTAGATGGCAGCAAAGACTAACTTACATGTCAAGGATGACAATTCCAATCAAAATGAAATTGCATTTTTTTTCCTCTGTAAGAATAATCCATAAATTTAAAATTAGATCCTAACACCCCCCCAAAAATTAAAGCTGCAATACAAAACTTTGATTAAAGGTAAAAAATTTGTTATGCATGGTTTCAATGTGTACAGCAGTCCTAAACTGTAGCAGGAAAAACCAAATATACTTTCATAATAGATTGTCAGAATTAGGACTCACTGTGCTTTCATTTACAATTAGTTGGCAAGTGAAAACAATTGAATCCATTCGTCTCCATCTACCTGCATGCCTAATTTTAGCTAAATCCTTTCTGGTGTTCTAAATCTGAACTCTCAAATTATAAGCAAAACAAAAGAGTTAGAAAAGAAACCCAGCGGGTTGTTTTTATATCAACTGTGCAATAATTTGAGTGCATTAACAAAAGCAAGATCTGAATTATCCTCCCACTTGAAATATTTTCATATATTTACATAACATATTGCTGGTTCACATCAATGTAAATGTTCTTGAGGTGAAGACTATTTGTTCCAATAAATGTTTCCAGTGAAATGTTCCATATCATGGGATTACAACACGTGAAGGATATAAAAATTGTATGACACATATATCTGTAATATGGGCAGATTACAGAAAATTTTCATACCATAAAGCTGAAAGTTAATTGCGACAGGTTTTCCATTTATCAGACTTCATTTTTCACTCCCATGTGCATTTAGGTAACACTTTATATTAAAAAAATATGTACATAAAGGTTTTTCTAACAATCAGAAAACATTTAGAAAGAAACTACCTGGAAAGGAAATGCTTTGTCCACTGTTTTCTGTTTTGTTTTGGACTGTTTGGTCTCAAAGTCAAACAAAAAAAACAAAAAAATGTTTTCACAGCCTCCAGTGTTCAACACAGACACACTGCTAGCTGTCAATGAGCACAATTTTCCACAGTGTCACCTAGATGTAGCTTGAGCTAACAACTGACACATGCACTCGATTTAACCCACAAAACACACACACACACGAGTGCAGGTTTGACACCCCCCCACCACCTTGTAATTCCACAAAAACAAGCGGATGAAATGTGTTTCAATAAAAACAAATGCCACACAGACATATTTTCTCCAGCAGAGTCAAAACAAACTGAAAGCTGATGAGGAACTCTGAACATGTTTTTAGAGCGGAGGGGTCACATTGTTGGAGGTGCTGTCACTCTGAAAAACAGTACTCCTCACAAAGGTATGCAAGTTATTTACCATCCTGTCCGTTTTCTCTTTAAGCAATTATCCAAATACACAACACACACATGCACACGCACACACAAGTACATACACTCTAATCTCTAGCTAAGCCGTAACACCCAGCTGGGCATGAAAGTGGCCTGCTCGGCACATTCCGCTGTAGAGGTACAAAGACACGGCGAGACATAACGGTATCAGAAAAAAAAGACTAAATGAGTTTGACATATGAGAGGGTTAGAGATGTGTGTGTTCCAGTGGGCAGCACAATCAAAACCGCTCATTGGGTTTTCTTTACAGAGCATTTAAAGATATTACATTTGACTTAGAAGAAATTATAAGCCAAGACGTAAAATTAAAACCATATTGAGGATTTTACTCTGCCTGACATCTGGTCTCAGGAGTCTAAGCTATTTCTTTGGGCTTTGGGTATGAAGGTGCCCTTTAAGCTCAGCACTTTGTTGTTTCTGTTTAAAACACTTTATTTAAAGTAGGACAGGAAGGAACTCTAGAGTCCTTGTTTTACAGACGAAGCCTCTCATAATACCACAAGGATAATACCACGACTCACTAGCCACAGGTTCATAACAAGGCTAAAGTTATCACGTTAAATTCAATTCAAAAGTACTTTTATTTTTTTTCTCCTTTAAATTATGACATTATTTTATGAGCTTTAGAGATGGCTTAATAGAGAAAAAGATTTAGTTGTGCTGACAGCTAAAAAAAATTTTTTTGTCAAGCTGACTGACAAAGCATGGACGTTAGCTTCTTTTTACCATAACAATCAAAGACTGAACTATTTGTACTCTGACACTGTGATTGTTCTAATTTCTTAACCAAGTAAAAAGGACTGCTGTAAGTAAAATAAAAATCCCAAGTTGGGTAAATTCATCACAATTAGCTTGCATTGTGAAATCCTTTAAGTATCAACATTTTTGTTAAGTGGGAAATTTACACTTAACAAAACGATGTAATAGTTTTGTAATAGCTACAATTTTTACTCATACATATCCACCTTTCAAAAATGTCCTGATCATTCTCAGACAAGTTTAACTTTTTTTTTTTTTAAATCTGATGTCACGATCGGTTTTCAGTTGGTTCACCCAAACGGAAGCACGGGGTGTGACTGGATGAAAGATCTATTGTAAAACATCACAAACAAAAAATCTAAGAGGAATTTAATGACAAAAATGGAGATTTCATGAGGAGAAGATGTAAATATAATGTCTAACTGGTCTATTCAATATGTCTGGATGAAAATGTAGTTGTCTATAACTTGAATGAAGGTTGTGTTCATATTTAAATGTCACATAATGCAAATATACTGTCAAAGTAAAACCGTCCAAGTGATAACTGTCTGCCTGTTGACCTAAGAAATTAAATTAAGTCAATTTACTGTAGCAAGCACTTGGAAAACCAATCAATAAACATCATTGTATGCCAATATGTGGTATCATTATAGCATTTTAAAACCGGACATTTACTGGACGGCTTATCTTGCAACACCAACCACCAATAAACATATAGTTATGTTTACATGAGGTATAATTTGAGCTCATATATTGTATTCAATATAAATGCCCTTGATATGAAATAGATGTTAAACTAGCAAACAGTTCTGGGGAACATAGCATTCAGGAGAGCAAACAGTAGGTTTAAACAAATATTTAGTAAAAAGTATTGGTATAAAAATATTTTTTTAATACAAAAAAAAAAAAAAACAGCAGGAGACAGCAGAACGCATACAAGAGATTCTAAGAATTTGCATGAGTAAAAAAAAAACCTTTAAGGTTGTTAGAAACACAGACAGCTTTGGGGGCAAAAAGCAATATCTAATTCCTTAATTTAAAAAGCTGACAGCTCTAAAACAACTTAAAGAAAGCAAAACCACCACTGAAAACTTCAAAAGAACAGTTCAGAAACCAGGCTTTGTGTTTGTCATGTGAAAAAACAATCACAGCTCTATCTTAGCGCTTAAATTCCCATTGGATTTAAGATGTTTTACAAATAAAGGGAGGTAGTGCGTGACCGACAGCACAAGACTTTTTATGTTTTCCATCGTAGATAATGTTAGACCCGAACTGGAAACATTCTGGCAGTTAAATGACTTATGACATAAAATTCTGAGAGAAACAGGAAAGAAAAACTCATCCTTTGAGGGAAGAATACATCATTGATTCTAAAAACTGCTTGTGAACACTGTAAGAGCGCATGCAACAACTGAAAACCTTCCAAGACATGCATGTTAACCTAAAGCTGACAAACTGGGAAAGATTAGTATTTATCTGTTGAGCTGATTCTTTCAGCTCAGGTGGAAGAATCTGTTGACGAGTTTGCTTGTTTATTCCGAAAATCTGGTCTTTTCTGAAGAAGAAGACACAAGCTATGTTTCCATCCAACCATCATGCAAATTTTAAGATAACTTTGGAAATGTTGCAAAAAAAATAATAATTTAATAAAATGCTAATCAGATGTGATTCCATCTACTGATTTGGAGCAAATCAACCAGGCTGCGCAGAGTGAAATTTAGTCAGATGTTGATGCTATGCTGACTGCAATAAACAAGATGTAAAGGTTACAAACTAATGCAAACCAGCACTCCCATCCTATCATGGAGGGTCTCTCGAGCCACTCTCGACTATAATCCTCCTCTCCATGCTGGAAGTTTTTCTGAGTTTTGTGCCTCTAATAGGCAAAAGACCTACCAGTGGATGGATAAGTTTGCGACATCAGAATTTATTTGGCAAATGTGTTTCCATCCCCCTTTTTGTGAACTTTTGGGAAAGAACAAAAGCTACTTCATCCGAGCATAAAAAAGTTTTTTGGAGAAATTACAGAATTCATTTTGAGTTTTGTCATTTTCTTCAACCACTCAAAATGTGACTAAATATCAGAAACACTGTTACTGTTGAAAGAACAAACATAAGAAGCCCTTCAAAGAAACTTTTGGAAGCAGAACCATGCTGTGTAGATTTTTCATACTGATACAGGGGCATGGAAATTGATTAGAGTTGATTGGAAGATGGACAAAGTAATACACAGAAAATCTAGAAGCAATAAATGAGTCTGAGGTAGAGACTCGTCTTTTAGCAGGACAGCTACTCTAATTTTATAGCTACAGCTGCAATGGAATGGTTCAGATCAAAAGTCAATCAAAGTCCTGACCGACAGAATTTAGATAGTATGTATAATTTTACACTATCTAAATTCTGTACTAAGAATTTGCAGAACTTGAAATTCTTATATCTGTATCACAGATAAATGACACAACCATGTGGGAAAAATAGAAAAAATTACAAATTGTTATCCTTCCACTTCACAATTGTACACTTGGACCTCTAATATATGAAATCTAAAAAAATCAAATCTGATCCTTGTGGTGATGATGTCAGAAAAAAAGGTGAGTACATGGGGAGTTTTTTGCAAAATAGTTAGTTACAATTTCCCCCTACATTACAGAGCTAATTAAAAGAACTCAGCATGATTGTAATTGGCAGTTTCCACATGGTCAAACAAAAAAACTCCTCGCACTTCAAACTGTTTGAGGCCTTCACTAGGTGTGTGTATGTGAATGTTTCACTGTTAAACCAGCGTAGAGTAATAAAACACTTCTCTATCCTGTGTTAAATGTCTCTTCCACATAGTTATGCCTCATTTCAAACAGAATGTAGATGCACGTTTAAGCACAAAAGAACACTGGCAATTTATCCTGAAATTGTACTGTTAAATGCAGATTATATGCTTTGGGATAAATTATACTGTTAAAGGACAAATGATGGCATAAAGAGCTTTTGGGAGAGTTCCTAAAGCAACTGATGAAAGGCCCCGCAAGATTAAGTGGAATGAGTAAAGTATTATTGCATCTGCTCTAAAGTTAAAAGCGCAGCATTTAGCCAACAAGCCTAAAAGCCATTTGCAATCCAGAGAAATAATTATGTCACATTTTTACCACTTTGCAATACATGTGGAGATAATACAATGGATTTGAGCCACTGTTTGCAAGGAGCACAGAAGCAAAAACACTCTGTATTTAGGGTAATGTTTACTGTTATCAGGTATTTTTAATTAATCATCAATGGTCTTTTTTTGTTTCTTCTCTTTAGAAGCTCCAGCCACCCTCCCCCAAATGTTTTTTTTTTTTCTTCTAACTTTTTTCTCTCTTAAAATCCCATTTTCCCTCTGTGGCACAAACACCCTGCTTCAAATTATCCTGAGTTATTTGACTTACTTTACTACCTTGAGCAATAAACAAGATGTCTCCCAAAAACTCAAGGTGAATCCTGAACATACCGTAAATACTGTAAACAGGCTCCAACATAAGAGATGCACGCTGCGTCAACTCTATCTTTTACATTTGCATGTCATTACATGCATGCTCTGGTTGTTATGGCACCATCTGTTACCAATAGTCAAAATAAAGAGCAAGCATTGTGTTTCTTCCAGCTGTGTTTCCACCAATGCTACTTTTAATTGTCTGGACAGGGATAGCGTCTCTTTTTGTTTTCCAAAATTTTTTGCACAGTCTTGTTAAATATTCTTCAAGATCTAGTTCAGCAAATGTTCGGCTGTAGCTCGGAGTCGTTTCTCTGGTGACCCCTTTATCGAAGCAGCTTTGGGTTTGTTTTGACAAGAGAAAAACAGGCAACTCCACCACTTTCTATAGACTCATTATTACAGCAACGTTCCCTGAACTTTCCTCAGCCTGCATTTCTACGACCACAACGGGGTTCATAAAAACAGCATGGCAAAGTTAGAAAACCGCAACGTGGCGTGCACGACTGTTAACCTTCTGTTTTTATGGTGTGAGTGTGCAAGCCCCCTCCACTCACCGGAGGCTTTACACAGTGCTTTGCTGTGTTGTGGCCTATGCAAGACTTAAACTCATACAGTGCTGTGCAATAGTTTCCTACCTCTTTCTGATTGTCTCACACTGTCTCAACAGGTTTTATTGGGATTTTAAGTGATAGACAGGGGCTTTTCAAAGTGTGTGCAATCCCTGGGAAGCGCCCCTCATGTTATCTTGTGACATGAGGGGAAAACAAAACAAAACAAAAAAAAAATCAACCCGAAAAAGTCACTGCAAACATTTACCAAACTTTACCAAGCCTATTTCCAAAGATAAAATGGAAATAGGGTTGGCAGTTCCTAAAGCTCTGTTAAGGAGACGGAGTCTTGGCCAAGCAAAGCAATAAAAAAGAAGAAAATATGACCATGATTATTTAATATTTGGAGTTTAATGGGCTGGATCTGAAGATTTAAACTAGCGCTAGTTGAAGTACTATCTTGAGGATAGTCACATTACAAAAATGAAAGTGATTTTTGATGGCAGCAACACCCTGTAAGGCCTGTTTTTTATACAACTTAAATACCCAAATCTAAAGCTTGTCAGCTGTCAATTTAAAGAGAGCTGTGCATATTGGCTGCATGCCCAAAAGTGGAAGTAAGGAACACTGTCAATGTTAGCTTCTGCAGTAATGCTAAGTCACTTTCAACTGTGTATGTTAATGCTTAATGTATATTGTGGTGGTGTTCGAACTATCAAAATCAGCAGTTATTGGAATTTTTAGAGGGGGGGTTTTAGTTGTTTATAGGGGAGCTTTGATCTCTAATCCCTGTTAATACCACAGATAAATTTTATATAAATATAAATACTTGTGCAAAACCATGTACATGTACTTAACTAATTCCAAATAAAAATAGTTGTTTAGTTTTCCGGCTTATTACATAATATCAGCATCTTAATGTTTTTCCAAATTTTCTCTCGGGCTGCATTACAACAAAAAACAGACAAAGAGTAATTATTACCTCAGCACAACCTTGAATAATTCTGAGTTTTTAATTTATCCTTGAGCTCTGGTTTTCTTTGTGCTCTGAGTTTTTACAGGAAGAGGCCGAATAAGATAACATAAAACAACAGGAGAGCATCCTGTGCGATGGTGCTGATCGGCAACCCATGAATAATGTTTCCTCCTCAAGGACTGAACAGCATGGCTTATCATTTATTGTGTTCTGCTGAAAGGTGGGGAAAAGGAGTCTGCCCCCCAAATGCTTGTTGCCAAAGTGAAACAGCTCCTGTGAGAGGTTTTCATGTTGACGAAACACTTTTCGTTTCGAAACTTGATAATAGCCCGCTAGCGTTCTGAGACTCCATCTTCCATCTCTGTACAATGTCTGTGGCTGTAAATCTAACACAGATGCCAACTCAGCTCAGTCCATTTACACATACACACAAACAGAGAGAGAGGGCTCAGTCATTCAGTCTGTCAGTAATACGGGTAGTAGAACTAACAGAATAAATCATTTTCCACAGCAGGGGCCTCGCTTGAACAAAGAGCCAGTGTGTTTCGGTGTGTGTGTGCGCATGTGTGTGTGAGTGCATGCTCTATTAATGTATTCCTTGTACAAATTATTCATCTTCCATGCATTAGAGGCACAACATTTCAACAAAAACAGAGGCGAGCAATAGCAGGGAACCATTTTTCTTCTCTGAATAAGGAATTTTCTGCAGATTTATCTTGCTTTATAAGAGCATAGAAAAGAGTTGGGCAAAACTTTTTCACCAGGAGATGAGAAGGACTGCACATCCATTCAATTCAATAAAACCTTCCCTATATGAGCTTTGATAATTTATCAGAGACCAGTAGGTTTCGAAATCGAAACAAGTGCTAAAATAAAACAAAATAATAACACTGAATATAACAATTTTGGAAATTTTTGACTTTTCCAAAACTGATTAATCAATACCTAATATTATCATGACATATTTCCAGCTTAGACTCTATGCCATCTGCTGCTCTTACCAGGTGTGGTGTCACTCTGACAGAACGAAGCATCTCCCTGCAGACTCTGAAATGTTCTCCACGTGTCAAGATTGGCCATAAATCTTCTTTGTGAGGACGCCAGAGTGTGTACTCAATAACAATTCCACAGGCATCCTCTGAGATGCAACCTGATGGCAGCTCTTTGACAATTGCGTTGGTTCCTGCACACACTGACTTGATCACCTAAAGGAAAGAAATGAGAAAGCATTTGAGAAAAACTTTTAAAAATCTATTAATTAAAGACATACAAACAGATAATTAGAGACATAATCAAACTTGCTTTATCTTGAGCACATTTGTTAGAATACAAATAGAAATATGCATGTATTTTATTGAGATGTTATGTGTTACACCAACACAAAGTAGCAAGAAGTTTTAAGTTGGAAGGAAATGATGGCGTTGCTTTTAATTTTCTACCACTAGAACCATTTAATTGTGATGTGTATTTGTATGCTTGATTCAAGACCTAAAAGGATCACCTTTCAAGGCAATTAATGCTGCAAGTCTTTTAACTTATACCTTAACCAGCCTTACACATCTACAAAGTTAAACTTTTGCTTATTGTTGAAATCTACGATTCCATGGGATTTTTATTGGATTCAGTTCTGAGAATTTTAACACATTTTTATCTATGTTCTATGTATACAAGTGGACGAATGAACCTAACGCTCCTTTAAACTTCATAGCTTTTTATGCATGATGAAGCCTCATGGGCTTCATTATGCGGTTTTCTCACTGATGTTCTCCAATAAACATTCACAGAACTGTTTGATTTATGCCACAAGAAAAACATGCATAGTTGGGAGTCTTTCTACCAACTGGTTGACTTCTAAAGACAATGTGCTGTACTGAATTTTCCTTAGGGGTATCAGAGAAAAAGGGAACTGCATGCAACATTTTTTATTTGAAGAATAGAACGATGTCTCATAATTATGAACTACTTTTTTGAGAGAATGCAAAAAAATACATTAAAGTTTGCAATAATGTAAGAAAACTTTAAAGGGTATGAATTATTTTTCAAGGGGTTATCCATAAAAAAAAAGGCTGTAAATACCTTCTCATTATTCTTGCAGTACCGCCTCACCAGTGCAGTGGAACGTTTTTTACTGTCAAATTCTCTGCTATCTGACAGGATGTCTCCCTCTTCCTCACCACTGCTGTTGCTCCTACTGTTGCAGATTGTGGCCCCTCCTGCGGATGCTTCCAGTGCTGTTGGTATTATTTCCAGAGATGGACCTCGAGCGAACATTTTCTCCAAGGGACATTCTTTATTCCTGGGCCTTCTATTTAGTCTCTCTAAACTTGAATATCCATCTTTGAGGTGGGACAGAGAAATGTGACCGTTCTTGTGATGCTTGCGGAGGCAGAGTTGGGGAGAACCACAGGGAGAGGAGACCAAAGAGCTCGGCTCACTGGAGGGACCAATCTAATAGGAAAAGGATGCACAACAGAATATAACACACTAATGCAGTTTTCTCAAATGCTAAATGAGTCACAAATTAAGATTAAATTGAATTAAAAACGTTTTGACTACCTTAAGAAAAGCCAGCATGGACACAGGCATACTGCCACGGCGGAGGTGACAATGTTGAACAGGACTAGAGCCGGGGTTTGGACTATGCTGAGGACTGTGACATAAGCAAGAATTCATACTTCTTTCAAAGCTGGACATGCCACAGGAGCATAGACTACTGGTAGATTTGTTTCCACCTTCATTCACACTATTTTCTGCATTGTCCAGGAACACAGATCTTTCTGAATTATTCCTACTTATCGTAGTTTTTCTTTCAACATGTCTAGCAGTTGAAACTTCCTTGAAGAGTTTTTCATTGGGACTGATGACTTTTGAGTTGTACTTATACTCTTGACAATGTTTGTCCAAAAAAGTCCCTTTGACACCGTCACATGACTGCTTTCTGTTGAGGAGGAGTGAAGGACAGCTCCGCTGCTTTGAGAGCCACCTCTGGTCAGAGTTCTGCCTTGTTTCCGGCAGATTAGTTGCATATTTGTCCTCTTTGCTGGGTCTGCTCCCAGTGGATAGAGGTGAAACATGGTGGAATGTTGCCGCAGAGCCAACTTTAGTTTGGTTTTCCTCAGTGGCCATCTCCCTGTAGACTTCTGATTTGTTGTTAATCTGTCTGCAGTTTTAACACAAAAGTAAAGCATTATGTTACTGACACTTCACTTGGAAAGAATAAATAAGATGGTCCAGATTGCATCCATTAGCAAATATTTAAATAAAGACATGAATCTCATCTTTATTGGAAAAAAAGGAGACTTTATCATCAAACTATTCAATATTCAGATTAAATTTTGACCAGCATTGTTATTCTGATCTCAACAGATGTATGCTCTCAATTTCTCCGAAAGAATATTGCCAAAATATTTTATGAAAGAGAATCATCCAGTGATGGTAAAAATGCTTATTTTCTCCATATAAATCAATGTATGTAGATGTCACAGAATTAGTCCAAGGACAACACTTGTCACACCACTCAAACAGTTTATGGCTGTCAATTATTACTTTCTCACAACAAAATGTTATTTGACAATTCAGCATAGAAAGCAAATTTTAAAAGTCAATTGTGTAGATTTGTTGTATCTTTGACTTGGGGGGGGGGGGGGGTAACTTCAAGCTCACCCACATCTATATCCACCTCAGTTTGGTTTGTCAATTCGTAATCAAGCTTAGCCACATTATGAACTTCGTACTTTATTGTCACTCAGCTCCGGCTTGTTCCTTCTTTTAAATTCACAGATCTAAATGTTTCAGGCATAAAATGTTTCCAACAAAAACAATGTTTCCAACAAAAATGTTTCCAACAAAGACTATGTTTTTGACATTTGAGGATAGATCCGTCCTCCCAGCTTGTTTACACTTTCTGTTTAGATAACCTTTGTAGCAAAAGTTCTTGCTACTCCCTTTTTCTTTCTTTTGAGTAAACAAACACATGTACATTCTTTACATTTCCAGTGATTTCTTTTTTCCAACAAAATTGCAAAGCTGGTGTCATTACAGACACATCAAAATCATCCACATATTAGAAACTTCTACTTTAGAGGATGTGACAAAAAAAATATTTTTCTTGTGTTAGATTTTGTCTTCCCCTTTGAAAACCAATAAATTTACTTGTTTCATATATTATTTTGTTTCCTGATTCTAAAATTATATGCCTTTAAAAGATGTGACATTTCAAACATTGATCATACATAAATGTTTTTCACAAATAAAAGTTGTGGGTTTTAATCTAACACAGGGAAAACACATTTTTCTACATTTTACATAAAATGCAATTACTTATTTTAGATAAATATATTGCCTGCATGGGAATAAATAGTAACGTCAGATACCAGTGACCTTTGAAGGTCCTAAGACAGCATGTATATACACAGTGTACTGTGTGCATGTGTTGTGGAAACAGAAGCTATTGCAGCTGCACAAACCAGCTGATAAAAAAAAAAAAAAAAAAACATACCGAGGTGACCCTGGATGATGGAGGAATTTCCTTGATAGTATGGTCACAGTCACGGCTTACAAGGCCACATGTGTGCATCAACCCTGGCTAAATCAGGATACAAATCAGATGCATGGTTATCCTGCTGCAGACTCTGATGGGAAAACAGAACAAAGAAATGCAACTGTTATTACGGCCTTATGCTTAATTAGAAACCAAAGCATAATCTAGTCCTATTTAGCTCTTTCACTCTCACAACTATAAAAACAAACATTTGGGAAAAATATTACAAACATTTGAATTCACTAGAAACGTCTCCATCAAAAAATCTATAGTAGCACAGGCTGGAAAGCAAAACCAGCTTGGTCAGCCTACAAATGAACGCATTTTATGACTTTAAAAAATGGCCAAATTCTAATGCTAAGGAAATAAAGCATGGATGTAAAAAAAAAAAAACAAGCATATTGGTCAAGTAAAATAATTAGGAGGAATATCACTATTAGCTATCCCAATTTTTAAATATTAGTCTTAGCAACAGTCGCAGACAGACCCACATTGGTCAATTTTAACTCAAGAACGAATGAAGTAAGGAAAAAATGTTTCTTCTTTGTCAAGGGCACTGTGTTTGGAGACATCACATCAAAACCCAGCATTTCTAACACAAAGTGCAAAAACAAATAAGAACTACATTGGCAGTGTTTGCATGAAAAGCTTTTTCTTCACTTATTCTGTTTGTAAATTAAGTGACCCAGAGTTGTCTCAAAGTATTTTACCTGTAAGAATGAAACACATTTTAAAACACCCATATTAACCTACAGCATGCACGAACACCAATTGTGTGGTTCTGGGCCCGCCGCAGTGGCCAACAATGATTTTGTGGAAAAAAAACAAAAAACTGAAAGCTTCTAATTACAATGACCAGTTCACAGTTTCCTGCCAAAATGTGTGGGCCACAGCTGGAATGTGGGCATGACCAAAAGAGGAAGGGCTCTCCAGACATGAGGCAGGATAGAAAGAAGGAGACAAACAAACACACACATCAAGGTGAGGATGTCTGCTGACTTTTTTCAAGGCTCCATGCTACAATCATACAGTTGGAGTCTGTCAAAGAACTGAAACAGACAAGTTCTCCATTCAGGGAAAAAAATAAATGTGACACCTAACCTTCAAAATAAATCTCTACTTCCAGTTAAATAGATGCTTTAAATCCACTTAAATGGATTGTTCATGACGAGATAACCTTTGGCAAAAAGATAGCATCGCTTAAGCAATCAGTGAGAAAACAATAATCCTAGCGTACTACATCATGAATCAAAGGAGATGAGTGCCAAACAATAGATACATTACAGTACAGATCTTTTTATCAGTGAGAAAAGCTTTAAAAAGTTACATTCTGCCTTTCTTGAATACTGGGATTAAAAAAAAAAAAAGCTGATTAAGTATTCCTAATAAAAAAAAAAAAAACATAAAATTAATGATCTAAACAACTTAGAGATACAAAAAACTGCTTTTGGAGAGTAAAAGTTAATTGGAGTTAAGATGTATTGTACCATAACTGTTTTTTCTTTCGTATTCATCTTTAAAAACACAAGAAAATTTCTCAAAGATTTCAAATGTAGAACTAGAGAAAAATTGGCAGCAAAAGATACGACCAGAATTGAAATGGCAGAATTTCACTTCAACATTATGTCAAACCTTCAAAAACAAAACATTTTTTTCCAGTCAGTGAACACACCAGAGACAGTAACAGGTTGAAATAAAAGCAACACTCTTTGACGAAAAGGTGTTACTGAAGGAAGAAAATGTTTAATTAGTAATTTTTAGTGTCAATAGATTGAAATTAAAAAAAAATCTAATCTGCTCTTCGAAGAAAAAAAAAATATGATTGTATGTTCTTCATACGGAGTTCAGTCAAGAGGGACTGAACTGGCTATTTGTGCATAAATAAGTAAAGGCAAGCAACCCTAGTGTATGTAAACTTCTGTATTTTCACACATTATTCTGGCTGTGTAAATGAAAATCATTTTAATTCCTGGAGACCCAAAAGAGGAAGGTTTTATTTTGATTAAACATCTTTTTACTCCGTGTAAGAAATACATGGTTTAAACTGAATAACTCATTATATCTTAAATTTCGCAGACAGTAATTGGAAAAACTGAATTATTTTTTGGTAGGTCAAAAAAAAAAAAAAAAAAAAGCAGACCAGAAATCAGACACAAATTCCTGAACGACACATTTCTGCAGTAAAGTTCTAAGGATTTTAATTGATTTCCTGGTATATGCAGGTCAACAGTTGCACAATGTCCTGTTTGATGCTCATATTTAACTGTCAAAACATGTTTAACAAGAGCAACATCTATGACATTTGACCTAGTGACATATAGACCCAATAAAAACTAGTCTAATGTTTACCTTTTATTGTAACTGAAAAAAGATTGAAAACAATAAACATTTTGGATTCATATCACAGAAGACTAATTAGTGAGTTTTGGAAAAGTTGACCAGAGAAAGCAGTGAAAACTACGGGAGCGTAAACTAAACGCGTTTCAGAGAACCAACAGGTGCAACCTGATTCATTAAATGTAGCAAACACACCATGCCTGATAGTCAGGTAGTCATAACTACCTGAAACATAAAGACTCATGTTTTGTGCCCTAAATCATCTTTTTAGTCTGTCTTCCTGGAAACCTGTATGGACATGTCATTAATCCAAGTTACGTGGAATCATGTTTGGTACAAATAGTTTTGCTGACTCCTACCTTAGGCGTATTATGAAACGATATTTAAAACCACTGAGCACGGAAAGCACAGCAAACAACAGAGCTTATTTGTTACTGCCCTGATGTTATTTAAGATGGAAGATGACACCTGAACCCACTCGATTATGGGTCAAGAGGATAAACTTACAGAAGTATTTTAGCTATTTGAAGCAAGAAGTTGTACACTGCAGCTTTCACTCCTGCAGAGACAAGCTGAGCAAATATTTAAATTTCTGAAATTAAAACGTGATAGAATTTCAACATGGAAACATCTCTCTTGATGTTTGGCATAGGTACATTTTGTGTATTATTGCCAAAGGTAATGACCATCTTTATTTATGATACCATGAAAAAAAAAAAAAAAAAAAAAAAAAAAAAAAAAAAAACATGGCCAGTAATGGAGATGAATGCACTCAACTTTCCAGATAGTGAACCTAAAAAAAACATCTAGCACGTTTAAAAGTGGCTTCTGCTATCAGCTGAACTCCGACCCCGCCTGCGAAATCAAATGGCTCTTCCAGGCTAAATCTCAGCCCAAGGCTAGAACGGTAGACAGACACATGAAAGCACACCCAATGACTGGAAACCAGGTCACAAAGAGTAAAGTGCACTGACCAAGAAAATGTTCAATCACTTCTACTTCACTTCCCACATTTTATACAGGATAAAAGAACAGATGCAAGAACTAATACTGGGGCAAATTTCAATTTCAAAACCTCTTAAATCTTCTGATATAGCTTTAGGCAAAAAACTAAAATACTGCTTACATGGCATTAAATTTTTTCTGCCTGGCTCCAAACTTGATTTTAAAATCTCCTCTAGTCAAGGTGTTTGGAAAAAGCCAAGTTTTCTGATTATGGTATTCTTGTTAATCAACGACAAGAGTGTGTTAGACACAGACTCACACACAAAAATACAATGAATGGGCCTTCTAAGGCAAGTTCAGCAATCAATCACCATGAGATTATTTTTAAGTTTCCACAGAAGTCATTGATATGATTAAAGTACAGCCCCAGAAATCAAGTTTAGTATCTTGAAAAGGATCCTGAAGTCAAAACCGCCTTTGATTGCCTGACTGCCTGTGCCAAAACACATCAAAGAGGTGATGAATAAAAAGACGTCAAATATCAAACAATAAAGCCTCGAATCAAATCCGGCAGCAAGACAAAACCCATAGTTTATTTTTCAACCCAAGACATTCAACTACTGTCCAAGGCTACAATTGGGAGCCTTCTGGTATTCTAATGAGTAATTTGGTTTAATGAGTTTGTATTTCAGGAGGTGAAACCCTGGCCTAAATCACTGTTTATCCCCTCAACGGGGGACTTCTTTCTCACATGAAAGGCTTTTTCTAATGCTCATTCAGCAGGGATTATTCCCCTCCAACTCATCCAAACGATGACTCAAAGCCTGGTATGTGATTAGACCCACCCTCACACACAGCACAGGAAAGTAAAGCATCATCAACAAGCGGTTGTGGATGAAAACTTCACACTTCACAGTCGTGAATATTTAGTTCCAGACCATTGTCAACATAACGCAATCAGCATTCAAAGAGGGTAAATGCAGGGAGAGCTGCATTAAAGCTTGACTGAAATGCCTTTTATCCTCCAAATTACTCCACTAAATACTTCATGCAAAGATTTAGTTTAAGATCAGGAACATTCCTGGAATGCAATAGGCAGGTCAGGGGAGGAAGGAATTCCATTTTTCTGTTCTGCAGAACTCGGAGCAAGGGAAAAAAATAAAAAATGCAGCTTGTGGTGTGAGCGGAATTGGAAGAGACTTCTTGAACTCAACTGCAAGCAAATGAGATGCAGAGTTCATGGCGCATACTATAACAGCCGTAAATTCTTTGACACGAATAAAATGAGTGACTCATAGCTCTGTAAAGCCACATATTAATATCACTCTTAATCTGACCAAACCATTAAAGTGGTAACTTGGAAATGTGCCCTCAACTGTAAAAGGTGCTGCAAACTATTTATTTAAACAATACAAAACTATAATCTGAAAAGAAAAGTTATTGTCCTTAAAGACACATTTTTCTGAATTATTTTCTTAGTATGAATGGAGCAGTTTATGTATAATAAACTAAATGCTATTCAGCATAATGAAAACTTAAAATACAGGTAGGATTTTTTTCTCTGAAGCTTTTTGATCCACATTATGGTTATGCACAAATATCTCAATCTGATTTGACCCAGTATTACCAAAGCGGGGGATCAGTGAAGAAAATATGTCATGTGACTGTAAATGAGTCATATTTCTTCAAGGAATGTGACTTACTTTGGAAAATACACAGTAAGGTGAATATATTAACATCTACATCTAGAATAACATATTTGAATTGCTTTTGTTCAAGAAACAAATTTGTCAACTACTTAACCGAGATACTTAATTTAATTTAATTTAAAAATCTAATCATGCGTGTTTTGACTAGCTAGCATAAAATAATTAAACTAATTCCTTGTTTACAAACATTTGCATAAATCCCTTTGTTATGTTATGCTTAAATAAGAAATTCATATTTGATAGCCTTTAAAATTTGAGAAAAAATACACAATGTCCAATCAAACTGATCTTAAGGTTTAAAGACTTTTCCCTGAGGTGCCACATATTTGGTGATTTCTTTTTCCTAATAGGGCTGCAAATAAAGGTTGGTGGAATATTTTCATAAAATAACCCAATCACATAAGGTCAAGGTTTCACTGAGGTCAAGGTTGAGCTTTTTGTTGTGCATTGTAACTGTTCTCCATGGTTACCTTCATGTGGCTGGATTGTTTGGCCTAATCCAACAGCTATAAACATTTCATAAAGGTTGTTACTCAAACCAGGCACAAAAACAGCTCATAAAACATCATGAAGCACCAACACAGAGCAAATCATTGACCAGTTTATAGGAGCCCAAATTTGCCAACATGATGAAGGCTTATTAAATCAAAGATGATGAAACATCAAAATTCCATCTTTTTGAAGTTAACTTTTATTCTAAATATTCATTAGTATGAAGAGTGTGTGTATTTATTGTGGTATTATCTTCACTGGCCCTAGAAGCTGCATATTCTTGTGAGACAGACACTCTAGTACAAGGGATTCTAGGAGGTTTTCTACTTGCTGGTTAAAAGGAGGTTAAATAATTAAACAAACATATTTCATTATGAACAAGGACTTTCTCTGTCAGTCAAAAAGTAACAGGCTGATTTCATGGGGAGCACTGCTGCAAACAGAACAGAGTGTTCATGCAAGGGATCTGTAGGACATATGGATTTGATTAGAGGGCAGGGCTGAAAGAGAGGCAGCAATGGAAACTACACAGAAAAGAGAGAAGTGCCCAGTATGTAACAAGAGACTGAAAGCAAACTGGATTTTTCAGTGAATGAAGCCTTGAATGGGATGTGTGTGTGAACTTTGTGCATGCAAGATAACTCACACTTAGGAGAAAGCTAAACAAGGCTTCCTCTTTGTCTCAGTGTGAATGTTTGTCTTGAGTAGCAGAAAAAGGGAGGCAACATTACACATGTGCACCATGAATAACACTGGAGTCCATATTATGCTTTGCATATGGTGAAAAACTTACTGTGACCATATGACCATGCTCCTTTCTGTCCCTTTTCAAAATGTAGCTTTTTTTTCTATTAAAATATGGATTACTTGCTGTCAGAGACAATAATGAGACAGAAAATTTGTCTTTAGTTCATTTTATTTCATTCATGTTTTTTTCTTTTTTGTTCTTGGTATTAAGTGATGCAATAAAAGTGTTTTTAGGTAATTCTTATTATGATGTCCTATAGCCAAAATATACATTTTTTGTGATAATTTCAGTCAATAAGTGAGATCATGATTGTTTATGAGAAATTCTGACCTTAGGAAAGACACTGTTGCATTCCTTGGTAAAGCTTTTGACAACCTTATTTTGCTTTATCAACCCATAAAATCAAAACCTTTATGAAAAGATTCAATAGCAGTCAGTCATTCTAAAGGTTTTCACACTAAAAACATGAGGATTTCAGTTCTGGTGCATTTTAAAGGCTCCAAACTAACATTTTGCAATGATGTGCCAAACAATTTTTCTTAATGTTGAAATCTTACAGGTTTTTTTTATCATTACTTTCCATATAGGCAGTATTTACTTGCAAGTAATTAATAATCTGATACACATAAATTCTTTATTTGATGCGTAATTCGATGAAGGAAATCAAAATTATAAGAACAGGCAAACCTGTATTATGAAATATTGATCAACACAGATGAAAATAATTACTAAACATAAAATCAGCTCAGAAACACAGCACACAAATTCAAAGGAGTGCAGCTTTCACCAAAAGAAAGTGGTTTTCTATTCATCACAACTCACACTGGGATAATTTGTCACAGTTTAAGTGCAGTGATTTTTGTGGGTTTAGCATGGTTTTACTTTAATCCTAATGCTGTTAAATTTGAAAAAATACCCAAAGCATTTAATTCCAACAAGGTTAGTGACTAATCTGCATGTGGCAGCAAAGCAGGTTTCCAACAGAATATACAGCCCCCTATAAAAGTATTCAGATTCCTTTGTATTTTAAAATGTTCCAGTTGAAACTAAAAATTTTGATCTATTTCACAGGAATAGAAAAATACACAATTGTGAAATAAGAAAATAATAATACATGGCTGTGACTTTTTTTTTTAATTTAAAAGCTGAAATGTGTTGAATACCTTTGTATTCTACACATTAATTGCAAGCTGCAATTAACGTAGCAAGTCTTCCGTTGGAATGTTTCTGACAGCTTTGCTCATTTTGAGACTGAAACTTTTGCCTATCCATTTTTGCAAAGTAGCACAAGTTCAGTCAGATGGTGTTTAGAGAGCCTGTTAGAACTTTCACAAAGATTCTCAGCCTCTAACAGAGTTTTCATCCGGAATTGCCCTGAATTTAACTCCATTTATCATCTCATTGCCTCAGGCCTGCTTGCCTGCAAGTCCACAATCAGTTACTGACAAATTCGACAGTTCGTAAACGCCACAAGACTGTGTTGTCATCCATTCAGTATCTGCAGTCAAAAGCATCTCCTGCACTTAGAGCAACTTTGAAAACAAGTCCGACCAGTCATCCCTGTCTGCTGCAGGTTCGTCATCCCAACAAACTTTTGCCCTCATTTAAATGCAACATACCTAAAGATTAACTATGTCAACGGACGTTATTGTTTGTTTTATATGTCAGGAATGTTTTTTTACATTTTACAAACAGATATAATCTTTCCTAAACAACTTCTTAAGTTATAAGTTTATTTATATCATGCTATATTCGAGGAAATGTTGGTTCAATTTTAGAGCCCAAGCGTCTCATGCTAATTTATGTTTCAATTATTTTAGCCATTAATTTGTTTCAAACAAGGTAAGATATGTAATGGAAACATCTGACTGTGTAATCCACCACAAACTAATGTCAGCCTGTAAAATATCAGTCTCAACACAGCCATTGCAACAGCGTATACCTAATTATGTGTTTACCGGAAACATAGACCTCCCTTTGCCGGGTAAATACAGGCCTGACTCTGGACTGTTTTGTTTTTCTATGATAGCCAAGTATTACTTCAATTAACTGAACTTGCAACATTCCTGGCGCGTGTGTAAGGAACACAGGCATTGCTAGGCCTAGTCATGTAGGGAGACTTCCCCGTGGTTTCTGAACAACAATAATAACTGTTAGAGACTTCAGAGGGGGTCTAATTCCTTTCTGGTATCACCCCCCCAAAGTCATAAGCAAAAATATGATGTATCTATTTCACAGTGTGTTCACTGTTTATGGCTGGAATTATTTAGGACACAGTGAGCACAGATTGGTAATCGCTATTGTCAGGGGGATGCATTACAGAAATTAAAAGGGCTTTTTTTTCTAAGTTAAATGTTCTACATGAGACTCAAAAAATTTAAGTAGCTGCTTTCTGTCTGACCTGTGCCAGTTCATAATAGTAAAGCGAAGGGAGGTTTTTGTCGGTGGGTAAATTACATGTGGGTTTAGAGTAAGTAACCCAACAGTCAGGGTTTTAGACTGTGTTAAGAAGTACCCATGCATGCACAGGGAGAATATTTAAAATCTATGCACAAAGACCCCAGGTTGGGATTTGAACCTGGGACCTTCTTGCTGCAAGGCACTGACGATAAACACAGCTCCTCCATGCAACCAGCAAAGGATAATTAATAAATAAAACCCCAGCTGTGGGTTATATACATATATATATATATATTGTTTGGCTGTGCATCTCAAATTAATTGTATTTCTTTTAATTTATTTATTGACATGTTTTTAAATACACATTTTGTATATATACACATCTGTTTGTTTTTTTGTGTGTGAATGTTTTGTTTCTTGTTTGTTTTCGCAATTTGTGTTGTCAGATTGTGGCACTCCTGTCCCAGGATAGGGCTAAACCTCCTATGTTAAGCTAGCGACGCCCATTATCTTTTAAATTGAAGACGTTTCTTTGTCTTCAATTTAAAAGTGATTCATCTCTTGCTTTTAACACAGAGACATCACACACAAAGGAAAGGACAGAAAAGATACTAGTTTCCCCGGTCCTCCAAGGCAGCCCCCAGTGTAAACACTGACATCACCTGTCAAAGTTTAAAACTGACACCACTTGCTGTGAGAATGAGAGAGAAAGCTGTCCCCGGCTATACACCACAATATATATATATATATATATATATATATATATATATATATAAGTCTTGGCAAAATTAAAAGGCACATAACCTGGCAGGGACATTAATATAACCGTAGCTCTTCTTGGCACGTGCTTTTCTGTCATTCTTCTCTCGCGGGGAATCTCGAAAACCCACAAACCACATAAACTACCGTCGTCATCATCCTCTTCATGAAACTTTCTGTTTCTAGTAGTTTAAATAAAACTCAGTCAAACTGAGAAGCATGAAAGTTGGTTTTAACGTACGAACAAACGTTGTTTGAAAGCGACAAACTTCACTGTCCAGCAGCTCTGAGAGGACTTCACTGCCAAACAAACTTTTCAAAGCGACCGCTCTCGGAACCCAACGACTCGTGCAAAGAAACGTAATAAAAGTTGTCCGAGGTGGCAATTCACACACTTACCCTGCAGTCCTCTTTCTTACATCCGCTCAGCATCAACCAAATCGCCACAGGAGTTCAGCGTGCTGCCTGGTTGTCTTTGACTGGCACTCTGCTTCACAACTCTAGCAGAGACAGTTGACGCTGCAGCTCGTGCTGCTATCCTCTGTGGTGCATTCAAGTGCTCACAGAAGTATTGGAAAATTCAGAATTTTCTTTGAAAAACTAATCACGAACTGGCTGGTACACATAAAAATGGTTGTCTGGACGTTTTAAGGTTTAAAGGAGGATTTAGTCTGCTGGTGTAAAAGATGAGATGGTGATTCTATGCAGAGCCAGCCCAGGTCAGCCCAGGGCCCCTGCTGTCCCGTGGCACATTGATGTGTTAAAGAATGAGGTAGAGATTTATTTAACAATTAAAAATACTATGTTAACATGACATCGTTTTAAAATTCATAAAATGAACTCTGTTTTTATTTTTTTCAGACTGGAGTTTCTGCTTACAGCAGAAGTAAACATTTATTTTAGCCTAAACACTCTATAAAGTGCTAAAGTTATGCACTGTTGCTAAAATATATCTGTTGCTAATAAATGTTTAATAGAATTCTACTGTAAAAAATTCAACTATCCCTTTAAGGAACTGTTTGTGCACTCTCCAGTTGCTCCAAAAAATAAATTATTAATACTGAAGTACTGGTAAAAGTAAGACTTGTCTTGCTTTTCATTTGTCTTAAAACCAGGAGATTAGGGTTTCTGGGTTTAATACAAAAGAGATAAAGGGAGTAATACCATCCATACTTTTTAAACAACAACAACAATAACAACAACAACAATAATAATAATAATAATAATAATAATAATAATAAAGCACCTTAAAACTGATGTAGAAATTAATTTTGAAAGCCATTCATTTTCCAACTCATTTTGTGCTCATAGTATGTTTTAAGAGTAATTGAAATGTTTCCCACAGCACTTCAAAACAGCTTTATCTTGCCTCTGCTTAGCAGCATGAACCAGCAGACAGAAGGACAATGACCATGGTTCTGTAGAAGCCTGCCGTGTGTGAGTGTGTGTCACTGCATTGGAATGTCTGGCAACCATCCTCATCATATGCAGTCGTTCACTTTATATACATCATATCATTGTTCCCTCTGTCATCAATGATCATTTTTTTCTTTTTCTGCAGAGCTCATTTGCAGTAATGCAAATAAAAGCTTATGGGTCAGCCACAGCTGTCCTGTCATCCACTATCTAGGAAACACTGATTGTAACTCATACCACCAAATTGGCCGTATTTCCTTTGAACTGGCAGATGAACCTGAAATCGGCCCTGAACTGCAAATAATTTGTCTGAAAATGGCAAATGACCAATAAGAATATGAGAACTTTTATGCTCTATTTCAGCAATTCCTTTTCTTATATTTCAGCCTTGGAAAATGGGGGCCTGTTTTCCAAATTGCTCCAGCTCCTCTGATGGGAAGTCTGATGCCATCCAGCAGGAATGTGAAGCCCATCCAGTCCCCCAAACTCTCCTCCACCCAGGCACATGCAAACCTTCGGGAATCCCCCTTTCCTGATTAAAAAATGGAAGGGGGGAGGCTTCTCACACTATCTAGGATTTTTTTTTTTTTCACACAGCCTACCACAACATACTTACACTTATTTACTGATACTAACCAGATGTTTTTCACATCTCTTTCTTTTGACATAACAGTTTATATGCATGTTCCTGAAACTAGATAAGGTGCATCTAAAGTTCTGGGACATTTTTATGGGCCTCCATTGAGGTCTAATAAAACTGCTAAATTACACTGGGATGTTGCAAAGGATAAGTTGCTATGTACCTTGGCAAGATGATTGATGGTTAAGGTGTGCAAACAGAAAGTGAAGTTATCAGATTTAAAGCTTGGAAAAGGCTCTGCTTTCACTCTGAGGGTTTGATGCATCTCAGAAAATATAAGGTAACACAAAAATGATTGGAATCAAGTATTTTCTGTTTGGCCTGTAGGCTCAAGGAGACAAATTCAGTCTTGTTTCAAAAGAAAAACACAGATTACATATGTCTGAGTAAAATCAATACAAAAAAGTATGTAAATGCATACATGCATTTGAATAATCAGATAAGATCATTTAAATTTATCTCTGGAATTAGAAAAGTATTTTTGAAAAACCTAACAATGATACACTTCTTTACAGTTTAATAATTGTTAAAAATGTAATGCACTGGGTGATGAGTTAGAAGCGTAAGGTCATTGTGAATGACTCCTGAAAAGTAATAACAATAGAATTTTCAGTGATGACATTAAACACAACAGCTGAGTCTCATTCCTGCCCTTTTCTCTGTGTAACCATGGGGACAGATACTTACAAAGGAGACTGGACATGCTCCACACATAAATTAAGCTATACTTTTCAGGGTTAAAGTTTACTGCTTTGACAGAACTAATCTAATTGCAAGAAAAAATGCTCACAGTGGTTTAAAGTGTTGGCCATGAAAATTAGTCAAGCGTTAAAATAAGACCATTCCTGAAACCTCTAGGTTTAGGTAGGCGTTAATAATTGCCTGACTCATTATTTTATAGATATTCAGATTAAGCTGTGAACAGAAACAGCTCCATTAACAAGTGTATTATTGTTTGCCCTTTGTCTCAAAGCATGAAAAAGAAAGAGTTGAAAAGAGAAACGGAATCTTAATTATTACAATCTTTAATATCTAATCTTTTAATGAAAAACTTTGAATGATAGATCATAACGACTTTTCATGGGACAGAAAGAACAATAATAATAATGTGGAAAACGTTTTCTAAATTAGAATAAATATCTGAAAAGTGCGGTCTGTCTTTGGATTCATATGAGTGAATACTTTACATACCTTTCACTGCTTTATAGCCATAAGTCTTTGTGGTAAGGTTGGCTTGAGAGCAGATTGAGCATCAGCTTCCAAGTCTTACCACATCAAATCAATTATGTATGTCTGGACATTGACTGCGCTGTTCTAACACACAAACATGCTTTAATCCGTGCCGTTTCGTTGTACTTCTGGCTCCATATTCAGGGCTGTTGTTGTGCTAAAAGGTAACCCTCTGATTTGGTTAGTTTGCAGTCATTCCATACTCTTCCTGTTGGATAAAGGACTGAACCATGCTTTCAACTGCTCAATAACTTTATTCCCAACTTACTGTTGCTGTGTTGTTTGGCCTTTATAATGCTGTTGCCTTACAGTAAGAAAGTCTTGGATTTGAATCACAACCTGTTTATTTTTTTTTTGTATGAAGCTTGTTCTCTCAGTTCATGCGTGGGTTCTCACTGGGTAATCTGGCTTCCTCCCACAGTACTAAAACATAACTATTGATTGATTTCTCTAATTTGCCTTTTTGTGTGTGTTTTGTTGTTCGTCCTGTGTATCTCTGTGTTGCCCTTTGTCGGCCTGGTGACCCCTTCAGGGTGTGCCCCATCTCTTACCCAGTGACTGCTTCCTTTCACCCTGAAAGGACAAGCAGGTGTTTATAAGGGATGGATGCTTTGTGTCAATTCATTCCACACTATTTTAAAATCACATTTTGCTTTGCAATGTATTTGTGGTGTTCTAATGTGACAAAATGTGAAACGGTTGAAAAGATGAACATGTTTACTGGGAACAGTTTACAAGTAAAAAAGTAATTTTCTGAATAGTTATGTTTCCATAAAGACTATAAATGAAAAGACTGGAGAAAATATGATTCAATTGTTTAAGAGTTTAGTTTTTTTTCCTCACCTAATTGCTCTGGTACACAGAGAGGAGCGATGGCCTGAAACCATAACATTGCTAATACATATTTTGTGAATGTTAAGATGAAGTGGAACTTTTTTTTTTTTTTTGGGCTCACAGATTAAATCTACTTTTTACTCAATTATTCACATCTGAATTTATTTCCTAATACACATGTAGTATATTTACATGTAATATATTTGTATGACCTCACCTTTCAAACACTGAAATAATTTAATCGAAAATGTCCACTTTTCCATACTGCATGTGTGGCCAGTACGCACTTAAGTTAGAAAACCATCTACTTTAGTGGCAGTTAACCATTTGAGACATCAGTGTTTGAATTGTGAGTTCATAATCGGCAGCAGACACAAGTCTTTGCTTTTATCTTTCCTGCCCCCTGCTGTCTGAAAACTCTCATTACATATTCATAAAGAAAACACTGATCTTACGATCAAATAAACTGCAGCTTCTAATTGAATGTACTATAAATTGTAATCAACTTTTTTTTATTATTTTGTGAAATTTCTTCTCAAATAAAGTTGGCCTTTGGATACACCAGTCAAGAGGTGGTATTTTGCTTTGACATAACAAATCATCACCCATATTAACATATTTTCCATGTTTTCTTGTGAATGTGAATGCCACTCACAATAACAAGAAACATTTAGGAGACCCTACAACAGCCTGAAAAAATATCTTCTTACTGCAGGTCAACAGCATTATAAAGACCAACTTATTAGACAGACAAATATTAAGAAACAGAGTGTCATGATGCATATTTTTTATGTTTATGTTGCATAATGAGTAAATCATTTCCCTGTCATCAAATAAGTGAAACAAATGCAAAATAACTCAATGTTTAATGGGGTGTTCATTTTATTACATGGGGAACATAACAGTATTATTTTCCAGATACAAATAAATATATGTCTATTTTTAATATAGTTAGCACTTAAATAAACAAATGTTTTCTGTGAAAACGCACACATAACCTGTAATGCTACCTACATTACTACAATGCTACATTCTGAACAATGCCATCCATTTCTGCCTGTTTAGTCTCTGGAAATAGCATGTTTAGCCCAGTCTTTGCCAACTGTCATTTACTGACACAGTTGTTAGGGCCAAGCTGCTGTGAGTGCAGACAAGAGCTTCATGGTGTTCAAGTGTTTTCCACTAGTTTCACTGATGTTGAAGGGTTTTACTGCAGTGAAGCACAACTGTTCAACTTCCTTTCAGAAAATTTGTTGGGAAATAATAAATAGCATTTCTTAAAGAGATTGTGAAAACTTTGCTAGTTTTTTTTCCCCCCACGCCAAGTCTTTTCAATCATCTTCATCCATCCATCCATTTTCTTTTCACCCTTGTCCCTAATGGGGTCGGGAGTTGCTGGTGCCTATCTCCAGCTGCGTTCCGGGCGAAAGGCAGGGTACACCCTGGACAGGTCGCCAGTCTGTCGCAGTCAATCATATTCAGTATCCTGAAAAATGTTCTTTGTGACATTCCAATTGCGAGACTTTTTGCTTCAGTGTGTCCTTGATTCTATCCATCTGGGTGATAAATCCTTAATTCTTCTATCTGCTACATTTAGTTCATCCCAATCTCTCACAGCCAGAGCCACTAGCATCATAATAATTTTACTCATACAGTAACATTTGTTCCACCAGCCCCACCTATTGCCACCTCTTTCTGGCATGTATTAAACTTCAGCCACCAAACAAAATAAATAGGCTCGCGCAACTGAACAAGTATGGAAAGCACATGATTTGGTTTCAAAAATTGTAATGAAAATAAGAGCTCTTGAGTGTAAAAGCTTTTATTTCTGCTGAAGTGTTTAGGAATATTATAACATCAATACTGGTACAAATTTCATGGGTGCTGTGGTGGTGCAGGGGCAAAGCACAACCTATGTATTGAGGCCTTAGTCCTCGTGCCGGTGGTTGCAGATTGGACTCCCCACCTGGCTGTCTTCCCCCTCTCTCATTACCCTGTTTCTTGTCGAACTACTTTGAAATAAAAGCCACTAGAGCCAACAAACCTTCAAAGAAAATACTGGTACAAATTTCATTTCAGTGATACATGGAGCAAAGATGCAAAAATTGCCAAAGTATTGATTGAAACACATTAGTCTTACAAATAAAACTGGTATTTGTAAGAATACCAGTTGTGGTTTTTAATATGGGCCATTTGGGCAATTGCCCAGGGTGGTTTTAAGTAAGAACTCTTCTGCTGGTAATGCATAATATTATTCTTTAGAAGGGTTAAGTAGGCTGTGTTATTATTGTTTTTATGTCATTTGTTGCTTATGTAACAGCTCTATCTTGTAAATGAGACAATGAGTTTCAATAGATTTTTCTGTAATAAAATATTTCAAATGAAATCCCCACACAGTATGACTTCCGAATTTAAAAAGTTTATTATGAAAATATGACATACTAAAAGTAATCTACCAATAGGAAGAAATGTATACATCTCAAACAAATGTTTGTTTACATACAGAAATAGTAAAAGGTTTTAAAGCTGTGTATATAATACCCTAAGAACTGCAATACTGGGTTTACAAGTCCACTGCATTTTCTAACATTTTTCGCTTTTCTAAAGTTGCATATCCCAGTTGTTGAGGCAGCAATTTAATGAGGGTCATGGTTAACTAAAATGTTCCAATTTAACATTACATGTCATTACAGAAAACAACACCAAATTAAACAACAATCAGATAACTCGAGTCACTCAAATACAGGGTTTTCGACTTGCATAGAGTGAGTTGCATTGCTTGTTAAAGTGACCACATGAAACACACATCTTACGTACACATTTTTTTCAGTTTTCCTTTTTTGAGAAGGCACATGGGAAATAAAGATTTTAAGAAAGCTGAACTGTGCAAACTCTGATTTCAAAAACTTGCAATAGGATTTACTGTATAAAGAGACCAATTTAACCTGTACGTATGTGTTGACCCGTACCTAACAGGTCTAACATGTGCACAAAGTTTCTAAAAGAACAGCAAAAACAAATGTTGACAAAGAAATTTCAGAATATTAAGTAGCAGCGAGGTATCACTAATTTCATCATCTCACTTTTACACTAGTCAAGATTAAATTCTGTTAAATAAAAAATTAAATCTGTGCTGAGACACTTATAGCTATAGTACTGCAAAACAAACTGCGTTAAGAATAAGGCTTACGGATAAGAACAGATATTTCACCATAGATACACAAGTACACAAGGAAACTGTTTACAATCCAATTAAGTAAACATATTGGCTTTTAGCGCTGCTCTGATACACTTAAAAGAAAACTGTGTATCAAGTATTTTTAACCATTTATATAGACTGATGGCAAGTAAACTAAGGTCAGTCAAATGTCATGTACATTTCAGACCCTGAGTCAGTTTTAAAATGAACTGGTTTTGTTATTTTTATTTTGTTTCAAGTAAATATAAAACCAAGAAAGTTTTGTTTTACTAATTGAATACGTTCCTATTCCGCAGCATTACATCATTAGAAGCAAAGATGCTTCTAATGGAGCTATTTAAACAAAGCTTCATTGAGCTCCATTGAGTTGCAAAAGATGATGATGTAGTGCCATGTTTAGAGTAGATTATTTTATCTGAGAAGAAAAATCTAAACAAAACATCTGAGCAACTTCAGTTTTGCATAGATTATTAGATGATCTTAAAGTGCTAGCTCAGAGACCTGAGAGATATGCTGATGACTAAAAATCAGTATGACCTGAAAAATATCTCCCTTTAAAAGATATTCTACAGGCAGATTATGAGGTCCTTTCATCGTGTTGCCACTGCTGGTAAAGATGTAAAAAAAAAGCCTTTAAATAAATTAATCTTTCAGTGTTAAATAGCAAAATCTTCCCCTGAAAATTGTAGAAAAACTAATTTTACCTCAGTTCATTTTATTACATGGGGAACAAAATTAAACTTTAAATCGATGTTTCTAAAAAGTATACATACAATTCAAGTAGAGCAGATGCATTCCAGGCTGTATGATGTTTTTCTCAGAAAGAAATTGAATACACTCATTCAAATAAAAGATTTGATACCAAGTGTAAAATAACCAACATTAATGAATGGATTTATTTTAAGGTATTTTAGACACCTTTAATAGAGGTGCCAAAAGATCTAAAATGTTGCTGTCTTATGATTTCGACTATAAATTTATTTGCACAATTTTTCTACAATGGCACTTTACATACAGTAATGGAAAAATAACTGGGTATTATTAATATGTAATTATAATCTGTGAATATTTAAGAAAACATTTTAAACCCCTCAGGGACTCAGGCAGAGCAACCCTGTTTTAAGGATATAGCTTTTAGCCAATGCTAATAAATAACCCAGTTTCACAGGGGAAAAAAAATTAATATATACGGTATTTGATTAACTATTCAGTAGCACGTAGTGCAAATCACTTTAAAATGAAAGCTAGCATTTTTCTAAGTAATGTGGTTCAACAAAAATGGTCCCAGTCTATCTTTGGAGCTTCTGTACAAATTAGGCAAAAATACAACAGAGGGCATTTTTAAACCGGTTTCACTCAACCAGACTTTTAGAACTTCTCAGTTCATTCAGGAAAGCTTCAAGGAAGCAGGATGTAGCTTTTAAAGACTTTTCTTATTCGCATTCCCTGCAGATATTATTTTAAGCAAAATAAAACCACACAATACTGTGCTTTTAAAGAGTCTACACAGGTTGACTCTTGAAATCCACATGCATAAATATATTAAAATTGTTTCTGAATTTTAATTTATCATACGTGACCCTGTTAATGTGGTCTGCATCTCTTCATGTTTGCATTTAAAGTACAAAGTAAACTAAAAAAAATACATGAAAGTGAAAAAAGAAAAACTATAAAGTAAAATAGCAAAATGTTGGTCAAAAGTTTGCATATACACAACATAAGCATGAATGTCAATTTTGGACTTTTAGTAACTGTACAGTATATAAAACTAGTCATTTTCAAAGGAAGTTTTGAGCTCAATTTCTGGCTGGTTCTATGGCTTGTAAGTATTGTCAATTAATTTTCGCACACCGTGACCAGGTTATTTCAGGAATTGAATATAAGCCACCTTTTTTTATTTTTTAAAAATCAGTTCTGATGTTTGTTGAGCATTACTGTCCCGTTGTAATTTCCAATACTAACAAAGTTTCAACCACCTAACCCAAACTTTAAACCTTTAATAGATTTTTAAAAAATGGTAAGCTTGGAAAAAAAAAATAACCAGAAACTAAGGCCTATTGTAAGGTCTTCAAACCTAAAAATAATATACCAACTGTCAAGTGTGGTCGGGGGAAGCATCATGGTGTGGCATTGCCTCACTTCTACACATATATGTGCATTGCACAAACTCAGTGGAAAAATAGAGACACTTCTCCCACCAAACTAATCAATATCATCTAATGTAAACAGCTACATTATTGATACTTTTGATATAACCGAATGTTCCAAATGTTCAAACATTGAACTAATATTAAGCTTCTGGAATGGTCTTCCCACTCCCACAAAAAAAATAGTAATAATATAGACCACCCAAAAGACAAATAACCATAGCAATTCTCATAAAGGGGAGGTGATGAGTGTAAGCAAACTTCTGCATTCCTTCTCTCAGCTTTTGTGGAAGCTGTCATACCACTTCCTAAGTGCAACTCCGCTGGTGCTCAACACGACACACAGCGCCCCCCCGAGGCTCCACCAGGTCGGCACATGATGAAAGAAAACAAACTGGAAGAAAAAGGCCAGTACCACGTCAACCGTCCTCATTAGGGACACGGGTCCGGCCTTCTCAATCTGCAGCGCCTTAGTGAGGAAGATCTGGCCAGCGATGCCCAGAAGAGCAATAAGCATCAACATCCAGCGATCTCGATCACAGAACGGGAGATTCCACTCGCCCAGGATGGATGTGGTGATAATGCACTCGAGAAGGCCGATGACAGCGTAGTACCACACGGAGAGGTAGTAGTGGACGCTCTTCCCCATTTTTCGCAGAACGACAAAAGTGAAAGCAGCTGCAATTGCACCTATAAGAAAAAAAGTTTTTGAGTGCACGTCTGAGAGAAAATAATCCTTATGCAGTAAAATGCAGCACCAGTTTAAAATAAAGAATTAGTAATACAGGTATGTTTTGTTATGGCCTAAACAATCACAAACGTATTAATGGAAAGTTGATTGAAAGGAAAAACTTTGATAAAAATTGGTGCATAAGCAACAGGTATAACTTCAACTTGGATATGAATTAAGTGTCCATCCGCTTGTCAGTCCTACAAAAGGCAATATTTTCACTTCCAGAAAACCCCCCAAAAAACAAAGTGAACTAACAGCGCTGAGGCTCCCATTGAGGCCAACGTGAGCTCAGAAGCCTATTTTAGTTAACATAATGGGTCTTTGTCTCTACAATGCTACACTTGTGGTTTTTTTTTTTCCAGTTTGAATGCAGGGTTTGCTCTCTAAAGGGAAAAAGAGAAGAAAAGAAACTGAAAACAGATCCCGAACTGAACTGCTCTAGAGTTACTTGTGGTACAAAGTAACGCATTTCTGTGACTCAAGAAGATAATCAACCAAGACCTGATGAGATAATTTCACTGGAACATTTGTCAAAGTGAAAACAGGGCTGCAATTTCTGTGGGGGTGAATCAAATACCTAAAGTCTCTTTTTACCCCATGCTGCTGCTTGTGCTGATGGTTAAAAATGTAACTGACAGAAAGTATTAGATCATCTGAAAGGGAGGAAAGTCACTATGGAGAATAGAGGTGGTTAACAGGTTGGATGTTATCCTAAGTGTGAGCAAAAATCTACCAAATATAAGTGAGTCAACCAAAGTATTAATTTCATCACCTCCGAAGGCAGCCAAAGTTCCCTTGACATGGTTAGTGTAGTTGCCTTCGATGCCGCTGAGATGGTCGCCGAAGAGGAACGGCGGGCGAGCGATGAGGATAACTCCGGTGAGGGTGAACACAGTGAACACGCAATCCCAGATTGTACATCTCTCTTTGAGGAATACCCAAGCCAGGAGCGAGGTAAAGACTGGATTGCTGATGGAATTAGTTGCAAGTATTTCATGGATAAATAAGAAACACAACAGCAGAACTTCGATTTTTAAGTGAAACTTTATATACTTTTTTTTAAAAATTTAATTCAGTTAGAATTTTAACAGCACTCACCTGAACATGATGACAGTGGCATCTGCCAGCGGCATCTGCTGAACTGCATAGTAGAGAAGGATCATTGCATTGGAGCCGAGGAAACCCCGAAGCACCAAATAAATACGTTTATCTCGAGGACCAAGGAAATCTATCCTGGAGGAGGAGATACACCAGGATGATGGATGAAAGCGTGACTGAAAGGATGGCTGAGTAGATTTAGTGATAAAAGAAGTAGAAAAAACACCTGGAAAAGATGGATTGATTCAAGCATGGTGGCTGGAGAAAGTGATAACACTAGGTACGGCAGAACTGACAGAGATGCATGGATGTTTAGCTGATGAGATGGAAGATGATTATGAATGAAAAACCAAAGTAGGGAATGAAAGGAAGGACTGATTAAAAAATAGATGAGGAAAAAGGGAATAGTTCTTGCAGACTTCAGATTTAGGTTGTTTTGTTTAATTTAAAAAAAAGTAGTTTAAATTTATGCCATCTGACGCTTTTTTAATCACTCTCCTATGACGGAGATTCACTGCCTGGCAGAAGTACTTATACCAAATACACATTTATACATTAAAACAACAAACTATATAGCATTTTACGAGAAATGCTATAGAAAGAAGAGCACAACTGCAAAATATTATAATTTGAGACTGATAATGAGTGAGAAAAAAAGAAGAAGGAAAAAAAAAAAACAAGCATCTCTGCCGTCTGTCTCCCTTACGGTCCTACAGCCATCTGCAGAAATGAACTGCTACCAATCAGAAACAACCAATCAGGGCTAGAAGGAAGCTCTTAGCACTGCCAATCAAGCTCATGTACATGCTACTCAATGTGCTAATGGCAGAGAAACAATTTACCACTACAGAAAAGCTAACTAGCCTGAACAGGTTCCAGCACGGGGAACTAAATGTGGTTCCAATCTATGAACAATCTTATGAAGTAAGAATAATTTTTCAAATTATAGCATTGTAATTTGCTATAGAAATGTAGGCCTTGTTTTAAAACCAAAATCAACAATGGCTTTTAAAGGTAATGATTCATAAGCTTTTAAAATCTTAGACTTCCCCGCATTACTTCCCATTAACAGTGCAATGTTTTGAGAGACACAATGTTTCTCACAAAACATTGTGAGAAACATATTTCTAAAACACGGAGTATTTTAGAAATACTCTGTGTTTCTAAAAACATGGAGTAAAAGTTGATCTTCTGCTTACTTGTGGTAGATGAGTAACGGCATGACAAAAAGCATCTGGAAGAAGCAGCGGATGGCGCTGATCTCAATGGCATGGATCCCCTCAATGGTTTTCACCACCAGGGCGATGATGGAGAAGAAAACTGTAGCCAGTAAAGCATAGAACAAACCCAGACCAGGACATTTCTTTGGTTTCTCTGGTTGTAGGAATAAGAAAAGAAAACATTGCACAAACAAATTAGTCAAATATTAATACAAAGAGTAGAAATATAAATGATTAGCCAAAGAGGATGCAAAGAGTTAAAAAAAAAATATATATATATATATATATATATATATATATTGTATTCATAATATAACAGCTAACGGAGGCAGAGGAGCTCTGTCTGTTTTTCTGAACTCTTTGGGGCACCATAGATCCACCAAACAAACACTGTGGGGGGATGTTTGTACAAGCTGTCTGGAGCGCAACAAACTGATATGTTTGCAGAGATTAGATTTCAGTCTGGAAATATACAGACATATTTCTTTGCTCTAGCCATTTTACTTAGGTGTGCTTGCTTTTCTAACTCTGTATGCTGGACATTTCCAATATTTATCACTCTGATTTGAAAAAAAAAAGTGACATGGAGAAAATTACAAAAGAATGCCATGCTGTGAAAAGTCTGCAAATCTGTGGTTTTGGTGTCGTCTTGCAACTCCTTATTTGAAAGGGGAAACAAAAAAACACATCCTCTTAATCCCTTCTTAGATGTGGCAATATGGTTAGTATAGATCTCTGACTTTTATAAACAGTAGAAAGGTTTTTATTGCTTGAAAGGCTTATTTCAAATAAACTAAAAATGTTTTTTTATGTTATAATGCTTGGGGGCAAAAAAAAATCTTTCAGGCACATGTAGAGATTTTATCTAATTTCTGTCCAAACATTATCTAATTTTATTCTTAAGCTGTTAAAACTAGAGCGATTTTTCAAAGTAAATATGTTTTATTTAGTGTAGCAAACCTCTCTGTCATTAGCTATCTTTTTACAGTCAACAGTGGATTGTGAGACAGTCCCAATGTTTTTTTTTTTTACATCACACAACTTCTACAGTTTTTTATCATCACTCTTTACAATTATTTTTCCCACTTAAAAATATGTATACCACAGGTTCTCTTTGTAATATTTACAATATTCTTATAAAGGTTTTGAAGCTTATCCACTTTTACAAATTTTTCATGTATAATTTTTTTTTATTTTTTATTGGTGAGATTTATGGTATAAAAACTTCATTTTGATTGCGCAATGTTGACTTTAAACACTCAGCAAGACCAGCACTCTAAACTTAGTACAACTTTTGCTACCTACAGGATGGAACAAATAGAGTACAGTATCACTCTAAAAGAACATAGTCACTCCAAGAAAATCAAGGAAACACAAATGGGAAAAACCTTTTTATAGCTCTTTAAATGGACTCTTTGTTATAGAAGCTGAATAAACAAAACACAGTCAGCTTAAGTATGATGTCTCTGTTAACATTTTTAATGTGTTTTTTACGAGAGGAATTAAAGTTGTAGGATTGGAATACAGAGGGAATCTGGTTTCTGTAAAAGTGCACAGTCATTTATGGAAGCCCATTTCTGCCAATATAATTGCAAACATATAACACAATGATCATTTAGCTAGCTCACAATTTTTAAATAGTGTCACATAACTGAAGACGGAACACAATAATATAGTTACAGTTCATTTATGTTGCACTGCCACTTTTTAAATACATAAATCACATTATTTAAAAATAAATTATTAAAACATACACTTATTAATGTAATGATACACATATCATAGCTTCACAAATATGACTTACAATGTTGACTTAGTATCTCATATTTACAAAAAAGCAATAACATAAATATGATACTGTTATGGCCCTGGGCCTTAATGGGCTGGGTTGCAAGTGTTGTTGTCTGTCTTTGTGCTCCTCCCCTTTACAGGTGCTGCTGATTTGTTAATTTGGGGCACAGAGCATTTAAACCTAGCTCTCTCCAAATTCTGGGTCGCCTTGGGCGTCCACTCTGCCACTTGACACTTGTGGTGTTTTGTTGCCAGGCCTCGGCTCCCCTCCTTTTGCACATTTGAGTTTGTCTTTGTTTTTGCAACTGAACACTTTCCATATGCACTCATACACCACACTCAAGCATTTGCATTACACCACTTATACTGACATCCACAATCCATTGTTGTTTTGTTAATAAATGTTCCTTTTTATGCACTTTAACCACAACATGGTCTCCCGTTTTTGTTATGACCTTGAGCCAGTCCTAACAATACCATGACAATATCTCATTTTCATGATAGCTAGCTCATAGCTACGATATATCTCATAACAATTACATAGCTATGTTCAGTTATAACATGTTGCGATTATGACTGCAAGTCGATTCAAAAATTGTTTTCCCGGTATGCTTTTTATTGTTGTTTTTACAGTGGCAGTAATGGGCTTCCATACCTCCAGCCTATTTAGTTATGATGTAAAATTAAGAAGGCTTACAGCAGCCTACCAGGCAGAAAGGTCCCTCGCTTAGCAACCGAGCTACTGTTTTATCAACCATGACTAATGAAACGAGAACAAATATGCTACTGAGGCGGAAAACATGTAGATAACGCAGATACGTCTCTGAGTTTGATGTGAAATATAGAAAAACGAAAACACTCCACTGGAGAAATGAACAAAATCAAATAAAATAACAAATACTGAATACTACAAAATATGTAGGTGAAAAGTGCTGCTGTTCAACATGCTCCTATTTATCGCTATTAGAATGTGACACTGTCAGCACGAACAAATGTCGCAACCCGGCTGTATATTGCAAAGCTACGAAGTAAGTCATTGATTGGCTGTTTTTCTTTTCAACTCTGCCTCTTCTTTTCGTCATAAACTTATCACAGAGACAGCGAAGTTTATGTCGTTAGGAGTTAACTTACCCTCAGGTGGTTTTCCTTCTCCGGGAGATGCGGTCTCCTTGCCTCCCGTGCAAAACGCCGGTAGCGCCATACACAACAGCGTTTCCTTCTCGCCGCCTTCCAGCACATTTTCGCTTCCTCTCGCCCGTTGCTTCTCTTCAACATTTTCACCCGTAAGATAGTTACTTCGTAGATGAACTGTTTCATCTGTCTGCTCGTCATCGCCATGCTCGTCTTCTTCTTGGTGGTTGTAGATCTGGTTCTGGTTGTCATGGCTAACAACTTTGTGAAACGCAACAGTCACGTCGTTCTCCCCGGTTAAAGCCCGTTCCCGCGTACAGTTATTGCACTCGCCCATGGTGGTGGTGGTTGTAGGATGTGACGGTCGAGCGGCAGCATGCCTCAGTGACAGCGCTGCCCGACGTCTCCGTGTATAAGTCCTGAGAGACTGGGAAGGTTAATCACTAACCTTGGTGTCACTATACAAGCTCTTATGCGGTGTTTGCTTTCCCCACAGGGGGGCAGAAGTGAACCCGAGACAGCTCTGCTGGGAACCTGGAACAGTACGTAACTCTTCACGCCCGTTTTCACTGGTTGTCATGGAGATGGGAGACCACTACATCTCATCTGGAGCATATTTATGTAAGATTCATGAATGTAACAGGCACCAAATCCAAATATACAAATCGGTTTTTGACCTAAATTATAATCCTAATTATTCTCTCTCTCTCTTTTTTCTAAATAAAACGTTTTAACAATGTAGCTGAAACTAGCTTTATGTATCAATCTATATCAAAATCACTGGGTTGTCAATGCCGAAAAAAATATATTCTTATTTATATGCTCATCACGAAAAGCTGCAAATGTTATTTTCTATCATGCGACTCAGCTGGTTTTTTGTTTAACAAAAAACAAAACAAAAATGTGCTTAAAAATTGCAGGACATTCAAGATGTACAATCCCCACATTAAAAAGAAAGCCGTGTGTCAGTTAGACAACCAGATATCAAAATTAGCCAAAATTAGATAAAGGATATGCATGGATACTTATATTATCTTGTAATTCATAAAGTTTTTTTGTTTGTAAGTTTATAATGTAAAATGTAGATTTTTATAAGACCAATATGATTTAAGTTGAATTAATTAGAATTTCTTTATATCTAATTAAATTAATTAGTCAGTAACACTCAATTTACTAAGTAAGCTATATCAAATACAATTTTGTAAATTTTTGTTGGTGATTCAGGCTCTGGGATGTGAGCCATTTGGTTTTGCATTAAAGTAAACAGTAATCATCATAGTTTTTTTTGATGACAGGTTTAGTCCAACTAATTGAAATCCATATTTCTCAAGCCAGATCTCATTAAAAACTCCACAGGAGCTTGCAGTGGTAGATGTTTTGATTTCTAATCCCTATACACAGTGCACTGAGCCAGTTTTATGGTAGTAATTACAGCCTAATTCTTTAGCCGCATCCACAACATGCAGAAGGAATGGTTGCTCTCAGAGCATTTATCAAAAACAAATACAACATTTAAAAGAATCGATGGAGAAGGAAAAGGGTGTGCACAGTTTAAGATGTGACTAGGAAAAAATTAGGAACTTTAATTGAAATAAAACAAACAAAATAATACCTTGTGTTAATAAAATAATTAAATACACAACACAATACTGTTCAGCTTCATTTTAAGTCATAAACTGTCACGATGATATTTGAATTAATACTGTAGAAATATTGTTAAAATTCTACATGTATTAATGTCACACAGATACATGTTGCAAAGGATTTATTAATTTATTTCTCAGCACGAGGAAAACATTATGGAAAAACAAAATTTGCCACTCAAGACTTGATGTGACTCTTTTCCACAATATTTGATTAATGACATTGACAATCAAGCAAAAAAACATAACTTCTGATTTAGCGATTTAGTACTACAAGATATAAATTACAATAAGCAAAAGGAGAAGGAAGTGAAACACTAACACAATCTCTACTGTTATGCAGAAAAACATGATAATAAGGTGACCTTTTTCTATGCAACACCTAATTCTAGTGACTATCAAAAATAACACTGATTCTTTTCTACTTAGAAAAGTATAAATTACACACACATTGTAAACACATAATGCTATATTTGGCAAGTTGATGTCTGGGATGTTATTTGTTATTTCCTTTTAATGTCAGAGTAAGAGGAGAGTGTTAAAGCACAGGTAGCATGAGCATCACAGAGGTTAGAATTTAGCTGTAGAGAAAAGACAACAATGGTTTTTGTTGCTGGTGGGAAAAAGGGCTAAGAGTTCAGTGAAAGAGAGAGGGCTCGGTTGCACAGTGGGATGCTTCTGGTGCGTTATTCATTGGGAAACCAAAACCATGAGTTCATGTATCAGACAAGCAGGAAATAGTTTTGTTTTTCTCTGTTTCTCACAAGTTGATGCGTCATCACAGTTTCTAAGCGTAAATGGAAGATTAAGGAGTGCTAATTGATCAACTGCCACAGAATGGGAATAAGTCATATTTTTTCCCTTGAAATACAAGGGTGGGTTATTAACCTATGGCATTATGTTTAAAAAAACTGTCATAACACTGGAAACTACACAACTTAAACTGTAGCAAAACTGTAAGTAATATGTTTAAGATTATTGGATTGTTCAAGATCTCCATTTGGACTATTATGAGTAAGCCTGTAGGGCTCTTGGTTCACAGTGTGGGTTTTAAATGGCTTTGATTCAAAATCAGAGGAAGCCTTTAATGTAAATATAGGCTCAGTATACATACTTCAGGTGACACAAAAAAGAAAAAAAAAACATGACACTTTGACCCGAAAGAATATCTCAGCTCTCTTGATGAATATTTAATTTGCACTATTGCATTGCGTTATGACATAAAAATTAAACAAATATTTTTGAACTATCAAAATAGTACTTGATAGATTATCATACAGCCAAATTAACGTTTCATATTTAGAGAGCTACATCCTGAAATAATCACCTAATCAGTTCAGAACAGATAAGGGTGAGCAATTGTGTCTTACGAAGACACTTTAAACTGAAGTGTTTAATTTCATTTTGTTGCATGTCAATAGCAAGCAGTAGCATTTATACTGGTAAATATATATTTCCCTGAACTGGCTTGATAAACTGGAGAGGAAAGCCAAAATTACAAAATCTTTCACATTTGTTGAAGAAAAAATAAATCAATATTAGAAAAATATTGTGATTTTGTAACATTACAATAGAGCAATGACTGAAAATTATGAATAAAAGTGGTAAATTTATGGCTTGTTTTTTTTTTTTTGTTTGTTTGTTTTTTTGAATAAAGGAAGAAAGTCCCAATTAGGTGTCAGTCAAATTTTTTTAATTTGATGCTTCTCGGACCTGGTAGGTATACCCTATGGCAGGACTCAGTTAATGAATGTAAATTTGGACTCATGATTCTACATCATCACAGAAAATTGAATTTGAGCAGGAGGATTTCCCAAAGAACTGATTATCTTAATCACTCAAATCAATCATTAGGTGTTCGTAAATCTGAGTTTTTCCCTTGAAGCTGGATGCAAGCAAGAACACCCGGTTGTCAACAGAGACCACAGAAAACCCCCGGGGTGCCTGAATACTGAGCTCCTGAGATGGGACAAACTGCCCCCTCTTAGCATCCCATTGGTAGACCTGTGTCAGTGAATAATCGCTTCCCAGGATGGCATACTGCCACTTGCCCACGGAGACAGGCTGGAACACCATGGAGCCACGGGAGGGGAATGTCTGGACTTCTTTGAACATGGCACCATCCCAGCGCATCACCCTGGAGTCCCCGATGTATCTTGTCAAGCATATGAACAGTTCACCTTTAAAAAGGACAAAGATCCGAGGGGCTGTTCAATTTAGACTTTAGGGAGTTTGACGCGGATGGGGAACAGAAAAGCACACAAAAACAGTTTACGTAATTCCAAATCCCAAATAATTCACTGCTTGTGGCAACAGCAGTTCAGCAAAGAACCACAAATAGTTTAGCTGCCTCACAGGCAAGGGCAAAATGAAAGTAATGTTTCATAGAAGTGATGTATGAGCTGTTTTTATTGTGATGGCATAAAGCCACCTTGAAAATAAAAACCTTTCCTCTGCTGTAAGATGAACAAACAAAGGTATAAATTACATCATATATGTAGTGCTATAAAAACATATGGATTTCTTGTATTTTAGCTTTTTGTTTCAGATCACCAAATACATTTTAAGAAAGGCTATAAAAGTAAATACAAACAGAAGTTTTCAGATGATGATTTCTAAAGGGAATAAAACTATCTATAACAACATAGCCATTTGTAAAAAAAAAAAAAAAAAAATAGCCATCGTCCTCCAACCCTAATGACTGGTTATATTTTTATTATATAAAAATATAATAGCATGACATAGCCATCCAAATTATTTATTATTTTAATCCAAAAGCTTTAAACTTGATGTATTCAGCTTATCTTTGTTTCATTTTAAATGTATTTTTTAAGAAAAAATTTTTAACACTTCAATATTGCTAGAAATGTATGTTTGTACATAAAAATCTGGATAAGAAGGAAAAAAAAGCTTGAGATATAGAAACTTTAGTTCTCACCTTTTACCCGAAAGTGTTTGATGGAGAACACATCCTCCATGTCCGGTATATCTGTCCTGCGGTCAAACTTCTTCTGGCTCCTGTTCCACTGGTACACAACTGGCCTCTGGGAGCTGCTGGACAAAATCAAGTGGGGCTTGTTGGAGATTTCCAGATATTCAACATCAGTGTCCCTGTACCAGGGGTGGAGTGACTGGTGGGAATAGAAACCAATGCCATTCCATTTGTACACAGTTGTAGACCCAGCCTGCAAAAAAAAGGGAGAGAATTAAAATAGTTAAACAATTTATAATTTAAGTGTCACAATATACATTTTAGAGACTTCAAATGGAAATATGAGGTATTGTGTGTGGGTGTTTCTGAGTGTCCCTGAGCATATGTGAGAACATATGCAAACATTTGGCAATGCAAGAATAATCAGCAGGAGCAGACACAAGCCAACACATTGCAGACAAGAACACCAGGGGAGGAGCTGGCAAATGTATTGGCATTATTCATTCACAGTGCTGAACAACACCTGTACAATGGCTATGAATCAAATACAATATCACTGATGTTTTGCCATTAAATTAAAAAAAAAGTATTGGTAAGCAAAAAGCAGCAAAACGGGGGCAAAAAATATATATCCCAACCTTAGAACTGTCAGCAATGACAAAGAAAGATTCTCCATCAATCACAAATGTCTCGATGTCATTTGGTTTGCGAATCCTCAGGATGTCGATGTCCTGGATCTTGATGAACTTGTTGGCAGAGGAGTCACGTTTGTAAATGTGGGAGCCTCCAAACAGTTGGGCCACGATGATGAAAAGCTGGTTGTCAATCACCATGGGCTTGCAGACAACAGTGGAAGTGCCTCAATAAAAAGAAATGCATGCTACACAATTAACATTAGTTAGATTGTTTGCATTCACATAGATTTAGAGGGAGAAATTAAATTTTTATGCTTAGGGTAAAGATTGATTGTTGAAGAAAGATCTTGCTTTGAAATTAAACTTGCAAATTAGTGTAACTGATACCAACGTTTTTGTGATACTGAAGAACTAAGATGAACAAATCTAAACTTATTAAAGCTCCTCTAAACAAAGCTTGGCTAAGCTAAACAATGAAGATAAATTAAACTAAACTGCTATATTTATAATATAAAAACTGAGAGCATTCAAGCTATCACAAACTACAGTAAATTCAAGTCAAGTACTGACATTTTGAAAATAAAATGTTTTTAATGAGATCACTCACCAGTTACCCTACAAGCGAACCAACCAAGGGGTTGCCATCTTTTTATTTCTATTTAGCTGTCTTTTGTTCTGTTTGCTCATATAAATTATATTTTATTATGATCACATCCAAAAAGAGTTTCTCTAATCCACTTTCTTTAACAGTTTTGTTGTCTGAAAAGCAGTCCAAAAACACTGTGACTGTAACTATGGGCAGTTTTAAGAAATTTCTCTTTCATAAAATCCTGATTTTGTCTAAGGAACATCACATGTCAAATTATTTAATAATCAAATTAAAAATGTATGTCTTATAGTTTGACCTGCTTACCTTTACAGTAGTCAAAGATAATATTTTGAAGTGACAAACTGCATTACATTTCTGTGGCCCTCCCCACTGTAACTGTGTATCTAGTAATAACATTTTAAAAAGTAACCTGAACTTAAATTAAAATAAGTAGTACTGTCTAAACAGCATTCTGAACTGACCTGGCTGCTAACGGCAATGAGACAATACAGTCACTATGCCGTTTGTAAACTTCTGACTTGGTGTGACTCTTGTTCATATAAAACTTTCAAAGTTTGCAATATTTAATTGCTTTTCACACTCACTTTGAATTGTGTCATATGTTCTAAAGGTCATCTCCACATGATCCCATTCCAGGAAGTTGCATGTGCCAGCAAATGGCTGAGCAAACACGACGTATTGCTCATTACCAAAGGTGAAAGTTTCCACGGAAATCGACTCAAACCTCAGCAGCTGATAGGAAGCAAACTCTGAAAGGCACGGCACAGCAGTGAACTGTCAACTTTGTCCTTGATCTCAAATCAATACATTCATACCTCATGTCATTAACACACAGATACTGACAGACATCTTTATTTGGTCGGTTAAAAAAGAGGAGGGTTGCCCTCGAGAGCTGCTGTTTGTGTGACACAGGCACAGACATTAGAAGGTGATACCTGTGGTGATGCAGTCAAATGAATGTGGCAGCAGGTCATTGATCTTCTTCCCCTGGTGAATGGGTGGCCCGCTGCAGTAGATCTGGTCCAGAGTGGCATTGGTGTGATGTATCCACTCCACCAGCCACTTGAGCTTGCAGTCACAAATCAGATTGTTCCCTCGCAGATCCCTGCATGCAAAAATGGATATCATCCAGGGATATTATTACTAATAAGAAACTTTAAAACGTTTATTATCAGTGCTGCTTAGCCCCTGTTTGTGTCCGTTCATTCTTTACTGCTGAGCCCCATACCGCTGTAATAAACTGAATTATATCCCTCTCTGATTTCTTGGGTAGTATGCTGAGTTGGAGCCAGCTAGTGTCCCATCCCTTGAGTGCTCTCTCTCCTCCTGACACACTCTGTCTGAACAGCCATTAACCTTGGCTGCTCAAACTGAGTCCATGCATGCTAACATCACTCTAGTTGATTTTGACAGTGCAACCAAAACAAGATCCAAGGTTGTTTTTTTGTTTTGTTTTTTTCCTGACTTGATAGCAGCTTGCTGAAATATTTTGGTATTCTAACCCATTATTTTCTCTTCCGTCCTCTAGACTTTTGAGATTTTATTTTTCCATTTAACTGTAGAAAAGCCTGTTTTTATAACAGCTTTATCCAGCAGCTTCCCTTTTTCCACCAGTTTGACCTCAAGAGAAACAAAGAGGAAGACGGATTTCACTGACTTATAACAATAGATGAGTCATGAGTCAAATTATTTTTCTTTTTCTGGGCCTCACATATTTATTCTACTTGTCCTGATTTTCAAAACACATTCAAAATGAAACTCCTTCATTTCATTTTGAAGGTTCATAGCCTTCAATTTTCTTTAATCATGCAGGGTCAATGAAGGCCTTGTGCTTGTCTCCAACAGGCATTAAATGAAGTAATTCACGGGTCAGCAGTCTACCCTAGAGCAACATAGACACATACAGCACAGACTTTTCCAAAATACAAATCAGGCTAAAATAATTTAGAATGTCCAATTAAGCTAACATGCAGATTTTTGAGGTGTACAAAGAATCCAGAGTTTGGTGCTTAAATACTTAAATGCAAAGGAAAAATTATGCAAAGTGTATGCAAGAAGAGCTTTGCTCAGGTTTGAACCCTGGACCTTCCTGGTCCAGGACCTTCCTGGTCCAGGACCTTCCTGGTCCAGGACCTTCCTGGTCCAGGACCTTCCTGGTCCAGGACCTTCCTGGTCCAGGACCTTCCTGGTCCAGGACCTTCCTGGTCCTGGACCTTCCTGGTCCTGGACCTTCCTGGTCCTGGACCTTCCTGGTCCTGGACCTTCCTGGTCCAGGACCTTCCCAGGTGCACAAAGGAATGTTATAGGAGATCCTTCCTCTCAGCAGCTGTTAAAGTCTATAACCATCACTTCTGCCATGTATAGCATTTTTGCTGTTATTTGCACAGTCTTTAGTTTCCATGTATTATAATTAATCTGATGTCTTATGTAAAAAAAAAAAATGTTAAAGTTATACTCTTCTCTTTAATGTACTATTTGTTACTCTAAGTGTCGTTTATTGCTTACTTCTTTTGATTACTGTGTGCCTTGCTGCTGCTGTTACACCTGAAAATCCCACTCTGGGATTTTTATTTTTGCTACAAGGCAAAAGGGTTAAAAATCCTTCAGTGTTGCAATCAGAAGATATGAGACATGTGTCACGTTTTTTGTTAGATAAATGTAAAAATCAATAGAATTATAGTTATGTTTGTGTTAAAATACACTAACACAGTCTGTATTTATGATGACGCAGAGTACATACATTATGCGTGTGTTTATGAGGTTCATAAAATTCTACTAAAAAGATAATAATAAATGAAAAATAAAATCAAAAAATTAACTCACACTTTAGTCAAAGCGTCCATGCCCCGAAAGACGTCTTTGGGCAGCGTCTCCAGGTTGTTGTAAGCCAGACTCCTAATTAACAAAGAGGCACAGAGACATTTATGTCTATAGACACTAGACAAATAGATGTTTCAATATGTGTTTTTTATAATTACTTGTAAACTTGTAAACAAGTAATATTTTTTTTATTACTTGTTTACTTGTAAACAAGTAATAAAAAATAAGCGTTATCTGTGAATTTCTACACTTCAAATGGGTTTTTGAATCTTATATGCCAAATAATATGTATTTACAGTAGTAACATACAGAGCATCCGGCCAGAGGTCAGAAAGATATAAATAGACAACGTTCTGCATGTCTTATTATATAAGTATTTTAATGAATCTAGAGAAAAGCCTGCCCATCTGCAGTCCAGACATGGGACCCAACAAGAGTCAAAGATATCCCAAACCAAACTGTTTGCTATCTATGCGGAACCTCTGAGCTGAGACCTGAACTGAACTCCAAATCAGCAAAAAAGAAAACAGAAAGAGATGAAAGCTGCATTATTCATGCGAGAGTTAGTCATTCACACAAGAGAGTCCATTTTACTTTGTGTTTTATATTTGAACAAGAATGCACTTTCGAAAGGGGTGGGTTTAAAGCAGAGTGGTTGAGATTCCAATACTGCCTGGGTCCTTCAATAATGTATAGTGTGTGGGATGAAGTTGAAATTCCCACACATGATGTAGAATTTATTCATGGCTCTATTTAAAACAAAACAAAAAAAAAAAAAAACCACCCATAAACAGTTGTGATAAAATGAGATACACTCTTGTTAAGTACCTCAAGTTTCTCTATAAATGAGGACATGATAAAACTGCAAATCCTGTTAAAATTGATTATGGTAATCTATCAGGTCTTAAACTAGAATAATACAATCTTTAATAGACAACACACATGATTTTGTACATTGTGCTAATATTAACTTAAAAACATGTAAACTAAGAACACTTAAATTATCTTTGTATAACCAATTAAATAAGGTATTGTGGTTTGTCATTACTGATGATTTCATCAGTAATATGAAATCATCAGTAATGATTTCATATTATTACTGATTAGTTATGTCAGTTATTACTACTAATAACTGACATAACTAATGATGTCAGTTATTAGTCAGAACTGTATGAAAAAGAGTAGCATAGCAAGATATGCTATGTGAGGGTGGTGATGTTAAAGCATTCTTCTTCTCATTTGAAAAAATTTTAATTACAGTGAATAGTTATCTCCTTACTGAAATAACTATTAAAGACTAAAAAACTGCATGCTGAAGAGAGTTTTATTTTTTGTACTTGAAAGCATTCATTTTTTAAACGCAAACAACTTTTTAAATGCTAATAATTAAACTATTTTTCAAATGTCATAGGCATTACTAATGACAGTAATCCATACACATTTCATGCCTCTTTATCTAAAATTATTTTAAATTAACTTTTAGGAGAGGCAATCAATAGCCACCTATGCATCTAATCTAATAATGCTGTGTCTGCATTTTTCACTGTTGCTGCATAATCTCCAAATGTGAACAGAGCAATCTGGCAGAGAATCAGGGACAGATTATAGGTCATATAGTTAGGGTTACAGTACAGTTATATTTAGTTTTGACCTGCAGGTCAATGCAGGTCACAACTTGTCCTCTGCAGTCTGTGTACTCTGAAAGAATAAAAGGCACATTGCTAATCATTTTATCTTACTTAATCCTTTCTGATTGTTGGTAGGAACAATGTTTTATATATGATACATATATAAAACCTTCGAAAACAAATTTTAAGAAGACAAATACAGTGTAATTATACGTTTTAGAGTTAAATCATAAAAATTAAAACATCCAACTCTGGTCTTGTGCTACCTGATACTGCTGACATGTTCAGCCAGTCACCTTGTGAGCCAACCACACACAGCAGCAGTTCTTCCTACCTTTGCATTTGAGATACTGACAAACTGATGCAGTGGCAGAAAATAGAAATTGATGCTCTGTGTATTTCAGAATATGTGAAATTTATCCCTATACTATTTCTCTTATAAAACTGCTTTTGAGCAATTCATTGAACAGAGATTTCATGGAAAATGGCAGTAAAGACAACTAATTTCTGGGAAAAAGATAAATTAATTAGAACAGCTGGTGAGAAGGGAGATATAGCAATATGAACAGAAGTTAAAAGAAAAGTTTGAGATCATGGAAAAACGTGATGAAAACACCAAAATATAGATGCTGTAGTAGTAAAATACTTACAAATGTAGCAGAGCCTTGAGACCCCGGAAAGCAAATGGAGAAATTGATGCAATTCTGTTGTTTTCAATGAATCTGTGAAAAACGGGCAGGATTTAGGGAGACCAATCAGGACCTTCTTCTACATGTTTGCTTTTTTGCCCAGTTCACCTATGCCAACATTTCAACTATGTTTTTTTGTGCCACACTTCCATGAAGGCCAGATTTGGATGGCATATTGCATTTTCTGCCGATAGATTTTTCACCTGAACAATGGATTTCTGTTGCTCCTCAAGAAATACCATTTGCCTTATGGCTGCTTCTTGGATTAATCATCTCCTTGTAGGAGATGATGAACTAAACAGCGTTCTGAGAGCTTCAAAAGTTTAAATATTGCTTTATAATCCAAAGCTTTTTTAAAATTATGACCTGTTTGATGTGTTTCTTGGTCTTCATGATGATTTTTGTTTATTAATGTTCTCTAAATAATCCCTGCGGCCCTCACAGAACAGCTTGATTTCTACAAAAATTGAATTACACAAAGGTGGACTCTATGTGCTAATTTAATGACTTAGCAAAAGAAGGACTGGATTTTATTTCCGGTGTCAGAATAAAGTGGGTAGCAGTGTTAAATGAAAGTGTGTTGCCACACAATATGCAAGCCACATTTGTCAGATTTGTTTTTAAGTTAAAGTGTAAACATTATGTATCATGTTCCCTCCATTTCACAATTATGCACTACTTTCCTTATCACTTAAAACCTTATTAAATGCACAGAAGCTTCAAAGCAAATAGTTTTAAAAGCTAATAGATGTGAATAATTTTGTAAAATGCTTTTCAAAAAGAGTACAGCATTTATCAATAGTATATTAATAGTAGATGACTAAGTTTCAGCCTCACGAGAAAGAATTAAAAATACTTACAGGTATTCAAGATGTGGCAAACCCACAAAAGCATCTTCATCAATCAGGTCAAAGGAATTTGCGGTGAAGAGTCTGGGAAGGAAAATAGCAGCAATGATGCAACTCAATCCATCCATTTTGTCACAAAAAAACTACTCTTTTTTGATTCTATGCACTTTGTATTGCCTTGTTACAGAAAATGTGCTATATAAATAAAATTACCTTTTACCTTCTTCTTCAAAGCTCACATGACTGAATTCTTTTCTCAATTGGCTACAAATGTAACTCCACAACACGTTACTCATATCCTGTTAAAGGTTAATCATACTGACAGGAACATTAAAAGACAAGGCAGCAAACCACATAACTATAAAGAAATACTATTACCATAACCAGTGAAGACTAATTCCTGTTACTCATTTTTGATTTACCGTCTTTTGCTTTTGATTTCCCACACGCTCATTCAGACCAATTCAGTGTCATCTGAGAATGTGAGGGAACTGATGCCAAGAAGGATGCATGCAGAGACAATGGCTGGTGCCAGTGTACTATTATCCTCAGCGTGAAGCGTGATTAGAGCACAATTAAAGCTGACATCGGCACTAATTTGTTAAAAGAGATTGCTTAATAAACTCTTTGTTTGCCATTATGCCTTGTGCAATATTATGCAGCAGTTATTTAACATTCTGCACTCTTTTTAAAGAAAAATACCCCACTCCCAGCATAACACTCGATCTATTCTTTTGTATCATTTCATGCTATAATCATGTGATATAGTGTATATTCCTGACACTATTAAATATACATGTCGGCCCCCCTACACAAGTCCCCTTGGGGAAGAAAATAGCTGCTATGTAATGAATGAATGAATGATAATGATGATGATGATGCATGTATGTTATGTTGTATGTATGTATGTATGTATGTATGTATGGATGGATGGATGGATGGATGGATGGATGGATGGATGGATACTCACAGAAGTTGCAGATTAGGTGTGTGAACAAAACTTGCTCCTGCGATCTCATTAAATCCAGATTTTACAAAAGACCTAAAAATAAAAATTAGTACTTGTTAGGTTAAAATACATATAACAACTAAGAGCTGTTAAAGATCTGCCTTAAGACTGCTACAACTCAGAGCTGGTCCGAAGTTGTGTAAACAGCATCAACCCGCCAGCCATAACTAAAGTCTCTTCTCCAAAAACAAATCTCACTGTAGCTGGTTAATGTATGGTTTGGTTCTAACCAAGTTGGATGTGTCCAAGTTGGATGTTCCTCGCTATGTTGGTGTGAATAGGGGCAGGAATATTTGGCCTATTACAGTCCCATCAAGGTTTGAAAGATTGTTGAGATATTACTGTTAACGTAAATCCATGAGACAATCAATTAAATGGGTCTGGTTGGTACAATCTTTGAGTTGTTTTCAAAAAAATTGGAACGAACTACACAATATTTGTAATTGAAAATTAATTTGGCAGGGGTTTAGTGGGGAAGAACCAATAGAATCACATGGGAAGAAATGTTTGTTGAATAGATGAGTCTAAAAACGGAATTATTTGGAAGTCAGAAGCAGAGACCAAATATGTTATTCCAGAGAAAGAACAGCTTACTCGGCCAGTCAATCATCACATAATATATCATAAATTCTATATGCCAGGCTATGTTTAGCCCACAGTTGTCTGTACCTCTGCCAATACTGTGATGCCATTGTAGTTTGATCCATTTGAACATCCACTATAGAATGGTAATAAATGCATTAAGGTCTGGTATCAATGATGGTAGCTAGTAAGCATCACAACTTTAAAAATATCTGTTTTCTAAGTTTGATACTAGAATATGCTCAACTTGGGTTTGAAGTCATGTTGTTTTGGTGAAGTCATTTACATATCAAATGCGTCATTAGCTCGCACTGTAAACTCACAAATCAATATCAATATTATGCAGTTTTGCACAGTCTGTGAATCATGAAGCGCTTCCAGGCTCAGTTGCAGCAGGACTTACAGTGAAACGACGTCGGACGGGAAAGTGTGAGGCACGCTTCGGACGTTCTCACACAGGGCATTGTCTTTAGTGCAGGTGCATCCAACCGGGCATCTGGGCTGCCTGGACCTGCGGCCGTCAGTCAACACCAAGCAGACAGCGGCGACCCATATCAGGACCGTCCATCCTCCCCTCCATCCTTGCCGGGGCGTCCCATCACTGCCTGTCCTGGACCAGTCCTGCCGCTCCTGCGCGTTTAACTTCCACACGAAAACAAAAAATCTGTAAACGGCCAATAAGGTTGTCTCGATGTTCCTGCTAAGTATTTATTTATTTTTTGTCATACAAGCCGGAGCTTTGATGCAGCCTTATGTCTCATCCAGATAAGCGGATTTGTTCTAAAAAGCGACTAAGAAAAATATCTATCTCCGTTTCTTCTCTGCTTGATGCCTTCAAATAAGTACTTTTAAATGATGTTCGGAGGGAAAAGCCTATTAGACAGCCAGAAAGGAAGAAAGAAAGAGAGAGAGAGTGAGGAGGAGGGGTTAGAAGCCCCAAGGTGCGCGTTTTTATCACCGCTGCCAGCTATTATTTATGCGCGCCACAGAGCCGTGCGTGGCTAATGGGAAGCGGCTATTCATGAGGCTCTGAGCAAATGCACCTGCCCCACACTCATTCAAATGCCGCCCCCTTTCCCCTCGCTTCAGCAGAACAATGACATGAAGGATGTAAAAATAAAAAAATAAAAAAAAGCTGTTTTTAGTTCATTTATGTTAGTCAGCGCGTATAAGTTGCATAAAACATGGAAAACGCATAAGAATTTGTTTCTGTTTCCTGCAGACAACAAGCGATGTTTTATCGCTTCTGTCATCCTGTCTGCCCCTTTGAGCCCACATGAGGTCCTTTGTTGATTTCAACGGAAACGTGGTGAAACACTGGATGTCTGTTCCCAGACTGTGCTGAACTTTCACCCCCCAAAATCTATCTTAATTCTGAATTATACGCAAAAATTCAAGATGAATAATACATTCCTTATTTTCTGTCCACAGTACAAAGGGTCGACCTTTGTTCCTCTTTGGAGATGAACGTTATGAACCTCGAAACAGCCAAATTTCCAGTGCAGCTGAGGCATAATTTCCAAGATAAAAGTAATTTTGCATTGATGTTCTCTGGCTGCATTCCCCATGTGCCTCTCATTTCTCACTCGGTTCTCTTAATTTCTCTTAATTTTTGAAAATTACAAATCATACATTACAGATCATACATTTGGCATAGAAGCAACAAACAAATAGGCCCATTCAAAATGCCTTTCTTTGCCTCAAAGCAAAGAAAGACAAAAACTTTCATCCAAACAGTAAAGTCCAGTGAAAAATACATAAAATATAATAATTTAATAATTCTTATTTTTTTTTTATTTTTTTATTATCTTACTTTAATATATATATTTATTTACCTTGTATTAGATCCCTTTGCCTATTTAGTTGGTTAATATTTTTTTAATTCTTTAGCTTACAATAATATATTTTATATGTTTATCAATTTATTACTTTATTGAGCTAGCCATCTCATTTATGTCTGACATTATTATTTACATGACAAAAAATAATGTCAAAAATAATATTTTCAGTATTTATATAACCAACTATGTATATATTAAGTTAAATGTTTTAAGATCTATTATATAACTTAATTATTCACTTTACTAACGAGATATTTATTAAGAAGGAAACTATACAAATAATAAAATAATCTGCATCAATAAATAAATTAGCTTCATTTATTTATTTATTTTAAAGAAAATAAATGTTTTTGTATTAATAAATGTTTATTTTTGTTTATTTTCAGCAAACTAACTAAAGTAATAATAATATGACGTTAATCTAAATTTGTTTGTGTTCACGCTGGATATGACGTCATAATCGCGCGCGATTTCTCTGAAACGTCATCCTCCATCGACGATCTTTTCACATTGTAAACATTTGAACAGGGGGTCAGAGACCGAGCAAAGAAACTCATGGAGAATCTTGTGAAGGTAATGCATAAAAATACAAATCGAAAGCCTTTGTTTTTTAAACGGTTTTACTGCTCTGCGCATGTGTTGTTTGTGTGTTAGCATGGAGCATTAGCTTCTGACTGTGTGTTAAGTACCTCTGTAAGAGTTTACACTTTTATTTGAGTCAAACTGTCACAAAATAACACTTTCGGGAGCTTTTTTGCTTACATAAGATGCGTTCATCCAATTCAAACAAGTACACTCATACATCATCTTTGTAAATTCAGGATAATGTGACGCCACAACGAAATAGCAATATTTCTGTTGTATCTATTTCGTGGTCGTAGATTCTCAATAGTGTGATGCAATTCCTGTCACAGAGAGACCTACTGAAAACAACGTTAAGTTTTTTTCCTCACATTAAATTATAAACAAGTTGAATAACGTTGATTTACTTCTTACCAATTTACAACTAAAGCCATTTTGGTTCTCAGTAAGAGCAAACCAATAATTAATCAGTAGTAATTGATTAAGCAATTGCTATTTCCAATAAAAAATAGAAATTAGGATAGGTTGCAGCGTTATCGAAGACACACGCACGCGCACGCACAAACAGAATAATACAGAAGGAAAATTTAGAGAGACCAGTTAATTTAGCCCTACATGTCAACATGTTTAGATAATGTCAAATACTTGTGAAGGGAACTTTGAAATGTCTTTATTTATTTAGTTAGTTAGTTTCAGGGTTTTGTGGGAAAATAACAAAAAAAAAAATCTCCCTCATTTAGTTTTGCGAATTCAGACAAATAGTTTCATGTTACTTGAAGTTAGACAACTATATAAAGTAATATGTAATGTAAACCATATGCACTTTTTATCAATTCATAATCACATCCTGATGCCATCAATTCATATCCACACTTTGCTGTTTTAGCCCTTCCTACTTTATTTTGTACCAATGTATTTACTTTCCAGTTTTACATAATAAGTAAGTATTTTGAAAACAGAGCGATCTACAATACAGATACCCCATATTATGCATATTAAAGTAATGCTGCTTTAAAACTAAAATGGACATGCAATGAGCAACAAGTCTGTAAGGTAGCTGGTTGCAGGAGTTGCTCGCCCAGCTAGCCTACCATGTAATATCAGTTTGCTGTATTTACATGGCTCTGTAAAGAGCAGAACAGCAACAAGAAATAAAACTTAATAAAACACAGGTTCTCTATTTTTCCTAAATTCAAATCAAATTAAAAATAATAAATAACAGTTATGCAGAACATAATTAGAACTATGATAACCACTATGCCATTATTTTCACAGTTTTCTAGCTATCTTTAACTATGTTGGTAAGTTGTCTTAAATGAAAGCAGTTAAATCAAATGATACAATTTGATTTTCAAATTTTCAATTTTTGTGTAATAACCTTTAGACCATTTGAAATCATTTTGACACAAATAATGTAAACCTGAAGTGTTGGTCTCAGTCTGTAATATACACCAACCACATAATGCAAAAGCCAAGGAGCATATTAGTACCAAAAAAAGACAGAAATCTGGAATAATCTTTGACAAAACAGTTGAAGCAGCAATTACAGCAAATAATTGTTTTTTGTATTGCCAGCAGAATTGAACATTCTTTGAGGAATCATACCCAGAAAGAAAAAGAGCCTCCAAGCCTTCTGGAAATCATTGTGAATGTTTTTCATGCTGCAGCTCAGATCATTGAATGCACCATAGCTTTACATGACCGTATCTTGAACCAGACAATCAACAGCACAACCAGCTGGTTTGGAAGGGAAAGACAACTACTTCACCTCTTGATCGGATCAAAATGGAAATAATTCTGAACAGGATTCTATTTGAAATATTCACAACTCTTAAAATTGTATTTTTGTGTATTATGTGTGATATCAACAGATTCATGGAGCTGGTGGCTATGACTCCGACTTCAGTGATGATGATGGAGAGGGAGACTCCTCGGAGAAAGCGAGAGAGAGGTAAAATGAAACCCTGAAGAGTTGAGTGGTGTGCTCATTGTGCTCAGTGAAGCATAGAAATGGTTTCTCTATTCAAATTTTGGAGGTTAACCATGCGTCTGTTATATTCCTATAGTGTTTTGAACAGATACTTGTTTTATTTACCATCTTTCTGTTTATCCGCCTTACATTCGGTGTTCATGTTTGACAGGAAACGTGAGGCGGAAATCTTACAGAAGCCATTCGAAAAAGGTCGGCACTCCAATGTGGCTCACCGAAGCCTACACTCGTGTGAAGTGGACAGGTACTGTACTGCTGCCAGAGAATAATAAAACTTCTTCTGATGTGTGTTTGATTTCTTTTATTTCCAAAAAGTTTTTCTCAATTTCCCGCATTTCATTGTATGAAAAGCAAAGTATAGACTAGAGTTTTATAGATTTTTGCCTTTTTATGATGTACGAGGTAATAAACATGAGCGAAATTCAATTTTATTTTATTTATTCCATTTAGAGATTTATTCTTTAGAGATGGAGGCTTGTAGAAGCCTCCATTTCCCTCTTATTGACTTGAAACCCCTGCCCCCAGGAAAAATGTAAAATATAATCTTGATCGCTTATCTTCCAAGCCAGATTTGTAGAAAAATGGTCCATGTAAAGGAATTATTATTATAATTTATTCTTCCGAAAGTACAGCCTTTCCCATTAACCACCATGCCATAGAAATGTTGTTCGGAGTAACTTTATTTTAATGTTGAAATCTCTGTTTTTTAGAGAGGAAGCCAGAAACAGAAGAGCCCATCTGATTTCAATGAATGCTGTATCCTTTTCTGAATTAGATGGCCCTTGAACCTTTTTCACATTTTACCTTAGAACAGCTACAAACTTCAGGGGATTTTGGTTGATTTTTTAGTGCTAGAACAACAGAAAATAATTAAATATGTACAATATATCGACATTAACATCAGTGTCGGTCAGTGTTAATAATTAACATACTAATATTGGTCCAATAAGTAAAACTAAATAAAGAGTCAGTAGTGGGGTTGTTTTTTCACAGTAACAGAAGGATAGGGAATGCATATATTTATAATATTGGCAAATATTGTTTATAACAGAAATATTAATATCAGTATTGGCCCAAATTTGTCAAGGTAACAAATGCATAAAAGTGGAGTCTTGCAAAATAAAACTGGGAAGAATGAACTGATAATGAAAGTGTTTTTAAGCAGGTGTTTTTCTTATGGAACTGATAATGGAGGTCTCAAAAGGAGATGTTTTTCTTCTCCTTTCCACCAAAACTCCTCTGAACTGGGTTTGATTTAGGGACATAGGTATCAATTAAACAGAAACTGAAAGAAACTTCCTGCATGGGAGAGCGCTGGATGGAAGGCACTGTGTTCGTGACTGAAAAGATATAAAAAGAGAATTGTATGTTTTACTTCTTTCTTCTTTTTCTTGTCTCCCACGATCAGCGTGGGAGACAAGAACATTTTTTATTTAGAAAATCTGTCTTTAGATTTTCTAAATAAATTATATCTAAAGACAGATGCGCTTTTCTCTGATTGATTCAGTATATCTCCCTTTATCAAAACGAAAAATAATTTTCCTATACAATACTTTACTTTTGAGTAGCTATCTGATAAGATGGATCTTGAATTTGTACTTAGCCTCGATGTATGTCACTATCAGCTTTGCACGTCTTGAAGTTTTAAAAGTTTTGCCTGTTTTTGTTAGCAAAATTGCTAAAGCTCAGTCAGGTTGGATGGAGAGCTTTTGTGATCATCAGTTTTCAAGCCTTGCCACAGTCCATCAACAGGGAATGGCCATGAAGGTCACACTGCAGTGCATTCTGAGTACCTGGCAGTGGAAACGCAGAGAATATTGGCACAGATAAAATAGAGAAAGAGCATTCGAGAGACAAAAAGGGACAGGAAATGATGAGAAATTGTGAAAAGGACAGCTTTTTTCATGACAGGGTTTAAAAAGAGCTTTAAACTTCCCAATCTTTTTGCACATGACATATTTGCTGTGTTCCTTTGTCTTTATGATGTTTGTTCACTAATGTTCTCTCTTAAACATTAGTGGCTTTCAAAGACTAGCTGTATTTATAATAAAATTGCATTAAACACACCCATTTACTAATTAGGTGGCTTCTGAAGAAAACTGGTTGCTCTGAATTTTAATTAGAGCTTACACAGGGCTTAATAGAAATATATTTTTTCTCTTTTAATATTATCTGGAAGGGAAGAACTAATATTTCCTTCTTTTGCTTGTAAAATATAACTTATTTCATTTATTTGACTGCATTCAAAGTCATGAAAAGAAGTTTGGAAATTGTCAGTTTTTGCCAAGAAATGTCTGATCAATTGATCCTAAATAAACACTTCCAGTTTGAGCGACACAAGAAGTTTGTCGGTGACTACATTTTGTATTACGGTGGACAGATGGCCGACTTCAGACGCTCTGCGTGAGTATTCTGCCTTTCTCCTCGAAAATCTGTCGTCTGCTGACCCTCATGGCTGAATTTGTTTTCTGTATTAGGCGTTTGGATATAGAGATGCGTCGTCACGATCCAGCTAAATACTTTGTTACAGTCGATGATGGAGATCATTTCTCCCCAGTTATCTGCACTTAAAATCTTCCTCATTTGGCCTGTTGTTTATTTCAGAGCTAAAGACAAAACCGATCTGGACGTGCTGCGTGAAAATCACCGGTTCCTCTGGAGGGATGAGGATGAGGATGACATGACATGGTGATTCATCAACGTCAGCTGCTCATATTTGAAACTTTATTGCTTCAGACGCTCACTTCACATTTGAAAAATGCATTCAGGGTCTCAAATGTCTTCACTTGCATGTGTATGAAATGAGCCTATTTATCAGCCTGTTTATCACTTTTAGTCAACTTTTGACTTCTTTTAAAGGGAAAAAGAAATTGCCAAGAAGTATTACGACAAGCTGTTTAAAGAGTACTGCATTGCGGATCTCAGCAGGTACAAGGAGAACAAGGTGAGCTAAATATATTTCTATGATAGTTGATCCCTTTTTCAAATTTTCTGAATAAAAAACTCCATACAGTAGATGTCTCACTACTGTGAGACATGGCAGAGTAATCAATTGTTTGACTCTGCCCTAGTTTCTTGAAGGATTCCATTAGATAATTGTCCCAGTGGTGATATAAAGTGTAAAGGTTAATATTTGCTTACTGACACTAATCTCCATCATAACTGGCCCACTGTTGAAAGAGGTTGGTGGCATGATGGGTTTTTTGGGACTGTGTGGTGTCTATTTGAAAAACTGACAGTTCGGCTTGTTTAACACGTCACTTTGTTTATAATAGACAAAGTGCAGTGCAATACTATTTCCCCACTTAAGGATTTTTTTTTTCTCCAGAATTTTCAAGCAGTGATAACCTGAATAAAACATTTTAAAAATAAACTTTTATTTATTAAGTAGGAAAAAAACTATCCGAATCAACCTGGCAAAGTGTAAAATGTCAAATTGTAAAATGAATTAACTGTGATTAGTCACATTTTCTAGAGAGCTGCATTTAATTCCATTAACCACACCCAGTACTGATTACTTCCAGAATTGTAAAATCAACAAATTATTTGATTAGGGTCCATCTGAGAACATGAAGTAGACAATCATATGTGATAGACCAAACAATGTGGTCTATCACGCAGGATAGTCTGATCTAGAGAAATTCCAGAGGAGATGAAAAATGGCATCAATGGTCTTGGTCTGTCTGAAAAAATGGGTAGAAGAATAACATGAATAATGCTGATAACTTTTTATCTCTGTCCAACAGTTTGGATTTCGCTGGCGAACAGAAAATGAAGTTGTTTCCGGAAAAGGTATGTCTTACTCCCTAATTACCCTACTGTAAAGTTGCTGTGTTTTTTTTCTTAAGCTTTTCTCCCCCCCTTATGGATAGCTAAGCCCATAATCCTTGTCTTTATTAGCAGAAAATCCCTGTGGTAAACACAGTGTTCTTCACTTTTAGTTGCCCTTTTGCAAGGTGCACTTTTAAAGTCAGTAGGATAGTTCTGGAACTTGACTTTTACTCATATAGAAAAAGTAAATGTTTTATTCTTAATATTTGAACATATTCTACATTTACCGTTTTGAGAAAGGGTTCACTTTATTTAACACTAACTGATTTTAAATACACTAAACAGTAACATTAGTACTTGTTTGCTCATATTACATGACAGGAAGTTTACAAGTGTATCCACTAGATGGGGACAGAGATAAAGACTCTTTGCTCATTACTTAATACAACGTTTCTTAATAAGTTTCCCTTCTCTAGAGACTTAGACTAGAGACTTTAGTTTTACACTTATATAAATATACTATAGAATATTCGTTGTTTTTCTCTTCTTTGTTTCTTTTACTCTTTCCTTACCTCACTTTCCGGGGATGCTCGAATCCCCTTGATATTTTGAGTCATTGAAAACACTTTAGTGCTCTGTTTATGCCTCTCCTCTTCATCCTCCATCTGTTCTGTTGAGACAGTTTTGGAAGAGCTTTGATGATTGCTCTCTATTATTTGTTGAGGATTAGTGCCACACCTCCTCTCCTCCGTGTGGCAGTGACTGATATTTATAGTTTTTTCCTAGAAGGACAGTATCTGTAGCTTAGTGAGGGTACACCTGCTTCAACAGCGCATTGATGTGCTTGGAGACATATTCATTTTAATAATATCTCTGCCAAGACGGGAGGTACGTTCTCTGTGTTTGCCAGCATGTTTATGCAGAAACAGCCTTGTACTGTGGAGCATTTTCAAATAAAGAAGGGAGTTTACTTTAGTGGGGATCCAATACAATATATTTCCAGCAGCTAAAAAAGGACACCAACTTTATTGTAGGGGCTTCTGGTTCTCTTATGTTTACACCACTGCAATCCTACAAATATAAAGTGTGTCTGAGAAGGCTGACTAAGCCAATATATTGTTCCAGATTAAGACTCTGTAATCCTGGTCTCTGACAGTTCATCCCCTGTTGCAGTACTCTACAGGAAGTGGGATTAGATGGGTCAGATGTGCTTCACTTCAAGTGTCACCCTTTGATTTGTGTGCTAATAATTCCCGGTGGGTCAAAATGAACCGCTGCTAGAAACAAGGCACCCTCGCCTGTGAAATCAATACCAAACTTGACTCTGTAGAGCAGACATAGGATTCCCATTTAGTTTTGTTATATCCAATTATGCACATGAGGTTTAAATATGTAATAGAAGGAATGCAACTTTAATACTGATTTGGCTTAAACTGAGCAGAGCAGACACTCGAATTGGTGCAAAAATTCATCAGCAAGAAGATGTGTTTGATTTTCAGCAATTCTACGTGGACTACGTGTTGTTAGTCCCAGCTCACGTGTAATAGAAATGACATAACCAGACTAGATCTCTGTTTACAAATACGTTTTAAAGGGCTGAACTTTTCCCCTGCTAAACTGACCTTTCATATACTCATAAGGTCCATGCAGTTTGGCTCTGCTGCAAACGTCTTTGTTCAAATAAAGGGGTTATGTTCCTGTTAGGTCATGTCCACCCCTCTCCGTCCAATAGGTGATTTACCAGAACACTTAGCCTTCCTTTCATGGCTGCGGTGTGATGTAAGGTTGAGGAGTCAGACGTACTTTCAGGCTTTCTTTATATATCTTGTTTAAGACTGCAGTTCAGAATATTATTCGATTATGTCACACTCTATTTGAACGAGTTTGAAATTCCTCTTTCTCTTCAAGAGATGCTCTGTAAATATTTTACTATTATAGAATGTCTTAACTTAGAGTGTGGGGCTTTTAATGAGGTAGGTTGTTCCATATCAATACAATTAATTCAACGTATTAGTTTATTTCCTTGTTGTCTTGATAAGTTGTTTTGTGAGGTCATTTCGAATAGTTTTAAGGAGTTGCAAAAAATTGCAATCCCCCTCTCCTATTTCGAACATAAGCTTCCACTTACAAAAACAAACCACCCTCGCTGGTGAGCTTGGTTTAGAAAATATAAAAAGTATATTATCCAGTTTGAATTATGGCCTACCTAACCGACTACATGTAAAAAAACCCCATAATGTCTGAATTAATCTAAATGTTAAATTTTGATATTCTTATTTAAAGAAAAAAAATATTTTGTCTTAATCAATTTTGGATTTTATGACTAATTAAGTGCAATAAAGGACCTTGTTAACTTTCCCTATAAAAAAATATAATTAATTAATTAATTAAATGCTAAACTCTCCTGTTATGACGCTATTGGAACACTAGGTGGCACTTAATAAGTGCAGTGTGCAATTTATCATTGAGTGGTGCCCAGGGGTGTACTTAATGGCTTTTTTTGAACCACCAGGTGCAGCAAAGAATTGTGATTTAATGACCTTAGTGCTTGCCATATTTTATCCCATTAGTGATGGGTTTGCTGTATTTTCACCGTTCACTCTTCACTGCTGCTCTATATCCGGAAACCCAAACCCACTCTGTGCATTGTTGACTTAAAACAATCTGGCAAGCCTTCAGTATTCTTCACATCATTAATGGTAAATATTCTTTATTCTTTGCATTTCTTTGGTGTGGAGTGCCTTAAGTTATGTTTTGTACTTCAGAACGCAATGAAAGCACATGTATTCATCCCCCCTGGAGTATTGGTCATGTTTTTTGTACAGTATGTAAAGTCACACCACAAACTGTAATCTTGCTGATTTAATATTTTCATTTGTGTTTACTGGATCAACCTTTGCTTTTAACAAATCCTTCATATCTTATTTCTCCTTTTTTTTTATTTGCTTGGCTTAGAGTGATGCTAAATGAAATTACCCTCAAGATTGATGAAAAAGTAATGGATTTGTTTTGGCTCTCCATTTACAAAAAGTATTGGTGCTCTCATTACGTTCATTTCCACTAATCAGGGTCTGACTGCTAAATAAGTCCATGACAAAATAATTTTGTTAAACATCACTTCTCCTTCCAATAAAACATGTTTATTAAACTTTCACACATTGAATGAAGATGTTAAATATTATAGCAGAGGTGCAAGATGCTTTGTCTGCCTCCTTTAAGCTGCAAGAACAAACACTCTTGGTATTTGTTTTTATCTCAGAGGAGTCGATGTACTGTAATAGCTACATGGCCTTTTAGAGCTATTTTACAAATATCAGCATGTCCAAGGGCAGCGAGGCAACATCACTGTCTTCTTCCTGAAAAGAAGAAATTCACAGAGGGTGCGATGTTTGTTAGCCCTTGAAATCAATTCTTTTTTTCTACACTCTAATCCTTTTTTTCTTTTCTTTTCAATTTTATCTGTGATTTTTGACATCAAACACCTTTCTTAGCAGTTTGCTGACATGATAGTGTCGCCACTCTGGTGGAGATATTTGCCTGCAGCTGATAGGGCCCACTGGCATTTAGCTGACTCGTTTGTGAAAAGCTTGTGTGCAACTGACATTGGCTTTTGTGTTTTTGCTCAGATTTCCAGTTTGTCTTGAAATTCAGCTATACTGGAGCAGATGTTCAGCTGCAGCGCTGTTTTTCCAGTTTTTTTTTTTTTTTTTTTCCTCTGGTATAAATTACACTTCAGTGTAGCTGTCAGCAGAAGGTTCAGAGGGCAGCGGTAGATGATGTTAAGCTGCTTGTACGTGGGCGTCCCCAGATGAAACGGGGAATGGTCTTTGCTTGTGTAACATCTTGGAAGAAAAATGGTCTCTACATTCTTAAACAGCAGGAATGAGACTTGACACACCTCTGCATCTTCTGGGGGACTAGCACTTTTAAGTGGAGCATGCCAACTTTAGCTTTTTTACATTTTGTCACGTTGCAGCCACTTACTTCAATGGAATTTATTTGGATTGACTACAAATGCTTTTGCGACTCGTGCGTACTTTTTCAAGACTTGTAGGCATAGGAGAAGGTTTATTTTCTTTTTATGATTTACAAATCAGGTTTCACAGACACAACTATCCAAAGTTACATACAAAGATGCTTACATCCAGTAGTACACACAGATATTTTGAGACTATTCTCACTCCATAAGATTTGCCTTTGTGGAAAACAGGAGAAAACATGAGTCATTTCCCTTCTCCAAAATTACGTACTACTTTGTTTTGGTCCTTCACATGAATTCACTACTTCAAAAAAAAAAAAAAAAGGAGTTTCTGATTGCAACTTGAGGAAATATCAAAGAATTTAAAAAATAGTGTTATTTCTGAAGCTTATTTTTACCTTTTTACTGTGGTATGTCTTGAATTTTCTTAACTTGTTCTAATATATGAGGTTAATAGAGGGCATTCAGAGCTTTCTCAGTAGTTTATCTCACCTGACTTCATTTTGCATTCTGGCAGTTTCCTTTAAGTTCCTGTTGAAGTAAAATGAAAGTGGCAAACCAATTTATAGGTGAAATAATCAGTTCTTGTGCTTTAAATAACGTGTTTAGCCAGGTCTTTGTTCCATGGAGTGTTTGTACTTCATAATTAGCGATACCCTGCTGGGCTCTATGTTGCCAGACTGAATAGATCAGTTGCAATGTATCTATTAAATGTGATTTCCAAATGACATCTCCCAGCTCCCGGGCTTTAATCTTGGGGATGAACTAGTATTTTCTGTTTATCTGTGATTGTGTGCTGTCAGATCTTTATTTCTTAAAGGGAAGAGATCAGTCAAAAGAAATGGATAAAATGCAGGTAATCTCAGTGGTGTCTGATGCTGTTTGTTCAGCAAAACAGAGTGAATTTTTGACACTTTCAAACCATAAAGTGCACAGAGAACGCATCTGGGTCAAGTGGGTTAGCAGTTCCCTGTGTCGTTGCCGGGTTTTAGAAGTTTATGTGCGCACATCGAGGAAAATCAGCTCCTCACAAGCCAGCAGCAGGAGCTGAGAAGCGTGTCGGGTAGCGTTGTGATGACCAGCCATTTGAAGAGCAGCTCCGCATTCTAGAAAATTTGCCTACATCCACATTTCATAGAAAGTTTGTTGATGACATATTTATGTCTATCATGTCTCGGTTAAAAACCCTGGGGTATTTCTGACTACTATAATAAACATTTTTCCCCCTTGAACATGTTCAGGATCTGATCCAGAGTTTTTCCCAGCAGAACATGCCTGAAAAATCTCCAAAGGGAGGATCTCAGGGAGCATCCTGATCAGATTGGAAGTAGATCAACGAAGCAGCCTCGAGAAGTGTTGTTGGCAGGTTGTCACGAGCCATAGGAACTCACAGCTAGCTTGTGGAAGAAGGTGCACTTGTTGGATGAGACCAAAGTTAAAATTCTTTGGATAATAGAATCCCTGTGTCTGGAGGGATAATGTCGCAAATTATACTGAACAAAGGATCTTGGTTGTGTCACTTGGTGGCGGCAGCATCATGAAGTGGTGGATAGTTTTCTTCAGCAAGGACAGGAAGGTTGATCAGAATTGATGGGAAATGGATGAAAGAAGATTCAAGACTTGGGGTGGGAGGTTCACTTATGTATTTTGGGGGTAAATATGTCAGTAGATAATATTTACTGATGCTGCTTGAACGTACACAATAGATCCCACGGTTCGTTGGTGAAAGAAAACCTAAAAGCATAAATCATTTCACTTCCTTTTCACAATTATGCTCTACTTTGTGTTGGTCCTTCACATAAATCTGTGAACAAGATCGTAAAAAGGATCTGACTCAGATCAACTTCAGATGTATTCTGAAAATCCTAGAGTCTAGTTTCAGCATAGATGTTTAAAGAAAAAATATTTTCCTGTCTATTTAGTGCATATTTACAAGATGCTTGCAGAGGTTCAATGTAAGACTATTCAAACTGTGTGATGTGTAAGAAATCTCCTGCTGGAACATCTCTCTGCTGATGAGGTTAATTGGCAGCAGGTCAGTAACATAATTAAAGATAAAAGGAGCATCCCACAGATGCTTTTAGACATAAAGATGGTTAGACCTCACCTCTGTTGGAGAGGGTATGTGAGAAGGTGTTTAATCAGTTTAAAAGATAAAATAAACAAAATACACAACAAAACTTTTTAGATTTCCCAATTTGTTTGGACAGTAAATGAGAAAAAAATCTCTATATCTGGTGATCTGATGAGCAGGACTGAAACCCAGCACTGTTTCGCTATAATGTTCAGGGCTTTTAGCCAGCATCAGATTAAGAGTCTGCTTAAAATCCACTGTGTGTTTGCCAAATGATCTAAATACGTAGATCTAATAAAACCAAAGCTTCTTCTGGAAGTGCCTCTGGCTGTCTTAAAAGTTATCAATGATAAAACTGAAGCATAGCGTGCAAACTCTCCAAAGGTCCACTGGGTCAAAATCCAAACGAGTTAAAGATTAAATACTTTCCTTTTTTACTTTCTTGTTTATTACAGATAATATGTTTGTACAGCTGAACTAGATAGATGCTCTTTTTTTTCTCAGAAAGCAAAAATAATTCAATTAAACAAATTGCTCTGTGTCTGTTGTTTTCATGTAAGATACAAAGCTGATTTCACATGATTCATGAGTGTCTGAGAGTGATTTTAAAAATGAATACCCACTAACTCAGGCCTCAACTCTTTGACTTTATCCAGTGACCGTTAATCAATGCAGCCATCTGTCCTGCAGTGAATGTCTGTCTTGATCTCAAGCCGCTGGCTGGTGGCATAATTAGCCATTGACGCAAGAGGGAAGGAGTTTCCCCTCTTAAGGGGCTTTACTTAGCCAACCTGTTGTCAGTTTCAGTTTTTTTTTTTCGTAGACCCATGTGAGGCTCACCTGACCTTAAGTGTGGGAATAGTTGAGGCACATCAACAAACCACAATAGACGCCGTTTACCTTATCTTTATATTATTTCAGTGAGCATTTAAAAAGAAGTTAAAGCAGCAATGCCCCTTTGTGCCGTTTAAAAAGAAACCCTCAAAACACAGAAAAGCGACTAAATTGGTTCATTTTATTTTTCACACGAGACATTGTAGCGCCTAGGGGCTGGAGGCTGACAGAACTAAGCGAACAATTCTGGCCTTGATTATATTTTAGTTTTTGGCATTTATGCTGTAAAAGAAATTGCCTGGACACAGATTTAATATGAATTTTACTCTGCCAGAATTGAGGTTGTGTGTGCCTCGGGTGGGGGTCAAACTTGCACTGGTGTGCCCTTTGAATATATGATATTCTTTTATATTCAACACTGAGCTGGTTCTCTAATGCTGCAGGGAGTTGGAACTTATTCAAGGGCAGTTTGTCGCATGAGAAATGCTTTTGTGATCTTTTCTTTAGCTATAAACACCAGTATTTATGTACATACATTAGATATTTATTAAGATTTTATATGTATAATAAAGACTTGAAAACACCACGGACAAATTCCCAGTTTATTGCAAATGTTAGAGTTAATGGGCAGGACAGCATACTAATGTCTCTAGGTGGAAGTTGTTATTGACACTAATTTGACAGTGTGATGGGATGAGTGCTTTAATTTGAATTGATGATGCAAAACCAGAAAGTTCTTTTTAAATTGCTTTAGGGAGTTATTTGTCATAAGGAAGGTTCTGGTAAAAAGTTTAACAATAAAGTTTATCTCGAGAAAAAAACTGTGGCTCTGGGTAATGATGTGAGAAAAAATCTTACAGAAAAAGTTGTTTGCCTGATTCATAAACTTTACTTGAACGTCATTAATTTCAGCTGCTATGCTTGCAGCTCCAAGGCAACTGGAGCCCAAAACACGGAGCATTAAGCACTGCAAATACCAACACAGTCTCCATCTCAATGTGAAACTCAGTAGAAGGGGTGGAGACACTCAGACTGGTCAAAAAAAACCAAAAAACAAAATAATGATCTTTTATGCAATTTTATCCAGTGTGCAAACAAAAATAGGCTCTTATTGGCTTTTTGTGTGACATTATGGTGAATGGACTTAACTTTCATAATACTTTTCCAGTCATTCTGACCACTCAAAGTCACATTCCCACTTTTAGACTCACTAACATTTATACACCAATACACAGATCGGTTTAGAGTAGACATGTGCCAAGTATAGCGTTTGTGTTTTCTCCTCTGACGGCAAATCCTCTAATTGTTGTTACAACCTCGGACCAGAGCCAGATGTCTGTTTATTTTTTTTTTTTGGTTGTTTGTTGTTGTCTGTTTTTTGTTTTTTTTTAGCTGACGTCACTGCTTCTTAATCTCACACGTGAGTCTGTCTTTTGGCCACAGTGGCCCAAAGTGGCAGGAGCCAGCGTCACCTCAGCCGATTGTTGAAAGCATCTTGAGCTGCTGCAGGTGAGGGTGAACATCGCTTTTCCCACAGTGGATCCCTTCTTGTCCCCGAGCCAAAAGTGGAGTGCTATGACGCACTCGCTCCTTCTGGTACAATCTGGAGGAACCCCGGAGACCAGATCAGTGCACCTTAAGCTTCTCTAGGGATAATAGGCGGGCTGTGCAGTGGCTTGAGGGTGGCCTTGGGCCATGAAGAGAGATGAAATAAGGGAGATGAGAAGGAGCTTTGTTGATAAGGAAGGAGTGCAGAAATAGGTGAAGAGGGGTGAAAGAATGGTTGACACTTCTGGAGGTTTTGTGAAATCCCCACTTCTCTAATAAAAGTTTTATGTCTTTCCTCTGTGAGGTTTTGCTTATTTATTTCAAATTTTTTCCCTGTTAGGCCTCTAACTCAATTGATTTTTATGTCTCACTTTGTGCATTATATCGAAATAAAAAGTCGGAGCATAAGTAGGGGGGGAAAATGTGCCTGTAAACTTTTACAAAGTGCTGTATGTACTTTGATCTTTCAGGTCAGTTCCAGTGTGGGAATAAACACTGTGGAAAAGAGGAAGGCCTGAAAAGCTGGGAGGTGAATTTTGCCTACGTGGAACACGGGAGAAGAGGAACGCTTTGGTCAAACTCAGTGAGTTTGAAAATCTGTTTTAAATACGTAATTGGGTATGTGTTAACCCAAATCCGTGGCTGATAATGCACCTGTCTGTCACCCCCAACCCATAATAACACTCTTCCAGGTGTCACACTGCAGAGAATTGCCTTCAAATTACTGTAATTTGTGGATCCGCTAAGTCAGTCAAGCTGAGAATGACAGGCTCTTTTAACAAGCTGAAGTAGCAGGTCACCGCCAAACATAAAATACAAAACTACTTTTTGCTACATATGAGTCCAATTTGTGACTGTTTAGAAAAAAAAAATAATGCTTCACCGAGAAGACGTCAGAAAAATAGAATGATTGGAGCAAAGCAGCTAAATAGCTTTCTTGAGCAAAATATCCACAGTGACAGTAATGTTCAAAAGTTTGAAACCTCTTATATTCTTTATGCTTTCCTTCTAATCAGCCAGACTTTGCAGTAACCTTTAAAGGTGCTTTGATCATTCCACTCCTTTGAAGGCTTTTTAAAGTTTTACCTTGGATTTTGGCTGCTTTTTGTTCTGTTTATTCTGTCAAGTCCTTGTACCCATTCATTTTAGCATATATTACATTCATGTTAGCATATATTACAGTGGAGATGATGATGGATTCACAGAGAACAGGTCTAGGGTCAGGGAAAGAGATGCTAACATCTGTGCAGACCTCATACGTCCTGGACTCAAATTCCTTGTTTATGTGCACAGATTTAATGAGTAAAGCTGATTCTAATATTATCCAGTGCTTGATAGCAAATGACAAAACTCAATAGGTGAAGGAGAAAAGAAGTATCAAGCTAGAACAAAAAGACCTAAGATGAACGGTATCCAAAAGTTGTTTTTAAGTAAAAAATACTTAACAGGAACCAGCCTTAAGAGAGGTTTGACCTCTAAGCAGATCATTATACCAATTCTTGGGTTCAAAGGTATTTATACCCGTTGGCCTTTTTTCAAATGTTGTCAAGTTACAACCACAAACTTCATTGTATTTTATTGGGATCTTATGTGATAAACCAAAACAAATATTGCTACAAACAAAATTGATGTCCATGTTTATTCACCCACGTTGACTCTGATAATCTTGAATAGTACAAGTTGTAAGCAGTCACCTAATTCATAGTATACATGTGACTTGAAGTGAAACCCCGACCTGCATTCAATAGCAGTCAATAAAGTTTTTCACTTTGAAAGTGTCAATGCTACCACCTTTGTCCATATGTGTCTAGAAAGATGAGAGATGAAAAGACAAAAGGGAGAAATATTTTTCAGTTCTGTACAACACACAGAAAGAAAGACCGCTAAGTGTGTTAAGTCCTCCAACTTCACCTGCCATCTCCACTCACTCTACCTGCAGCTAACACTAAGTCAGATAACATTTAGTTTTTCAGACTTGTCTTGTTTGTCTGTTGAACTTATTATCAGCTTGTATTATTTGTTGGACGCAAAGTAGTTTGTAGTTCAGCGTTTACATGCAAGATTTATTAAAATGTTATGATGGTGCATCAGTTATAGGTTCACTTACTAATGAGTTGACACAGGCAATTTTTTTTCAGCATTAACATATAAATATGATATTAGTGGTTGTAAAAATGGTCTGAGTCTTACCTCTCTCAAAGTTGTGGTCCAGTCTGGTCTTGGGTTAAGTTGTCTTTGACTACCTAACCCAACCTAATTTAACACTATGGTTAAATTAGGTTATAAAACAACCTCCCCAAAGTGTGTTCAAGCCATCATCTAAAATAATCTGAACATTTTGAGGAGTTAGAAGGACCTAATCAAAGTTCAGACCTGAACCCAGTTGAGAATCTGTGACAAGACCTAAAAATTGCAGCTAAAAGATGACATTTTTGTAAAAAACATTAGGCAAAAACTTTAAGGCTGTAGAAGTTGAAGGCTGATGGAGGCAAATTTCAGCTGTAATTGAAGCCAAAACTGTCCTCTGAAAGTACTGATCTGTGGGGACTGAATACAAATGCACACTTCTCAGAATTTTTAGTGCAAAACATTTCAAAAACCAGTTATCGTTTTTCTTCTGCTTCACAATTATACAACACTTTGTCCTTTTCTGTCACATAAAATCTCAATAAAGTACATCAAGGTTTGCGGGTGTGGTGTGACAGGACCTTGAAAATTTCTAGGGTCATGCATAAATTTACTAGGTACTGAACTGAATGCTAATTTTAAATCAATATAACTGTAGTTTATTCCACAAGTTAAGGAGCCTTTTATGCCAGAATGATTTATGTTGACTTAAATGGATTAATAAATGACCAAAACCAGTCCTTGAAAATGATCAGATACTTCATCGAAAATAAGACAAATAGCAGCCCTGATTCAAAAAACCTTAAAAGTTCAACGGAAGTTGATCAAGTATAAATCCGTCCGTCTGTCCGTCCGTTCGTTTTCTTTCACCTTTATGCCATTGGGGTCAGCAGGGGTGCTGGTGCTTATCTCCAGCTGTCAACAGGTGGTCGCCAGTCATGAAGTATAATATTAATTATAATAATTCAGACCACTTTAGATATAACAGGAGGCTTACGGAGGAGAGAAATACACTTCTGATAATAAAACAAAGACAATTACCTGTAAATAAATTCCAGATCGAAATGCCAGACATCATCCTTCTACTTAATTTGCATTCTAACTACAATAAGGTCAGCAGTACTGACATTGTTTCTCTTTTTAGGACTGTGTCCTGAATGCTCGTTCAAACTCAACTTCCATCACAAGTAAGCCCCTTTACATTTGATCTTTAATATATTTTAAAAATCTAGGTTATTTGGCTCTCTAAGACATATTTCTGAGACTGTGGAGAGTGTGCACTTGTCTGCTCAAAGTAGGGCAGACCACCATAGACAGCGAGCACACACAGTGATGCGGTGCTCTGGGGCTTATAAATCGAGCCTCAGCTAATAACTGCTGTCTGAAATTACCAGCAATGTTATGATGACTATCAAAAATACCGTAATTAAAAACCAATATCCTTTTGCTTTGATTCATTCTTTGTTGCTTAATGTGCAAGGGTATAGTTTTACCATGTTCTATTTTGGTCAATTTGTGCTTCTTTTCAGGAGAAAGGAGGTGAAAGTGAAGAGAAAAAGAAAGATCTCAGAGGAGAACGAAGAACCAACGAAGAAGAAAAAGAAGAGGAGGAAATCCTCCTCTCATTCTAAAAAACACAGACACAAGAAGCAGAAAGGTACCACTTCTCCACAATCTTCCATAAGATTACTTTTCTGGCTGCTATTTGATGAATCTACAACTCACGAGCAGCTTTGTTTACATTTGATTTGGTTTTTATTTTATTGAAATTTTATTTCTCTATTTGGCATTTTCAACAGACCGCTCTACCTCCTCCAGCAGTTCGGAGTCAGAGGCGCAAAACTCTGATAAAGGTGGTGCACACAACTCCAAATCACACACACACATCCACGCATCACTTTCACACTGAAAAAACATAAATCCAATTTTTATCCCCTTCTTTGGACATTTAGATTGCTTTACTTCCAATGTTTTGACTGAAAACATGCTGACAGCTCCTCCTTGAGGCACATAGGTTAACCCTGCTGTTAATGCTAATCGGCTGACAGAAGGCCTGTCTTCTTTTGGCTTTTATTTATTTTTTTAAATGTTTTTTATCTCCACTTTTATTTTGTCATTCGCTGTGAACAGCGTGACATAAGGTGCGCCTCTGCCCCCGTGCGTCTTTGTTTTGTTTTGTTCCTTGACGGATCACAGGGCAGGGAAGGTGAAAATGTACACAAGGAGCAAACTTTCTTGTTATATAATTTAGGTCAGCATGCTATGAGAACCATAAACACACACATGCTCCCTGTTTGTATTTGTATTTGAAACCAGTGGTCTTTAGAAATGAGCACCAGACCTTGTGAAGAATGTAAGTTGTTCACAGATGCAATTAAGGAGCTAAAGAAAAGGCTGAATAGGAAACACACAGCAATAATTAACCTGTTTCAACTCATAACAAGTTATTTTACCCCAACAGACTCAGGAATAAACTTTTTATTTATTAAACAGCCTTCCTGGAAGATCTTTCTTTCTTTCTTTTACATTTTTGTAAAAGGACACCATTCACTTTTTTATCTTGTTTTCTATTAAATTCTCCTAACAGACAGTGAAGCTGGGAATGAACCAGACAGCCAATCAGAAGCTGACCACTGGCGAGGCCCCGCCCCTGCTGTGGAGGAAAAATCAAGGTGAGTTTAACAAACTAATCTTTATATATTATCTGCCTCTCGAAGCTCTTGAATGTGTGTTTTGGGGATAACACAGCATGTAGCTCATTTAGATGTTTGTCACCACACTTTTTTTTAAGCTGTCAGGACAGGTGGGAGGCGAAACATTTAACCTTCAAGAGTCCTTTTTGAAAAGTTTTCGCATGTCAACCTTTCTACCGTTTCATGCTCCCCGTCACTCACAGTTTGTGCTCTGAATCATTGTTGGAAGCCAACAATCATCTCACTTCATGTAGAGTACTGATGCTCTGCCAGAGTTAATCACAGCCCCCCTATTCGACTGTTTTACGTCAGCACTGAGCATGACAGGAATTGACATGTCTGTGTTTTGGTTGTTTCATCTGTTTAGGGAGGAAGAGTTTGATGACTACTTTGAAGACATGTTTCTTTGAATCTGCTGGTATCAGCGGCAACCCTGCTGTGACTACACTTCCTTTTGTATCCCACTGATATTAAATATGTTCTATTTGGGTCTTGCGTGCATGAAATAAACATAATGTTTACCCTGCCTCTCCGTGTCAGTTTTCTGTTTACATATCTCGGCTTCCTTTGTGCTTCACTCTCCGCACCATCATGATGAGAATAATTGGAAGTGGTTTGAGGCTGTGTGGCTCATAGGATGGTGGTGGCTGTATAGCATACTGCTTAGAGGCATTATAAAAGTAGCTGTTTTGTAAAAGCATTCACACCCCTTTACTTTTGATAGCTTTAAGTCATATTTTTCAACATTTTGTCATGCTAAAACCACACTATTCAATTCATTTTAAAATGCATGTATGTATGAGCTAAACCTTACACAAAAAAAACTTGAAAATCTGACAGCGCAGCAGTGTGAGGGAAATTGGCGTGAAATATTTAGTCATCTGAAGCTGGTGATAAAACCCAGGAAATTTTAGTCGTTTACGATTTAGCGCCTCTTCAACGCCTAGCACTAACATCAGTTATGCCTGATCTGATCATGGTAAATACAGATGTGAAACCAAACCAAACAAACTCAATTCAAAAACACTTTATCGATTCCCAAAGGGAAATTAAACATCAAAATAAATAATAAATAATGGCTCTCATTTAATTAAAACGTTATTGAAATTAAAAAGCTTGAATGCACTATAATCAGACTTGAGACCACTTTGGTGATATAAAAGGCCTTGTTTTAGACTCTGAACTTTCCAGTGACGTAGCACATGTTTGATACGTGACCATAAATGACTTTCCTCTAGCTGTTACTACCTGAATGCCCTTGAGTTCATAAAAACTATAAACTGCACTTTAAAAGGAGGCCCTGCTGCCAGATGAATTAAAAGAAATTGTCAGATGTTTTCAGGTGTGTTATGAAGTATTTTATTGGCCAAACTTTTAATGGACTTCCTGTTGAGATCTTCATCTATTAAAAATGGGATTATACAACTATTACTTGACTGCCAGCTCACTGTGTGATGATGTACCTATGCTATTAGAGAATGTGTCACTAAAATCTGAATGTATTGTGTTTGAAGCTGTTCACTTGAATCTGCAGTTATAAACAGATCCTTGAAATCAGAAATGATGGCCTCATTTAAGCAGCTTACTAGCACTGCACAGATTAAAATACTTGACATGCATAACACATGGGAACAGCAATATGAAAATGGCACAGGTTTCCGCTGTATGTAGGAGATGACACTTAAACGAACATCAAGAGAAAGTTGAGATTTTTAAAAATCAAGAAAAGTTTCTGAAAGAACAACACAAGGGATTGCTGAAAAGGCAAATGAAAACTTGTTTGACTTCAAAAGAACTTTAGGAGGATGTATGCTCTTGACTCGAGAGAATACTTTTTTTTTTTTCTGTGCAGCAGGAACTTTGTAAAATAATGAGAAAAAATAAATAAATGCTGCTCCCTCAAAATTCAGTCAGATGTTTGCAAACATAAAAAAAAAAGATCAAATTCATTTGTGACTTTGCAAGCAAGTCATGAGAGCTAATGATAAACTTAATATGGAACACATGATAACCAAAAGCAGAGCTTTTCTTAATGACCAGAAATGAGAAAATCATTGAAAGCTAGTTGTCTTTTAACTGTTCACCTGGAAAAAATTGCTTAAGAATGGAATATTTTGTAAAGAACTATAAACATGAGAGAAATAAGGACATAGAAAATCCCAGAAAAAGTTAAGCTTCCTATTTACTTCAGTCAACAAGTAGGCTGTGGATTAGCTTCAAACATCCCTCAGTCCAGGGGCATATTGAAGTGGTCGGCTCACAATAAAGAAAACTGCATGGGGCTGTTAGAAGATTATGTGCTGTATCTTAAATAAATACAATTACTTTACCTCTTTGATGCTGCCTATCTTTTCCCTTTCTGCCTTGCTTTTCAAACAGGGACTCGTGTTTGTTTAAAGTATAGAGAATGATACGGTGCATGCCCTTCCCCAACTTGTTGCTTTGCACTGTCAATCACCGGCCTAGAAGAAGGCTACTATTATATTTAGAAGAAAAAAAACAGTAAAGGAGTAAAAATTAAAGGAGCGTGTTCAACCATTCTTTTTAAATTGTGCATATAAACTTATTTTAGAGCCAGAATATTTAAATATCTTGAGGTTATGAAACATTAATAAATCAAAAGCATATGAAAATGAATTTTAAAACACCCATTTGCATCAAGCCCACTAAAACGGGAAAGTATGACTATATATATATGAATGAAATATTGGGTATTTACTGGTGCTGTCTGTAAATCTCTCGCAAAAATCATAGAATGAACTGACAAAAAAATGTCAGCTGATTAACTGTAGAAAAAAAATTATGAAAATTGTTTCCATTACTGTATTTTCTCTGTCTTTATGATCTAAACACCATCTGATATCCTTCTGCATGTTTAGCACCACTAACAAGCTTAAACTGGTGCATCTTTTTTCCTTTTGTACCAGAGCAAAAGGAATGAGAGTGTCTGATTTAGCATTGGCAGTTTTACTCTCAATATACATGTAGCCTTGGCTAGAAATCACTTTCTAGGGTCAAACAAGAAACTAACTAACTGTCACATCGCTTGGAATCAAATTTTGATAGGTACGGATAAGTAAACTCATGTTTAAACTCATGGTTTAAACTCACGGTTTAAACATGAGTTTAAAACTCATGTTTTAAACCAAAACATGAGTTAAAATTGTTGACAAAAGTGACAAAGAAAAATATAAAATATTTCCGGTAAGTGGCTGGCACATACTAGTAAACATAAGGGAAACAATGGAGGTCAGAAGGGGAGCTAAAATGGCAACATCTGCTTAAATTCTGACAGAATTTTAATGTTCTCAAATAAATTTTCTGTCCCAGCTGTCATCTGCCTTTCAGGTAAATTACAGGCAGTTGTAGCTAATCAGGGTGCGCTTTTAAATCCCTCTATAGTGTGCAAGTTTGTAAGGTCACCGCCTTACAGTCATGTATGTCTGGAACTTAAAATCAAGCTGGAGACTTTGACATCATTAATTTTCGTCTTGAGTGAACATTGTGTTATTCACTGACTCCCAAGTTTCGTGTTCTAAAATACTGTCATCCCTACTGTATTTCTCTACTTATGTTAGTGAAAGCTAAAAGCCTTGACACATTCAAAAGGCAACATTTTTAAAATGACGATGAAAGCCCTGTTAAAATCATTTTGGAAATCATTTTAATCATTTTGGAAATACTATAACAGTGCAATTTGTAGTATTTTTGCTCAAAACTATCAAACTGTGTTTCATTCCTATGTCTAGGTCCTACATCCTAATTTAAGCAGAGAAAAATGTTGTTCTTTTGATAGAGTAGTGTAAATACAGACTGAAGTCAGTAAAAGGAAATCTCACTCTTGCCTAAATTGGGGAGCAAACTGTCATGTTGATTAAACAGTCAGACGAAGATCCTGTAAAATGAAACCTTTTAAGCTTCTTCCATCTTGTGAGATTATGTCTAAGAGGCATCCTTCATTTTAAAGGCAAAATATTTTGCAGTTCGTAAACCTTGTTAAAAGATGACAAAGCAGCACAAAATTTTGAGCTTCCTGCATACAGAATATGCTGAAAACAGACCCAAGCAGCAGCAGCAGCAGCAGCAGCAGTGAATCAGACAGGGATCAGAATCAATCCACTGATCCTCTTTCCCCCCCACAGGCTCATCCTCCTTTGGAGACTTTAAGATCCTGCACGATATATGACTAAGAAGGAGCGCCATCCCAGCCCCTGCTAAACACGGAGGGGGAGGGAGGACGCTCGAGTTGGTGCCTGCACGACTCCAGATAACGCTTCACCTTTGTGCCAGAGCCATTTTTCATAATGAGAAATGAGTTACTCTTTATTTTTTAAACCTCCTTCCTACATTTGCTTACAGATATTACATTTCATGACTTGTACATACATTTGATGTCATTTTATACATTCAAAGACAGAACTCTAGCGTCGTAATGACAATTCTTACAATAAGTACAAAGTAGCATACAGTGCTTTTTTTTTTTTTTTTCAAATCTCTCAAAACATTCAAAGAAAAAGCAGGGAAGACTTTTATCCCTTTTAGACGGAACTGGAGCATTTTTATAAAATGTTTGCACCAAAGTCAGCGCTGTAAATTCATAGTGGAATCATCAAAGCTCTCGGGCTTGACTAATTATAACAACTCTTCACTTCACCTCAGGCAGCAAACAAGGAGTTTCCAAGTAGACACAAAACTGTGCTGATGGGATTAAATGCCCCTGATTGATGCCTCTTTGATTAGAGGAGATGACGTTGCGTAACGGGATGCTAAGACCCACTGCTCGCTTTTTACCTCGTGCAATGACATCACAATGTCAGGTGTGCTGACATTGCACTGTGACCCCAGGCGCCTGACCAGGTCGGCTAGTTTACAAAGAGACGTATTGATTTACACAAAGTTGGTCAGGGAGGGAAGTGGAAAACTTTGCCCCCAACAGTCACACAATCAATGAAAGTTTGGATCTTTACAAGCGTAGGCCGTTTTCACATGGATACGATAAAGCCCCTGTATAAGACGGGTATTTAAAGTCCAAAGCTGTGTGGATCTCAAACACTGGCTGGCAATCAAATACTGTTAAAGCTTCTTAAAGGCGAAGCAGAACTGTTGATCTGTTTGACTCGTGAAGGAGCAGGGGTTACTCGTGCAGCTGTTTTTTGCTTCTCTCACAATCAAGTTCATACAATTCAAAAGTCATATCTATGGAACAAAGTGTATACAGATGATAACATGAGAATAGATTAGCTTCAGCATGGAATAAGTCTGAAATAAAACAATTAGTTTACAAGTGATCTTAAAGTTCTCAAAGACATACAGTAATTTGGAGAAGAATTCACACCCATTGAGTTTCATCACATTTTGTCACATTACAGCCAAGAACTTACTTTCATACCTCTAAATGAAATCCAGTTTGATCAACTGCCTTCAGAAGTCATTTAAGTAGTAAAAATGATCCATATACAAGTTATTTATAGGCCTTCTGTAACTCTAGAGGAGTTATGAGCTGAAGTTTATGTGAGATATTCCGTTGAAAGGCCAACACCACAACATTCTGAACACCACATCCCAACTGTGACACACAGGGATTGGAGCACCATGCTGTGGGGTTTTCTTTAGCAGGGACAGGAAATCCTGTTATTTGGAAGGTGGGTGAAGCTAAATACACGGAAAGCCGGGAAGAAAACTGGCTGACGGCTGCAAAACACAAGACTTTTGAAAGGGTTCACCTTCCAGTAGATAGATTAATGTTTGCAGATGTTCTTCGTCCAGTCGTACTGACAATGAGCTGTTTTGCAAATAAGACTGGACAAAGTTTCTAGAAGCCTAAAGTTGGTAGAGACAAACCCCAAAATACCTGCATTCTGCATACTCTGAATTTGACTCATAATGTAGTTCTTCCTGTTTACAGTCAAGCACCGTTTTGTGTTGGTTTCTGTCTTATAATCCCCATTAAACACATTTGTTTTTTTGGCTATAAAGTGACAAAAAGCTAAAAATGAACCAGAGGTGTGAATATTTTTGCAAGACAAACTGTACGCTTCGCATTATAACACAGCTCTTCATCATTTCAGAACAGACAGTTCTTGTACAAAATACCCATAATCTAGAAAAATAAAATAAAATGTATAGATGAATAGCATATTAAAATGAGTATACGTTCAGACGACTCATTAGTCCCTTTACAGGAAAGACATTGTCTTTCCTAATTGTTTTGGCGCCATTGCTCCCTGTGCCTATCGCCTTTACAGCATGAACAGAGCCATCAGATGCTCTTTATGTGCTGAAGGGAATAAATTCATATTTCTTTATAAGTGCCTTTAACGGGTCCCCATCACTACATTTGAAAAGTCTTTATCCTCCCAGTTGGCCCTCACTCTCTCTGTGGTTTGGCCGCAAAAACAGCAGCAGCCATGTTCATTGTGCAGCTTAAAGTATGATTATACATTGTGCTTATGATTGCCAAAGGGACACTGAATGCTATTGCTTTGGCATAGCTCAACAATGACCTATTTAACTGCCTAGATTAAAAGATTTGAATCTCAGTGCAGGGAGCAGCTAAATTTATCGCAGCATGATTTCAAGCATGCCAAAAAAATCTTACATAGAATTGTATAGTGAGTTTGCATGTTTTCGGTCGCTGTTCAAAATAAAGGGAGGAAGAAGTTTCACACATTCCTTCTCGATAAGATCTTCTCTGTGCAGAGTCCCACTGTTACTTCCGGCTCCAATTCTTCCTCCCTCCTTGGAGACCAGTTCATGCAATCCAGATCGGCGCTAACTACTCTGGACTAGCTGGAAAGAACTGGACCAAACCGGGGTGTCGCATGCGCAGAGGGACCAGAGAGAACTAGCTTAGTTCGGAGGACAAACTCCAAAAACTGATGGCTTTGAGGATGACTTTAAGACTAGGGATGTGTATATCAGTCCTAATCAGTCCATTTGAGTCCAGATCCATGAAACGGAGAAGCCTAACAGATGGTGCAGGTCTTCGACTTCCCTCCCTCAGCAGCACCACCACCAGCTAAAAGAAAAAAAAGAAGAAAAAAAAAACAGATTAAAAATGTTGTACTACTTGGTCTCAAATTACTACGATGCAATCCTTGTTTAACTTTTATACCTTTCTTGGCTTCCTCTTCTTCCAGTTTCTTCTTTTCATCTTCAATGGCCTTCATCTTTGCATTGTACACCTCAGCCAGCTCGTTCCAGTGTGCCCTGTTGTTGTTCAGACCGTCGAACATGGGTGTGATCTCTTTGTGGAACCGAGAGAACTCCTGGGCAAACACAAAGAACAACAGATGAGGGCTATTCTTGTCTTGGGCCCTCTTCAGAGAGCATCTTCAAAGGCCGAATGCTTCTCGCACGGCAGCGATCAGGTGTAAATGTTGCGGCGCGGGTCCACGGGGACAACAGGCCCCACGCTGTGTGAGTGCTCATCAAAATATCAGCATGGGCTGAAAAGGAGCTTGCTATTGTGTTCTACAGGTTCACAGCCTGCATCTTTTCAAGCCATCTCGGTTAGATGAAAGCGTACAAACATCTCTCTGAAGCTAATAATAGGCCTGCATGAGGAATTATTGAACTCACTGGCTACCTCTAGTCATAGGTACAACATTTTGATTGATAGATGGTTTTTGATTGATAGATGGTTTATGGCGTCTTAAAAAAATAGCACAAATTATTTCACAAATTATCGGGATTGTAAGTAAAAGCATAAGTTTCAGACGTTTGTAACTAGACACCTGATTTAATACCTTAAATAGTAGTTTTGAGACTAGAAATGTTACGTTATGTTTCTCAGGTTTATATCTGTAGAAATTTTAAATACGATAGTTTTCATTCTACTTTGCAGTTATCACCTTATGTCTAGTTGTAATTTGAAAAATGTCAGAAAATATTAAAATCTAAAAAGATGTAAAAAGGGTTAGCAGTATGTTTGCCAATTGTTTTTATCATGTAGAAAAGTTTTGTAAGACTGCTTGAGTTACAAATATGATTTACAAGTACTTACTGTGCTTATTAGAGAATGTTTAAACTTAAAAATCACACACTAACTTTCAGAAACTGCTGACATAAATTGCAAAATAGCTGCAGAGTACGTCTTAAAGCCTTTTCACTCTATGAGTGGATTTAGATTCAAGCCAACACATTCACTGCCGCAAATCAATTTTGTTTTGAGTCATAACATCTATCTTTATGGTTACATCTTTTTACAGTCTTTCTTAAGAGAAGCAGATAAGCAGTAGAGTATGAGAAACAGCTTACCTTGTACACAAATGCACAAACAAAGTCGATGAAACCACATTGCATCTTGGGTAGCTGTTCTGCACAGTTTCTGTCCATCATGGGCTAAGAGAGGAAGAGCGAAAGAGAGAGACAAAAACGTTTTCATGTGAGAAACAAACTAAAGAGCACTATAAAAGTAATGGAAAGGGAAGCATGGAAGACACCAGAGGGATCCTGAACATACAATTGGCTGTTGGTCCAAAACGGTTCTTTCCAAATCGCCCTGTTCCCAGAATTCAGCTGCAACCATCAGAGCCACCTGCAAAAACAGCAACACTCAGAAGGAACAAAGCTTGACGGTGTGAAATGAAAACGTCTATATATGAAATAAACACGTGACGGTAAAAGCAGCCTTTTCAGGGCCATTTTCAGCCTTCTCCCATCAATTAAATAAGCAGTTTGTTCCTGTCCTTCCAACTCAAATGGCCTAAAAAAAAATAGGCATGATAGCAGAAAAAAAAAGCTAATTATTATTTGCTAGCAAACTTCACTTCAAGGCTCACCTTGCTCTGCACCTCCCAGGGTTTGGTGATGGCTGACAAGTCACAGCCTGTCATCATCATGGCCCTGGAGGTGAGAATCAAGACAGTCAGTCAAAGCAAGGCGACATCCTGGCTGTGATGAATGTGATTTTTAGCAGCCCGCTGTGTCAGAAGGTTTTCCACGGTTGGAACAGCCAGAAACTTTTTTTTTTTTTTTTTAATTTTGCTGTTGTAAAAAAAAAAAGTTGCGTACATAATAATTTCCTTCCTGATGGGGTTGTTAGAAATGTAGGCGGTGGCCTCTTTTTCATCTGCCATTGGTTCTGTGGCATTCACAATGTTTTGGAACATGGTTCTCTTCCTGCAAGCAGACAAATAAATAAGAAAAAAAAAACAAGAAAGAAAGAAAGAAGGAAGGGAGGAAAGAAAAGGCCATAAACGCCATAACATTGCATTAATAAAAACAACTCTGATATTTAAAAAATAGCAATCAATCTTGGAAGTAGTGTACTTTTGTAAATAAAAATGTGTAAAACCTACTTGAAGTAAAGGGCCAGATCAGTGGCAATAATGCAAACATCGAACAAGTGCTGCACAGTCTCAAACTGACGTTTCTGCAGATTGCAGAAGATGTTCAAACTCTGCAATGGATGACAGACAAAATACGGTAATCAGTATAAGTTTATGATGACACCAAGAACAATCTTAGTCAGTATTTTTAATTTCAATCCATGTATTCACCTCCTCTCCCATGAGTGTCTTGCTGTATTCCAAATGGTGTCTCTCCATAATGGAGGAGCCGTGAAGTTTGGCCAGAGGAGATGCACTCCTATGGATTAGAAAAAAAAAAAAACAGCTATCATGAGAAAACAGTTCAACTTCGGTCATAATAACAAAAGGTTTATTTTAACTTGCTTTGTCTGGTAGAGGTTATTTGTTCCTCTGTGGTCAATATCGTGACAAAACGCCGCAGCCACCATGGCGAAGGCATCTAGATCCGAGTAGTACTTCCTCAGTTTCCCTGTCTGCAAACCAACAATATGTATGTGTGCATCAGAAACAGAGCTTCAAGAATGTAAAGAGATTTATAGCAAAATACAAATGGCATCACCTGCAGGAGGCAGAACATGGTGTGGCCTACGTTGAAGCCATGCCTCCAGTTGTGGTATGTAATGGCACGGTAACCCTTTCTCACAGTATACATCCACCTAGTCAGAGTCTGAGAAAACAAAAGAGGTTTATTACTGCATGTTGAGTCAAGATCTAATGAGCGCCATCCAAGGTTCAAATTTACTTTAGAGTCAAAACAAAAAAGTAAAAGTTCTCCTAGAAGGTAGATCTTCTCCTACTTTAGTTTCTTTCTTTTTAAGTTTACAGTAAAGTAGGCATGGGACAAACTTTTAAAGTTATGGCTTAGATACCGTTAATGTTTTTCATCATACTGTTCTGTAGCTCAAAGTAGAGTAGCACCATGAAATCTGGTTTTGGACGATATCAAACAATTTATATTAATATGAAAACATAATATGGTGACAACCACCCTCTTCAGATTAGGAGTTATTACTCCTAATCTCCTAATTACTGAGGGAAGAAACCTCAAATTTGCCAAATATTATCAGTGGTGTGATTAAAAGGAAAATCAGAGACCACACTGAGATCGAAGAATCTATTTAGGGAATAAATTTCTTTCTGTGGCATTTCGTGACATTTCTGTGGTTCATTCCGGCTGCCAAAGAGCAAGAGAGAGCAAGCAGATGATGGGAAGGCTGTGTGGAGAACAGCAAAGTAGCTTTGTTTAATCCTTTCGAGATTTCTACCTCTGTCTGGTATAGATTATCCCGGATTCTGAAATGTTGGCAGCCTTTTAGAAATCTCAGAGTTGAGGTAAGGACTTACGTTCTTGAGGAAACACAAACAGAGGCTGCTGTTTTCGTGCTGACCCTGCAACCCACACTAAAGTTTAACAAATGGGTCTGAAAACAGATAAATAAGTAAACTTAGCAATCATTCTGTCAAATATCCTATTTGTGTTTTTATGTCTTCTGTTTTTATATATTTTTTAAAGCTTATTTTCAGCACTACTGGTCTTCATTTGATAGTAATCTGACGCGAAGGAGGCAGAGAGAAGGAAAGTCATGCAGCAAAGGGACTGAGGACGGCAGTCGGGCTGGGAGCTAAAGAAGTGAAACCCATCACTCTCATTAAAGTAAAGTAGGTATTAGCAACATCTCTCTTAAACATTTAAGTGAAGGGTGGTTACCACAGCAGATAGCCCAACTAACAAGCCAGCTCATATACTTGATAAACCACCATTGAACTTGGTTGTGTATATATCTACTTTAACAACTACCTTGTTGTTTTGTTTTGGCTTGGGATTTTTTTTCTAAAAGATTTTGAGAAGACTTCACCAGCCCATCCCGACTATACTCATTTAATATAATAAAATATTTATACAAGGAAACATCAAGAATGAGTTATCTTGTAGAGATTTCAACAAATAAAGACAGTCAAAATTCAGACGTGTTGGGAATAATAACGAGACCTTTTCACGCAGCAAAAACAGAATTTCCCTTCAGAAATTGTATTTCAGAATCAAATATCGCTTATCTGAAAAGCACCTCTAAGCACCTTGTTAGAGCTGCTTTGCCATGAAAAAAAAAAAAAAAAAGTGTCAGACTGGGTGACTCACTTCTGCGGGAACTTTAAACTTTTCGACAACCCCAAGCTCAAAGAACATGCGGATGCCAGCTTTAATGAGGCCGTGCTCTGTGACGGGGAAGTCGCTGAAGCCGAAGTTGTACAGACTTTCTCCGTCCACGTTGTCGGCAGGTGGGCAGTTTGCCCTCTAAACAGAAACACACAACGAATACTTCATTAGAGAAAGTGGGATTTGATTTTGATGGAAATACAACAGACTTCCTTGATATTAATTAAAGAAGTAATATTTCATGCACTGTATAAAGCACGCCATTATTTTTTTCATTGATCTTCTTTTAATTTTTCTTACTTCTTTTATTGTTGATGATTTAATGCGTTAAATCATCAATGCAATAATTGAAAGCCAAGAGATTTCCAAAAGCACTGGAATCTCAATGAATTTAACCTTATGACACTAAAGAAAATAATAATAATAACAATAAAAATCTCATGATTATAGGATTTAACAAAAAAATGGTCATTTGTCTATAAATGTCTGGTTTCCACTGTAATATCTTGTGATAAAATGACACATACCAGTAATTTGTACATCTCCTTCTGGTCACAGTCTTCAGGTTCAGCGTCAAATTTCTCCTTGGTGTTCTGGTTATAAAAAACATTCCACATGACATTTATGTTCTTTTTGTCAACATGCTGTGTCGATTAAGAGACCTTCAAAGCACAGTTCTCTCCTTATTCGCTTGATGAAAATGCTCAAAGCCCTTGTGTCTTTTTTAAAAAATTTTTTATATATTAGTTGCTAGGCGGTCATATAATAATCCTGACCTTTTTATAGTCCTTTAAAGCTCCTGATGCAAAATTGTTTTTTCAAAAAGCAATCCTTGGAGCTTTCCTATAAATTACTGCAGCAATTGCTTCTCGAGTAAATGCGAGGACAGACAGAAACGGTTGCTTATGTAGGTAAATGTCAAAGAAAACCACGTTGATACAGACCAGAATGGACTGCATCTCGTCCGAGGTGCACTTGGTTTGGTACATGAGCATCTCCTGAGCAATGTCTTTCCTCCACTCCATACGGTTCAGCTTGTCGTAGGTGTCACAGTTCAACACCGACCACCCCAGGAACTGTGTCAGGGCCTAATTCAAACACAACGAGAGAGCAAAGAGGAAAGGATAAGGACACCATTCAAACAAGAGAAAACTGAAGGTGAGCACTAACACAGGATCCTTACCTCGGTGATCTGCTCGTCGTACTCGTCAAATGGTTTGCCATCCTTTCTGTTGAAGAAGGTGGCGACGCCCACAATTTCTTCCTTCTTGTTGACAATGGGCAGCGACAGGACGTTCTTGATGACGAAACCTGTCTCATCCACTGCCTCTTTCTGTAAAACGCAGAGATTAAAGTAAAATCAAGACTTTTGTCCTCTTTACCAGAAATCTGTGAGAGACTTCTGCGAAATAGACAAAAGAGCGTAACATCTGTTGTTCAGTTTGGCCTTGCCTACCTGGAAAGTGAAGTAGTCATCTGCAGCAACATTCATCATGTTGCAAATCTGTAGGTAACAAGATGGAAAAACTTATTGTAGCTGGTTCTTGTATGTATGTGTTGAAAAAGTTAGTATTTAAGTTTGTCACAAAACACATCGAATTGCCTTCCTGATGAAATGTGCCATACAGAATCATTTACTTGACTTGAAATAGTTTTTATGCAATCATTTGAAAACTCAAAGACCTACATAGATATTCAGTTCTTTCAAAAGAAATGTTCAGCTAATCTTTTTTTTTTCTTAATCAGAAAAAGATATCAACAGAAATGTGATTCCAAACTGACGAAAAAGTCAAGGCTTCCTATCACTTAATACTACTAATCACAACTTGTAAACATGTTCCTGTGACTGAAATCAGTGTTTCAGTGTTTCTTCCACTCCTCAATTTCAGCTGTGGGATGTTTGCGCAATCAGCCCATTTCAAATACAATACAAATTTTCAAAGGGTGTCTTACTTTGTCACACTTTTTCACACAAATTTATGTTTGCTTATTAGGAATGTTCACAGCATTGGAAGGGGAATTATTGATATACAATTATGAACATATTTCAAAAACTAAGAAAAGAAATTATGCCAAAACAATATTTTCAATAGCTTTTTTACAGCTAAATGTAGAAAGCTGTGTTCACAAATTTTTGATTCTCTTTGACAGAAAATGAACAATCAGTTCTTAAGGTAGCATGTCAAGTCTTTTTTTGTTTGTTTTGATTAAACTGACTTACGAAGCCGTTTTCTGCCACATAAGTTGGCAGTCCGCTGACCAGAGCCCAGTGATCTGCAGGTGGTCCTCTGGGGAAAAAAATAAACCTGTTAAACCACCACACTTTCATATTTTTTAAAAAAAACAAGGCAAAACAAGGATCCACTACAATTTTGCAAAAACAGAATAAAAATATTCAAAGCAAAGAAAATATACAAAACATTATGGGAATTTTTTATTATGGGTGCCAAGAGTTGTGGAAAGGGCTATGGGTGTATAGCTCTTTCTATACACCATATATATATATATATACATATATATATATATATATATAATGAATTTTTGTTGGATGTGGCTGCTCACGGTATGACTTTAATTTCTTCTTTGGCTTCAAGGAGGTAGTCAATGATCTTATAAAAGTTGATTTCCTGCAAGAAAAGAGAAAACACTTTTAGAAATTAGCCATCATTTTTAAACAAAACAACTACACGTGTTAACTGTTTTATAAGAAAAATAGGAGTTAATGCAGGGAAAAGGGAATTTGTCACCCTGCCATCCGGTGTTTTTGGTCCTTTATAGGGTTCCACATCTCCTAGTTTCACAGGCCACTCATCATAAAATTCCTGCAGAAGGAAGGAAACACAGAAAAAGACTGTAGAATCCAGAAAATCAATCACATAAATTATAAATAATCGGTGTTCTCTATACCAACCTTCTCTTTAGTCATGTCCAACAGCCCCACTGAGTAACGCTCAGCTAGCAGATAGGTCCTCACAGTGTAGAGAGCTTTGTGGAACTGCCTCTCAATGTCTGTCAACTCTTCAAAAACTTTGCTGGCAGACCAGAGCAGCACCTGGAGCCAAAAATATCACCCAAAATATGCTGTTCATGTGATTTTTAATACCATCGAAGCTGCATTCAGGGCAGAACTTGCAAGCGATCTAGTAAACTTATTCAAGTTTCCATGAAGTATGTTGCAGGAGTTGTTTACCTGACTCCTCCTGGACTCTACATTGAACATGTAGGCTGTGTGATACTGCAGACAAATGACTTGAGCAAAAGTCATGTACTTATGGAAAAGCTGTGGACCAAAACAGATGACAGATATTCAAACACAGATAAAGATTTAGGACACTTGGAATAAATAAATAAAAAAAAAAAAAGATACCTCAACCAAGCAAATATTGATCTGTATTGATTGTTAAAACATTTTGTAGTTCTTGACAGTGTGATAAAATTAGATACTTACGAATAATTCAAGGGTAAGTGGTGCAGGATGTTTTTCTAAAATGCTACGAATCTATATTTTGTAAATGAATCAACGTATTCTAAAGGAAATAACTTATCAATAATTCAACTGAGAGTTCAATAGAACTGTTCAAGCTAACAACATTGTTCCTGTCAGAGCCATTTGTTCTGGCTGAGATGTTGTTTTTTTTTCATGGCTTTAGACATACAGGTGAAATATTCTAATCCAGCCTGCAGAAAAAAATGCTTTTTTTCTCCGACTGAATGCTTAAAAGCGTGCACACCAAACCTGCCTGGTCTGATCAGCTCCTTCCAGCATAATGAGAGGGCTTTTTGTGCCTCATAATCACACAAGTAATTTTTATTCACTCTAACATTTTACTGAACCGAATACAGTTCTTAACTATCAGCCAGACTACAATAATGAGAATGAAATGCATGTTGCAGAAAGAGAAGGATGTATTATACGGTTTAAAATTCATGAGCATCTAGAATTCAAAGCACTCAGGGTCAGAAGGATCTGTAGCAGCATTCCACCTTTCTCAGCCAGGGTAAGCATGAAAGTAATGGTTTTACCTTCTCATCCTCTGGCGTGAATGCATCAGCTCCTATTTTGTTAAGCACCATGATGACTCCAAGGCAGTCTTTGTCAGCCATCATGGGGTAGGACATTAGGCATTTGGTCTTGTATCCAGTTTGTTTGTCCACAAAGTCGCAGAATTTTGGATTCTGGATTGAGGGGGTAGAGGGTAAGGGAAAAGCTTGAATTATATTCAGACACATCAAAAATTAAAAAGCACCATCAACAGTCACACTGTTTTTTGTTTTTGTGCAGTTCAAAACCTACCAAATTTACAATAATAATCTAATAGTCTAAATGGAAGGATAATACTATTTGTAACCGAAACATAGAATGAAGATATCTGGTGAATAAAACATTTTTAACCACAGAAATATGACAATTGATTTGCTGCTTTTTAGCAATAAAAAATGTATCTTGTAGGAAAATATCATAGCATTGATGATGATGTTTTAAAATTTATTTATGACATAATTGAGTCATAAGATGAAACTACCGACTTAGCTTGTTTATCTATATTTCTTCCAAACTACTCAATTCTAATCTTTAGCTTGTGGCCTGTCAAAACCTATATACTATATTAAAACAATAAAATAAACAAAATATAGATTAAAGTAATTCCTCTTTATAAATCCAGATTAAGAATTTCAGACTAACAAATAAGTTATTGTCCTAAACAGCTCAATAAAAATGATTTGAATAAATAAATAAATTGATAGATCATAAAATAAATAAGTCAATTAATATAGAAAATAAAAATTGTGTTGCTTAAATTAAGTTACAAATTAAACAACACGAAGTTTATTTGCAGCCCAAGGATTTTGCTAGATTGCTTGATTTTTTATGCTTAAGTGATAGTTCAACATTTAAAATTACATTTATTATGAAACAGAATACTTGTAAATTTTGATCAATGTATTGTTTTCAAAGTATGTTTGTAAGCCCAACCGCATAAATTGTCCCCTTTTTCTAGTTATTTTTTTATTATTTCTTTTAGCTTTTGTTGAAATGCTACACTGTAAATACAAGTACCTGACCAAATGAGAAATTAGAGAAATAACCAAGATTTTATGACTTATTTCCTGCTACTTGCTTAAAATGGAATATATATTTTAAGGCTCAAACAAGACACATTCTGTATTTAGATCCGTTATTAAATTTTGGCTAACTATTAAGCCCCAAAATTTTGGGACTGAGAATGCAAAATTCTGGATATTTAAAAGCAGGTGCTGTGTGGTTGGTTGGTGACGGGCCCAACTGGTGGTGGGGCCCCAACTTGTGGTGGGGGCCCAGATCAGCTTAGATTCAGTTTGATTTAGGCCACATACAATCTTGGACTTGGCTTCAGTTTACTGCATAATTCTTTAACTGACTTTCAAAGTGAGATCCCAGGAATCTTCTTATGTAAGCGAGGCTAAAATTATCTATAGACAGGCTGGAAAAAAACATACGGAGAATGTAAACAAATGTTACTCAGGCTTAGCTACTTAGAGTACATGCAGTTTTGGGAAAGATTAAAAGATAATGACAATTACTTTTTTCTCAAATCAATACTTCCAAATGTGTGGGAGTCTGTTTGAGTACTCTCACACATATAATATCTGTATCTGGTGATTTCCTGTGCAAGTACAAATAGTTCTTTTTTAAGGGATGGATTAGGTCATCACCTGAACAACCAGCTCCATTTTTAACAGAGGTGCTGACCTCTAGTTCTGAAGAAACACTTCTGGCTTCATAAAAGTTCAATTGCATGTTTATTTTGCGTTCATGATAAATACATGACTGCAAAAGCTTAATGCATTAGTTATATAGTTATTATGCAATCTTTATGAATGTGTTTTTATGAACACAAGGTTCAAGAAAAAGACGCTGAAAATGATTTCTGTATAAAACTTTTTTTTTTTAAAGTTTGTCTTATTATTATTGTTTTCTTTTTTTTATTGTGCAAAAACTGCACTATAATTTTTTGACGTCTCTCAGAAATGAGATCTTCTTTGGTATTATTTACACAACTTGTTTATGCCATGAAAGAGTTACATTATTGTAACTGTGAAGATTTTGTCTCAATCCTCATGCATTTTGAGAGCTTTCCAAAGTCACTGATTGATTTATGAAACTTTGACCTTGCATGAACAATAAGCATAAAAAAAAAAAAAGATTTTTAGTCTCCTTGCACCGTCTCACCTTGGTAATGTCCGGGACGTTTTGGGGCTTCTTGGAAGTGGCTGTGTGGCCCACGATTCCCATGTCAGTGGGGATCACGATCTCACTTTGCGGGTTCACCACGTTGGTCTCGTATTTGGAGGTCGGGGTCACGTCGAAGAGGCAGGTTGAGAGCTCGGGGATTCCGTTTCTGGAGCGGCAGGTGTAGTAGCTGACCCTGTCGGCCTGCAAGATGAGAGCGGTTCTCTGCAGCACCTTGTGGAGGTTCTTTTCTATGCTCGTCTGCTTCTGGAGCTCCTGGAGCAGCTCGAAGATGATGGCGGCCTCCTGCACTGAGTTAACATCCTTAAACGAGGCTGTGTCCTTGATGTCAAGAGGCTCGGAGAAAGCGGCGGTCAGGGCCTCGGCACGCAACTTCTTATCGAAGTACTCTTTGGCGAACTGTGGGTTGTTCTCCAAGTATTTCTCCACGCTGTCCTTATCTGCCATTTTGTTTTGGTACTTTTACTTGTGTCCTCTTGTTGTGATTCCTCTTTTTTTGTCTTCTTACCAAAGCATCACTTTGAAAAGAAACGGTGAAAGCTGAGAGACAAGCCGCGTTCTTGCTGTTTGAATGGGTCTAACAGCGTCCCGTTGAACGGACGTGCATCTTCCTCCGTGGACGCATCCCGTATCCACCGGCAGACAGTGCAGGGGAGAGTGCAGCTTAGAGGCTGAAAGGATCAAATTCGCCACTAATTAACGTGACGTCAGGACATTAAAACCCCTGCTTTAAGCATCCTTAACCTGCAAATCCCAACGCTGATCATTTCACATGGGCCAATCCTACCAAGCCCATGAGGGAGAGTGAGATGTTGGCAGGTAAGATGCCTGGCTGAACACCTGAGCTACAACCGAGCAGATTGTTATCAACACCCCTCTGACATGCTGAGAAAAGATAGTCGGAGTGAACAGAGAAAACATGCTGCAGACTTGGGTTTAGGTTTGAATTCAAGTCCATGTTGAGGGATGAATGTTATTGCCCAACAAATAGCTTTCTCCTGGAGGAAGCTTATGCATCCAGTTATAGCAGAGGGGATTACAGGCCAGGAGGTCCACACACCTTTTTACCTTTTACTATGAAGAAGACACCAATCCATAAAACCTTTTCATGGTTTGCCATGTTGCAACTACACATTATGATTGATTTTATGGAGATTTAACAGAAAGCAGTGCTTAAATATGAAATGGGAGGGAAGCAAAAAAAGGATGATGCTATTTTTTTTCTCGCAAAAAAACGGGGGCGGGGGGAACTGTTAATTGTTCAGAGGCTTCTTAAAGAACGTTACAAAAACAAATAGGCCAAGGAACACAAAGATAAAGTTTGGTTACAAAGCTAAATTCTGGGCTTTGAAAAACTCATGAACCTTCATCGAACCTTCATCTGAAAATGTGAACAGTTTAGCACCACTGCAAATACATCAATAACTGACCAGTCAATAAACCTGACAGGCTGGGCAAATAGAGCATTAAAGACAAAAATCCAATGTTTTTTTTTTTCTTTTTTTTTTTTAGGAGAACTATTAGTTGTATACTCCAACAATCTATAAGTGACAAGAAGAGCTACAGTAAAAGTAGTTTTGACCAAAGAATACATACTATAATGTCCCAGTCAAAGTCCAGACATAAATTGAGTTGAGAGTCTCTAGCAAAAAGTAAATATTGATGTATCAAATCTGAGCTTGACCTATTCAGAAAGTACTGACTTAGAGGATTCAAAGAGATGAAAAAAAAAAAAAATCTAAAGTAATGTGTGGATTTTTTACATAAAACCTAACCAAAAATCATTAATCTAAAATGATAATGTGATAAAATTTAAAAATCATCTTCAACATCGGAACAACTAGAAAGTGTGCAAAATGTTGTTTTTGCAAAATGTGACCATTTCCAGTAGACACATACATGCACATACCAACTTCTGCCACGCATGTTGTTTTCTCCATGTGTCTCCACCAACTGCTTAGAAGAGGAATTCGAGAGAATACAGTTCTATTATGAAATGGAATAAATCGTAAATGTCCCTGCTTGGATAAAATGCTCGAGGAACTATTTCCTATTTTATAAATACACCCAGAAATTAATAAAATGTAGTACATTAAATACAAATGTTTTAGTCTCCATATTGTTCAATATTTATGCATTTATTTAAATAATTTTAAAATCACTTTGTCCTGTGTTAAAAATATAATCTTGAAGCTAAAAAGATAATCAGTATCCCTTAAAATATAAAATGAAATCTCACAACAACATAACAGTTTTTGGGTTTGGAATAAATTGGGAGAAAAATGAACTTTAATGTAATCAATGAGTAAATAATTACACTTCAAATAGTACTAACATGCAGCCTTACTTATTAAGTTATAACCATTCAATTTCCTGACTTAATAGGAGTCAGAGCAGATTGTTTAAACAACCTGAGCAATCAAGAGCCAGGAGCTTTGCTAGCCCCGCATAACCCCTCCTGGGAGCCAATCCTCCATTAGCTCCTGTTAATGTTCTGTCCTTGTTTTGCTACAGTGGAGCAAGTGTCTAAATAGGGTCCTGTCAGCAGCACCAATTGCATGTACGGCTACAATGGCAGGCCAGATAATGCTCTCAATGTGAAAGCAGTCCACTCTAGTGCTAATGAAATCATCATGGAGGTATCAGTCCTGGGATTGCAAACCAGCCAATTTGCAGAGATGTGGGAGTCTGAGAGCGAGGCCGTAAACGAAGATGGCTGATCGCTATTAACTGAGCTCACTGTTGGGCTAGCTGCTGGGATCTGGCGAGAAAAGAAGTTCTTTAATCGATGTTGCTGTGAGGATTAAGACAATCTTATCAAGAGAGAAATGTGAAAGGTGTTGCTGCGTGGGCATTGTGGAAACAAGTTAAGGTAGTCTCACAATGAGGAAAACTGGTTGGTGCTCAAGTGTGGAAAAAACAGAGAAAAAGCCCTGAAGGCCCTGTGATACACACATCACAAGGTTGTGCTTTTTATATATATAGCTATTTAAAATAGCAAGTCTTAGAGATGATGTCTGCTTTTTTCATCTTACTTAAAACCAAAGCCCAATTCTGTGCAGTATTAAGATCATTTTAGTAATCTCATCATTTATCTATAATTAAATGAGAAATATCTTCATGCAACTTCACTTTTTAAGCAAAAATCTATTATCATTAATCACACTACTGCTGTAATGCTATCATCAGTTTGTACTGTTGACCATAGTGGGTTTTTTTTTTTTTTTTTTTTTTTCAAAATCTCTTTTTAAACAAATATATAACTCAACTTGTACGTCATACATTTCAATTTTGAAGTTCTTATGATATTAAAGTAATCTAATGATCTGTTTAACATTTGGCGAAAAACATTTCGATGGTCCCCTTGACTTTGGGGAAATTAATCTTTGGATTCAGGAGAAAAAAGTGGAACTTTATGAAAGGTTTATGCTGTCCTCCGTCAGGACCAGGATAACTTCCCACAGCAGATGGAATCATGAATTCTGCTCTCCGGCAGAAAATCCTGGAGGAGGATGTCGAAATGTCATTTTGAGACCTTTGACTCTAGCGCGTTTTGTTATGCAGCAAGCAAATGATTCAAAACACATTCATATTCTATTAAACTCACTAATGTTACTTAATTAAAACAATTCTGCAAAAAAAAAAAAAAAAAAAAACATTATGCAGAGACAACCTTCACAGCAAAATAAAGACTTATCTTTAGTTCTTGCAAACACTGGATGGCATGTGTTGTTTGTAAGGGTGGTACAACCTGTTATTAGGCTTAAGGGAAATTACTTTCTCCACAAAGGGCCCAATCTGTTTGACTGTCGTATAAAAAGTAAAGCAAAAACTTAAGTAATCGATTTATGGGGCAAATATATATATATATATATATATTTTCCACAGTACAGTTTATTGTAATTTTACTGTAATCTTTAAATCGATCTGTAACAGATAGACTTTAAGTTTTAGATGGTTTTGGACTATTCTAGCCTTCTAAAAAGATGGCTACTAAAATTCTAGTTTATTTATTTATCTATTTGTTTTTTCCATGTATTTGTTTTCCTTTATTTCTGGCTTTAACAATGTTTTTCTTCTTTTTTTTTTACTCAGCTTGTATCTTTGGCCTATTTTCCTGTATTTGTTTGTAACTCTCTTCTCTCCCCCTCAATAGCTAAAGCAGATGGTCACCCTTCCTGCTTCTTTTTTATTTTTCCAAAATGCTGCTCTATGACCTCTCAGAGTAACTCTGTGTTTTTCTGAACCAGGGTATCTTTTGTGAAACTTTTTTTTCCCCCTTGTAAATAAAGTCATGCTGAACGTGAATGAACTGTATTAAACTGGATGGAATTGAGTTGCATAAAATTTGACTGGATCTGATGTTGATGGAGTTCTATATGGTTTGAAAAAGACACCAAGTAGTATTTTCTTTAAAAACAAAAAACAAAACATTTATTTTGACATTGTACTTTAATTACGCTTCTTCTTCTTTCCTTTCAACCGTCTCCATGTATCGCTATCTTCTGCATCTTCTTCTCTCACACCAACAAACTTCATGTCCTCTTACACTCCATCCATAAATCTCCTCTTTGGTCTTCCTCAATGTCTCTTTCCTGGCAGGTCCATCCTCAGCATCCTTCTACCGATGTATTCGGTGCCTCTCCTCTGTACATGTCCAAACCATCTCAGTCTGGCTTCTCTGACTGTATCTCCTATACATCTGACATGAGCTGTTCCTCTGATGTATCCATTTCTGATTTTATCCATCCTTATCACTCCCAAAGAGAACCTAGCTATATGTTTTGAAATCATTTTAGCAATCAAATATAGGTAATGATGGTCTGTTAGGTTACTTCCTTGTCATCACAAATATATGGCTTATATATTGACAGGCCAGTACATTAAAACATATAAGCGAGGTTAAGATGACTTCAAGCTCAGCATCAGAACAGAACAGGAAACATGGAGACTTTAAACATCGCTATTTCAGAAGCTATAGAGCTTCTCAGATTTTCATGCACAACCATCTCCCATGTTTACAAAAGATGGTTTGAAAGCAACATTTCTGTGGGCAGAAATTGCCTTTCTAATGTCACACATTAGAAAAGAATGTGCACACTGGTTCAAGATGGTGAAAGGGAACACTCAATCCAATAGTGCAGGTACAAAGAATGCTATCTCTGAACACACAGGTTGTTGAACCTTGAAGCAGGTGGGCTACAGTCATCCCTGGTAGCTAAGAAAACCAAGGTTAGGATTCATACACTCACCAAAATTAGCCAACTGATGGGATAAACTTTGCCTGGTCAGATTAGTATTTACCTCAGCTGAAACGTTTAGAAGGTATGTTGTGAATTTTGATCTGTTCTAGCTTGAATCAACAGCATAAGCTGCTGGCAGTGTAATGCTGTGAGGGACATTTGTGCCCCTGAGTACCAACTCAGTATTTAAATGCCGCAGGATTCTCAATGGCTCCTTCTAGTAGGATAATGGAAAATATTGATCAAATCTAGAACCCAACCCATTGGCAACTGAGCATGTTAAATTTGTACATGACCAGTACAATAACCTCTTTTAGAGAAATGGCTAACATGCTAAAATAGACTTTAGTTATGCAGCACAAGGGCCGTTTACCAACTGCTAAGTTTTCACTTTAGCAGATAACTGCTCTTGCTCTTGCCAAAGCTTTAAAGTTCAGCTGGAAATGGCTCAATAAGCCATGAGGTGTTTTATTGAATCCAAAACTTTATAGGGGTCTTGAGTTACTCGTATCTTACACCCCATTAAAAACAAGAACTTGTCTCTTGTTGCCAAAAAAACTCCTCAAAATGTGAAATGTAAACACACAAGCTTGGCAGGGGAAATGCATCTCAGTCCTTTGCCAGTTTTCAGGATTGTGAAATGCTGTGCCTGCCCCTGGTCAGATTCCAGCTGCTAATATTTATGTGTAGGAGAGCTAGTGCTGTTTTCCCGTCTTTTATCCTGGCCTGAGCTTTGGTTATGTAAGCTACAGATGTTTGGCTCCACTGTGCCTCTTTTAGGCCTCAAAGATGTGGTTATGTGAACTGTGCAAAATAACAGCCTCGGTTTATAACAGGTCTGTCAACGAGGACACGCTGGAAAACAAATGTGGATCGGAGAGAGGAGACTGTACTCCCCTTGCGTTGCTTGTATTGTGCTTTGAAAGAGTATTCACACCCCTTGGCTGTTTTTCTTTTCCAGATTTTGTCATGTTGATTATTTGTGATAGACCCACACAACGTGGAGTAACTTGGGAAGTGGAATAAAAGAATGATTTCAAAAATGTTTTGAACAAGTAAAGCTTGTTTAGCCCTCTGATTCAATAGTTTGTAAAATCACTTCTTTCTACAATTTAATCTTTTAATCAATTTAATAATCAATTAATCAATCAATTAATTTAATAATTTAATCACATTGAGTCTCTTGCTTTGTTCATTTCGAGGTCTGTTATACCTGTGCTTCCCCCCCCCCCCCCTTTAATTTAACAATCTTGTGTCTCCTGTATGCAGGGCACATTTGTGTATCGAGAGACTGATTGGTTCCCAATACCTGAGCTGAGGATCTCTGCTGCTCCTCCGGAGTTACAGTAGGAATGTATGAGACCTTTCTGATTGATCTTCTCCTGTGTCTAAGAGTATTTTAGGTGTGTTTTCATAGTGTTTCTTTTTGTGTCATACTCTGTCTATTTTCATTTTGGGATGACAGATTTTATATTTTGAGATATTGTTTAATAACTTGACTGTTAAACATCCTAGAAAATGTGACAATTACTAGTTATACTGGATTTTATTTTGGGTTGTCATCTATTTTGACCCTCAAATACATTTGTAGAGGGGAAATTAGGATGATCCTGAGCATCTGAGATGACATCAAAGGTGAGAGGACTTTGGCCTTGTTTCATACAAACAGAGTACCTGGAGATAAAGCAGCAGCTGATGCCTTTATGCTAATAAGGCACTTATAAAACTTAGGACAGTTTCTTTGACAAATATAAACAAAATGCTTATTCTATACAAGAGTGTGTTTCACTCAGATTTCTGGATTTTCAGAAAATTTACTTACTCTGTTAACAACAGTGGATAAACATCACAAACTTGTAGATAAGAGTGGCAATACTCTTATCTACAAGCCCTACCAAAAGTTTATAAGCTTAATAAATGTTTCAAATGCGCACTTCCATTTTGTGCTTTAGGCCAAGACTAAAAAAAAATTTCAGAAGATAAAGGAGCAAATTGTTCATAAACAGGGACTCAGGAGCGGTCAACCAAATGTGCAGAACACGCAAATCAATTGGACCAAAACAAGGAGTTATGCAAATGTTTGTCCAATGTAGCGCTGCTGACTGACTGTGGGAAGAGCAGGGGTGGTCCAGAACCCCAGAATGTTATTATGCAATAGCAGACAGCCGTATATAAAGTCAGGAGGATGTTGAAGAGTGGAATTTATGCGAGACAGCCACTTCTTTTTGCACCAAGGTACGCACTGAGTGAAGGACCATCTTTTTGCTTACAAATTTTAATCTTCACGAGCTGAATTTTGGAGATATTTTGAAGAACTTTATCAGACTCTGCTGAACCTGCTCTGAGAACTTTAGGGAAAAATAACTAATATTTCTCCTTTTCTTTTCCAAACTTTTTGCATCTAACTTCTTACCATTTCCCCCCCCCTTCCTCTGAGGTAGCATGCTGAGGTTTGTTGTGGCTCTTTGCCTCCTGGCGCTGTCCTGGGCGCAGGATTGCCAAGTGGAAAATTTCCAGGTCAAGCAGGACTTTGACAAAACCAGGGTGAGTTGTGAGTAACATATGAATTAGCAGTCATAAGGTACAATTTATCCCGTAAAGTTTAACTAAAAATATTTTTCCCAATAGTATGCAGGGACCTGGTATGCTGTAGGAAAAAAGGACCCTGAGGGCTTGTTCTTACTCGACAACGTTGTAGCCCAGTTTAACATTGACGATGATGGCTCAATGACCGCTACTGCAAAGGGCAGAGTCATCATCCTGAAGTAGGTTTCTCCTCTTCCCCCATGGAGGCCTCGCTGTTCTCGATGCATAGATTACTGAGGAGTTTAATTTTCGTTGTCTCTCTTTGACCCGTAGCAACTGGGAAATGTGTGCCCACATGTTTGCTACCTTCGAAGAAACCCCGACCCCTGCCAAGTTTAGAATGAGATACTGGGGAGCTGCTTCATACCTGCAGACAGGAAGTAAGCGTGACTTGACTCACAAAAGGAAATGCAGAGAACAAAAATTCCCAAAATTCAACCCGACGCTGCAGTTGTCCGCTGAAATTAAGCGATAGCTTGGAAATTGTTGACCACAGGCCCATTGCTTTTTGGAATGTCCTAAGTTGTAGTGGAAATCTAATGAGTTAAAGAAACCAGATAAATCTTCATTTTAGCAAGTGGAAGCAAATATTCTAATCATCACATAACCCGTCCTGCTTTCAGATGACGAACACTGGGTTATTGACACCGATTACGACAACTACGCCATGCACTACTCCTGCAGATTGCTCAACGAGGACGGCACATGCTTGGATAGCTACTCTTTCGTCTTCTCACGCCACCCAACCGGCCTGAGGCCAGAGGACCAGGCCATCATCACGCAGAAAAAGACGGACCTGTGTCTTTTGGGCAAATACCGACGCGTAGCACACAATGGTGAGTCGATTCCCACCGAGAGCTGACCAGCCATTATTGATCCGATAGGAGGAGGAGACGCCGGGGGGGATCTGAGGGAGGTTGCAATTTGAGTTTTTCAATAAGGTTAAAGACCAAATTAATGATTAACTGAGAGATGTTGCTTCAAACCTTATGACCAGTGTTTATCTTCATTGATTGATTAGAGGAATGCGGACTCTGTAATTCTGATTAATGCATTTCCAACTGGATAGTCTGTCATGGAAAAAAAATAAATAAATACAATGCAGGTTCTTTGATGAATACCTTTAATAAGCGTAATGTTTTTCTCTTCTCTCAGGTTTCTGCGAGAACAGTGGAAATGCAGAGCCGCCTCAGTGACCTTCTCTTGATGCTCCTTTTGTCCTTTCTGCTGGTTTCAGATTGAATCCCAGCTCCTCCTCACCCCTGCTGCCTCAGTTTCTCTCACATGAGAGGAAGTAGTTTCCTTATTTTTTTTAAAGAAATAAATTAAAAATCACAAACTCCAAACTTTCACACTTATTGTTGTTCACAGTCAGGGTTAGTCTCATTAAATTTCAGTCTTATCTTCAACATCTGTTGCTTATTTTATTTCTTTTCAGTACATTGCCTCATAAGGAAGCAGTGTTATGAATTATCACATGTGGAAATCTTGTATGATCCAAATATTTCATTAAAAGGGCTTTGCCTTTACATATTTCTACAATACACAAGTACTTTTTTTTATTAAACTGTAATATCCAGCAAACATGTTCAGTAGTAGATCTGTTTGTTAATCTTGACTGATGTTTACTTTTTGATCCAGTTTTTAAAATAAAACATTCAAACATCTTTTGATTGTTTAATTTTTTAATGATCCAATCTGAATTCACAAGATATTTAATAAATCTGTAGTTCTAGAAGCTGTAAGCTTGTGGAAAATTGCTGCATTTGGTTTCTGCCAAACATTCCCTATCCTTTAACTTTAGACTTGTTTGTCCAACATTATTCCAGATCTCATGATTTTTGCCAAACCTTAATATGACTTTATGTTTATCTTAAAAGAAAATATATTCTTCTTGTCTACCTCTCACAAAAATTAAACTTGTGCCATGAGTTTATGATTGGAGAGCCATGTGCTTTGAAATAAGCAAAAGGCTGCTCTAGGTCCTTTCATGGCATTTTAGAGTTGTGATGTCTTACAGCATTTTAGTGTGTTATGATGAACCTGTTAGGACAGTCTAAGCTCAGGAGGTTGGCAACTGATTGTAAACGTTATTTTATGCAGTGGATTGATTCACTCCTAGTTGTTTTAAGATCAGCACGGTAGATTGAAACACCTCCCGACCCTACTGGGGACAAGGGTGTAAGAAAATGGATGGATGGACTGCAGATTGATTTATAGGAAACACACCTAACATGTCAACTTTACAGATTAGCTTTAAATGTTTTTTTGTCTTTCTTCAGTTTAAACTCTAAGTTTATAATATTTATGTCCATTAAAAACTGTATTTAGTTCTTGGCCTTTGCTCCATCTTTGTAATGAGCTTGGACTCTGGGTTTTAAAATGGTAATTTCCCCCCCTCCCCTAATGGCACATAATAAGCTGGTTAGCTAATAAAGCTATGCATAATTCTAATAAAAGAATAAAATAGATTTGAACAATAAAGCTACAACATATTTTTCATAAAAATAGTTTTTAGAAATTTTTACTAACAGTTGCAGTCATCCCTTTACCTCTAATTTCACTACTTCTCAGTAGTAAATTATCCAATCTATATTAGAAAGGAAACATTGCAGGCCTCCATACTTCTCAGCAGCATTTTAAAGCCATGGCTGCTTATAAAGGTGGTACAAGGATTTCTTGTGACAGATGTCTGAGTGAAATTTGTTGCACGGCCTTAAGTGACCAGCATGTTCTCATACGTAATGCACTGCAATCAGATTAAAATTTAAATTAGTGCATTAGTCTGCTGCATTACTTAGCATAAATCAAGTTTTATCTAGAGTCTGTGCTGCAAACCATTCAACAAGTAGGCAATGGAATATAGCAGTGAGCAAGGCTTCATCGCCATGAAACAGCAGATCAAGTTTCAATCATATTTCCTCTTTTTTTTTTTTTTAACAAACTCAATGTAATCTAGTTATGGTATCCATTGTATACAACATACAGAGCAATTGGGGCTCTTAAAAAGAAAAATACCTTGTCTAAGGAAATTTTGAGTCCACAATAAAGTCTCAGTGGAGAAATATTTTGTAATGTCACAGTCAGATTTAAAAAAACAATGACAAAACAGCCACTCCCCTAAACTTGTCCATATCTATTATTAAAAAAGGGGTTAAAACGGTTAAACTGATTTGAGACAAACAAGGATGAAAACCAGTTTCTTTCTAAGGAAGAATGGAAAACTACAGAAAAGTGGAACCTTGGAGTCAACAAATCTACATAAAAGTTTACTTAAAGCTTCAGCAAACATCTTTACCAGGAGTGCCAACTGTTTTGTCAATCCAGACTGCCATTTATGTAAAATAAGACAGCCAAATTAAACTAATCTGTGTTTCTCTTAATTAGAGCTAAAAACAATAGACTTCAACATTTTCAATTTATTTCTCATCAGCAAAGAGAACTGCTGTTGCATTTAACAAAAAAATTACAGCAGCAAGACAAAATTGCACTGAAGGATTGTTCTGGATGGAGTTTTAAGTCTTTATTGCACATTTGTAGACAGTACTGAGCACAGCAAAACAATTCAGGAGCACATGATCAGAGTACATTAAAGAATACTTAGAAACATAACCTGGTAGTAAAAAAAAAAAAAAAAAAAAAAAAACAATTCCCAGATGGCGCTTTACTAAAATATAAACAGTGGAAGTAAAATCAAAGCTACCCAAAGGTCTTATTGCCTTAAATCTATGTGGCCACATAGCCAAGACTGCAGGAATAAACACCTTTCTTCCAACAAGGAGACCTTTGGTAATCCCCGCTGTAAATAGTTTAGCACAAGGAATTAAGTCATGCAATCTCTTTCCAGCCTGACAGGGCTGCAGGTTTGAAAAGTCAAGGTGGTGATTGTGGAAAGGAATTCACAGACAACCCGACAAACGTGACTGGTTAAGCCCTGCGCGGCTACATGCATCTGGCCTGGTTGAGTTTAAGCAACTAAAAACTAGGTGAGGCAGAAAAATCTCTGTCACGGTTCAGCAATGTTTATCCAAGTGTGTGAAACGAGCTCGGCAGGTTTGCTGCTGCAGCACTAGGGCAGTGCTAATGTAAGAGACATATGGTTAATTAGCTGGACATTTGCTGATAATTGTAATCGCCAGTTAATGACGTTGAAAATAGCCAACAGCTGGAGTGTAGAAATTTAACACATTTTGTCCTTCACATACATACTATAAAATGGTAAACAATCACAGCTGCACATTCTCTACTTAACAAGATATACCATCATCAACAACACAATGCAACCAAGAGATAAAAGTATTAAAACTGGGAGTTCAAAATTACCCATTTATAGGGGTTTGATTCATATGATACAACGGAGATCCTTAAACTGTCATGTGTAAATAGAAGGAAGATACCTCATGATTAGGCAAACACACATAATTCACTGGAACATGTATCGCTTTCCATATCTTGTAAGAAACCCAAGAATAAATACCAAGATAAAACAAAAATCTGAACAAAAATAAAAAATAAAAACATCAGCTAAAACATACATATAGCGAAACCCTCCACCAGTTTTGTGTCAATGATCAGTGCTGTGACTTTAAAAAAAAAAAAAAAAAACCTGGAGCAAGATTTTTTCAGGCTAAATACATGAAAGGTGATCAAGTCTAAGTATGCCACACAAAATTGAAATTGTTTGCTTTAAAGTCCCTTCTTTTTCTAAAAATAAAACTGATGGAATGAATAGTTTTATCTTGATTTGATTGTGTCTGAAATATGACATACTATAAAAATAAAAAGCCTCTTAATCTTCCCTCCCCCCATTTTGGGGGAAAATGGACGGGTCAGTGTAGTATGACTGGAGTTATTACATGGATTTAGCATGATAAAACAAAACAAAAAATAGCTGCTGATCATTAAGCCCTCTTGGTGAGTGAAAATAATATTTCTATAGTTTTTGCATAGAAAATGCATAAAAAATGTAGGAATAAGTACGTTTTAAAAAAGCATAAGTACATTTTTGGAGCTGCATTTTAGCTCAACAGATCTCTATTTTGGGCTTTCCCAACCTTTTTAGCTTAGATTTTATTCAGAATTTAATCTTAATTCTGATTAAAACCAATCTCACTGTCGAGCTACTCCCTTCGGTTAATGTCTGAGTTGGAAATTACTCATCTGATCTGCTCATTCAGGCAAAACAGTAGTCAATATGGGCCAGGAGTTCTCTGTGGCGACTGGTTGGATAAGGAGCCTGACACTTTGGACACTCCAGGAAACTCTCATCCAGTAGGCTGATGACTTTAGATGGAGATGTGGGGCCATGAGAGTTAATAGTAAGGCGCTCAAACTCCAGATTATTATAGGAGCTGGGCTCTGAAAAGCGGGCACTCGGCTGCTTCTGAAATTGAAAACAAGACATGGCATTTTTGCTTTTTTAGAGAGTGCAATTAATTTTTATTGTAAAAATAAAGCAACTGCTTATTTTTGGACAGTAAACTTAGTTTGCAAACAGCATTAAATGAAAAGTTGCAGCATGATTTAAATACACAGATACACTACAGACACTTACAGCAGACTCCAGCTTAGCAATCTGATCACGAGCTTTGCGAAGCTCTTTCAGCACTTTCTGTAATTGCTCCTGCATGCTCTGACGATCAAGTTTTTCATTCTCAGAGTCCTTGGCAGAGAGCTGGATCTTAGGAGGAAATGAAAAAGTTTTTAAAAGTAGCGGGACTGTTCCAGAATTCTGTCCTTTATAAAAAAAAAAGAAAAAAAAAAAAAAAAGATGGCCATTTGTCATGTAATTTATGTATTTTACCAGTTTTCTAAACAATTAAGCACTACCTGTTGTTCCAGAGCAGCAATTCTCCTTCGCTCTTCATTTTGGTTGATGAGAGACTTCTGCAGCATATTTACCTATCAAGAGCAAATTATCAAGGTAGAACAGTTTTGTGTTTGCACAGCATTTAATCATTTTCAACCACACTGAAGGAAAAATGTAAAACAGTTTGAGTGGCTGAGCAGGAGCCCAACTGTAAAATGTGAAATTAAATGCATATTGGATAAATTAGCACAAAAATATATCCAAACATAGTGAACAGTGCACAGTTGTAAAATTATTTAACCAATATCGTTTATATCTTCACTTTTCCCAACACTTGGTAGACTCTTATTTTAAAAAGTACTCCAATATAATCCCATGCAGATATATATATATATATATATTAATCTCTTCACCTTTGATGCCACATTTACACCGTTGTTATAAAATTAATTAATATTAATAATTAATATTTACACCATATATATAAAATTAAACCAAAATGTTAAAATGGTCTGCACGTCACTGAGTGAAATAAGCATTTCATCTCCAGGCAAATGACAACTTCAAACTTGGTGAGCAAGTTCAGCACTAAGACATTTCTGCAGCTGGCTATGAAGTTTTCACACAGCTAAGAAGAGATTTTGACCCGGTCTTTCTCCCAGAAACACCTTCAGGTTTCCTGGTTGCCACTGTAAAGCTCCAGCTCCCTCTGCAGGACTCAGTTCTGGAGTGACCAGCCACTCCACTCCATGACATGACATGCTTCTTTGGCCACTCCATTATTATCTTAGTTATGCATCTTGAAGAATTATGCTGGAAGACTTTGTACCACCTTTAGCTTCCTGATATATGATTCCACTGTAAATTACTCTATTTATTGGCCTCTTAATGCAGTGAAGTCCCCTCCTAATGGTCTGTACCACCAAAGGAAAACTGAAAATTGTGTTCTTGAGGTCAGACTCTGCAATTCTCCTTCCTTAAAGATGGTGGATTGAATTGATGGAAAATGTAAATACTACATCACAGTGTTGAAGTTTTGGTCTCGTCCATATGCATTATAGACACAATAGACTAGAAATAGACTAGTTTCTTACAGGAACTTGCCAAAGAGCTAACCTCAGTCTGTCTTTTACATATTTTCCCCCATTTTTCTGCCCTTGGGTATAAAACACGTGTTGTCTGTTAAAGCTTTTTACTTTAAATTGGACGCCCTTGTTACAGTTCTCTGCTCTCGTCTTGTACAAGATTCCTAATAAGCTTGACTGATTTTCACCTTTAACAATGCTTGAATAAATTAACTTTTCCACAACAGAACTTTCAGCCAAGCCTTCAATGAGTCATTTAGAAGTTAACTGGGAATCTTCACATTCTAGTAATAAAGCAGACTTACAGTTTACTTAAATGAACAACCTACTTGAATCTTTTGTATTCACATTTTGGTGCATGTTCAGTTCATTTACATGTAAAATTAGTGATTGTCCAAACGGTTTTAATTGATCCCTCTATTCATCGTGTTTAGCTAAAGGAGTCTGACCTGCTGCAGAAGGTCAGCTGATCTCTTCTTCTCCTCATCCAGTCGTTTCTCCACCTTCTCCAGGTCGGCTCTCACCCTGTCTGTCCTTTCGGATGATACCTTTCTTTCCTCGTGCGCCACTTGTCTAGATGTAAAAGTTATGACTTAAAAGAAACCACTCATTTAAGAGGGAACACTACTTAACTTAATTGAATTGAGTTCAAAGTGATTTCAGCTTTTTCTTGCCACAGGTTTAGGTTGTTTCAGAGCACATGAACATCCACATCACGCTGCTGGTTTTACCTGTTGCCAAGGCATTCCGCCTGCAGCTGTATCTTGGCTTCATCCAGCTCCTTGCCCCTTTCTTCATATTTCCTCAGAAAGGCCGACAACTCTCTGCACTTGTCGTCGTACTTCCTCTGCAGCACGCAGCGCTCCTCCTGGACCCGGCTGACCTGCTCCCTCTGCCGCTGCAGCTCGGCCTGAGCTTTCAAGGTCTGCAGAGGCCATGAAAGAAATTGCAAAAACGCTGTTTGTTTTCCGTCTTACTCAGTTCTTTAATCCAGCTCTGCAGATCAATTATAAAGATGTCTGAATCCAAGGACTCTGGATATTCAGCTGCATACTGATTCGGTGCTGAAGCTGCCTTTTTCAAAGGACAGAATGTCAATGAACTTGTTCACACTTCAACAGGAAAAAATGGTGACAAGAGCATACTGGATAGCTTTCTTCTACTAATATGTAGTATTTTATCAGCAATTTAAAAAATAGTGATGTGCGTTTACTCAGGTTATTTTTGATATAAAATATTCTATTGACAATGAGACATTTAAGTTTGAAGAAAATCCCCTCTAAATTGTATAGTGTGGGTAAACACGTCACCAAGGTTCTCTAGGTAAAACGTTTTCAGCATTAGTATTGTTTACCTGTTCCTTTTGCACACTTAGCTCCTGCAGAGCTCTGGCAGTCTGATCTTTCTGGCTCTCCAGGTCTTTCTGCACACCTAAAAGCATCGTCTCGTAGTGCTTTTTCAGGTCAGACTCCTTCTCTTTACCTTGAGTGTTGTTTGAAGCTGACACGGGAGGGGGGGAAGGGGTAAGATAAAAATCAGGCCTCCAGTTCAAGAGGAAAAAGCTTCCACTAAAATTTTAAAGACAAATTCTGTTGTAAATTTTTCAGATTCCGTCAAATATCAAGAGAAAACTTAATATCAGCAGAATCTGTGTTCTGCTGATGCAATAGCTGAAAACCGATTTCTGACCAGAAATAAAAACAGAAAATTTCAACTGAAAAGAATGTCCACCGAGGATACATTTACATCATCTTTCTGTATCTGAACACATACTATTTATCCTGATGTTTAGACAAGGTAGACAAGAATAAGCTTTGCTTCAGCCTATTCCTTTTTTGGTAAACTGTGGGTAATTTATTTATTTATTTTTTTCTTTGTTGTTTCTTGTGATGTGGACAATTTAATAAAATAAAATGAATAAAGAATAAATGAATGTTTCCATATTCTATATATATATATGAATATATAGAATATATAGGTGTAAGGCATATTTACCCTCAGAGCTGGGTTCTGCTTTGCTTTCTTGTTGCTGCTTGACCTGCGCCAGTTGCTGCTCCAACTCCATTGTTCTGGCAACGACTGACTGCACAAAGACCTCTCGCTGCTGATCATAGACCATCCACTGCTGGTTCTTTTCCAGAGCCTGATGGGAAGATTTTACAACTGTTTTAGACAAGCACTCTGGATTCTGGGTAATGATAACAACCGGAGCTTGAGGTCATGAATTAATGAGAAACGAAACACCAGTGATTAAATGAAAAAGTTCATGAAGTTTAAAGGCCAATATTTTTTGACATTGGCAGAAAGAAATTTTTTCCCCCCTTTTTTAATGACTTCACATTTTAAAACAATGCTCAATTTTTCCAAAATCATTAAGATCCACTGTGTTGGGTCTAAAGAGTTACACCAGACATCAGAGCTGCAGGTTACAGACACCTGGTCTTGTCAAAGCCTGGATGCAAATCAAGTTGAGAATTAGTGGCAGGTTTTAAAAACATCCTTGAGCCAATCTGACTCAGTATGAACTACTTTACTAACAACAAAAAATATTGTAGTTCTAATTGTATCTAAAAGATATTCTACACACTAAAAGGCACACCACAATTTTCAGAATCCTTTTTGTAATACATTTTGAAAACCATGTCTCAATTTCCTTCCACTTTATTCTTTTTCTGACACTTTGTGCTTCTCTCAAATAAAATTCCAATAAATTGTGTTGAAGTTTGTTGTTTTTATGCAGTAAAACTCAAAGGACCTGTGCACTTTTTGAGAAACTTTACAAGCTTCCCAATCTTCGTTGTACCTATGGTATCCAATGACAGAATATGAAGTTTAACATGTCAAATTTATGAAGATGCGACAAAAAAGACTCACGTCTTTGAGTTGAGCTTGCATCTGTACCAGTTCTGCAGCAGGAGCATGCCCATTCTGAAGAGAAGGAGGGAGAAGGAGGAAAGGTTAAATGACAAAGTACTAGTAAACATGCAATAGTTGCATCTGATCCAACTGTCACAACCAACATTCAGTTGAGGCTGACTTTAAAATAAAGAAAAAAGATATATTTTATTCATAAAAAACAAAAAAAACAAAAAAAACAAAAAAAAAAAGCTTGTAGCTTCTGTGTGTTTTTTAAAGCTGGCCAGGTTCTGCAAACTGTCAAGTGACAGGCACTGTTAATTTAAAATAAGATTCTCCATTTTCAGAGAAAAAAATAAAGTAGATACAAAACTGCCACAGGCTCAGAAATTACACACAGGCCTGCTGATTTAAATTATTTAGTCCAACTTTTAATAATGCAAGAAAAACAGAGCAGCAAGAGATAAATCTATGCTCTTCTGCACTCCCAAGTCTTGGCTACATGACCAGGTCACCAACCCTGCAGGGTACAGGCTTGTTGGTCATGTCACATGCCTGTTGCTGTAAGCCTTCGAGTCTGATCTCCATCTCTACACATTCGTTATTTTAAAATTTTATACCCTTCTGAACTCAAACTGCAATTGCTGTCAACTTATTTTAGCCCAAATATAAATACCAAAGACTTTTTAGGCAGACTTATTTACTAAGGGCAAAATTTAAATGTGGTACCTGGAAAAACCCAAGACTGAAAGACAGGAAGGATGACAAGCGGCCCAAAAAAGGATGGTAGATGGAAAACAGACAAAAAAAATAAAAATAAAAAATAAAAAACCATACGGCTAATTAATAGACAACAGTTGGAAAGTGGGTGAATGAACCAATAGACACGCCAATAGATAGCGCTGCATGATATCAGATAAAATCATTGATGGATGAGTGAAAGGACAAAGTGATCAATGGATAAGGGGATTGACAAACCAAGGCACAGTCTTTGTCCAGACCTGTGAAAGATTTAAATGACTGATTTTCCATACTGCATAGGACTCCAGATTGTATGTCTGACAAGCCTTTTGGCTCCTACAACACCAGGTAAACCTCATTAGCATGTTTGTTCATCTCACTAAGTCTAAATGTACAACCATAAGCCGAGTCCTGTGAACAGCAGAGAGATTGCTTGGTTTGTTGATCTGAATATTTTCCATGGGGATAGAATAAGGAATTGTGACATGCCACTAGAAAGTCACATAAAGAAAGGATACAGGAATCTCCTTGTAGCAGGAGAAGTTGTTTAGTTTGTGTTCATATTAGCAGCATTGCCTATATCAAAGAAATATGTAGTAAGATTTAAACACATTAGATTAAATAAGTTACAGTTTAAAGTCTGAAGATCCATACCTAAATAAAAAAGAAACATTTAGCAGTATCTTATTAAACATGTTTTCCAGATCATCATAAATGTATGCCATGGTGATGGGATCTACACCATGTAGCAGCTGAGTGGTATAGTTATGAACATTTTTTTCCAACATTGTTTCCATTAATCTGGTAAAAAATTGTTCAAAATACTAATCTGTTCATGCAAAAATAAGATTATTTATCAACCACAAATGCTAGAAGTCATGTGTCACATTAAACAAAGCGGCGGTTCCGTAAGTCAGCTTTTCACTGTCAAATGTTTTTAAAGCTTTCAATTAGTTTGTGTGCTCTGTTGATGGCCTAAAGCAGCTTCCTGTCTCACACAGAGCAGCCATTTCTGATGCCTTATAACAGAACAATGAAGTAAACTATGCGATGCATCCTAAAAATGGGCCACACGTACTTCTTCCCATTTGAATCCATACTTTGCACTCTAATAATAGATGGGAAACAAACATCTTCCATCAAAGATATAAAGGGCCCTGCTGACCTTTAAGCAGCAAAAAAAAAAAAGAAAAAAAAAAAAAGCAAGCTTTCTGTTTGTTATAGCTATAGAACAGCTTTTTAAAAACCATTTCTTCCACCTTTTGTGGTACAGCAAATAGTCTAAACCATGAGCAAGAAAATTACTCAAACAAATACAAAGGATCCACATAATCATGCAACATAAGGGATAAGAAAAATGCACATATTTTGAGATGAAATCCTCTTTAAATAAGCTTATTAGTTGGGATTTTTCTTTGTATGATATAGCTAAATCTTTTTATATTCTTCAAAGCCCTGCATGTAATTTTGCTTCTTATGGGCAGGGAGGAATCCTGATGACAGCTTTAGAGTCAATGCAGCAGCACTGGATCTACAGTTAAGAAGTGGCTACTACAGATTTCCTTTTATCTTCGCCATAAGCAGAGTTACATTGCTGACGGCAGATAAAAATAAAGGGGCTACTGAAAAATTTGATTTTTACCGTTACAATGCTTATTACAGCTGACGTATTTTATAGCCATAAACCCTTCATGACAAAGTGGTGAGGAGGCTCCAGGGAGAAGGTGATGTCAGCAAGAAAACTGAGATTAAACACTGCCACCTGATGGACAAAAACAGAGCCACAGTTCCCTTAACAAGCCCTTTAATCCATCAATCACTGATCACTTTTCATGTCAAAATCTTTGCACTTTTTCTGCAGAGTGCTCAGTCCTTTTTGGCAAGCATAAACCTAAATGTTCTCCACAGATTTAAAGCAAACGTTTCTACTGTGCTCATGTCTTAAACATGAAAACCAGAACTACAGACTTTCGATGAGAAATTAGCGGGGGAAAAAAATTATGCATCGATAGATTTAAGGACCAAAGTACCACTTACTTTCCTAGCCAAAGGCACATTTACTATCCCTGTTCTAGGTTAGCTTTTTTTCTGCTCAATAATGCTTTTCAGTCATAATCATAAACTTATAGCTTCAAGACAACATGGGGAATTAAGTCTGGAAATGCAATTTTTTCCTCCATTTGACAAATGAAGAGATGGACGCACAGAATGATATGAAGATGGAGGGAAGGAGGAAGAGTTGGATGAAGAGAGGGAGAGCTGGATAGAGGAACAGTGATGGATGGGGGGCTGAAGGACAACAAAAGATAGATGGTTGGAGGGACAGAGGGATTTCCAGAGGAATAGATGGACAAAGACCAATGGAAGGATGGATGATAAAAGAAAAAAAAAAACAAGGATGGTCAAGGAAAAAGATAAATAAAATAATAGAGGGGTAGATGGGTTGGCAGAGAGAGGGATGAAAAGATTCAACATTTGACTTTTTTTTATTTATTTTTTTTACAGATACTAAAGTTTGAAAATACAAAATATTCCACTCATTTCAATTTTTTATACTCCTACACTTTGGAAAATCTCAAAGTCTACATTTTATTCTTATGCTCCAAGGATCATCAATTGTTGACTTCTCATCTGAAACTGGAAGAGATCAGCATTACCACTAATCATTTCATCTTTTCCATTCTTGCTATAATAAATGTCAAATATATGAGCGATATTTCACAGGCAGACTAGTCAAGATGCAAAAACAGTCACAAATGCTTGTCCAGGCAAATCTAAAGATCAGCTGGATCATTTCCATTGCACAGAAAAAGCAACCAGATCATGTCAAGAAGAGATATATCTTCTTGACTAATTAGAACATCTTGACAGGTAGCAGCGTATTAGGGTCAGCCTACCGTGGCCTGCGTTTCCAGGGACTGACAACGAGCGGAAACTGTGGCCAGCTTGTTTTTCAGATTTTCCGTTTCCTGTGACAAGCTCTGGAACATCCCATCTCTCTGCTCTGCCACTCTCCTGCACTGCTCCAGCTGGGCCTGCAGTGATGCAACCACCTATTAAAAAAAAACAAAAAACTGTGTCACCAAAATCTTTTTAACCTTATTGTTGAAGCATAGTTCGATGGAGGGTGGTAACAGGGAAAAAAGATTTGTTTTTCTGTCTTCTGGGCAATTATCCTTCTCTCGTAATCGACGTAGCGTGGCTGGGAGTCTGGTGGCATTAGCCACTTGTGTGTCTGCTGATGAAACTTAATGAGGAAGATGCAAGCATGATTAATGTCTGAGCAAAACAAAACGCTGATATTCCATTTACCAGCATGTCATCTGTGAGCTTAGCCTGCTGCCACTCTGACCACTCTAAATTAGAGTCATTTCTGCCACAATAGAGGACATATTACACAAGGATAAGCAACAGCAGAACGAGTTTTTACACTAGTGTCAAACAGCAACATGACATGAATGCTAATACATACAGACAGCAGCCACAGACAAACAGTTTATAAATGTCAAGCGAACAGAATCTAACGGTGTACATTGGTATGCAGCTTCTGCCGGTTGTCTAAACTTCATTTTGCAGAGCTGCTGTCAAAGTGGGATAGAAGTGATTTCCCCCTCTGTTTGTGGCAGCTCATTGAAATTCCAGTATGTTTTTTTTCCCTCCTTTCCCTCTCGCTGACAGTTTCCCACATGCCACCAATGCAATACCTGAGAGTGGGAAAAAAATAAATAATAAGTCACAAGCTGGAGAGTGCTCCTGCTGTGGGTTTATTCTCATTTAGGCAGGACTTTAAGCCTGAGCTAATCGTGTTTCCATGTACAGGTGTGTAGAAGCCTCTTCATGACTGATGATGGGACAAATGCGATTCTGAAAACAGATAGTTGTCAGTGTACGTACCTCTCCTCCTTTAGCTGACAACTGTTGTCTTAGACTTTCCAGTTCCTGTTCTTTAACCAGCAGCTGCTGATTGTTCCTCTCACGGAGTGTCTCGAGGGAAAGAATCCTCTGGAGAATCAAATGCCCATATTTAAAAACAAATGAATACAACAGGACTTGAAAATCAGTAACAGTGAACCCCTTTACCTCCAGCAGCTTGCCCTTGTCTGAGTCAGGGGGCTTGACGTGCCGTTTGGCCTGTTCGTCAATCTTTTTCCTCAAGTGGGAGTTCTCCTTCCGGACCTTCTCCAGCTCTGCCTCTGCCTTTGAGCCAGAATTGTTGGATCTGAATCCCAACTTGGAGACAAGGGTTTCTTTGGCACCTTTAGATGCCATGGCCTCCTTTGATAGCACAGGTGTAAGATGGAGTGTTCTAAAACAGACAAATCATTTCAAGGCGCTATTATACTTTGATTTCAATGTAATAATTTGTTAAAAAAATAAAATAAAAAATTTACAACAGTCATTATAATTTAACTGGTAGTGAACATTGACACCGTCGCAGCTGCTACAGATTATTGGACATATTCTGGTTATAGTTAACATCTTCTTGGGTGTGGGTGAATAGTCACCCTGTCTCCATTTTGTACCGTTGCAGTTTTGTGCCCAACATTTTTTGCAGTATGAACTAGAGTTGTTTGCTATAAGATGTTTCAGAAAATTTCAAAGTTGTACCGTTTCATTTAAGTCTTGTTGAAAGATTTTAAATAACTTAAAGAATAAGTTGGGCAATGCATATTTTAGCAATACTTGACTGCAGATTTCAAGCAAATAAAAAAAAAAAAACTCTGTAGGACTAGAATTAAGAATAATTAAAATAAAATGGTAGTGATTAGAACCACTAAATAACATCATTGCAAAATTAATGTTTCATATCATAAAAACAACACTGTTGGATCAAATACAATAAGTAGGTTACAACAAGTCAGTTGCAATACAGTAAGCTATCTGGGCAGTCGGAAGGACTGGAACAGTAATTTATGACCGCAACTAAGATTTGAAAGCCGAGTTTGTTATCATGAAACAGAAATTAATTAGTAAGGGAAATGTCAGTAAATAATATGGGGTGATCTCTGTTGTGTATTCTGGGCCAATATTGCAAATTGTTCTGTCCAGCACATCATCAATGCATTATACCCATAGGCATTTTAAGGAGTTTATCCGTTTTGTAACTGTAGAAAGAATCCAGAATAATGTCGACGCAAACACAGGGAGGAAAAAAGCAAGATTCATGCCGAAATACCTCAGAGCAAAATTCAGTCATTTGAACACCATGACCCCAACTAAATGTATTGATAAATACAGCACAAAGTCATAATTGAATTTCAAAATAATGCATATTTAGTGTAGCACAGATTTGACAAGTTATAAAATGCTGTTTTTAAAGTGAACCTCGTCCAAAGCAAGCCAAACTTGGTTTCTGGCCAGAAAAAAAAAAGCAGTAAAATTTACTTTTTGAGAGCTTCCACAATAACTTCTCAGATTTTAAGCGATATTTTATTTATTTTTTAAGTCTGTTTTTAAAGCAGGGCATTCCTAAACGGGTTTGACAAGTTTAAGTATCGTTGCTTTTGAACTAAACCGGAGTTTATCTACAATAGACAGGAAAAAAGAAGCACAGACATATCAGGAAAACGTGTAAAACCCAAAGTTGTAGCAACAAATAGGAAACGCCATCATCCCAATCATGACAAGTATTACACATTTTGTAAAAACAGACAATTTAGAAGCGAATTTATCTTAAAGTAAAAAGCTTTTTTAAATATTACCGAATCTCAGGCTTGGTTACAAATGTTTTCAAGACGACAATGTTGAAAACAAAAATAACTTGACATTTCGTTTTTTGTCCTTTAATTGAGACCTTGTAATTTCTAACTTTGATATTCACATAAAAATACAGAATACATGTTAATTACTCTACATGACAGAAATGTAAAACTTACTTTATAAAAGGAGCAGAAGAAGCGTTTGTAATCTGCGTGTAACGAGACCGTTGCTCAAACACACTTTCATTTCCTGAAATTTGAATTGCAGCGCGATGACGTCATATCCGTGATAAAGTTCCAGGTGCGACTGTTCGCGTTGCTCAGCGTGTTCCGATGTGCGCAGGTTTGGACGGCGTGAAAGATATTACATATAAAATATAACTAATTGTAAAAATATTTCTTATACTTTTTTAAAACACATTTTTGTCGTGTTTGGGACCACAAAATATAACCCTCTGTGCCTTTTTAAACACACACAACAAATATGTCATAGTGTTTCTGTTCCAGTGAATAAGAACCAAAGCATTCATTTAAAAAACAAGAATTTCATCCCTTTCAAATAAATGGAAGGCACAAGTCATAACTTACATAATAACTTCATAGTCATTTGAATATCACAAATAAATCGAAACTCGATTAAAAAATTAAAAAGACAGAAAGTCACACATTTAATTAGACTTTTACTTACCTTAACAATTATTAGACTACTATTTAACAATTTTATATTTAGAGTAAAAATATTTTACATTTGGCTGCTGCTCTTCAACATATTTAGATCATTCATACTTTAATCGACAAGTGGGCGGGGCTAGCAGTAGTCAATATAACTAGTCCAAAGGCGACTTCTCCCTATGTCCAAGTCCACTGCAGATGTGTTGCTAAAAGCAGGACCAGACTAGGGATAATCAGTAAGTTAATTGTTTACCATAAAACCATCGATGTGTTCAATTTTTATTTTCAGTTGTAGGATTGTTATTCTAGGACATAAACATATAATTCTAATGATAAATATTTTCATTATGTTTCATTGATTTTCTTCTTTTTGCAAATAAAATAAAAAAAAAATGTAAAAAGCAACTGGATTTAAAAGTTGCTTCAAGTATTTGGGATACAGTAAGCATCCCAAATACTCTGCTTTGTGCAAATAAGAAGCTGAGTCTCAGCAAATACATTGAGGGTCTATTCTTAATTGAGAGTCTTTGTTTTGTCAAGGTTCTATAATTAAAGTGTTTTTACTAGGTCAGGAGCGAGTGGTATGTTTCATCCTGTAATAGCATGCCGCCACTGTGTATATTTAATAACTTCAGTTGTGTTATAGAAGCTGATTAAAGCAGGAATGCTGGTGAAATAGCACTCAGAGTTTCAGCCCATCCCTTTGTCAGAGTAAACAGAAATAATGAGTTAAAGTCAGTAAACAGTAGCGCCAAGATGAAATAAGCAGGACTGTCACTCACATTCAGCACCAGCGCTTAGAGCCTGTTTAATACATATGCTGACTGACTCATGATGGATTCCATACTGAAGCCAAGAGAATACACTCAAGAAATACTTCTATGCTAATTAATTATCTTTGCATTCAATTGAATGCAGAAAACCATTCTGGGAACAATCACAGAAAGTAAACCGAGGTTCAATTATGAAATCATCCAACAGTGAACTCAGATTTAGAGTGACACATGGCTCAGCTTTGCTGCACAATTTGTTCTGGGACCTCCAGTTTCCACAAATCAGTTTTTCCATAAATACACCATTCAAAAGAGGAACCATTTAAGAATATAAATATTACTATAAAGGGTACAAATGACACATTTCCGAACCAGCAAAACCGGTGAATATATTCTGCTGCTCCTGAGAGCTTAAAATGTTATTTTTCTGAGGGGTTAAGGTCTGTGGAGAGTTTTATAAATATGATAAATTTAAAGGGCCCTTCAAGGTTTTCATTTCAAGCAGATAGAAAATTGTGGTTTTCAAAATTTCAATTGGTGCCTGTTTTATTTGTATTCATAGTAATCCAGATTTTATTATCATGGATTTCAGTTTCACAAAAATGAAAATTATAAAGTCAAGAATGATTCTCATTTGTTAGATTAAAAGTACCTTTTAGAAATGTAACCTTTAAGCATACTTTTCAGTAAACCCACATTTCTGTATGAAAATGTTTTTAATGGTCTTCAGTAAGCAGAAAAACATTAACACAAATAAATGGTTGAAATCAGTCTGTGTGTTTTTATTTATTTATACTCATGTAGACTTGTATGATAAAGGTTAAAAAAACACCTATGACAAGTGATTCACACCTTAAATAATAATGACAATAGATTTCAGATTTTATTATTCCAAAGGAGAAATTATTTTCCGTAGACTAGCCTTTGCTCTCAAATCATCAAGTACACAATAACAACCAGGCAGACAATAACATGCATCACGGGACAAAACATAACACCATCACACAAGACACACCATAAAAAACCTGCACAGGGCACAACTGTGGGTTGTAATAACAAACACTGAACACATTATTCATTCTCACTTTAAAAATGGTGAACAAGTGCATGAGAAAGCAATAAGATTTACATGGGAAAGCTTTGCAGTGAACAGCTCTGAAAAGAGCACTCCTGGTGTGTCTGCTCGTACTGCTGCTTATAACTAGATAGAGAGATGGAGTGTGCTGTTCTTCTCATTACAGTTCACGAGAGCTACAGCCTGATCTGACACACAGCAGCTGGACAACTCTTCCCCCTCGAGTGTTCCCAGAACCTAATTGACCACTGCAGAGAGACAATGGCATGACAAGAAACATGCCTCCAATTGAGAGGACTGCGCAAAATCCCTACAAAGCACTGTAATTTTTCTGGACAGTGTGATGTTTAAAAATGTCACTTCCCCACACCCCCTTTTCTTCTACCATCTGTCTCTTCTGAGATTCACAGACCTGTCAGCCTCTCGGCTTGCCACTGGGATCTCTCATCAACGCCAGGGAGGCGTGGGGCTCATAGCTCAGCCTCCTGGTGAGCCCTGCCTGCATCATTGGCTGAGTGCGGAGCAGCTCTACCATTTCTGCAGCACACCTCCCGCTGCTCTGCATCATCGACTGGCCTGGCTCCTGTTGTTTGGTGCAGGGTCACCGACCTGTGAGGGTCATGGCATACACTAGCTCTGCAATGTTCTGGCAAAGCACACAGTCCTCTCGTGCCCTCCCACAAACCAAATTACCTTGATTAGATCAAAGGGGAGTATTCAAGCTACATATTATTGAAAAACTAGAGATTTGTAAGAAAAAGAAAAATACAAAGTTACAGAAACATATCCTACACCTTTGGATGTGTTATAAACTTCTTGTTTAAAAAATATGAGAAAAATAGGAACTTATTTACTTCAAATTCGGGAGGTCCCTCCACAGTTGTTTGGACAAAAAGAATCATGTTAAAAGGAAGACAAAACATTAAAGACACTACTGGAGTCTCTTCCAGGAACTGGTTACACTGCATGTGACATGAATCTCCTATGCTCTTTGTGTCTTTGCCCTTTCAAGTAAGTAGAAGAAAAAAAAACTTGTTTCTCAAGAGGTGCAACACCCATGCTGGCATAAATTATTTAGAAATATACACCAGTTTCCTAAAACCATGTAGAAAGTCTCCTCATATATATTGAATGGAAGAACTGTTTGTTTTGTTGGTTATGTCTTTGCAGAGTGCTAAAAAAGAGATGTGATGACGACAGCATCAGGAGTCCATGTTAATTGTCTTTGCTGAACTACAAAAAGAAAAGCATATCATGGGATTGTTGATGTTTAAATGATTTAGAACCAAGGTTTTCCAACTGTGGTATAAATATCAATGGTGCTGCATGCTAACTGTTATATAATGGCTTACAGTGAACCAGGGACAAGCACTGGTGTCTCCTAATGTTCCTTTTATCTCTAAGTTGTACAAGTACATCTAAAAAAAAATAGAATACTGTGTAAAAGTCCAATATTTCCAGCAATTTATTGGCATCTCACAAAATGAAATTGTATCTTTATAGAGATTCATTACACATAAAGTAGTGTTTCAAGCACAAATGTGAGATTTCTGAAAATCAGTGGATGACTTGGCACACTAAACCATCACTGACTGAAGAAATTTTACAGTAGACACAATGGGGATTAAAAATGTTTACAAGAATTTAATATATCTCTATTCAACATAATGTAACACCTGACAGAAGAAAAATAAAGCTGGGTTGATTGATATAAAAGCAGGACTTGTGAGTAAATTAAGGGTAAACAGAACATGACGGAACAATTTGGCTGCAAATGGACTTTAAGTCCCTCCCCTCCCCCTCCACACACACTGACATTTTATGCACTGATAAAGCCTAATTAAATAAAACTCTTTTCATGGTTGCCCTAATAAAAAAATGTGAGACATAATAAAACATTGCAGGGCAATATTTAATTATTTGAAGCAAGTGCAAACTGGAGACACTCAATAGCCTCCCTTGTACGTATTTCATCAAACCACTTATAAAAACAGGCTTTATCCTCAAAATAATCACAAAACAAAAGTTTTGAAAAAAGGTATTATATTCCAGATACCTTTATGAATTATAATAATCTTTTTGTCTCTCTTGATTCTAGAAATCTGCTTGTGTAGTTGGTTGCTCAGTGAGTTTCAGACTGTAATCTTTTTGCCTTTTGGTGGGCATGACCTCCAACCAAGGTGATCAGTTAAAGCTCAATTCAGGCAGGAGAAGGGCAGAGTCGTGTGAAAAGTAAGCAGTGCAGTTTAATGAAAAGAAGATATTTTAAAAACATACATAAACTAAATCAAGAATCTTGGTAACAAGAAACATGAGAGGAGCTGAGAGCATAGGGACATGACTGAAGTGACAAATAAAATCAAGATAAAATGTTTGAATAACATAAGCATTGAAAGAAACCGGAATAAGTCAAATAATCACAAAGCAGAACTTGAAATATATAATTTACTAGAATGTAAAATAACACATCGTTCAAAGTTATAGTGACAAAAGGAAGTCTTTCAAGTCAAGACACTTTTGGCAGTTGCTCTGTAAATGTATTCCCAGTGAAAGATTTAAATCAAAATCATTCACACATGATTTATATTTCTATATTCCTCATATATAGAAATATAAAGAATTATACATACAACAAAACTGTGTATGGAGAAAGTTTAGAATTCTAACAATAATATTTACAAAATCCAGGCTGTTTATTTAGCAATAAAATGTAATAAGTCACGGAGAGATTCATAATTCATTGGTATTTTCTTATGATTTATTCAAATTCCCAGGCTTAACTGGACCCTCTGGCCTGAATGCAAAACATTGAGGCTTGTATGGCCGTGACTGCTATACAAACAACAAGACAGCACAGTCTGTGTAGTGGAGATGAAGACTAAAGTGTTGTCACTGGTATCTGTAAGATTAAAAATGGGAAATACTGTGACGAATTCCAAGCTCATGCGGAAATAAACAAATATTGCAGCAGTCGGACTTCCCATGCTGAAAATAAAAACCGTGATTCATTTTGCTGCAACAACATATTACCGAATCGGATATTTTATGTCTTCAAGACTGCACGGTCTGAATATTTGTCAGTTTGTTTGCTAATGGTTTAAAATACATGCCTTTTTTCAGTTTGACCTTTATGCTTCACATTGGTTGATTACTCCTGCATAAACCGGAATGAATAGGCCAGTCATATTTTCTTTAAGATAATCACTGTGAGACCGTGCTTCTTTTTCCAGTTGATTTGGATGGTTTGGAAAAAAAATTATGTTTTTTTTCTAACTAGATAATGTGAAGAGATGGTGTAAATTTCAAACAATTGTTTAGTATTTAGCCTCAAAAGATCATGCTACAAATAGATATAAAAATTATAACAAAAATCAAGTTATTATGACTTTAGTTTTATATGGGCTTTATTTTTATATATAAGCAATCAAATGCTGCTGAGTTATGCACAGTGGAGCTTTAGTCAAGATTTTGACTTCTTTCTTTCTGAATGGAGTTTGCATGCTTGCTTTGTGCATGTATGGTTCTCCAGCTTCCTTCTGGTCTAAAAACATGACTTTTAAATGGATACTCTAAACTTGCTCAGGTATGTACTACCTCTGTGATGGAATGACAACTTGTCCAGGGTGTATCCCTCTTCTAGCCCTATAGCAATTTGTTATAGCCACCTGTCCTTCCAGGTATAAGCGTATATTCATGATAGATGTATATGTATCATTGACATCCTGTTCATATACTAGAGTTGTCAGGGAGAGGGTGAAAATTACAATTTCTGAAATGACAAAAACATTGTTGGAAAATTGAGCAAAGACAAACCTAAATGAAGAGCAAAAACTAAAACTGGTTGCTTGGCAACTGTGAAGAAAAGAAGTGAATTCAAGAAAGATTGCTCTTGTGTACATGAGCTGCTTGTAGCATATGAGGAAGGGATGGAAATGCAGACTGAAAAAGTTATGCAGGCATAAAGAAGGTAACCACAACCACATAAGGAGGATTTAAGAGAAGAGTTTTGGCGAGCAAAACAGAGGGATCACTTTATCCAGAAGCCTCCTTTCCCCAACTGTTCAACTTGGTAAAGAAAAACATAAAATACTTCATAAACAGATGTCAATTGCAGAGTATCCGCACTTTATTTTTATGGAGCCCGTTACTCCTTCAAAAACTAGTAGCAGACACCTTGGTACTAGAGAAACTTACATATTAAATGTTTTTTTCACATTAAGGACACCTTGTACAATAATTATATTCCCAAACAAGAAGATCATCCTGTTGGTATTGTTGCAGCAACATTCTAAACAAAAGTTTCAAATAAGCACAACATCTTCACATTGTCTGTATAGGGTTACCAAAAATTTTATTTTCTATTTCAAATAAATAGGAAAAATAGATAAGTAAATGTGTAGTCATCCTGAATTTAAGACTATTTAGATGTAATTGCCGTTCACACCCTAAGCTTCCTGTCTGCTTCTGAAGGTTGATAACATTTATACACAGAGACACTGTAATATTTTCAGCACTGATGAAATATTTCCTTTTATCAAACAGTGAAGTGTTGGTGACCTGACACAATAGCCAGAATGTTGCTAGAACTTTTATAAAATCTATTATGAAAAATGCATTTTGAGTTAGTATTTAGTGTTTTCTTTTTTTGGGAGGGAAGTGTTCAGGTTAATAAATTATTGCAGGCAGTCTTAAGTCAGAAAGACAAAGATGTTCGGCTATACTTAGGACTGAGACAAATTCCTAGAAAGGCCTCAGATAGGATCCAAGTAGATTTGTTTTGTGAACTGGAAACTTGGGACAAGCATGATAAATAATTAGTTCTGTTCTTGTGAAGCTTTCACAATTTCGTTCTTTCGTTTCCCCTTCTACCATGTTTCTATGTCCTTTGCTCTTTTCTTCCTTTCATTTTCCACTTACCTCATTCTTATTTTGCGAGAAGGAGGGACACACACTGACTGCATGAAGGCCAAAAGTGTAAAATCTAAGATATGAATCTTTGCCTTTTTTACTGTTTGAGAATGTGGTAGTTTCATATATTTGTTTTAAAAAAAAAACATTTGAACCCTTGCTACCTCATTTTGTGCGACCTTGTGAAGTCAGGGCTCAGCCTTATTATTATTCCTTTTCACCCTTTATAAAACAAGCTGCAGCCATGCATGTTCTGACCCATTGACTGCACACCAAAAAGCCAAAGGGAAAAGGAGCACTGAGAGAAAATAAGTTGAAGGACTGAGATGTGACACAGACTGAGTTTGTAATCAATTTAGGACCTAATAGATATTCCCAGTGCTTCTACGTTTCAAGGAGAAAGAAAAAAAAAGGATTTTTAAAACCTTGACAGCTTGATTAAACGTTCCATCCAGTGACATTTGGAAAAGACTGGATCTGACATTTCTTTGTTGCCACGTAACAAGCAGCCATCATTTCACCAGTGTAATAACACAGTTCATCAAGAATACTCATTACAAAGCATAATTAATGAGCAGCCAGATCCTGCCAAGCCAAACTCCAACGGATTCAAGGCTTGAATTTCCTGCACCGCTGCGCGGTGGGCAAATTTTGCTGAGATAAAGCTAATGAACTGAACTGCTCACCACCACAGAACAACAAAGCAAACACTGTTGGAAACTTTATTACACTTTCGACAGTCAGAGGATTAATTTTGGTAAGTTCTATTGTGTCTCAGTGTGTGGTTTTGAGCTGTGCAGCCTACCGTAAAAGAAAAAGACAAAGAATTGGCTTTACAAAAAAACAAAGAAATCTGTTGAATCTCATGCATTCATGTAACATTTTGAATATAAGAGTGACAAGACCTTCCTTAGAATGTCCTTACTGGAATAAAACATATTATTACAAATCACAAATATACTTTTGCTTTAAAAGTAGATTTGTTTCAGCAATATTTGCAGTATCTCAACAGCAACATGGAGGTATATTGAATCTTATCGTGTAAAATATAAACTACCTCATTTATGAGAAACTGTACATAACTGGTTGCTTTGCGTGTAGAAAAACTACTTTTTAAAAAAAATTCACCTTGCTATAAGCCGCTGGTATCTCCAGTTTTCCACAAGGACACTATTAATAAATCTGCCCTCCGTCTCCAATGCCTAACCATGGATTCGTTCACACCGAGCTTACGTGCAGCAGCAGCTATCGATCTGTTCTGCTAGATCAATAGCCCTCAACTTAAAAGCTGCATTGAATTAACTTCTATGTGTTCTTTCCATGATGAGGGGTTATAAGTTTGAAAACATTTCTCCGTCATGCCTGCTTCTAGCATGTGCTTGTTCTAAATGAAAATCAGCACTTTCTTTTTATGATTTTCAATTTTGATTCCCAATGATTCACTTCCTGCCAAAGAGCCCCCTGGTGGTTGAAGAAAAATCCACAGAAAATCCGCAGTGGGATATAAGCCGTGTGGTTCAAAGGGTGGGAAAAAAGTAGAGGCTTATAGTCCGAAAAATGCGGTAATAATTTGAGTTATTACTTTGTGATAGAGCAATTTTGAGATTGATTGATTTATGTCCATTGACATAGTTTATTGTGACTGAATATCCCCCCACAGCACCGTATTTCTTTTCCCATTGCATTGATACATATCCTCCATGAGTTTGAACCTAACTCATGGTATATCTTTTATGAGAGAAAACAAGACTGGTTTGCTTTTTCATTCTACAAATTCCAGTTTGCTTCAGGCAATGAAGGAAAATGCTTGTGACAGCCAGCACTGCTTTTTTGTTTTTAAATTTCTGGTCTGTATCAAGTTGTGTAAAAACCTTAAAGGGCTTTAGGGATCATTATCCTATTGAAGTCTGCATCTTTTTCCCAAAAGGATCCAAATCAAAGGCCGCAACATATCTCTGAAGAATAAGCTATCTCTTTGCCTTGGCTGGTGCAACTGCACGTTTGAATATTTGTTTTGATACATTGCAGCATCCACTGCGCTCTTTCTTGTTTCTATTCCTAGTTAGATGAACTCTTCTGTGCTGTTGGGAGATGGCCCTCAAGAAGGCCTGACTTTAGCAGGGTCCCACATATACTGTCTGAACAGGACTGAGATTTATGTGCTCCGACACTGCCTGGAGGCTGATGATGTAAAAATTCTGTAAATCTTATTCACTTATGATAACACCTTGAGTCGGAGAACCTTGCAGCACAACAATGTTTTTTGCAGAATCTGCTTAAGGCAGACATGGTGACAGATGTTGAACTGGATGGATATGAATTAAATCGCATGAATATAGACTCTGAAAACTGAGAAGGCATGGTTCTTTATGTTCAAAAGAGCCTCATACATAAAGTCGCTGACAGCAAAACAGCGTCTATAGAGACATTCTGACTATGTCACCTAAATAAATATAGAAGCAGAATGAATAGGTAGATAATATTTGAATAAACCTTAAGGAAGAAGACACAATAATGAGGTGTAGTACATGGTAGGATGGATGGCTTATAATCTATCTGCTATAGACAGACCATAGGGTTCTAGTCTATCTGCACATTGCTTAGGACTACTAAGTAACTGGTTACTAAGTAACCCACATTTATGTTTAATCCCTCATTAAAACCAGGCAGGTTCCCAGATAAAATGAAAACAGACGAAGGGATTCCATTACATAAAGCTGGTCACAAACATAATTTTACCAATTACAGACTTTACTTTTACAGTTCATGGGAAATTGCAGATATTCAGTTCATACAAGAGGTAAAAATAAATGATTCTTTAAACTTCCACAGAATTTTTTCTCATTAATAATATTATTTAATTCTTATGAAGAAAAGTATCATCTCTAGTTCACCTTTTGGCACCAGCAGTCTAAGTTTTGAGCTGAAAACAACTTTGGTGAACAGTTGGACACTGTTGCCAATGTCGAATAGTTGATTCTTTATTACTAGATTTAACTCATTTGATTGTTCTGTCTAGATGATGCATATGATGCTAAAAAAAATAACTCTTCAGTCTTTGCCACTGGTTGAAAATGTACTTATTCATGGTACGTTTTCATTCATTCTCTCTTAATTGGTGTTTTACGCCTTCAATCTTTTCACTTACTATTAACAGAATAACTAATTACTGTCCAATTAGCTACAACACTTGTTATGAAAAATACATTATTCCTATTTTGAAACGCAGATGGACATCGTTGGATATGTATGAGCTGTGGGGTAAAAGGAAGTTGGTCAAAGTTGATGGCAAGATGAATGTAGCATTTTATCAGAAAATAGAAGGAATTTTACATTCATCAGCTCAGAAGCGGTGCATGGAAAGCACTGTCATGAGGATTTTTCATCATGACAATGATCAAAAACACAAGGTCATTTTAACTCCTTAGAGCCTACAGCAAATAAAACGGAAGTTTCTGACCTCAATATCATTGAGTCACGATTGGGAGATCTCAGACACTCAGTTCATACAAGAGAATCCGAGAATTTTCTGGAGCATAAAGTTTTTTTCACCATTAAAAATCGCATTTTTATAATTTACGAAAATGAAGTGTCAAAAACTACCGCTAATGACTTAAAGCTGCTATGGATGTTAATTGGAGTAATAAATGGAAATAAAACCTAGGTTATGTAAGTTTTTTTTTTATCAGGGTGACATGAGTAGTTTCTGTTATGATTTGAAAGGGCAAACAAAATTATTTCATAATTAAAGGCTTCACCCAACCAGTAATTATGTTAAAAAATAAATAAATAAATAAAAAATACAGCCGTGCATTTATTAAGACATGGAGGCTCGGAACAGCTTTTATTTGATTCAGGCTGGATAAATATTCTGAGCTTAGAGCCATGTACGTATTTTTGTTTCATCCACCACAAAGGCCCCTGGTGAACATACCTTTCTTGAGCCTATGGTAGATCCAGGCTGGACCACTGCAAGCGCTGCATGTAAACGCAACGTTATTCCCAAGCCGTTCACTGGTTCCGAAATGGGAATATATTTTTTCTGCCTTTATTTTTAGGTCACTGCTGGCATTTGACGGCCTTATGCTGCTTTGCTCGGTTGCTTTGTAGAGTGAAGGACATCACTACCACTTTTCAGAAATGATACGCATTTATTCCTGCTGGTCACGTCTGACTTTATAATCCTAGTGTCCTCAAATGAACTAGACTGCATGAATACATTCAGTCCTTACAATTGAGAAAGTGGATTTTATGAAAAAGGTGTAAAAAGGAAAAGTGAGCAAGTCACTTTTCAATTAACTGGCTCAAAGTTTCCTTTGATGGCAGCTCCTTGTTTGAACATCTGGCATCCTGGAAATGCAGACCAATTTAAGTAAGAATAGTTAAGTTTGCAGTGTATTGAGCTATGTGTTTTGCACTGCTGTTTTAATTTCATTATCAGTTCTCGCCTGTGTGAAGTTGTGAAGCTCACATTCATTTTTGTCCTTCAGTTAAATCTATTTCTTGAGAGTGGGGAGAGCAAATATTTGATACACTGGCGATTTAGCTGTTTTTACCACCATGTAGAAATCTTTGATTTTTATCATAGATATTCTTCAACCGTAAATGACAGAGTCTAAAACAAAAAAACGAGAAAATTAATTAGTATGAATTCAAAGTAATTAATTTGCAATTTGACAATTCTTGCACAGAGAGACCATTATAAATCAGATATACAGATAAATTACCTAATAAACCCAGTCTAATGTACAAATGCCTTTTGTACATTGGGATTGCCGTCTTTTCTTATGTTAAGGGGAGGCTGTGTTGATGAATTCATAATAGCTTTATAGCTTGCTTAAAAGTTACTGATCCTAGAAGGAAGAATTAAGAACTAACTTTAGGAATTCACTGAACCCAAACAATGTGCTTACCCTCAAACAGAATGTTGTTTGTTAGCACATTAATTACACATCATGTACCTTGAAATGGCAAATAAGGATTTAGAAATCAGAGTCGTGCATTTTTGAGAGCCTGCTTTGTGAAGTATTAACAAGCCTAAGAGAACAATGTGCTTCTTCTTAGAAATGTGTTTATGTAACTTTGCTCAGATAGTCAGGCTTGGTTTCACAAACTAAAAAATTCCCCTTGAACTATAACAAAACATCAGAATTACATATATAAAGGGGCGGCTTTTCCAACAAAAACTTTACTCATAAGACTTCAACCACATGCCTTCCATCTTAGTCATCTGATGTGACTTAACTTTTATTTCAGATGAAGAGAGGTGCCTTATTCAAAGCCTTTTGTATTTTGTTTTTATCATATCGCCTTGAACCTATTCTCAGTTTTGCTTCTTTATAAAGCAAAACCTAATAACTTCAGACTGGAGAACTATGGAAACTCTGAGGCTGGTACTCACACAGATGAAACACTATTGCAGGGTCTTAGATGGAGTAGGCAAAGCCCAGTCATCTAACATCTTTAGTGAGGTAAAGAGTGTCTCTCTTCACCAGAAAGAGCCTGGCTCAGGGGACCACGGGACCACGGGGGACACCAAAAAATGGGGGCATAAAATCATTTCACTTGTAAAAAAAAAAAAAAAAAAAAAAAAAAATCACTGTAATTGTATTAAATGTAATAACAAAATACGAAAGTAAAAATGTATTAACCCGTTTAATCCCAAATTTTTTCTATAACATAAGTACATGCATTTCAATCTTTGGACCTCCCCAACACATGATATTTATGAATTATTGTATTTTATGTTGGTTATGTTAGTGAAAATGTAGGTTTTATACTCGGCAACAATTGTTGCCAGTGGGAAACTGCATAGTTTAAATTACACAAATATGGCCTACTTATACATATAGAATAAAATAAGAAAAATTATAACCTATTATAACAAAGAATGCTTACAAGAATGTTCCTAAATATTTTCGATACATAAAGCAAATGTCAGTCTCATGTGCCAAGTGACCTTTGACCTCATGTGGTCATTTCATCAATGAGGCAAAGTCAGGTGAAAATGTTAGTATGAACAAATGTGCATCCGGGAGGAAATTCTCCCTTTTCCACCAAACCAAGCAGAACATCTTGTTCTTGTCCTAAACTAGTTTCAGGCGTGGTGTCATCTTGTAACAGTCACTCAGCGCATAGGCCACACTTTGTGGAAAGGATCACCTTTTGGGGGGGTAAAATAGGGGAGGATTTCAACTGTGGGATGTAGAAGACATCATTTTGAGGTTGCTTCAGATCTAGAAGATCTGAAATATCTGATAGTTTTAAGCTGTGTGGGAACAGCAAGGCATATAGAATAAACAGCAAAGCTATGGACACATAGCATAGTGCTGTCTATGTATTATGCTAGCGGCAACAACTGTTGCCATGCTTTCATTCACTCTTCTTATGATCAAAAGATGAATGAAGGGATACATTTTTCTTTACATATCAGTAGAAGACACTTGAAAGAACATATGTTCAAACTATTTTATTCTATTTGTTTATTTAAAATATTTTACTGACTTCCTCTTGTACAGGTTTGTGACAGACATTTACCTCCAACATTACAGGCAGGAAGTAAAGAGGTCTGGTCATGTGACCTTTCACACTAGATTCATGAAATTGATGTTGCTTAGAGTTGACACATTATTATTTTATTTTAAAACTTCAATTAGCTGCCAAAAGTCAAAACAATTTTTCTAGAGCTTCAAGAAGTTAGAAAAAATGTCTGGCAACAATTGTTGCCGGTGGAATTAAATGAGTTGAGCCTGTTAATAGATTTAAGCAATACAAAAGTAACAAATGTGCTTCAGAAAAAGGTGAATCTCTTCCACTCTCCCACATGGCGTCTCATTCTCCCACCTTCTAGCTGTCTGTTTGATTTGGACTTAATCTCAAGTTTGCCAAAAAAAAAACAGAAGAGAAGACGGGAAGATGCTCACATCATGCTCACACTTTCTTTTTCTTCCTCCTGTTCATCTTTCCTCCTACTCTGTGGTGTTTGTGCGCTGTTTAGGAATCCTCAGAGGAGCTGGTGCATCACACAGTACCAGCTAGAAGGGACAGAAACAGGAAAAAACTCAGAAATTATTTTACTGTTGTAGACACAAAAAAAAAAAAAAAAAAAAAAAAAAACCAGCAAAGCCTCACTTGCACTCACATTTAAAGCAACACTAAACGGCTTTGAGCAAATAAATAAAGATATATTAGACCTAGACGGTGCTTTTCTGGATGCTCAGAGATCCCTTACAATAAAATCAGTCAGTCCTATTCACCCACACACTAATAATGGCAAGCTACTGGTTTGTATCTACTGTCCACCACCAGAAGGCAAGGTGGGAGAAGTCTCATGCCCAAGAACACAATGACAGAAATGGACAGAAATAGATGGGGAAGGGACTCAAACTGATTACCACGATGAGATGAACTCCTACCTCCATCGATACCAGTTTATCTTTTTAAAACGTTTTTTAAAAACATGTTTAAAAAGTACAATAATTACAAAAGCAACAGCATGTTGTATCCACAAGATTGTGCGCATGTGTGCTTGTGTTTCTTCTACCTTCTTCCTCCATAAGGTGTGACCGGCTGGAGAAGCCTCCAGCTCGCGCTCATCACATTCAAGGAGCAGAATTTAGAGGAGCAAGTTTCCTGGGGCAGACACCAGATGGTCAGCTTACTGCTTGTGTTAAACTGGTTTGCTCATTAATTGTCACTAACAAAGAAAACCATTTACTCTGCTTTTACCTCCTGTGACCCTTGTGCCTCCTAGTTCCAACCTGCATGAAAGATTTACTTCTGCTTTCTTGGATGCTACTTCCATGTTTCCTCTGGTGTCCTATGGTGAACTGCTCCTGTATGCATAAATACTCATCTTCCCTCCTGGTTATTGTACCTAGCTAAAAAAGTAAGGACTTTCCGTCTCCTCCCTCCATACAAGATATTGTTAATTCTTTGCCAGCACTCAATCACTGTCTTCCACCTGTCACCTGTCTTCCAGGGTGGACCCAGATCAGACATTGTCCTTCCTTTGCCACTAAACTCCAGACTTCATCTTTATCCTATTTTAAATAAACCATTTATTTACTATTTCAGTGTCTGTAATTATTCCTCACACCAGAGTTTATTTTCCACAAAAAGACATGAGAAATGATCTGATATCCAGCCTATTTACATTTGTCTTGCTTGTGTGTTTTTTGGGGTTGCATCAAACAAATACATGAGAAAACAGCACAATAATTATTCTTTATCTCGTATTACTTTATAGGGGACTCGTGTATGACATTGTTATATTTATTTATACTTCAGTTGTTTCCTTAATTCAATCGCACTTAAAATGTATTGTTTTGTGAAACTTAATTAAGAAAGATTCATTGAAAAATAGCGAGTTATTGGTCATTACCCTTTCAGGGGGCTCCACAAAACATTTTGCGCTTAGAGCAAACAAATAACTAACAACTGTGCTGTCTCTCTCCCTTCATTATATTTTGCATTCCAAAAATTATTTGTTGATTTGGACATAATTGAAAAAACAGTGAAAGAAACTCCAAGTTCTGTCTATACAGACAAATAAATCCCTGTGATGATGCACACCCAGCTCTGGCTCAGTTATCTACACATGTAATGCAAATGTGCTTGGTGCAATTTTCATGCCCTCAGAGGCAAGATTGTGCCCAAAACACCTAATTAAATAGTGGAAAACAATAAGAACCTCATGGAAGTGAGAAAATATATCAAGACATGTTTAGTTCATGAAGGTTGCGGTTTAAAAGATCACAAGACTGCAATTTTTCCATTTTGGTTCATACTGACTACCACTCTAGATTTTCAACATTTTACTCTGTTTAATTCTGTTTTAATGCTACATTCCAACACATTTGCATTATGTTTAAAATTTCTTTTATTAATTAAAGATGAAGAATAAATTTGTGTCTTCAGCCCTCTTGCATTGCACATCTTGTCAGCGTTCTTCCTCCTGTCAAAACAGTTCTTCTCTCAGTTAGGAATTTAAAAGCTTCTATAGGCTTTTAATGCATAATATTTTAAATGGATTATACTACTAAGTATTCCATCCAACCAACCCTTTGCAATTGCAAGACTTCCCACACCTTTATTGGGATATGCTTAACCACAGTGTTAGGAGCAAAGTTTTGAAACTTCATGCAGAAAAGTTATTCTTGAGCCTGAAAATTGAAACTTCTAACACAAACCTTTTAGTACATTAGGCAAGGCAAGGCAACTTTATTTATATAGCACCTTTCAGCCAAAGACAATTCAAAGTGCTTGTACAAGAAAATTAAGAACTACATACACTAGAAGATAGTAAAAAAAAAAAAAAATTAAGAGTAAATAATAAAAGAGCAAGCAGATGAAAAATAGACAAAGTAAACATTAAAATTATAAATATAGTAAATGAGTGGGATTAAAAATTTAAGATGCGGCAATTATAAAAGAATCTTTTAGCCAAACCTTTGACTAATTTTGCCTTCTGAATATAAAAACTTATTTTCACTGGAAACACTTGTTAGTTTTGTGAATTACAAAATACTTTTGGGAAACAAGAAATTAGGTCTTTAGGTTTACAACAAACAAAACACAATCATGGTTGTTTTATTTCTCTATTAAAATTTTATCGATGAAGTAAATGATAGAGTGCTTTACTGAAATACATATTTAATTGTGGTATTTGTCTCTCTTAGTTGTTATGCATTATACCCGTCTCTTTTACCTCAGCTGGCCGAAATCATTTTTTATATTTTTTGCACCCTGACAGGTTTAAAAATGGAGATTTTGTCAATGAGAACTTTTTGTAAACCTTTAACCTGGAAAAACCTTCAGTCCAGATCTGTACCTTTGAACAAAAAGTTTCTGACAGGAGATAACAGCATCTTCTTGATGATATTCATTTACACATTACCGCTCCCAAGTGTCCATCTGGCTAGAGTAGAAAGTTGTAGAGGCTTTTGATTTGTAAATCAACCATCTGATTTAATTAAACAGCACATACTCGTCTATAAATAAATGCCTTAAATTGTGGTGACCCGGTGGGTAAGGCTGAAACCTTCTTACCACTGAGACTGGGTTGAAGTTTGCTCCTTAATGTTTCATTTGTGCAGCCAGTGTACAGCTAACATCATCCCGAGTGATCTTTTTAGAGTTCAAAGTGCTTTCGTCTAGACAGACATCTTCACAGATTATGCATAAAAGGAAACTCTTCAGTTCTTCTCTGTCATCCTAATATGAGGCTGCCTTTTTCGAGAGCTCAGTGTGTTTCAAATATAAAACTTCTTGGACGTTATGAAACGAAAATTTCCCATTTGGGATTAAATGTTTATAGGTTTGAATTTTTCATGTATTCATTTATGTACTTTACCTTCTACATCTGTGAAATAGAGGCTTAGGATATTTCACTGTGTAATGAATAATGTAGGAGTTTCATTTTTAAAATTGAGCAGCGAAACATTTTGAACTTTTTTGTGACATTTAATATCTTTTTTTCATTTATACCTGTACATTCTACTCATGCAGAAATCATGTTGTACAGACTGACAAAAAAACCCCCCAAGGCTTATGGGACGTGTTTGTAGTTTACAACATTACTTTGGGTGTTATACTCACTTCATTATTGTTACTTCAAGATCAGCTCAATGTGTGACACCAAAGAAGATTTTACACTGTCAGAGGGATCCTCGAATATTAAACGCTGTTTATGACCAAAATGTAAATTAGGGAAATATAAGTGGGCAGAACATAAATTGCCAGTTAAATATTTTGCATGTGGCAATACCTGAGATTAGGAAGCAGAAATGGCATTTGATTTTGACTGTATCTTGAAGTTGTAGCACTGCAGGAGACGTACATAGAAATAAAAAAATGTGCAGTGGCTCACAGCAAGTAAAACTGGTAGAAATAAAAATAAATGTTTTTGGTTTACTGCGTTTGAGGCTTTGACCAAATCATTTCACCTAGATTTTAAAGCATATCGTTAAAATACCATATTTTGACCTCTGTGAATGTTCACATAATAGTTGCTTTTTCCCCCCATGGAGCAGAAGTATATATGTAAACTTAAGGAAGTAATTCATATTTCAATACTCAGGTAAACACTGTAATCAATGTTGTCAGTTTTATTATGTAGTAAATAAATGCTATACATTAGGGGAAAATATCTGGGATGTTCATCAGTTAACACAAATGGCAAAACAGAAGCACATAAAAGGGTTCCCATTCTGCCAGGAAAAGCATTGAAATTTTAGTCTGAAAAAAGTATATTTATTGAAATAAATTTAGACTTTGTTTAAAAATTGCTTGCCCATCCAATCATGCATCCATTCATCATGAATCCTTAATAACCATAAACTTTAATAAAGAAATGATGGGATTTTGTTATGAAAAACAGCCAGGAAACCTTACTTATGCACATAACGTTAATCACGATCCTACTTTAAACAACACATTTTTAATCAGCTTTTCACAAACCCCTAAAATGATCTAAATATTTTATCTCTAAATATCCTAATGTAGTCTGACACCCACATTATGTGAATCATTATCATTTATCTCATTCAGTTTGATTGAACATTACCATAGCAATCAGTTAGCAGCTGCAGCCTAAACACCTGCATCTGTTAACATACTTGGCATCTATTGTCCAAATACGACACAAACAACCATAAAAAAGAAAAATTGGAGAAGTTTTGAGAAACAAGTCTGGAAGTCTAAATGTTATGTTACTCGTCTGATATTTGATTTGGAATAAAACAGCAGTAATGAAAATTGTATATTAAAAGCATGCATGCATGATTGTTTTTATGAATACATAAAGTTCATAAAGAAAAAAACTAAAGGAGATTGAGAGTGTATTTCATATGGTTATTAATCACTATAAGATGGCCATGAAATAAAAAATACAAGTAGGTGGAATTTCTCCTGGGGAAAAGACAACAGCTTGTTGCATGGCTTCCAGATTTCCTTAGATTTAAAAGAAAGTCTTGTTTGCACAGATGGGTCTATTATATTTTCGATTATTCATTCACAAACTGTGTCTCAAATATTAACTTCTGTCCTGTTTTCACCTCTGAAAACAACCCTTTGCTCTCAACTGAGCTTGTCTGATACAAAAAGGATTTGTAAAAACAAGAATGTGAAATGAAAATAGAAACGAAAAATCTTTCTTCCCATTGTTTAATGTCTTACATTTCCCTTTATGGAAATTTTGCTTCAAAAATTTGGATGCAAGGTGAGTCAAATATCCTTGATATCTTTGATGTCTAAATGAGGTGAGATATTTACCCCTTAATAAAAATGTAAATATGTTATAAACATATCTGACAGAAATGAATAAAATGTGTCAGCAGTACAACAATTGATATATTGATGATTCTGGTTTAAAACAAAGACTTTATTATGAGTATATCTTAATTTGTTGCTCTAACCTCTTTTCCCTTTCTTTGCCCTTGGCAAATGTTGCACCAATGCCAAATTATAATTTAATTTCCTGTAGCCTGATTACCGAAAAAATTAGAAGATATCTGGGGAATAATTAATATAATTTTTAATTAAGGAGGATTAATAATGAGCTGATTAATATATAAATGAAGCTAAGGATTGGACTTCAGTTTTGCCTGAGGATTTTCATTTCATACACCGAATCAAGTGGGAAGTGGGAAGATAATGGGGGGTTATAAACTGGAGAATTTTCATTTTTATTGATTAAATTTTCAGATGTAAAGTCTTTATCAATTATTTTCTGCCAGAGGTAATTTGTATTGCTGGATGGGAAAAAGCAACTTGAAGCATTTAAATATAAGAAACAATTCTCTTTTTTACAACAACAGCATGTTCTTGTTCATTCCATGCTTGATTTGAGTATTTTAGATATAGACAAATTTTCTGGAAATGCTTTGGAGCGTTCTTCCACAGAAAAACCCACAAATGAGTGAAACACAAGTACTCAACCATGAATACTGTTTGCTTTTCCACCAACTGAAGAGCCAAGTGAGTGCCGTCAATGTGAACGTCTCATTCATCAATCATTTCATCACATCTTCCTGTTCCATTTGTGAGTTATGAATGATTGTAGTTTATGGAGGCAATTTAACCATGTCAATATTATTCATACCTGCATCCCTGCAATACAGTTTTAGACCATCAAGTCATCAGTTGATCTCTCATTTACAAATGCAGCTGGAAACAGGAATAAAACACAACTTTCAGAGAAACAGATTTTTTAATACCAACTAGGGAATAACTGTGTTAAAGAACTGAGTCAGAAATGCTATTTATGGATTCAGGGAATGTTCATCAGCTGTAAGCGGTGCATTGACCTATTTTATTGGCGTGGCGTGTGATTTTCAAATAAACAGTGGGAAGATAAATCAGCCTGTTTTCCTGTTTTTTTGTTTTTCTTTTTGTATTATTTTTTTGTTCCCCAGGTGTTCTGCCTTGGCATTTCAGGCATGACATATGGAGAAGTTGGTTGCCTACATGTGCCAGGGCAGTTTTTCTCAAGCTGGTTTTCTTATTGTGTGACCAACTTAATAAATCAAGATTGTATTTGGCAACAAAGTTGACAGGCCACACTGACAGAATAAGATCCCGTGTTTTCTTGACTTTAAACCATCTGGTTTAATTATGTATGGATGCCTTGGTTAATCTGATACTTATTCAACATTCTATTGTAGAATTGCTGTGTTTTAAATGTTTCTTTTTATTTAGACAGAAGACGACTTTGTTATATTTTCAGAAAGTGAGAGGAACCAAAGGGTAAAACATAACCAACATATTATCAAAAAGGACATGTTAATTGGACTTTCCCATATGCAGTCATTTTAAATCAAACATTTATATATAGATTAGTGTTGAACCCAACATTTCTTTAGATTGTATTGATTACACACATTATTAGCCACTAAGACATGTTTTTTCAAGCACAGACGAAGCTCTAATGTCTGTTCACAGTGGTTTTAGTGCAGTTCTGATGCTTTCTAATTGCTTTCCTCAATCTTTCAGTTGAATTGTGCTATCTCCCTTCAGATTTTCTATAATAAGGTAATATAGAATGTGATTCAGAAGGTATAAAAATTCTCCATTCTGGTTAAATGGCTAATTTGACAGAAAACAAGACACTCTGACTGCACAGCTGTGTAATCTGTGTTGAGAAAATTTGGCTGTGTTTTGATCCATACACTCATTTAGTATATTGCTGTTCAGATAATGCCAATACTGGACTTATGCATTCATCTATTACCTCTAAAACCTAAGATTTGCCAGGCAGGTATTTATAAAAAATGAACTATTTGGTTATTTTCTTGACATTTGAGTGATGCCCCAACTTAGAAATTTTGTTCTAAATTATTAGTTTTATTAATAATTACCCTAAGACATTTTTACAGTTGAATGGCCAGTAGCTCTGACAAGTAAAAATCGAATTCAAAATATGTGACTTAAGAAGCTAAAAAAAAACAAAAAACAATGCTACCCTTAGCAGTTTTACTCTCTGCATTGTATAGATTGGACTGTGCTTTAAAATACGGCAAAGGAAAACTACTGTGAAACAAGCCAAAGTTTGTTGTTGATGTTAAATTAAAAATGATTTTAAAGAATAGTAAAAATCAAACACACATTACAGCTTTACAACTGTGGAGCCACTACTACTTTAGCACAGGTATTAGTAGTCGCAGCCTTGGAGGGAAAATACACTCACCTTGCAAAGAACTCTGAATACAATCAGATGTGTCAGCTCTTTTATATAAGACATTCTTAATACCCGGCCCTCTCTCGCTCACATCTTGTAGTCTACCCGAAACACTCTCCAGTCCATGCCACTCAGATTTCTGCTTTACCTTGGCAAGCTTTTTCCAAGCCTGTTGAAAATTCTCTGTGAAAAGTGACCAGCAAGGGGAAATTAAAGAGAAAAAGAAATCATAGAGAAAGGGAAGACAACTGCCTGGGGGGAGCACATCTGTAAGAATTGAGGATTAAGCCAGCTGGAATTTAAGCAAGCACAGCTAAACTGTGAAGTACAAACATAAGCATGCATCTTTCACCACACACATGTATCGTCCTATTTTGTTGTTCTTGTCAAATGTTAAGCCTAAATAAACTTCAATTTGAATGTTTTCCTTTCTTACACCAAAGAAAAGGAAATAATTGTGTTTAATGAATACCATGTTCAGAAACCCAATGAAAATTCAACTGAGCCCATTTTAAAGGACACATTGAATGCTCAACTTCTACATGGATGAGTTTAAACATCACAGTGTGCTTCAGCACCGACTCTCCCACACAACAGTGACTCACTCATGAAAGCCAAAAATCCAACAGAGCTCCTTTAGTGCCCTTCGTGACATTTTACTGTCCACCATCCTTCCACGGGTGACTTTCTTCATATCAGCCTCCAGCTGACTTGACAGGAAGCAGACAATGTCATTAAAAAACACCAAGCACCTGCCAGGGGACAGGGTAGGAATGCTAAGTGTCCTGAGATCTGCCACTTAATGTGACAAGGGCATTTCAGCACCTGACAAGCCAGCCTCAGCCATGCTGCACTGCAGGCCGTGCTGTGAGCTTTGCCTCAAAATGTTCTTCAGTTGTCTTTTATTTTATCGTACAAAGTCTGAATTTAAACACCTCAACCCCATAGCCTTCAGGCCCATGTGACATACAAAGAAAATTCGAAAATCATTGTGAAGGTTTTAAAAAAATATTTTCCAATATACAGGGGCTCTCAAAAGTGTGTATGTCACTGTTAAAATGTTTTATTTGACACCTTTGTTGGACTTTTTGAGTGGACAATAAACAGCCATCAGACAATTACATAATTGCCTAAATTGTTTGTAAAAGCACATTTTAAACTAATTTCAGCATCAAGTCTTCATTATCAGCATCCTATAATCTTTGCAACATTTACCCACTCTGCCTTGCAAAAGTTCTCCAAATCAATCAAATTGCAAGGACATCTACTGTTCGTGGCTCTCTTCAGGTGACACCAAAAATGTGCCAGATTTTATTCTGAACAATAAGACAAAAGTGAAAAATTAAAACTATTTTTAAAAAGTAAACTCTTATTTTACCAGATGGCATCCAATTGAGATCACCTTTTACAAACGTGGCCTGGCTACAAAAACAACAACAAACATCCTTTACTTTTTAAATGAAAGTAAAATAAAACAGTTTATTAAAAACTACAAAAAAAAAAAAAATCATTCTATAAATAGTCTATTTCAATCACCAATTTGTGACCACAGAGCAAGCTTTATCACACATAAAATAAAGAATATTACTTTAGACCCTTGACGATGTAGAATTGCATTAATAATCTAAATAAGTGAAAAATTTCAAAATTTTGTTTTTTAAATGAAAAAAAACAAAGAAAATAGATTTATTTGCAATATTCACAAGGAATGTGCTAGATGGAGATTTTTCAAGGTCTGAGTTACTGCAATGTCTAGAAGAGGACATGGCATTAAACTGGGCGAGAGGTAATGTGGGAAAGTTGTCATGACTGATGAGATAAGTGGCAGATCGAAACGCAGGCAGGATAATGAAAGTCGCATAACAACGATTTATTGATGGCCCTAAAGACACTTGCAGGTTAATGCAGGAGAATATGGAGCACAGGAGTTCATCAAGGATTAATACCAGAGAACGTGTGAGTAGATGCAAGGCTCCAGCAGGGAATTATGGCATGGATAAGAGTGTATACATACACATGGAGGAGGGATAGGAAGGACGTCAAGGATAAAACGTAATTTTTGAAAAACGCGTTTCAGATGAATAACATTTTTCATGTCATTTACTTGAATGTTCAGGTGGATAAAAGGAGGTCATCTCAAGAAGGCACCAAGGTTCCAGGGCTTGGCCAAATGGCTTGTGGAAACCAAGCATTTGGTTTGTGGAACCTATGGGAACTACCTTTCCCAGAGCCCTATGGGAAAGGTAGTTGGTAGACCTGGTACAGCGACAATGATGGCATGGAGATCACCACAAATTGTGGTGCTGAAAATTGTGGAAAAGTAGGTCAGACTGTGCATAGTGTTGGCAGAGAAGCTTGGAGACAAAGGGTCTTTGATGAAGCAAAGTATGAGCTTGCATAAACACCAGGGATCAGGAAGCCATTGGAAGAAGATGACTAAAAAACCCAGGAGGTGATCCAGAAGATCTTCAAGCCTGTGGTTCAGGAGTTTGGAATCAGGTAGCTGGTGACAAAGGAGCAGGAGCTTGGGGTCTGGTGACCGACTGCACTAATGGTCTAGTGGCCGGCTGCAGGCTCTTTTGTCGGAAGAGTTAGTTCTGTGGTGAAAAATGTCTGGAAATCTGTGGCACACAAGCTTGAAGTCTGGTGGTTGGAGGCAAAGAAGCAGGTACTGTGAAGGCTGATGGCACAGGAGTCTGGAAGCAGCAGAACTGTGATCCAGTAGGTTAGGGTGTCTACACTTGTGGCTGAGGTAGCTTCCAGATGACTGGAAACCTGGATGATGACAGAGACACCTACTGGGCCGATATCGAAGGATGACAACTAGCGATGGAGGCTTAAGAACCCTGATGTTTGGAGAAGATGACGAAAGAGGAAGTGCAGGGATTGCTTGGCTTGATTGATCAGGAAGTCTCAGGGTGGCTGACAGTGGATGCATTAGAGAGAGTTACCTGTAAGTTGCTACTTGGTAGTTAGATTAATGGTATGAAGGTTGTAGCACATAGGTATCATTAAGTATTAGTTCGTGTTGTCCCTTGATTGATGGCAACTTCTCAAGGTGGGTCACTGAACAGATCAGGTAGATTCTGCTTGTATGTGGGTGCATCATCTCATTTCATGTAGGTAGGTATTCCAAAGGAGCACAAAAGCATTAAAAGGACTTTAGGACTTTACCAAAATGTTGCAGTATTGCAGACAATTGGAAAAATGTTCCAGGTTTTCTGAGGCACACAGTTAAGATATACTGAACGATAGCTCAATTACTTCAACCAAAAGGACAATCAGGGAACTGGCAGAGAGGAGCACTGATTCTAACTGTCCATGATTTGATTGCAGATGACTTAGAAGTTGGGCCCACCTTAAGAGGAAAGCTGTTCCATAAGAAAAGAAAAGGAAGGAGCAAAGAAAACACAATCTTTGCACTAGCAAGTTCTGTTAATTGTGACTTTGTATAACATTATTCATAAATCTTTACTTCCTGTTTTCCTTCAGGAATACCACACTGATACAATTTCCTCACCTCGTCTCCTAAAAGTTAGATTTCTTATCAATTCATAAAATAGTTTTTTTGTTGCATTTTAGAAAACATCCCTAATTTCTTTGTGGGAAATGAGTTTTAAACTATGATGCATTTTTCATGTGTATAGTAGAAGAGAAATTTTCAAGTGACAGTCTCGTTTTATGCCATCTCACCTAACCGTCACAGTTCATTGAATATGGCTCTATTATATCTAGAAGGATGATGGCTGAGAACAGACCTGTCTGCGATGATTTGTCTTGAACTCATCTTATGATCCAGTGAAAAGTTTCCTATCATAGCTTTGGTCTTGGATAAAAGATACTTTTATTAAGAAAACTACCAATGTTTTTAATTAGATTAAATTAGCCCATTATTTAGAATCACTATTTAGTTTCAGAGACTTGGAAAATGCTTTGATTGGTGTATTTAACAAAATTTGGTAAAAGCAAAAGATCATGCAAATTTATTTTTTTATAAATTGTGAAAACAATTGGCAAAAATAAAAGTTTGGCCAATTTCCATCGTTTAATTTCAGCCAGGAATAGCCCTCATATTTACAGAGATCCTGACATAAATGAACTCTTATCCCAACAAAACAAAGTTATTAATCGTATTTTTGTAATAGCAGTAATTCTTCTACGTCCAGGGAGAGCTTAAAAAATATCTAGATTAAAACTGAAAGCTCTTTCATCATCTAGAAGAGGTTCTAGATTTGTTTAAGAAGCATAAATGTAGACCTAGCCCAGTTAGAGACTAAGCTATCTAATGGGATACTTATTATTGTACACTTTGGTCCAAAATCTTTTTATACAAAGTTATTTTATTAGTTTTGATCACATTATTTTATTAATACCAAATAAACTCATCTTGCATTATGCATTTTTTTATTGTTTTTATTTTTTTTTAGGAAACTCTCTAAATGGTGATGTGTGCAGTGGTTCTGCTTGGAAATTACAATCCTCACTGCACAATTGACTTTTTTTCTTATGACAACAAGAAAATTTCCAAGAACTTTAGAGTGTCAAAGCATTCCCCGTTTAATGACATCAGATTTAAATGCATGTTTCTTGTACAGAGTATGTTAAGGACAACCAACCAATCAAGGTTGATAAATATTAAAAATTGTAAAAAAGCAGGGCCAGGCCCATGTCCTTTTGATTGCTGAACCAGTTCTTAACCAACTGTGCAAAAAATTCAGAAGTGTGGGACTTTTCACAAGTATTGGCCCTCCTGTTCTGTGAAGACATTATGTTTTTACAATGTAAAAATGACGCATTGTCCTTCATCTGCCTCTCTGATCGTCTGTCAGTTCTACATATGTATGAGTGTGTGATATTGTTCTGCTTGGAAATTACAAATCAGGCTTTTCCACGTTGTACCGGCCAAAAGTTTCACACTTCAGCTAAAAATCGGTGTTGTCATCCATCAGTATGGTAAAAAAAAAAAAAAAACACAAATTTCTAAAACAAATAATAAAGATGACATTATTTTATAATTTTATATTTCTAAGTTAAATGAAAATGACATTGAGTGTTTTTGCTTCATTTGGTATTATTTATAAATTGTTTTGTGAACCTTACAATTTATTTTTATTTTGCCTCTAATCTTAAACCACTTTTAAACCAGGCAGGTCTACTATATATATATATATAAAAATACAGGTATAAATCACGACTACAAATAGACGGCTCTCTGACTCATGTCTAAAAAGGTCCAAGTGTTGTTTCAGTGTTGAAATCAAGTCCTTGGCTCAGTAGGCAGCATGCATTGCTTGCTGTGATGGAAAGCAAAGCTTTTAATGAGTGTGAGAATGAAAAACAAAGTCTGGATGAGTCAATTGACAAAGTATTCCACTGAATTACAGATAGTCACCTTACTTCCATAACCCATGAACCTGTAAACCATCTCTGACAGAACACATATAACATTAGAAAAAATAAGTAAAGCCAACTTTCACTCTAAATTAGCTAGTACAATTACAGCTACATCCTTAAATTCCCTGATTACCCACATATACATCAGTATATTAGCTGCTTTGTCAACCAAACAACTATTGACAACATGGATCAGAGAAAACAGAATTTGCTGCTCACGTTCTTCAAAACAGAGTGAGACACATTTTTTTAACGGTTGGAGGGGTTCTATTATAAGTTATTTAAAGGAAAATAAACATTTGAATAAATCATTACTAAGTATTAGCAATCAAACGGAGAAAAGGAATATAAAAAGCTAAGAATACAGGTGTTTTTAATGCTGGGATGTAGGTCCTCTAAAAGGATTAAAGTCTTTGGTCTGCTTACAATCACTTTCAAACTGACAAGGAAATTCAGTGAGTCAAACTTCTGACTACAGTCCCTTTGGGCAGCTTCCCAGTAAATTGCCTAAGAGACACTGTAAGTGTGCTTTGGTGTAGCATTTCTGTATTATTTATTTCCTAAGTCCTCAGGAAATGCTGTCAGCTTGTGTTAAAACTTAAAACCTCTCCTTGGAGAAATTTTAAATAAAACCCTCCAAACAAAATGGTATTTTAATGTCAAAAGTCATGCAGCTCATTCATAGAAATGGTTGATATTGCTTCTAATTTCGATGCTGAACTAGATCAATTGCAAAGAGTGAAGACACATAAACTGAATTGTGTTATGGGAAATTGGAAAGAAATAATTTAAAAATCCTAAACTGAAGAATATATGTTCAGGCAGCAACTCATTTAATGTTATTTGTTGTATTTTATTTTAAGGCTCCAGCAGATTTTTGAGGAATTTCATCATATAAGGCTGTAAAAACCTTAAAAGTTAAATGTTTAAAAATACATAACGTAGAGGCAAAGAGGGATTTGCAATAAATCAAAGAAACAAAGTTCAAAAGCTGTTGAGCTTCACAGTTTTGTAGAGAGATTAAAAATATGTTTTAAAGAAAATGCATTTTTTGAACTTAAAGTTTAAGGCAGCTATTTGAATTCATTTTATGTGGGAAATGCTCAGGATTCACAACTCCTCTGTAAACAATAAATAAAATTAATATTTTTTGTGGTGTTTAGCAAAGAGAAATCATTTAGTCAATCCTCACTATGTATGTAAACACTCGGTTTCCATAGCCAGTTAGCAGTAAAGCATGAAAGGTTGATTCTAATTACATTGATTTATTTCTGTTCTTCTTTTTAACTTGGTAAAACAATATTTTTTACGAGCATCCCTTCATCTGTGCTGCTGCTCATATGACATTATTGTTGAGTTAAATTGGTTTGTCCTTTAGCTGCCACATGTAGCTGCAGACCTGGCTGAACTGCCTTCCATTTCAAAATTCTCCTTGCAGCAATCTAGTACTATCTTTTTAATGTGTGCATTTGTCAGATATTGATACTTTGTCAGCAATCATTTTAATTTAACACTCTGCCCAGTTGTACTTTTCCTAACGGTTACAAAAAAAAAAATCAAATGGAAACACATCTAGTTTGTTTTTAAGTATATGGCCTAAAAATGCATCTTCTACCGGTCGTCTTTGACTCCATATTTTTATTCAATCCACTAGTTGCTGTGGTGATCTGTGAGGCAGTAAAACATCCAAAAACCCTGAAGTCCAACTTCTTATATAATGATTCACTAAGAATGATTACCGTGTGTAGGAAGTTGACATTTAGTCTCGAAAATCCCCATGTAATTCACTTTTTCAAACAATGAATCTAAACCTGAGTTCTCGGGGATTACCACTTCCATTTTCTCTTCAGCTCTGATCCAAGAACCAAATATTTCCTTTTTGGGTATCACTTAGAAATGCACCTGTTGCATTAGGCCTGCAGCCATCAAGTGTCATTGTGGAGTAAGAAACAGTAAATGTCAGCGTACTGGTGGGTTTACAAATAATAAGCATGCAGGCTCTACTGTTTTTTTTAAACTGCGGAATGTTAGGAAAGGGTATTTTTAACTAAGACGTGTGCTGCTATCAAACTAAGCTCAGTTAGACTGATTTAATATTTGAACATATGTGATTCGGCACTATTGCTACTCTGTGTATGAGCCTCCACCATGTGGTCATACAGATCTGCAACTCATGCATAGAGGATAAAGCAAGGTCAGAGTGGTAAAACATGGAAAGCTCTCTTTGTGGGTTGTACTCTATCTGCTGCGTCCATTAAGTGCAACCTACTATCAGTAGTGGTCACAGATTGTGTCTGTTCTGCTGATGCAAAATGTCCAGATGGGTACAATTTGCAGCACATATACCCAGGAAAAATAATTCATCACAAAGATAACACAAGTAGAGTAAATTACCTTTCAAAACCAGGACACAAATGGCTTGATTGCTAAATCAGCTGAGTGAAACGTGATGGATTAGGTCTTTAAATGTTGCAACTGTTTGGTCTATAGAGTAATTTAAAGGTTTAAAACTACAGGTACAAATACATATTTAAAACCACGGTTAATAATAAAAGCAGAAAAAAACACTATACATTGACAAGAGGTGCAAACTCTTCAAAGCTTGGTTTGGATCTTAAAGATTTGTCTCCATTTAAGCCATAAGACTTAACATTCTCCCAATTGTGTCCATTCTCTTTAGCCTGCCCTGATTGCTCTCCAAGTCACAATTAACCATTTTACCTCAGTGTAATGCAACATTATAACCAATTTCCCTTTGCACACATCCTTTGATGCTCTTCACTGTGGGACAGGAATGGAGTTTCCTGAGGAAAACAAATACATGCGGCTCCCTTTCATGTTTGTCAACAACCCCTATGGATATTGCAAGAGCAAGATTTGGAATTATTCTGTACCTGAATATTGAAGACTTCTTTCAGTGTATGAACGGTAACTGAGTGTGTCCAAGAAGGTATGAAATTCAAAATACAACAAAGATTATCCTCGGTGGGGGGTGTTTGATGCATTTACAACATTAAATTTGGTTCTAAAGGTTTAACAGCTAGCTGTGAATCTGTGCATGAGCAGAAACTCAAACAGCAGGGGGGATTTGATTATGAAAACATGATGTTCATATTATCTCACTCCAACCTGGGTTTGGGGTTATTTCTTCAAAAAGCTATTATGTTTTTGTTTTTTTTTTCCTTCAGTTTTGATATATTCAAACTTACTGCGATTAGAATATCTCTGCGGTGCAAAAGAAGAAAAACTTTCTTTCAAATGAATTTTTTTTTAAAATGAAAGTCGAGTTGTACACATTGAACCTCACATTCACATTCCGTTTTTCTTCTCTTCCAAAAGAAAAAGTTATTTGTTGTTCAGCTGTTTCATTTCACATGGCCAAACAGACTGACTAAAACTGAACTCTGTGACTTGTGCTATGTAAACTACCAATTAATTGTGAGGGAATATCTTTTAAATTACAGCTAAAATATGTATTCATTTTAACTTTAAAAGCAGCAAAAGGTCTTTTTTTTTTTTTTTTTTTTTTTTTTTTATTGGTCCAAAAACATAACCGAAGGGGACATTTATCCACCATGAGTAAAAAATGAAAAATTCAACTTTCATGGGCAGCCTCAGGGTAGCGGCCTTTCTAATCACTTGGCTAAGGATGCATGTGGAGACAGTGGAGAAGAACCATTCCAATTTAACAGGAAGAAACCTGCAGAGGAACCTGACTCAGGATTGGCTGTCTGCCTTGACTAGCAAGGAGCTGAAAGGACAAGAAACACTGAAGCTGCTATCATAAAATACAAATAAATTAACGGTGAGATGAGTCAAACCACAAAGTGGTTAGCACAGTGTGAATTAAAAGTACATCGGTACTTTTGTGAGGTTATCATGCTTTCCTAAGATGTGTAGCATTTATCATTTTCAGACTCTTTATGGGTTAATAGCGTGTTTAATCCAGTGACATGATTCTGCACTCAGTTGTGCTTAATTGCTTTTACTGTTACTTTGGCTGTTATTTTTCATCAATGTGGCACAACTGAAAATTCATGCAGTTAATGGAGCAGAGACATCTACTGACCCATCAAGCTTTTGTTCACGGTAGCATTGCATCGTTTGAATATCCTGCAGACCTGCTGGCACAGCATTGCTGACAACCCTGGATTCCTAAGGCTTCAGCGGAATTACTGGATCAGTAAAGGTTGACGAGGATGTGACGGACAAGCTGGAGGAGTAATGCAGAAATTTTCTGAAAGTGCAACTCTAGAGGTTTAAACTTTCAGAGGAGCGATGAGGCTGTTTCTTGAAGTCATCCTTTTCTTTTAAAGTAGATAAGCACCAACATTAGGATGAGACATACTTGGTTTGAAGCTAAAAGCTTAACCAACTCACCAGAGGCCAAGTTGTGTATATTTTAGCATTCAAAGTTCAGTAATGGAGTGCAGAAGTGTATCAGAAGTCTGACAAAGCAGTAGTGTAAGATGTCCAGCTAAAAGCTGTGGGGCTCCTGGGAAATAGTGATGGAGGTGGTTCCCCTCATCTTCTATCAAGTCTCCTCAAAGCAACTCCCATTTTCCCCCTGAAAGTCTGCTGTGGTAAGCAGGACATCCAACTGACTGTCCAACATGTTGAAGATCTGTTTCTCCAGCCTGGTCAAAGGACAGCAAGCTATTTGTTCAAATAGCAATCTGGAAACATTGAAGATTTAATAAAAATCTGTCAAGTGAAAGGTCAAATATGAACATAAGCTGGTGATGTAATCACATAAATTGATTGCAGGATAGTACAAGCAGATGAAATCAGATACATGAAATACGAAGACATCAGTCACAAAAAAAAGACACGATCCATATTTTTTGGCCAACCAAAAGCCCTCCTTTCAGTTCCGTCTTTGTAGGCAGACCTGAGATCAATTCCCATGCCAGTTCTGTCAGTAGGAACGGGCCAAAATTGCAAAATTGCAAGACCAAAGGTTAAAAAAATAAATACATACCATTTGTAAATTCTGTTCTACCATAATAAAAAATTCTCTCATAAAAGGCATTCTTCAGAAAACTCTGCTGTTAAAACACATTAAAACACAGAATGCTGTGGTTGTAACATGACAGAACTTGTCATGCATGTTACAAGTTAGATGCATAATATAATTTTAACAAGAAAATACAAAACCAACTCAACTTATGTTTGTAGTGTAACAATGAATTGGAAATGTCCCAGAAACAAGATGTTTGAGTGTAGTGCGTGTCAGATTCAAAATCAACCTTCCAAGCAGGTGTGACTTGTGCTGCTGTGCCGAGGGAAGCAAAAGAGGACACTTCACGCTCCACAATGATCTGGGATTTACTCCATTGTGCCGTCGAGGTTATGTTTTGTTACACTCGGTTCTCGCTTGGCTGCGTCCATTGTTCCCTCTCCTGGACTGACTGATTTGCCATGATAGTGGCTTTCAGCTGGACTTCTCACCACTGGGTGTTGGTGTGGAGCTTGCTTTAAATAGCATGACAACATGTTTCACTGATATCTGTCAGCCTTGCAACACATCTTCCCCCTGTTGTGGAAAGGATTTGCAAATTGAGTTGGTGTGGTAAAAACCTTGGTAAAGTTTGCATTGTTTATTCAGAAAACAATGCAGGCATGAGACAGAGGCTGTAATTTTCCTTGCCGGCAGACTGCAATTTGTTCCCTGTTGTTAATAGAGACATAGCTCACAGAACCTCTGTTTTATTATGCTATTTTGATGTGTGGAGTACTTTTACATCCATCTATGTGACTAGCATTTAAGCCCTCGGGTGCGATTACTGTCCTCTTACTTTGTCAATTGTGCTTTTTCTTTCCCGTGAACGTGATCCCTCCGTACTATTTACCTGCACAATTCAATATCCCCTGCTCTGACAGAGACGCATCTGTCATATTGATCCTCCTAAAGGGATTGAGGGAGCTCATCTGGTGACATTCAGTCAAAACTTGACACAAGAGGGGGTTTGTAATGTTGACATTCTAAGAACACATGAAAACAAAGAGCTGTCCACCCTGCTTGCTTCGCTGATAGAAGAGAAGCATTCAAAACAGACGACATAATATTCTTTTTTTTGCAGCTGTCATGGTTGATGAATGATGCCAAAAGGTGGTACATCCATGTTTTCACAGTTTATTTTTCAAAAATTCACACAGAGGAATGAGATGATCACTCTTAAGACCACTCCAGACCTCAGGCTGACCTCTGCTAAGCTTGTTGTGTGTAACTGACCACCGAGCCGTATGAAACCATTTTTCAGCCGAGTCCATATTTGTTCTGAAGATGCCTGAAAACTTGAATGTTACAAATGTTTCTAAATCCAATAAAATGGGAAACCCTCCGTTACAGAGAAAAAAAACAAACAAAAAACAAACAAAAAAAAGAAGTTAGCTTCACCTGTGAAAAAAATCACATTCCAAAACACATGTACCACATGCGAATTGATGTTTGTCACATTAAAAAAGTCCATATGTAAAACAAGTGGATTTGGAGTGTTTCATGGTATAGAAATGTGATTTCCTCATGTACACAGCCTTCCTTTTATACTACACCTTCTTCCTCACAGCAGAGCCTCCAGTAAATGCAAAGCCTAGTGAACATGAGGGCAGATTATCAGTTATCCCCTAACAGTCAGTTCTTCCGTCGCCATTACCAGAGCTGCAGCACCTACACAGGCCTAATTTACAGTGCCAATCCTTTCCTCCTCGTGCCGATTGGTTGTTTCTGACACAGAAATGATGCATTTCTGTGGACGGAGGCAGAGAAGCTCAATTTATTTATTTAATTTTTTTTACAGATCATCTGTCAAAATGTACTGTCATTACAATGACATGACAATGAGACTGTCCTTGTCCAGTCTTATTAACTGACAGTACAGAGAGTACTGTCTCACTGAATATGTAAAACTATTATATTGTAGTTTTACAAATATGTTAAAAAAAATTAAGTTACATTTATAAAGATTTTAGCGATAGAGATGGGGGTTATAAGAGGCAAAGATAATTTGTATAAAAAAGAAAAACTGCACAACAGGAGCTCGTGTGTTGTGGTTTGTAGGGCTGGCTCTAAAAGTAATTTGGGTGAAAGAAACCCAAAATATAAATTAATAAAAAATACATAGAACATGTCTTTAAAAGATATGTAGCTTGGGTTAGATTGAAACTCTGTACTTTTTTGTTACATTGGATTAAAACATTGCTTGTTATTTTTGCAAATCTTTACTGCAATATTGAAACTGGAAATTTGGCAGTGTTTATGTTTCATCGGTGATTTAAATGATTTAGGAAAGCGACACAAAAAAGAGGGTATGGGATAATATGTTTTATCCTGAAACCAATAAACTGAATGACAAATAACTCTACTTGGTGTTGTACAAAATAAACTTTTTTTGCAGTTTTTCTAGTCACAGTAACCGTTTTGTGGAGCAACGAAAAGGTGTCCCGAGCAAATAAAAACCACATTTAAGCTATAAAGACAAAAAAAAGAAAAGAAAATTATACTGAAATTTAGGCAGTAAATCTGCTGGCCTTTGACCACTTATTCTCATGGTTCTTGTCTGAAATTAAAAAGGTGGAACAGACTGCCTGCCTCCATGTTTATGGAAGCATTTTTAATATTACCACTGAGGCTCATTAAATTCAGGAATGTTCCTTCTAATACTGCCTCCAACATTGATAAGGGGACAGAAAATTGAAGATCAGCAGGAAGCACAGGGGGCGGACTGAGGGGGATGGAGGTGGCCAGCAGCAGATGAGAAGTGGGAGAAACAGATTGCTTTTGACTCCAGGTCTACTGGGAAAACCTGCTAAGTCTGAGCAGCAACGGGAGCAGACAGGCAGTAGGTGTAATGTCAAAGACTGCTTATCAGAAATGAAGAATCGTGCTTAATAGCCCACAGTTAAAACTACAGACTTACCCTGACATGAAGTGGCAGAGGGATTCGGCTCTAAAAAGGGTAATTAGAACAGCTGGTGAGTAATCAGCACAGTAAAGGGTAGGTGGCAATGGGGTAATCCAGGAAGATGAGGTGCAATATGGTTAGAGCCAAAGACCTTAATGCAGTTGTATTAACAAATGTAAGCTGGTGTCCTTGTTTGCATTTAGTGAAAGAAAAGCACATTTGTAAGCCCAGGGGACTGACACAAGGTGAAGATAGAAAATAAAAACAAAAAAATCCATAACCTCTGTACTTGAGTATTGTAGAGTTTGATAGGTAACTGATGCCCATCTCCAGTGGTCAGTGGGTGATAGACAGGTCTCACCCTGAAAAGGTCGCCAGTCCATCACGGTACATTGCAAAGAAACAAAAGGTTATTTAAGGTGGCTCTATGTGTTCATCACAGCTACAACCCCAGCATATGTGATGCGTGGCTTTCAAGGAGTCTTATTGTTTTTATTTTACAAAAAAAAAATATATGTGCTGCACACAATGTAATGAGTTTAGTTTAAGCAAAGAAAGATGGAGATCAAATCATTGCAGATATTGTTACTCCTCCTTCTACTAAATAATAGTGATAATAAAAATTGTTGAGCAAATATAATCCAGCCCCTTTTGAATATTTCCAGCTTTAATCATGATTCATTCATCGTTTCGTTCCACATTTCTCATTGTGTCAATTCTAAACTTTATAAAGCCCAATTGAATTACATTTTCTAAATTTGAACCAATGCAATAGGATAAAACATGAACAAAAGAACTTTATAGAAAGCAAGAATGTGATAAAAAAATTTTTTTTATTGAGAATATGTTTTTAATTGGAGCTCTATATGTACAGCATCTGAGCAGTTTTGATAAAAAAAAGTGAGAAGTTAAAAAATTTATTAGACTCAGTTTTACTTTTCTCCTCATCACTATTGAACATTTGGACCCGCTTTCTGCCTGAAGACACAGAACATGTGACTCTTTTGAGGCATAAAGTTGATTCTAAATATTTTTCATATTACATTGTTCTCTTCCAAATAAAGCACATCTTAACAAATCCAGCAAGAGTTGTGCTCAGGTCACATTTATTATGTTAAACCAGCACCAAGTTTCCTGAAATAAACACCACTAATCAATATACTTATTTGAATGGGTTTGTACTCAACATTGGTTATACAGTACAACAATTTTACCACAAAAGTTTTTACATATTTTCCTTTCAATAATTACAGATTTTGATAAATTACTCTCTCTCTCTCTCTTTACACAGACATAACTATTGCCAAAAATCAAACTTCGTAAAGTTGATCCTGCACTTGTTTTTTTGCAACAAGTGCTTGACGTGCATTAAGTTAACTTTTTAAGCGTAAACTTAATAATGCAAAAATAACCCACTAGACACATTAAAAAAAAAACTGAGAATACGTAACATATGTCAAATACTTAATGGCCAAAATATGTATTTAAAAAAAAAAAAAAAAAAAAAAAAAAAAAAAAAAAAAAAAGCATCCCCTACATTCAAACACCCCCAGATCTAAAATGGCCTTTTAATAAAACCTTGAAGAAAATATCACTGCTTTTTCCCCCAGAATCACCATATCAACTTTTTCCCACTTTGAACTTAGCAGAATATTGAAGTGTGCAGTTTGACAGTTTGTGCATAGGGAACATCCTGATTACAGCTGAGACCAAAACAGAGTCTGAGGTCAGGACCACAATCTGTTTTGCAGACTGACTCAGGTCCCATGTCAGGCGGGTGGCTGCAGTCTGAAGCTGTGGCCTGTTTGCCCCTGCAATCATACTCACCCCAGGGGTTATATGTGTTGTAGGGAATATAGAAAATCCTGCAGACCACTATTTATTAATTTTTATATATATATATATAAATGTCAGTAGGACAACAATATTTATCGCCATATTGTGTAGGGTGATAGGATTTCTATGGGAGTTTTTAAAGGTTTTACTTTGCTATTTCAGTTTATCCAAGTTCTATTATACTGCATATGTGGCTATTATATTACCAACATTTAAATGTTCAAGAACTTGGAGGACAAAAGTCTTGGCAGCTATGATGCATTTTTGAAAAATGAGGACCATAAAAGGAAACACATTGATTTAAAGATTTTAAGCTGATATAGTTTGTTTACGTTTGAAAAAATAACACACATAAAAATGAAAAAGTGACACCAACTTTGAAACAACATTTTACTTGGACTAGGCTTTAAAGGGACAAGGTAGGTTAGCAATTGTTATGGGTATGAAGCATACCTCACGCCCTATAGTGCTCACGTTGCTTTTAAAGGCGGCTCAGAAAAACGTGTCCTTAAGTGACAGAGGACACAGATATGGGACGAGCGGTAGCCCCTACTGTATCAAATTGATATAGGAATAACAGAAAGTTGACCATTGTAAGGTAAAAAAAAACAACAAACAGCTTCCAATCCAAGCTGACTCTGTGGGCGAGCAATGCCCCCCAATGCCCATCCATGCCGCCGGTACTAGTACTTTTTAAAAATCAATATTAAATTATTTATTTAAAATGAGCTGTTGCGTCTTACTGAAAAGTTACTTGTATGTTAGTTTTGTTTTCTTTCAAGTATATTAGCAACAAAAACTAGAAAAAAATACTTGGTAAGATTTTGTGCTTTCGTAGTGTTCATAGAAACTTTATTTCTACAAAAAGTAGATTTTACCTTTTCCCCAAAAATATTATTCACCTGACATGTCATCTCATCTTGTTCATGTGAACCTAGCAATGTACCTTGTCTTATGAACTAAATGCATTTTTATGCCTCCAACAGTATCAAATAAAATGTGTTTGGTTGAAGTCAGGATGTTCTTGTGAATGTTGATGTTGACAAAATTGCTATCTACTGGAATGGCATGGGTCTGTTGTATTTGATTGGAATCCTACATTATTATATATAAAATGAAATAAAAATAAAAAACCTGTGGAAAAATGACCACTTAAAAATACATATCCGCAGCTGCATAGAAGCTATCTGAAATAACATTTACCAAGGTGTCAGGTGTTAATTAGTCAGGAAAGGCCATGTGATGCAAATTTCAAACCTTTGTTAATCCTGAATCCTCAGACCTCATCCAGACAATCAGCAATCACTGGCTCCTCTAAGCAGCTGCCTGACATTTTGAAAATTAAAATAGTTAACAACCACAAAGCAAGAAAAAGATAAAGATGAAGTAGCAAAGCCTTCTCAGGTTAAGGTTTACCTTAACTTGTGGCCCGAAATGACAGTCATCACAGCGAGGTTAAAACAGAAAACTACAAAAACCTCTACAGATGAGTACTTATAGCTGAGGTCTGCAACTCCAGTTCTCAAGACTCTCTAGTACACACCTTTCAGACACATCCCAACTCTAACACACCAGAGTCAAATGAATGTTTGATGGACAGACCTCTGTGCAGCGAGGTAATTCAGCCTTTTGATTCAGGTGTGTTGAAATAAATGTTGAAGGAAGGTGACCTCCAAAGGCTGGAGTTGCAGAACCCTGGCTTATAGATTTTCCAGAAAGACAAAATAAATCTGCAAAATGCCTACAGGAGGATAACCTCTGAAAAATAATCTTCTACACCAGAGCTCCATGACAAAAGTAACTCATAAAAAAGTTTTGGGGGGCAACTTCCCATATAAATGTCAGAAGGATTCTAATGATCATTTAGCATTCTTGTAGTATTTTAAAGAAATGTGCAGCGATAAAAAAGTAAATAAAATAAAAATAAATTAATTAATTAAAAGGTGCTTGTTTGAACAAAAAAGTGGAGAGTTTCGTGCAAAGAACACTTTACTGATAGTTGGCACAGAGTTATGATTTTTTTTCACAGCCTTTAATGTTGTGAATATTCCACAGATAAGGAAATCAATACAATATCAGCCTGCTCTGAAAGAAAATGTGTGTAAGACTGAAGATGAAAACAAATCAAGACAGTCCTAACTTACAGCAAATAACCTGAGACGAACACATCTGGAGGTATAATCAAAGATTTATCACAATAGAGCAACACCTTTTTGCTATGAAATGAACACAAAAATCATTTTACACCTTAGTAGAGAATTGCAAATGGGCTACCACTGGGCCTTTGAAGAGGATAATGACCCAAAACACACAGGAAAATCAACATAGGAATAGTTTTGGTACAAAAAAACCACTGCCCAGTCCTAAATCCCATAGAAAACCTGTGGAGAAGAGAGCTTGATGAATGGATAATGGAGAGGTATTGTGTAAAGAGAAACATACGCTTCAACCTTATTAAAGTTAAAAATGTGGCGGTCTGTGGGAGATTAGGGGTTTCTAAAAAGTAGCGACAGCAGGGGTTCAGTGATTCTGTTAACTGTTCTTTCTTCCCATGTGATCTCTGTCTGCCCACTGAAAAAAAAATATACTCAAATTAAAAGCTTTACTTTTCCCCAAAAAATAAATCAGTGTGTAATTATGCTTTTGTGATAATTGTAATATGAATTAATTTTAACACATAAAATCTTTTTTTCTATGTATGAGGTCTGCCAATATTTCTGTCGTGCTCGGTGGAATCTTTACATATCCTCAAGAAATGCGCCAATTTTTGGCTCACTTGCTTGTGCTGAATGTAACTGGAAAATTTGACCAAGAATGCCACTTAACAGATGATACTTTTTTTTCCTGTTTAAACCTGGCACACTGATGTTATCTCTGTAATGATGCAAGAAAATGTTTATTTCTGTTTTGGTTAAGTTTTCGCAGCCTCTTTGAATATGTTTCTCAGTATGTTTTTATGACCGTTCTAGTATAGGTGGCGTAAATATTACTAAATAAAAGAATATGGTAGAAATACATGATGCTGTTCCCATACTTATAGGCTAATATTAGGGCACCTTTCAAGAAGCTTTGGACATTTTTTATGAGATGTTTTTGTTTTTCAAATTTTATCTAGAATAAATCAAGTTGTTTTGTAATTTCCTTTTTATTTAAAAAAAAACATACCTGGTTAATAAGATACATAGCTAATACGTCATAGGGACTCAATACGAGTGTCAGGATTCAAAAAGACTAAAACACTCTATCCATAATTCACTACTTTGCAAACAGGAAATCTAAAACTGTCTTCCTTGAGGATGTATCACTGACCGACCAAATCATTTTACAGCGCCCCTTCGGATGTTTCAATTAGTTCTCCCTCATCAATATGTCTGGGTCCGGCCATTAAGCAGGCACATCATCAAACTTTGTTAGAAAAATATGTGATGTGGTTCCTAATAGTGTGTTTAATGACAAAAGCGTGCTTCAAAATGCGCAAACTGTCATTTTCAAGGCCTCATAAAAACAAGCCTGCTGGTTTTACTGACACTTGAGCCTCCCTGTGTATCAACAAAGGAGGTATGATGCTTAAGATCATGCATTTCCTACTGTGTGCTGCATGCGTTTTGTTTTCCTTCATCGTGTATGTGGGAGCAGGAACAAAGAGTGCTTTCTTGACATTTATTTGGGAATAAGAATAGGAATTTATCAGATATATTTATTTACCTGTCTATCTGATTTGCTATTTTATACCAGAGAAGTCATTCTTGCTCTGTGAACAATTCAAGGGCTTTGTTGTGTTGCTGTAAATATTTGTGTGTTGATTCTAGCTCACAATGTCTGTGCAGCCTCATGGCAAGGAGAAGCAGATGGACTATTGTTAAATTTTGTTGGATCACAATAACTCTCCTCTGCTGATAAAGTTGCTGTGTGCTAAACACTGTATATTATACCTGTTCCAATCAAGCATGATTAGAATAACCTATGAAATGAAGCTTTGCAAATATGTTGAAGAAAGAAATAATGTGCATAAGGAATAAATTAAAACACAGTTTTACAAATCACTTAAGAGCTGTTCTCATCTTGAACAGTAGGAGTCGCTATACTAAAAAAAAAATACCATGACACCATCTATTCTTGATTGGAATTTCCTTTTCATATTCCCATGTACAAACGAACTAGCACTGGCACCATTGCACAGCTACCTGCAACAGAGAGCTAGAAAAGTAGCAGTTTCAAAATCCAGTAAACCATTTCTTATGAACCGGTAACAAGCCACCTTGATTTTGTTTGGAGAGATAGTATTTCCTCACATGGAGGTTGATACTCAGTGGATTATAATAACAAATGTGCTGTTACTCATAAGTAAGCCAAAATGCAGCACCTGAGCGTAAACAACTAATTGCCCCCTAGTATTTAGCAATCAAAAGCCTAAATGGCAGCCAGGTGTTGCAAATCAAGTGCCCTTGATTAACTGATTATCAGCTGGTGTGAACACTTTGTACCAACAAAATTACCATCAGGCAGGTTGCTGGTCTGCAGCGCTCAAGTGTGAACTAACACAACGGCAATAAAGACATTTTAGAAAATCACATTTTATTGATTAAAACCGACTTAGTCAGGTGTGATGAATCAATCATCTTTCTTCCTGCAGCTGGTTAATATTTTGCCCAACATTGTTCATAATGCTCATTTTACATTTACAATAACATTTTAAAGTCCATTTGCTTCTTCCTAATGGACAGAGAAACCACTCCAGTATATATATATGGATTTTTTTGTGTGTGTACATAACTGAGAAGTGTAAGTGTAGTGCAATTTCTTAAATGAGAGGAAGATGAGTCAAACGTAAAAAAAAATAAAATAAATGAATATCTGAAAATTGTGTTCAGCTTGTGAACAGTTTGTTCGCAAGCTGTTCACGTTGCGTTAAAGTTACTATTTTACAATAGAAAAACGGTTGTCCATTCTTCTATGCAAGATAAGTCAACATCATTCAGATTGGTTGTAGAGCATCTATGAACATTAATTTTCAATACCACAAATTCTTGACTCTATTTTGTTCTGGAGGCTTACTGGGTCATCCTAATATGTGAAATTAAACCGTTTCAATGTAGATCTGTATGCGTACTTAATCGTTGTCCTGCTGAAAGCTGAACCGAATCTCCAATCTTTTCCAGCCATATTTTCCCCATCAATTACAACCAACTTCCCTGTCCCTGTTCAAGAAAAACATCCTTTCCTCATGTTGCTGCCACCATCATGTTTCAAGTGGGGAAGGTACGTTGTACTGTTAATGTCCCACCAAAAAGGTTTCATGTGCTTGCCAAAAAGTGACGTTTTGCTTCCATTAGGTGTTACTGCTTGCTCTGAACTTTAAGAGGTAAATATTTTTCAAAACCTGGCCTATCTTTCCGTTTGCGTTACAATTATGCATTACTTTGTGTTAGTCTATCACATAAAACCCAACCAAAACACTGATATTTCCAGTTGCATCATGACAAAATGACACAACAAGGCTATGAATACCTTTTCAAGGCATTGTGAAAACAAGGCCTCAGGTTTTGTGATGATGCTTTACAAGACAGGCAAGTTTCTGCAGACCCTTACTGAGAATTTGTTTTATCCAGAACATCAGCTGCTGCTACTTACAAAGAAAATGAAACATGTTTCATCTGCAGACAGAAGGAATGGCCTCTAACATTGTTAAATATTACATGATGTGAGGGAGCTGTTAGCAGTTATCCACTCTGGTACTGCGGGCCCACATGCAGGCCTGCTCTCCTCATATCACCATGCCATCTGGAGGGAAACTTCACTGTCTCCCTGCCACTCTGCCTCATTAGTATTCCTCTTACACAGACTGGAAAGGAGCAGTGTGTGTGGGTGTGTGTGTGTGTGTGTGTGTGTGTGTGTGGGGGGTGTGTGCGTGTTTGTGTGTGTGTGACATTTCTCCAAAACATAAAAGAGTCAACACTACTGAGGATTAATTGAGCAGTTAGGAAGCCCACCTCGGACAAACCTGGCTCATTTCAGGTAATGAGAACGCTCTCCTTTTTCCTAATCCTCATTGTTATCCTCAGCTAAGTGCAAAGCAGCCCTTTCAACATGTCTGCATCCTGCAACGCTGTCCACAAATGGACCCAGGAGTAGATACTTAATGTTTTTGTTAAGCACAGGCTTAAATGTCTCTCTGATATTGACAAAAGATTCCCTCAGGCAGGCTTTCCCCTCAGTCGTTGTCTCTCTTTTTTCTTAATTTTTATTTATTTATTTATATATATATTTTTTTGAGAACTCTGTCAGCAAATAGTGAGATTGAGATCCTCTCAAATGATGCTTTGAGCGGTGTTTCCAGTATTCAGCGTGAGCTGTGCTCAAAGACTGATCCTTTCCTGTCAACACCACATGGCCTCTCATTAGTGCCTCAGTGTGAAGGAACTTCCCTGTCAGGATTCTATTACAATATCACCAATTTTAGTTTTATGAATTTAATTACTATGCTGTGCTTATACAGTGAATGTGTTGACAGTATACTTATTAAACAGAATGTACATTTTCCTTTAGTAAAACCAAACAAAACATTTTTTTACAGTAAATATTTTAGTGAAAACAATGATGTAACTAGTACATTTGCATAAAGACTGAAGGGGATTTGGAGTCATGGATTTCAGTTTTGAGACAGTCTGAGTCAAAACGGCAGTCAAGGAAATAACTTTGCAGCTAGCTTGACTGTATTCTCAACCTGTTAGACTTCCTAACTGCTAAGCTAATTGCTGTGCTTATGATGAACCAAGTGCAAAAAGTTCATAACAATGGATATTTGTGCATTTGATGTACTGGAACACAGTACAGAAGCTTTAAATCTGATATTTCATATTTAAAGCTTTTTTTTTAATTTATTTGCTTGAGATATAGCCATGTTGGATATTAAGTTGTCAAAATTCTGATGTTGGTAGATATTCCTGTTGATTTTTTGGGTGTGAAATTCAAAAATGTGCTATTGCTAATACAAATTAATCAGCATCAGTTTAGTGTTGCTTAAGGGATATGCACTTATTTAATAATAAGAACATGCTTAAAGACATTTTTTGTCAGATTATAAGATGATTGCAGTGTCAAAAACCAGAAAGAACTGAAAAGACTACTGAGATCTGAAATGCCAATGCAAATTTGTTTTTTCTGGTTTTAGCAAACAGTCTGAAATACATTTGTGTTATTTGCTTATTATAATTATCATGCCCTTATATGTGTCCATTATTGGCAATAAAATTGACTTTATGAATGAATGCAATGTATTAATATTAATAATTATTACAGTCAAGATCAAAATGATAAAAATATATATTTTTAAAAACTTTTCTAAAACTGTTACAAAAATATACTGTATTATTTATCCAATGTTCCTTAAAGCAGATCTACTCACAGGGCGCATGTTACCTTGTCACATCTGTAAGCCTACTTCATGCTGTCAGATAGGTGCTATGTATCTTTTTCTTGGTTGCATGGATTATATTAAGCAGGTCTGGGATAGTTAACTTGAAAGTAATTTTCCACACAATGTTGTAAATCAAAGTTACTTTGTGACTTAACAAGACATTTGAGTTTGACTTTGAACCTGTCTGGCAAGGATAGCTTTTAATGAATGAAATCATCATCGATTTCTTTTTTATTTATTTGCCTTTTTTGTACAATGTTGTCTGAGCTGCTTAATCTGCAATACATGAATGTAAAACACAAGCAAAAACAAAATAAACCTCTCAAAGTCTTATTACTATTTTAATAGCTTGCATATGATTTTAAAACTAGCAATAGTGATACTGTCAAATGAATGTCTCAGTGGATTTAGCAAACCTACTTTTTGTGAGCACATGTAAATACAGTATTCAAATTGGTAAATATGAAAAAAAAAAAAAATCCTGAAAAATTAGGAATTATAACCTGCAGTCAATATTGTTGTGTTCAACATACAAAAATATTTTATATTTATGGAAATGTTATCTGTGCTTTGCAGGCTGTCTTGGCTGCATTTCCCCTCCGGGATCAATGAAGTTAATTTTAATCTCCACAAAAACCTTCTTTTTGTGGACTGTTTCCACAAAAGACTCAAGACTGTTTCCTTCAGCGGAGAAGTTATGAAGAAATCACAGTAATACCCATTTGTAAATCCTCTACGACCCACCTTACCAGCAGTCACCACAAACCTGAAAGTGAGGGATGTGAAATACATTGAATATGGCATCAATGAGGCATGAATAAAGAATTGTATCCAGCTTGTTTGCAGCTACGCTTCATTCCCATCCACAAACTTCCTGGCTTTTGTCGGGTTTCGGCACAGGGAACAAGTACTTCTTTTCCCTTTGCAGCTTAGGGATATTCTGAAAGCTTTATGTATTGCGAAAATGAACAAAATTAATTCTTCAATTGGTGAAAACGTACAGCAAGCACAATAATAAAGTAACTGAGCCTCTAATCGCGATCCTGCTCAGTTTACATGTCAAGTATATGAATAATGTCATGTTATGTTATGGCTTTGAAAACTGTCAGCTCCTGCAAAAATAAAAGGATAACTTTGAGTAAATGCTTTCTTCTCTGCCAGCTACATCAGTAGGAAGATTGAGGCAAAACTCCTGCATTAACATTTGTTATTAAGACAATTTGCTCTCTAAGAATCCAGACTTGTAATATTTTGAAGCGATCTTAATCACCCTTTTCTTTTGGACAGTCTTTCAAAATATATGGCTACTTTTTTTTAGTACAGCACATACAGATTATCTTATTGTTTGGTTTAATATATTTAAATTCAACATTTTGAGGGTAAAGAGAAAATCCTATTACAAGGGAAGACGCGGTGTTGGAAAAAAAGTCACAACAGAAATCTTTGGAAATGTAGTATGTTTGTTACATCCACCTGTTAAATCTATTCCAGATATGACTACTTTTGAGAAAACAAGATTTACATACCAACATACTGCAATGGATGAATAAATTAAGGACAGTGTATTTCTCAGCTCTTCTCTAAAATATTTGCTGGTCTTTTTTCTATCTCTTTAAGAGAGAAGGAAGATGTCAAAAACTGTACATCTGCTGTGGATAGTGATAGTGTTTAAAGACCTTTTGGGAGATTGGAGAACCTTATTGATCCAGGTCAGCTTAGAAGTGTGATGCCTGTTGTCAACCTTCCAGAATAGTCAGGTCTTCTGTTTCAAGTCTACTCTGCATTCCCAGAATCAGAACCAAACATGGAGAAGCTGCATTCAGTTTTTATCCTCCACTAATCTGAAACAAACTTCCAGAAAACACTAATGATTCTGGAGCCCAGAATCCCTTTAAATCAAGGCTAAAGGCCCACATGTTTAGAGTTGCCTGAACACTGATTTGTTGTAATCTTCATTAAAATATTCGATTATTGCCGTCAAATGATTTTGATACAGGCATTTAACAAAATGTAATGTTTGTTTCTTGTTTGCTGTTCCCAATATGATTGGTGTTCGTATTATGTTTTATTCATAATACGATTAAAACATATTAATCGTATTAATATGTTTAATACGATTTCAGCAACAACTTGTTGCTGAAATATACCACAGAGGTAAGTCTGATTTAAGTTTACACTCATGTGAACCATTGAAATGCATTCAAAGTCCATGTGAAACCTACGAACTGCAGATGATCCCCATGTGATAAAAATAAATCGCTGTAAAGCTTTTGTTAAACCATTTAAGTTATGTGATTCTCACGTAAAATGTGTAAATTACACTGAAAGCTTGTGAGAAGACCTTAAAATAAAGCCCATAATTTACATACAACACTCATACAAAACCAATCGGGTTATAATTGATATGCATTTGACACAAACAAGTTACCTGAAATGCTCAGGTAAAATCCATACATTGGATGCTGATGTGAAACCTATAAACTATGGAAGACTGATAAATTACAAGTGACAATGAAACTGGCTCTTCTGAATGTGGAGAAGCAGTGGAATAAATGTAAAACAATTGCATATTATTGCATATCTGAACACCATAAACTTACTTGTAAAGTCTTTTAAAACTCCTAGTTTTCATGTAAGGCAAATGCAAATTAGAAATGATTAAAATGCAAAGAGAAAGGAGCTACAAGTAAAATGCATGGAAACACCCTTTGGTTTGATGTTAATACCAGTGGTGCCAATGGTGCATTTTTCTTCATATGTGATCATATTTCAAATCAATTGAACACATTTTTTCTGCAATGGTATATTTGTCTAACAGTATAAATGATCAAATTATTGTATAAAGAAATAGATGAAAAACAACTCTTTATTAACACTGTTATCTTATTCTTTATTTTGTCACAATTGTATGTCAAATATATATACGCCTATATGACATATATTATATGACATATATAATTTCATTTCTTTACAATAGAGAAACAACATAGAGATGACACACTATTTTGGTTTCTAAGTAGAAGCTTTTTAAATAGTGACTTTTCTTCATAACACTGTTTAAATCAAGCTTCCACCCAAGTCACGCTTTAGTTTTTCTTATAGAGTCACATTTATTCACAATGTGTGTTTGTTTGCCTCTTTGTGGCTTCATGTCTTTTGTGTCAAGTTTTTCTTTGTTTTTTTTGTTTTTTTTATCTGAACAACAATTCACTCTGTTAATCTCCAGTTAGAATTGATCGCCATCTGTTACTGGTCCATGTGGCCACACAGATGGTCCCACAGTCTAGCCATCCCGAGCCACCAGCAAAGGTATCCAGTTATTAGAAATGGTGTCTTTGAAGCTTTACAAAGTTAATCCAATCAGCTCGCAGAGGGCTTGGCATAAGTGTTTCCAGTTCCTCTGCAGCTGGGTCCTTTGGTGGCCAGGAAGCTGTTTGCCCTTCTGTTTGCGAGAGATGTCTGACCTTGGCACTGTCCCTGGACTTCTCTTTGGTCCTCCACCTTCACACCGCTGGTTCCACTCCCCGTGTGCTCAGCTCCAGCTAAATATTGGACACCTTTTCCGTCAGACTCCGGCTCAGTCTCAGCCTCCGCCTCCAGAGTGTTTGTGCCACCGCGACGGCTCTCACTGTGAGATCCGTACATTTCCTCCTGGCTGGAGAGGCTTTTCTGCTTTAAACCTTGCACGATTTCCTCTGTGAACTCAACAGAGCAGGAAGCCTTTGCGACATTCTTCTTAGATTCCAGCAGAGCACGTGTCACAACAGGGAGGTTCATGCTGCAGGCTGAAATGTCCGTCTCTAACCAGACGTTCCCAGGCGGAGGGGGAGAATTGCCGGTGGGCTTCACCAGCTCCCCTGACAGCGCAGGTTGCCACTTTAGGAGCGCCGCTTGGTTCCGGTCACTAGTGCGAGCAGATTCGGCCTCGGGGTCACATGCTTGGAGTGACGGGATGATGGGTACAGAGCGAGCACGCAGGGAGTGTGGCAGGAAAGTGGTTCCCTTGTCCAGGCGGGTGCATGGGACCTCAGTCCATCCTTTTCTGGCAGTAGCGTTAGCAAGAGCGGTCCTGGTGAGGAGTGTGCCAACCTTCTGCTGGCTGAGTCACACCTTTGGGCAAAAGAGGGAACAAACAGGACAGCATGTTAGTAAGAGTGGAAGTGTCTTGCAAAAGTAGTAATTTCTCTTTAACTTTTTGTGTTCACATTATAATGCATTTCAATATAATGGACAGTTGTGAAGAGGAAGGAAATTATATATTTGAAAATGGCGCATGAATTTGTAAACAGTCCGTTTTACTTTGCTATGCCTAAATATAGTTCTAGTTACCTTCAGTAAACAGAGGTCACCTAAACTGAGAATAATTACTGAAGCAGTCAGAGAGAGGCATGGCAACTGTGGACAATCTGGAAACAGGACAGACAATTTTAATAAAAAAAAAAATCTGACCTTTACAAATGGTTGAAAAGAAGAAAGCTATTTCTGAAAGAAAGCCATAATCAGTCCTGTTAGCATTTTCCCACAAACAAGTGAGAGCAAAACTGAACATTTTTGGCACATTATTCCTTTCGTGACACATGATGGTGATGGCATCATGCCCATTCTTTTGTTGCAAAAAAAAAAGCTTCATTCTCTAGATGAGAAAAGCTGGTGGAGACGTATCCTGAGATTGTCTGCAGTATTTCATCAAATGGTGGTGATACAAAAATAAACATTGTATTATATATATCAATACAAATCCCCACCACACTTTTGTACTTTGCAATTATGTGCTACTTTGTGTTACCATCCTTGACTTTTGTCACAGAGAAAAAAAAACAAAAAATCTTTTTTGACATGACAAACTACGGAGAAGTTGATGAGCATGACATTTTATCCTTTTTTATTCAAGGGATTCTGTTGATACAAATAATTAAAAAATACTGTTTAATAAACTACATAAAGACACAAATGCAGTAACCATGTGTGCTTTACATTTTAATGCATTTCCACAGGAAAAAACATCTTGCACCAGCATAATTATTATTATTTAGTTATTGTTCTTGCATAATCTTTGACTAATTATTCATAATCCTCAGCATGAGCAGCCTTGTTTGTTACTGAATAAATGTTTAACTGAGAAATCCATTCTTTTATGACTGCCTAGTGTGCCTTATCAAAGTTTAAAGGCTCCACCAGCAGAGCAGCTGGATTCCTTACCCTGGCTCCTGTAGATATGCACATGAACATGTTGTAGACATATCACTGTGCTCTAGTTTTACTTTAAAAGCCGAGGCTCATTATGCTTCCTCTGACAGGTCTTCAATTTAACATCTAGGGCAAAAATGGCCTTACATGTGAGTTTGATGTTTCCCCATCACCTGTATCTTTTTTTGAAATAGTGACGCACTCTGTTGAAGGTTCCCAGAGCAGTAAAAAGTTGGAAAAGCGGTTGGCGTAAAGAAACTTATCAAGAGTCAAGTGGGTGAATTTCTGTGTATTTGCACATGAAAGTTAATATTGCCACAGCCTAAGGGGACAGTCAGTGTTATTGTCAGCCTTCTGAGACTGTTTGTACCATAACCGAGTTTAAATAATTGAATTACTTTCTCACTCCCTTCTTGATATAAGAAGGACAAATGCAAGCTGGAGGTAAATCCATAGGATCAAAACATATCTAAAAATAACTCCCACGGCGAATTTGACTTCAATTCCATCCCGGACTGCAATGGGTAAATGTTTTGACACTGGATAATAAAACTGACTGCGGGGATTTGTTGTCACATAATGGAAAACACAGAAGAGTATTCTCGTGTTTGTTTGCCATCTTTGCCCCTGTCTGGTTTTTTTTTTTTTTTTTTTGTTGCCTCCATCTTTACTCCTCTCATCATCTCTGCCCAGTCGTTTTCTTGTCCTCGCTTCCTCCCCCCATCGCTCATTCTCCTTTCCGCCTCCTGTTTCTCATTTCCAGAAATGAGAGGGTGTATCCATGGCAACATGGGAGATGAGGGGGCTGAGGTGGAGAGGTAGGGGGGAGGGGCCAGTGAGCTTGCTGATGTGTGGCTCGTAAGTTGAGAAATAGGTCATTTTTAAGTCAAAAGGAGGTAAACCCAATGTTTGGATCAAAGGTACAAAAACATTTATTATTGCAAAGATAATAAGATATCTCTGCATAACTTTCTCCAAGAAAATAATATTTACATACACTAAGATTTCTATGCCTTTAGACAATTTGGAAAATCCCAGTTAATGATGACAAGCATCTGATAGGTTAATGCACAATATTCAATGGTGGTACAAATGCGAATGGATTTCAAGGAGACATATTAAACGTAAAAACGGCCTACAGACAACAACGTCCATGTTTTGGAGTGGTCATTGCAAATCTGTGTTCCCAGTTCTACAGAAAATATATAGAGTAACGACAGTGCAGTAAGGAGGAAAAAAATCCTGAAAACATATGTGAGCACTTAATAATAGGATACCCAAAATGTTTGACCAAGGACAAACAATTTAAAAGGTAATTCTACAGAATATGAACAAATGTATGTTCATCTTCTGAATTTGATTAATCAAAAAGTAAGTACACAAAATCTCTGTCATTACTCTAGCATTTAGCAAACAGAAATAATTTTGGTGACCTGAACTCATCTAAAACAAGAAATGTTTTAATGGATTTAATGGCAGATATTAAGAAAAAAAATAAATGTGTATTTTATTAATAGAGTGCACTGTGCTTAAATATCTGGTTCAGCTGCATCTGAGAAAATTAACCTGGAATAGATTTATCAGTGCATAATGATATCCAAGTTGTTTAATTGTACAAATGCCGTCATGTCCCAAAGAGCATGATAAGTCTCCTTACTTCAGCTTTTTTTTTTCAAACCGTTTGGAAAATGTGTGTAAGAGTTAATTGCCTACCGCTAACAGATTTTTCCTTTGTGATTTTGGAAAAAAAAACACACACAAAAAACAAGCAGAATATTCCTCATTAGTTTCTTTATTAGTTTGTTATTCAGGGGAAGAGTGTGTGCACATCTCTGAGTGTCTGTTTAGAGGGGGAAATGACTCCTGGAGGATCTCTTCCTAACACAAGCCGCCTGGCAGGCTCCACGGAGCTTTGTTTAAAAATGTAAATTATGGAAATAGGTCACATAAAGAGTTTGGCAGCTTCGCGCAGTATCTTACAAGTTGCTGAAATGCTCAGTCAGGATGGCTCGCTAATAGGAACATCGCTGTGCTCTTTTAAGTGTGGGGAATACACGGGGGAGTCACCGCTGTTTTAATGACAGACGTATCTGTTAACAGTGTCATTGCTTCAGCTTCACTCGACGACAGTAAATTAGGTATTTTTTAAGTTTTGTTGTTTTGTATTTTGAGCTATATGCTAACTAGGACTGTTATTTACACCTACACATGCTCTTAGCTGTCTCTGTAAATAAAAGCTGAAACAATTAAATGTTCTCAGACTGACTGTTAAAGAACAGATGCCCATAATGGTGCATGACAGTATACAAAAATATACTTTGGAAAATGTGTACCTCAATGACTCGAAGGAAATCAATATTTTTGCAGGTTTGGGAGCTGCTGTGCAACAATCATTCTGAACAGCTTTGTTTGCATTAATGTAATCCCTTCTCTCCTTGAGCACACTGGGTAAATATTGCGGCTTTGATAAACGCGTCAGAGATTTGACTCCTTTGAATGCATGCCAGTTAGGAAGATGATCAGACTCTACTCTTGAAACTTGTTTAAGTCTCCAGATAGCTGACTGATGTGAGGCGACTCTGCCAAAAGCTTGCTTTGTTTTTAATCCAACATGAAACTGATCCAATCTCTGATAATGTGCATCAAAACAGGTCAACTGGCCGCCCTGCCTCATAATTCTGATAAGCACAGGGAAAATCCAAGATGTCTCACAAAGTGGTCACATCGCTCGTACTTTTCCCTGTGTTTTTCTCTCTATAAGCAATAGTTTTGATATACATATATATGTATATATACACACAAACACACATATATAGGTGATAGATAGATAGATAGATAGATAGATAGATAGATAGATAGATAGATAGATAGATAGATAGATAGATAGATAGATAGATAGATAGATAGATAGATAGATAGATAGATAGATAGATAGATAGATAGATAGATATTCAGTGTCTAGATGTGCAAAGCTCTTAGAAGGTAAATATATGCCCCAACAGACTTGCAGGAAAATGTAACCATGAATTACAGTTCAACTCAGTTTATTTACATAGCGCCCATACATAAGACATCTTGTCTAATGACACTTCATACAGACAGGTTCAACGTCAACTACAATAACCTTATCCTAGTTATTAATTGGTGGGACTAAATGTGCAGAGATTCAAGGGATATAAATCTTTTTTGAAAGGACTGTAATAAAATGCAGAGTTGGTTCTGTTGAACAGTTGTCTAATTTTTCGACTTAGAAGAAAAAAATTTCACTGAGATACAAACCAAGAGCCACTGTGCACAGTTTGAAATGAATTTGAATATGTGCATGATATGGTAATTAGTTTTGTTATGCTGTTTTAAGAAGTCAGATAAAACAATTCTGCTCATATACGAGCCGCCCAGTGGCATCTGTAAGACGGATTAGTGTTTCGCTCATATCTTCCTCAGTACCATGATGTGGTGAAGATTTGGAATCAAGTGTTTTCTCCAAATTAATAACGACAGACTGAGCTGAATGAGGGCACGGTACATTCATTTATCTCTTTGGATCAGCTTTTTGAGGATAGTCTCAAGATTTGAACTGACTATTACAGTTGCAGATTAATTTCTCCCAGTCTGCAACTGTAGACTGGAAAGTCCTCTCTCCGTCACAACAGCTTAACCTCAGTTAGTCCAGAGGTCTGTCCCACTGAACCGATTATGTGGCCCTGGTCCAAAGATGGGCAGAGGGAATTTTCTCCTTCAGGATCAAACAAGAATGATGAAACTAACAGAACAGAGAGAAATACCTTCTTAAGGGCTCCATGTCTGTTGATTCATCCTCCTGCAGGTGTTTGTAGACATGCCCGGTCACTCTGGTGCTGTCTATTAGGCTTGTCGATATTTTGTGCTTCCCTCTGGAAATGGGTGGGGTCCTGAAGTGGGTGACCTCTCGTCGCTGCTGGGCTGGGCTGAGTGAAAGAGAACTACTCCTGCAGTCAAAAGGCAAAAAATATGGCTTTTTAAAATCCCAAGCTACAACTACTTTTGCAATGTCATATATATGTCTTGATTGCATTTAACGTCTAAAATTCCCTTTATTGCTTGCTGTTGACATTTCTGCTTTTAATCTTTGTTACTCTACAGCATCTTTGAATGTCTTTAAAAGCACTTTACAAAAAAAATGTCATTATTATTATTGATTTGTCTTGGTTGATGTGAAATATGCTGCATTTCTGTTACATAAGATGAAATACGTTCTACATTAAACTGACTTAAAAGTATGTACATTAAAGCATCTATAAATATGAAATAATCACAATTACATATGTGCCAAATAACAAATTTATACATTTAATTGAAAAAAATAACTTATCGTTAAAACAAGAGGAAAACAGAATCTCTTAGAAACCTTTAAGTTCATAATCAATTCTTGTTGTATGACATGCCAAATTCTCAACATGCAACTGTATTTATTTCTCCCTCTACATAAAGCTGTAAATATTTGTTTCTGTATTATCAAAAATAATTAAGATAAACACACCTTCCTTTTGAATTAGTTGCTGCTAGCTGCTGATGCATTAAGCTATAATTAATGAGATACACAAAACCCACAGGCCGCTTAGACGTGCGCCTTTGTATGGCAGGCGTTTTATGTATGCGCAGAAATAAAAAGAAATCCTTGTCAGTGGCAGCTCTGTCGTGCTGAAAGTTCAGGTTAATCTTTTTTTCCTGCAGTTTGATAGAGTGAAACAGGTCTAATCTTGACAGAAGCTGGTCTCTGCGAGGTGTTGTGCAAAATGCATACAAATATACAAACATGCACACAGACACACGCACACGCAGACAACGTGTAAACACAGAAGCAGGTGCATTTAAACCATCAGATGCACACACAAAAAGCATGAAGGAATAAAAAAAATGTGGTCATTGTTCTTTTAATTTCCCTGAGCTCCATTTGTTTGTTCCTCTGTATTTGGGTTGCATACATTTGTCTCTTTATATTTATCATGGCCTTTTTAATCTGCTGCCATACAGCCTTTCATGCCACTGTTTTAATAGTGTTAGCAGTGAGTTTCATATTTTTCTGTTTTGTAAAAAAAAAAAAAAAAAAGTCTACCAAAGACAATCAGTCCTGTACTGTGTGCCTGAGCAGGACTGTAAACTACAGCAAACTACTAGCACATACAGCAATTTCCCAAAGATGATTTCTGATCAAATTTATTTATACTAATGTGCATTAAGCAACCGTTTTACTATTGTCAATCTGGGACTTTGTTTTGTCTTCAGGCAATAATTCAAGTAAAATTAATTTGGGTTAAATTTCCACACTGTTGTGAATTGTCTCTATCACACTTTAAGGGTAATATACTAACTTAAATAGTGGAACCAGCCGCCTGTTTGATTAACAAACCCTAATTTTCATTCACTCAGCTGAAAGCACACACTAAACAGCATATCAGGAATACATAGAGGATAAATGTAAATGTGTTGCTAATATTCTGGGACGTTAACGAGATACAGATGTCCCGGTGCTGTCAAATGATGGAAGCCACGTTCTTTTTTTCTAGGCAAGTTGTTTTAATTTTTTTCAGAGCACAGTAGGTGGCCTAGTTCAAAACATATCTGTTAGTCCTCGGATCAGGAAAAAAACCTATGTCACACAGTTATCTTACACAGTTTTACAATTTGTATTGTATTTGTAATATGCGAGTGTGAATACATTCTTATAGGAACAAACTGTTTCTTTGTATACAGGACCACAACATTCAACCTAAGTTAATATTAAAATTAGATTTTAAAACTTAGGAATTCCTTCTAAACCACATCTTACTGTTACTACTGTAATGATTTGGAAATTAAATAACTGGGTCAGAAGCAGCATGGAAAATAAGGCAAGCTAAAACAACATCTTGGAGTTAGTTATGTCTTTAAATTAAAATTTGCTCTTCATTGAAATCTTACGGCCAGCTATTTCAGTAGAAAGGGATTTATATGACCAAGCAGAGCTCGTACTGTGAATTGAAAAATACACAGAAATTGATACACAAATGTGCAAAAACATTTTTTGCATTTAATCCAACTGATCCAATACTCTGACACACCTTTAGATGATTTTGGGGTAGGTTTTTACCAGCATTTATCAAAGGACTGCAAATTTTGGCCAGTCCTCACAGATTGAAGGGATTCAATCTTCAATCTTCAAACTCAGATTTAAGGGAAGTTATGAGTGAACACTACGTTTCAAATCTTACCTCAAATTCATAACACGATTTACTTTGACTGGGTCATTCTAACACATGTATATGCTTTGATCTGAACTATTATTTGATGTTCAAGGGGGTTTTTTTCAGCTGGAATGTGAATGTTCACTGGTCTTCATGTTTCCCGTTTATTCACTAAAGTTCAAAAAGGCTGAAGTCTTCACAGATCAAATATATCTATAGAGAGGGGGCACAGTTTACTTTTAGGTGACTTTACAGACATTATATTGTACTGAGTTTATATATGTATAAACAGGGGTATCAACAAGTAAAACTTGATAAAACCGCACACCTTTGTAAATGTTTATTAATACAAAATCGATTCACAAAGTCCTAATAAAATACATTTTTTTTTTTTTTTTTTGGCGTAATGGAATATTAGGTAGAAAAGATTAAGTGGTAAAAGAACTTTTACAGCACACACTTATATATGACCTCTTTATAAGTTAAATGTGACTCTTTTTGCTCAGTACAGCTACAACACAACAGCTACCATATGGATATTTTCATGATGTTTGTGGTTTTGGAACAATGAGCAAATATCAGTCAGGTCTGTACCTCATGTTTCTATCAAATGTTTCAGGAAACCAATGTAAATAATGTGGAATCGTGAGGAATTGTTAACTATCTACAAACTTATTTTCTAATTAGAATGAACTGAAAGCAAGGGGAAAAAGTGTTTTATTAGAAATATTCCTTGTGCATAAAATTCTGAAAATATAGAAGTCTGAAACAGACAGAGAGCTGCCTATCTGTGCATTTAATCAAAAGCTCACTTACTCCGAACAAGCTTTGTTGCGAGAGAACGGCTGCCTGTAAATTAACCAGTTCCTCTCACTGTTTATGCATTTACTCTGCTTATTGAAGAAGAGCAGAGAGGAGCGACAGACTGAGGGGGAGCAGCGTGTGACAAACGACCTGAACTGAGCTTGAAACGGTGAGACACATAAACAGGGAAAAACACCAATCGCCACAAAACCAGCAGGAAACACCCACACAGAATAGCACTCCTGATGTTCACTAGGTTTTCTTCTCAGTATGTGGAAAAACTCAAGCTCGATGGCTGATTTAAGGAATTGATTAGCCTACTTTCCACAGTTTTCTAATAATTCAATCATGATAAAACTTTGGGTTTCTTCAGTACTACAACAGCAAACTTCTTGCCTTCTTGTGAGACACTGCATGAAATTTTGAGGACAAGGAAACATTGTGAGCTGTGCAAAAATGTTGATGTAAAATAGTACAACTGGAAAATACAATTTTTTAATACTGTATTGGCTTGAAAATGGGCTGCATGTTGGTTGTTGTGCACCATTAAGGTCCTCAGTTTGAATCCCAGTGCATGGGTGGGCTCTCTCTCAGTACTCCAGCTTTCTCCAACATGCCAAAAACGTGACTGTCAGGTTATCTGATTTCCCTAAAAAATGTCCTTAGGTGAGGATGTGTGCAACCTGTCCAGGGTGTAGCCTGCTATCTCCAATGATACCTAGAGATGGACACCAAATCTCCTCCCCCAACCCTGCAAAGGCAGGCAGGTATAGACAATAGATAGATGGCTTGAAAATTAGGGTGTTGGTCTAAAATTTAGAAGCACTTTCAGAACCAATGTTGTAATGGTATAATGACACTCAGAACTCTGTTTATTTTCAACAGCTTGTAAACACCTTTCAAGTGGTTTGTCACTACATTGAGCATAAATCTGTCCACAACTCGGTGAGCTTTCACTGTTTCAGTGCAGGTGTGGCCGGTAGGGGATGATCAGACAATCCAGGCATAAAGGTGACGATGGAGAAAAGGTGTTATTGTTATGTGTTTGAATTCTCAAGCTTTGTTTTAGAAACATTAATTTTGCACTGTGACTCTCAAACGATTTAAATTGGCACTGTATGAATTTCACCTGTCATATTCATTTGTTGGTAAATTGTTGCTGATACAAAACAAGCAAGTGTGAGGTCCTGCGTAGCTCAGCAGTAAGATAAGGCACATCATGTATTGAGACTGCTAGAGCTTGACGCCACAGAGTCTTGTTCCAGGGTCATGTGCTGAATGTCTTCTCATTTTAATAATAGTTTACTATGAATTAATGTTTGTAGTGACATACAATCTTACAATACAAAAAAAAAAAAAAAAAACACCAGATGGGCCAACAACCCTACATTTCTTTGGGGAGGAGTGGTTCAGGTAATTGCTTAACTGACAAAGTTTGACATATGTATTCTTCATCTTATTGCATGTGCTGGGCTTTGACATCTGTACTGTGATGGTTCAATAAAACATACTGTTATGATGCATGCTCCAGATAAGTGCTACAGCATTCTGAAAAATGAAATCTCTACTATGATAAATATTCTGCTTTGGCAGAGACTTTTTTTTTGGAAAATTGTGCAGCATACCTGCAGTTGTCTTATTATTGTCCATTTACTTCCAAGCCAGAGCTGTCTCCTGAAATCTAAGCGTGTTACAGGGTGCCATACATTCCTTGTTTGACTGAAACCTCTGTCGGATTCTCCTGGCTCACAGAATTCTACAGCATGCCATCTGTTAAAGCTTACACCATATGGATATGGCTTACTGTAAAGATGTTTTAATACCAAGCTAAATCAGCATACTTTATAATAATTTAGAGCGTACAGTGTTGCGACCACAAATCGAGCGCCCTGCTAGTGTTTGCTCAGAGAGCCCCTTGTGTGATTGCTGATTCGTCGTGGTCAGAGAGGAGGCCACAGGTGTTTTTTAGTGATATCTAAATTGCTGAGGCCAAATCCCAGCTCAACAGATGCAGCGTGCTTTCAAACAAGTGAGTCAACCTGCACACGCCCGTGCCCAGTGATAAGCCTCTGACACTCAGGTAAACATTTGCCGTATTATTGATGGGGGCTATATTGACATGTTTTTATGCCGCATTTCTCCTGATAGCTCACAATGTGGTCCAGTTTTTCAGGTCAATAGCTGAAAGCATTTCAACATCATCCATCACAGTCTAGTTCTCCCCTGCCTCCACAGGCTCAGAGAACCGTCCGAACAGATGATTGACTGTCAGCTGCTCTTCATGAGACACCTCCATAGTACCACACTGAAGGGAAAAAGCCAGAAGGTGTTGGTAGTGTCCCTGCAGCAACACATAACGACCTTTCAGAAAGAGAGAAAAAAATGAAAAACTTTCGTCTGTGACATGCCGCTGGTCCATTAAAACACAGCACAACTGCTCCACAGTGAGCTTTGTCACCATTGTCTAGCCGACCTGTAAAAACTCTCACTGTCTGGACACACAATCTTTGACTTGCACAGCCTCTCCCCCCAGACACTGCTTCCTTTCATCACTGTAGCTTCTCCATGCCACATCCTCAGCTAAAAACACTGAAAAGCCCCAATGTAGCCATGCTTTATATAAACGAGAGGAAGGCATAACATGACCACTATGTGATTATACCACACAACTCCGAAAGGGTTATCTGTTCCAGGGAGATATTTACCATAGATTTTGATGTCATTAAACAAAAACACTTGCAACCGCTAAAGGAAAAATAAACAGCATAAGAGTTGTGATTCTAAATTCATTTTAGCTCTCGAAGTGTGCCCATATCATCAAAGGAAGTGTAACTTGTCTGTGAACATTACAGATGGGGCTATTGCAGCATGCTGCATACCCGCATTCCTGGGCTCCCCTGAGGATTTTAAGCGGCAGCATCTGATTCTGTCTGCTGTGATCACAAAGCAAAGCCGACGCAGAGATTGCTTGTAGCAAAATGTTGTCAATTTGTTTAATCTTCCTCCAATAGAGACATAAAATGGGGAATTTCGGGTCATTCACTGTTTAGAACTTCATATGTTTGCTTGTCCCCGAGGATGAAAATATTGATGGCCCTTGAACTTTTTTTTTTTTTTTTTTTACATTTTGTCAAGTTACAGCCACAAACTACAGTGTGTTTTATTAGAATTTAAAGTGACAGGCCAATGGACAGTAGTGCATTCATGTGAAATGGAATGAAAATAATACATGGTCTTCAATTTTAAATATCCTAAAAACTTTGGCCTGTATTTGCTATGAGTTGAGTTGTGCTGTTCACATAAAATTCCAATAAGCATATTGTGCAGGTGGCGACTAAAGAATCTTCCAAGAATATTTTAAAATAAAAGTCTATAAAGTAGCATCATAAGTATGTTTGCATACTCTGCCATTTATATGATCAAACTATCTGAACCAATGAACCTTCCTATAAAGGAAAATAAAAAAAAAACCTACTCATCTAGTTGGCGATGCATCTGAGAAATAAACCACCAGAGTTGCTCCCATTTATAATCTTCATAAATCCTTCGAAGATGTTTCTCCTTTAACAAATGATCTGTTTATTATTTGGAAGCCCATTTATTATATCATATTGCCGGGTTGATTAAAGTTCTCACTTGGCTGCCTCTTATATTTCGATACAGACTGAGAAAGATATGAAATGGGGCAGGCAATAAGAGTATGTCATATTTTCACCTGAAGCATTTCCCTTTCGACAGTGCTTTGCTCAGAATAGGTGGGGTGACTGCGGAAGAGCCTGGTGCCACACTGCTGCCCTTAAGAGATGATTTGTGAGAGCTGCAGCCCTGCAGGGATAAAGAAAAAATAATGGTAAAAGACAAAACATAACAGTTAAAAACAGATATTTACATGTTAACACAAGGCACATTTCCCCACACATTTTCAAAAGCTTGATTCTGAAGAGATGTCCTGTGAAATGATTAGACTGTATTTGAAATGGGGAATTTTGCAGGTCTGCACACACTATCTTTACTGTGAAGAATGGAGGGCTGTTTTTTTTGGGGAGGGACTGGTGCACTTGACCAAACAGATGGCATTGTGAGGAGAGAACTTTATATCGAAGTATTAAAGCAACATTCAGACATCAACCATGAAATTAAGGCTGACTTGCAAGTGGGACTTCCAAATGAACAATGATCCTGACCATCCTTCCAAATTAGATACAAAGTGTGTTACACACAGAAAGGTAAATTTTAAATGCAACACTATTATTAAGGAAATGTGTAAATTCCTGCATATTAAAGGCAAAAAAAAATCTTAATTACTTATTATGAAATTGAAAATAACATAATGAGTCACTGTTGTTCAGGACTGAAATACAAAGACAAGGGCGAGAGACACACATGGAGAACTGATTTTAATAGTAAATACACTCAGGGAGATAAAAAAAAAAACAAACAAAAAAAACAAGCTGGAAGGAACAACAAAGGTTTAGACCCTGACTGAGAAAACCAACAACTATTTTAGACTGATGAGTTAATGAGCAGATGAGAGAGGGCTGTGGAGTGCATGGAGCTCAGACACTGAGGGACGGGACTTCTTAAATTGTGGAATACAGGAAATAATTACTAACTAAATATACTGTAGTAAAAACCGACAGAAATACAAACCTAAAAATACACAAAAGCGTCACATACCAAATTTGGTGACACAAAATGGCTTATAAATACTGTTAATTATTTGTATGCGTGGCTTAACTAAAGTCTAGTCAGGTGGAGAATGTTGTCTTGCTGATTTTTCCCAACTCAGTCAGGCAATGTCTTTAATTACATTTTGAACTGCTGATTAAGAGGAGTAGGGCAGCAATGCAAGCGTAAACTTCCCGCTGGCCCTTGCAGCACTTCTGCTACTCTCAAGAATTAATCCAACATGAGATTACATTAATAGCTTTCTAAGAAATTCCCTCCTTTAATTCTCAGCCTTTATTTTTATCAGAATTAACACCATTATCTTACAACAGGCCACAGTCACAGCTCAAGCACAGCAGTCATGGATGCCCCAAGAACCCCTTTGTAAAGTCTTTAGATAATTCTGTTATTCTCATTACAGTACATCCTGAGCTGCCCTCTCTTTCTCTCTGTCCGACCGTCTGCGATTAAAGTGGATGCATGTGACTTAGAGTTGGTTCAGGGGACTCCTGTTCCTGATAAGCCCTGTTTTTCCTCCCCTTACACTGACTCCCACTGGGAGCTGTTACCGCTGCTCACCAGTTGTGCAGCAAAATAGCATAATTTCGACCACCCTCTCATATGCCCCGCGGGTGGAGAATGCTTCACTTTCTGAGACAATTTCCTCTGCAAAGTTTCCTGCAGGATGATATCTATGTCAGGGGATAAAATAAATAGCTTGTGGCAAACAATGGCAGACCTGCACGCCGCAACCCATTTCGCTTGTTCCCTCTTATCTGGCTTTTTGTCTTTTTGTATGCCACTTGTGAAAACATTCAATAAACAGCGCATTGTGGATTCTTTTGAAGGGTGAGACAAACAGAAAACGCGGGAGCCCGAGAGAGTAACAGTAAAATCCATCAATATGCGGACTGTCACTGAAATACCAACAAGTGGACAAACCTATGCATTCAGAGCAGCCGTAATCTTTCATGGATTAATATCAAATTTCAGGTCCTGAACTGTGAATGATAGAATGTTTGTCCAATCCTTAACAAGGTCAGTCACTGTATCCGAAGAATAAACCAACACAAGATATTATATGGCTAACATCAACCATATGTCCGCTGTTCCTGCAAGGATGTGACTAATGCTGATGGAAAACACAGTTTTGGCTCTTATCAAAATGTTAATCAGTTATTTTAGAGATGGAAACTGACATGCACATGGGCTTAAAGTTGGCAACATTATTCAAGCTGCGTCCAGTCATGTAGACCCCATCAACCCTTAAAGGACGTTATTGTATTCAATCATTTGAGCAATAATCAGAACCCACATTGGTAGGTAACATTGCTTGACCCTCTTTTGCTTTCAGAATTCAGAAACTGTGTAACAAGGTGCATTTTCCTGATAGAAGTAGCTATCAGATGATGGGTCATAAAGACGTGGACATGGTTGAAAATGTGCTAAGAAAATGTCTCGCACACCATTAGATCACCTATACTACTAGCCTGAAGTCGTGATGCAAAATGTCAATGTTTTTAAACTGTTTTTACCCTATATAATTCTGACTCTCCCTTCTGAATGTAACAGCTGAAATCAGAGTAGACAACATTTTTCCAATGTGTTATAGTCCATTTAATCTCAGTTTCCTGTTTTCATCATCCACTTCAACGTTAAGGTTTGGAGTCCTGTACATATCAGTTCTGCTGCCTTCCTGTTGTCTTAAACCAGACTGACATCTTACATTAACAAGACATTCTCATTCACACAACTGAAGTTCATTGGACATTTTCTTGTTTCTGGACCATTTATTGTAAAACAGAGAGACGATTGTCGGTCCTGGAAAGCTTTTTCTCTGGTTAACAAGGAATGATGAACTATACTACATCACTTAAAATGATCCTTTCTTCACCATTCTACCAATGTAACCATTGTAGGTTACATAAACTGGTAAAAGTGTACCAGAACCTGAATATTCAATGTTAACAACGTTTTATTATACAACAGAGTTCTGTCAGAGACCTTTTCTAAATTGCCGTTATACTGACTGCTAAAGGAGATCCTTCCTCCTTTAGCAGAACGGAGAATCATCCGTTCTCCATGCTAAGTTCGTGACGTATGAGGTTGAGGGAAAGTCAGTGAGATGAATTCATGAATTCCATTTATTAATACCAAAATACAACTCATTCATTCTGACATGGTACCTTTAAGAGTTAACAGTCAAAATGGCATCCCACAAGGGCTTCCCATTCCCTTTATCTCTCTGAGCTACGTTCCAAAGAGGGCGTTACCTAGTGTGTCACCCCTTTGCCCAGGTCCCGTTTGCATTTCTTAACATGTGGTTTCCTTTAGGTTTAGCTTAGCAACTAGCTAAAAGAGGCAAAAGGAAAACACAGAATCATTTATTCTCAACACTCCTCAGCCATCAGCATCTGCAACAACTCTTTGAAGAAAACTGTGTAATATCAGTTACTATATTTAATTTTCCTCTGGCATTACAGTATTTTTGAGTTGAACTTGAATTTAATTTGAATAAATATCTATTAAATTAGAAGTAAAGTGAAATTAAAAAATCCTTTTCTGTTTTAAAAACAATAAATGCTCATTAAATGTGGTCAGCTTAACGCAGCAATTGTACTTGAGAATTAAAATCAACCTTCCTCCATGACCATCTCAGTTTCTAGATCTAGATGGTGTAGAAAACTTTTGTGGTGAGTTGAAGAAAGCAGATGAAAACACCCAAGACTTTGCACAGTCTATAGAGATTATGAAAACAGGAATAGTGAAAGATCTCTCTCCTTCTGTATGCTGCAACCTTCTGAAACTGCAGCCCGACTGGGAACAGGAGGTTGAACAAAGTATTACAGGAGAAGTAGCAAAATCTGGCTTTTCAATAATGATTTTGTTGAAATCAGTATGTTCCTACCAGACAAAATATGCATCAATAACAACTTTTTAGCGAGATATCATGCTGCAAAAATATTGAAATTTATTTGAATGGAATTTACGCAACAAAAATGTGTTCCCATGAACTGTTTTGCTTTTAAATTTCCCAGAAAGCAAGCAGGCATTCTATTGATTACATGTTTCCCTGGCACTTCATAAGTTTAAGGATGCAACATCTTTGAAAGTGTAACTCCAGAGTATTTTAAAATTTTCCTTCACATAAGAGAACATTGCCCCGAAGCACATACAAGTTTGAGTATTCTAAAGGCATATCTCTACAAATTTTGGAAGAGCAAGTTCTACTCTGGGGTTTTTACCTTTGCCTACCTCCATGAACTATTAATGTTTTATGCTCACTCCTGAGAGCGACTTGTCCAAAGTGAGGCCACACTGATCACTATTATTTTACGCAGTTTTATCTGGCTGGGAAGATTCCTCTAACATATAACATATTTTTTAACAAGAAGCCTGAGACACACAGTTAGCACCTCTTTAGCTTCCGGCTGTTTGGAACACAGTGTCTGTTCCTTCCAGCTTAGATTGTTGTTCGTTTCGGTGCAGGCATCCAATTGGTCTGCTATATTTTCAGAAAACATCTTTAACACTCCAAGCACTGATTTAAATTTGATGAACAGTGTGTCCAAGTATACACACATATTACCATTAGTTTCCATGCTGCTTGTCCTTTGGAATGAGAACTATTTGGTGATGCACCATCCATTGTTAACATTCATTACCAGCTGCTCACAATTTTCTGTTTGCAGCAAAGTACATTTTCTGGGAAAATATAAATTTTATCAGAATTTTTCCTTGAAAAAGCAATAGGTTGCCTGCAGACAAATATTTATATCAAATATTTTACTAATTAAACTTTTAGACTTTTTCACATTTTGTCATGTTAAAACCACAAACATAAGTACAATTTATTGGAATTTTATAAGATATACAAAGTAATGCATAGTTGTAATATAGACAGAAAATTCTACTATTTTTTCTTTTACAAATACAACTCTGGGAAGTTTTACTTTCAGCCCCTCTACTCTAATATAATTAAATGTATTGCAACCAGTTTGCCTTGACAAGTCATCTATTTATTTGGGATTTGTGTAGTTATTTTAATAATAGTAATAATAATGATAATAGTAATTTCATCTCAGAATAATTACAGCTGTACTTTAAAGAGATCAAAAGTTTTAGAGAACGCTAGAGAACAATTGGCACCATGAATTTCAAACAATACCTTAACCAGTGAGCATCTCACTGAGCCCCGTTCAATCCATCATCCAAATATAGAAAGAGTACTGCACAACTGCAAGGCTACTAACACATGGCAATCCACCTAAACTGACAGGGTAGATAGCAGCAAAGATTGGTACGTTGAAGGAGCTGCAAAGAGCCACAGCTTCAACTTCACAATTATGAGTTCCTTACCAGTAGCCTGTCACATTGAATCCCAATAAATTACATTCATTTTTGTGTGGCAGTCTAATTTCAAGGGGTATTTAATGCACCTGAAAGCCCTTAAAGAAATACATGAGAAAACATTCTGGCAAAAGTACGTTCCTGAACAGGTTCCAATCAGTTTGCATAATTTTGACAACCTGTGTCAAGAACACCTGACATTTAATATTTAAGATTTGAAGTATGGTCGACCTGAAAAATCATATTAATTACTCAAAAACTACAATCTAATTTGAAAAGTACACAATGTCAATAACACTCGTGTAAAGAGCACTCTTGCAACATAAAGTTAGTTTTTGAAGCAAAAGTAAGACATAGAAAATAAAACTGCATCTCTAACATCATAGAACAGCAAAAGAGTGATCTGTAGGAAATATTGTCTCTCTGCTTAAAAAAAACTATTAACGCAATCTTTTTAGTGGTGCGCATCAGTTATTTCCACTTTAACCCCTCTGAAGATAATTATAGAGGCAGCTTGATTACACTTTGAGTTTGCTTTTAGATATACTGTTTCATTTTACATCCTTATAAATTTTGTTTTTATATCTGGGGTTGACACATTTTTACATTAGCTGTTTATAATTAATTGTAGATTTTAGTTTATTCCAATTTATTTACTTATTATGTTAACTTAAAGTCTTATGATTTTAGACTCTATGCCTTTATATTTTCTTGAAAGTTTACCTTTAGTAAAGGTAATGATATTAGCTTGTTGCTAATATCATTGGTGTAATTGTGTCACTTGTATATCCTGAACTAATGAGGTCACTTACTGCTTTATGGAAACCTAAATTTGTGTATTTTGTAAACAATTATCTTGAGAACAGTTTCTAACAGGAACAAAATTGTTAAAAAGTTCTATTAAAATTTTGGTTGAAAAGTAACAGAAATGACAAATTTTCAAATTGAAAGATTCTTTGTTCTGGTAGTAAAGTATGCTTGATTGAATAAGACATTCAGAAACACATGTTTAGTGTTTCATCACAGCACAGGACAAATCTGCTGATTAAAGCAATCAAAGCAGGAAAGAAATCACTGAGCTTTTGACAAATTTTGCATAATCCCACGTGATTTTTTTTTCATGTAAGCAAATGCATGACGTTCAGGAGTTAGTTTAGGTGGGCTGGGATAAAATGCCTCTTGCAAAAAAAGAGAAGATGTCTGTTTTAGTTAAGCGTTTCTTGTTCCAGTAACATATGCTATCCCAGATGTGGAGCACTGCCCTGGTAATTATTATGTCAAAGTCATGTCAAGGTACTGCATTGCGCTGAAAGGCTTGGGATTATTACACAACAAACCTTGAGGGAAAAATATCTTTGTCAAAAACTCTTGAGTTTATGTAGTGACACATTTCTGGGGGCATAAAAGAAAAATGGAGCGGCGCATCATTTTATCACAGAGGACAATGACCGAAATGGACTTTGGTTTTAGTCTGTCTTCTGCACCTGCCTCAGCAGAGTCAAAGCCTTGTTTCTGCCTCGCTGGTCTCATCCCCCAGCAAACTGCTTAAAATGCACACAGAGAGAGAGAGAGAGAAAAAAAGAAAAACCAGAAACCATCCATTGTGTTCTGAGGCTGAGTTATGCAGGAGATGTGGCGTCTGAGCCTCCTCAAAGAGCATGCCGCTACATTCTTCCTTACAGATTTGTTTCATTTTGTCTGTTCAAACTTAAAAGAAAAACAGGGAACTGGTTGGACCGCACCACCCACATAGCGTGTTCTCTTCCTGGATGGTTTCAAGCTGTGGGAGTGGGAGGTGAGAAGCAGTGGTCTGGGGGTCTCTGTGTCAAATCGGTGGAGGAAAAAAAGAACGGCTTTTTCTTCCTAATCTTTTTTTTCTTCTGTTCAGCTCATGCCCCCTCCTGGGTACTTATAGCCGGTGATCTTTCACATCCCTCCTTAAGCTTCCTTCACACTGTTCAAAAATAGCTTTTTTGTTTCTGTGTTGTTGCATTGTTATTGTGTTTTATTTCTGATTTTGCCCTTCTCCTGGCTTTTTCCCAGTGTCCAGCAGTGGCTGTATTTTATGGCTGGATACAGATATTTTCCTTTGCTGTGCCTGTTATATTCCTGTTATTTACATTTGTTGTTAATGTAATATATTATGGTTTAGCAATAAAGGATATTTGTGATTTTAAACACATATGTTTATTGTTTTCTTTTTAGTTGTGAACTAATCTTAGCTCAGATTTTCAAATAACATTGGGAAAAGCTTTCAGATTGTGCCAGCTGCAGTTTTGTGGGAGGAGCTAGCTTGAAGGGTGTTAGTTTCTAGTGGTTGACACAAGACACTGTTAAATTATTAAGGAGCCTCAGCACAGGCTTGGGCTGACTACAGATGAACGCTACCTTGCCACAAATACAATGCTGGCCACATTTATCAGTACTCCTGCTAAAGATGTGTAGGAAAAAAAATCCTTAAAAATAAATTCAATTTATGTAGCAGACATACATATTTATTTACATAGAAATGAGTAGATCTATAAGTTATTTTTAAGCAGTATCTGCATATAATGTGCACAACAGTATCACACTAATAGTACAAGCTTTAAAAAAATCTTTTGTTTTTCAGCAGCGAAGTAAGTTGGCTACCCATTCCATAAACATAAGACTTTACCGAAGCGACCTCATCCTTCTCTAATAATAGTGTGATGTTTTTCTTGAGTTTAAAATCTACTAATAGAAATAAAATTGGTTAATTCTTTAAATTCCACAAAAAAGCATTTTTTAAACAAAATGTTTATACAATTACAACTACATATGTTTTATTTTGCAGTAAAGAGGACAAAAATAGTTATTTGGAATGAAAATGTTGCTGACTACTGTTATATGAGAATGCCATTTTCCTATTAATCAATAAGTTGCCATTTATTAATAGTCAAAGTTGACTATTAATCATGAGATGTGCATTAATAACTGAACCACTGTAATTTTGTTATACACAATCTTTGTTCACTTTGATTTTCCCCCTTCACTTGATAAATATACTAAAATTTAAGTCAGTTGTTTATTTTTTAAATTGTGGTTGATTTAATTCATGCCTGCTGATTATGAAACTAAATGTCATGGTCTAATGTGCCACCAGCCACTCATGCTCTACCCTACTCTAGATTTCTTGTCTGTCACAGAAGATGCAAAATATTGAGAATTTTACTTAATCTAGGGGTAGATATTGTGGCGAATAGTGTGGTGAAAATAACAGAGCCAATTTTAAAGTAACTACAGAAAAAAAAGCATCTTATTTATGAAAAAATGTCATGAACAGCATTAAAAAATGAGGGGAAATTCAGCAAATTGCAGCAGCATGAGAGTGTGTGATTGCACTCTTTTGATAACGCCTTTGCAAGTGTGCATTAGAGTGCAATTACCTTTCTATAAAGCTTTATCATGTGCATCCCCCTGGTGCTTCAGAGGTCAGTTCTCTTGCTGGTTTGCAGCTACTTTTTCTCTGATGCTAGCACGGTGCACTGCATTTTCCTATCTGTCCTGCAAACTGGGTCATATCTTACTAATGGTGTTTCTCTCTCCAAAAAGTCTTGGTGCTCAGATTTTATTTACTCATCAACAGATTTTTGCAAGCTCTTTGCAAAAGGTTGCAAAGATAACTTTCCGTTTTGATTTTAAGAGAACCGAAGACCATATCTCACCTAAAACCGCCATTCCCATTCAAATTCTCCTGCAAATTCAAAACATTTGCAACAACAATGTGGAGTCGTCTACAGCTGAATTCTTCTGGTTTACCCAGCGTCACCGCGCTCTCATTGTAAATTCAGGGATTTTCCAAGCCAACAATAATCATAAATTTCAATCCGCGGTTTGTCACCGGAATCTGTCACTGAGAACATGACAGGCAGATTTTTCCTGTATAATGCACGGTGCATTTATTTTAAACTATTATACCCCCGCTGCCTCTCATCCCATGTTAGATAGAGGTCTGAACAAAAGGCTTCAGTCAGCAGAGAGATTATTAGGACATACATCATAGATCATCCTGTCAGGCACTCTGAACTCTGCATTGTATGTAAACACTGCTTATACAAAGATGAAATGTTAATAATGATGATAAAGGGGGTGACTGCAAATAAAATCAATGGTGGCTGAAACACTTACTTTTTGAAGATGAAGGTTGTATTGAATCCTGGGAGTGGAGTTGGACATGAGGCCAGAGCTGTTGACACTGCAGTCTCTCAAGCTGCGGCTGTCCGAAAAGTGAGCCTGGAGTTTTTCCCGGTGTATTCTGGAGAGGACGGGAAAACAGTGTTAGCAAGAAAAATGACTGCAAGATTATGGTTGAAATTAAGACAAATGCAAATTACCAGGATCAAAATATATAGTGCTGTGAAAAAGTATTTGATCCCTTTTAGATTTCCTCAGTTTGTATGTTATTGTACCCATAAATGTAGTCTGGCTAATACCTGCCCAAAAGTTATTTTTAAAAAGTATTTTCAATTTAACAGACAAACCTGATAAGATTGTATATTCTAATATTTTGAATATATATTTGTAAAAACACATATTTTTTCAGGATAGAATGCTCAGACAACAATGTCAATCAGGGTTGTCTAGAGCCCTAGATATATGTGCCTGTAAACTTAAAATGTGTTTATTTGAGTTTGTTGATCATACATTGTGCAGCACCAACATTTGAAAGGAAAAACCAGAAAATACCAGCAGCAGCATAAGCCATCCTGGTATTGTGAAAAGACCTCGATGCTAATGGCAGATAACTTCCACATCTGATGACATTCTGACAGTGCGATCACATTTATTTACGAAAACCTTTCACTGGAATTGCTTCAATGTTAATTTATTCACCTTAACCACCCTGCATTCAATTTAATGCCCTAAACTGACTCTCGAAAAGGGTAGATACAAGGTAAACAGCAGTTGCCTGCAGTGACATGTTATTTAATACATTGAGATCATGTAATCGTGCCATTTAGTGATTAAAAAGTCTTCTGACAATTGAAGACTTTTGCGACAACAAGACACGACAACATTTGTTCGAGGCTGGATGTCTGCGAGCGGCGTCAAAGGTCAAAGCTACAAAGTGAGCAAGAGCGAGATATGTCACTCTGGCTTTCCCTTCTAGACCTTTAGCTGAAGGGTTTGATGGTAGAGTGGGGACAGCTTTAAGAGAGAAGATGTGTTGCTCAAGGAAAAATGTAATCAAGGAAGTGTAGCGTGAAACATTCGTTACATAGCTGTATGATATTATTCTATTAATAGAATAAAAGAAACACGGCCAAAAACAGACACTAGATCATGTCTATACAATGGAAAGCTAGAAGTAAGAGTGTGGTGATACATATCAGGTAAAAAAAAGTTTAAGTGAATCCTCTTTGGACAGGTGTCAATTGATCCATCTGCAAATTCATTACATGCTATTTGTTACTTTGACAGTAACAACAGCTGTCTATGAGACTAATGCCTGTCATTGTGACATGTGGTGTACATTTTCTTTTCTTATTGTAATGCAAGATAGACTTCTGTGTTTTTGTCACCTATTTAAAATGTCGCTTTTTCAAATATGCTCAACTGATTGGATTGCATTACAGGTGCAGCATGTTTTTAATTAGCCTAGAAAATAGAATGTTAGTTACTGCGAGACTGCAACCTGTACTAACTTGGAGAGAAATCAAAAGCCTGACTCATTGTCATAACTGGAGCGATTTAAGGTCTCACTTTTGTCTTGTTTAAGCTCCAGCTGTTCTTGTCTCACCTGATTCACTTGTATTAACTTTCAATAGCTGTCATGTATCTTACTTGCTTTGCTTTAGTGTGTTTTAGTTGAATTTTAACTACACATACTTAAGCATCAAATTAAAGTTGGATTTTCTCTGCGATAGATTAATGCTCCATTTGTAATGTTTTAAACATCCTCCTTTTTTCAACGTTTCCCCCATACAAAATATACTTGACCCAGTGTTTCTGTATTAAACTGTTTACTTCCTGGATAAAGTATTTTTCCAAACTATCACTACCATTTATTTCGTGTACTCTGTATTCCTCTCTGGTACAGGAAGCAGCTCTGGCCCAGTGCATCTGTGCTTAGCCGTGTTTGTTTCCTGGTGAAGGCCACAGACAGAGCTACAGCTGTCATTAGCCATGTGAACTAGCCTTATTTTTCTTTGCCATAGAAAATACCCCAGGTGTGTCTGAATATAGCTGCATCTTTTTTCTTTTTTTTTGCTACACTATCCCACTATCAGACCTACTGTGCCTACTTTAACTTTATATATTCCTTTGTTGTTTCCTATAGAGAGTTAAACAGGATCAGTGCGTCAGTGCACACTTCCATTTCTTTTTCTTTGTCACAGAAAGTACCCCCTTGTCACTTGCTTCCATGTTTAGCTATGTATCATCTCTGGCCAGATTCTGAAACACAGCTATTGATGCCATCAACTCTGTGTGCTCCTTTACCCTTCTCTTTTACACAACTTTTCCTTTCCACAAGATGTATCCCTGAGCCTGTGCTTCAGTTTGTTCTTTGTCCTCTTCCTTTCCTAGCTACTCGCTTGGTTTTAATGGAGGTCTCCTACTGCTATAAGTGAGTTGTTTTTTTCCTCTTTTGCCACTTGCTCTCTCAGGAGGAGGGATTGCTTTCATGTCAACCACTTTATTCAGTCAGATAAGGCTCCGTATAATGTCAGTTTTTAAAAAGATTTGTAACAACTGACATTACAGAACCTACTGAACATGGCATTTTGTTTAATTGCATTAGAATGTGTGTATGATCTATATTCAATTATATATTTTGATTGTAATGAATTGACATAATCTCCCTATATTAGACACAATTTTAATTCCATTCATTTGTACATGAAATAAAAAGTTTAAAACAGACTGAATCAACTATTTATAAATATTTAAAAGCAGCCAACTGAAGCATAAGCAAAGAACAACAAACTTTACTGCTACATATTTGCAAGGACTTATGCAAAGACCTATGTTTAGGAAGTAATTAGCCTAATTAAATTAGATGAAAGCAGAACATGTAACAGGGGAGAAGTAAAGCACATATTTATTGTTGTGTCTGTTTGAATTAAAGCGTGTTCAGCAAGTCCACAGCTTAGTGCATCATACTGCATAAATTATACATGGCATCCTGTTAAATGAATTCCACTTAGTAATAAATCTACCACTGCTGATGGTTTTTTGGTACACATCCAAGCTATCACATACATTCAAACATATGCATTTAACATATCAACATCTGTAAGCTATGTGTAAACCAATTAAACAGAGGTTTACGTGGACTCATGAGTATAAACATTTGTTCATTTTATGATCTTGAATGTTTACAGGACTCGTTCTTATGACAGGGCAGATTGATAATAAAATAGATAACTTCAATGCATTTTAAAACAATTACTGGATGCATAAATTTGAATGCATTGTAGATATTTTCAAATATATCCAGGTCAGAATATAAACATGCACACCAATCAATTAAAGCAGTCATTAATACTATTATGCCACAATTATGGATGGTATTGGATCACTTTTCTATACTGACTTGGTAGAGTTAAAAAAAATGGTTTCTTATCCGATTCCTCAGAATTCTGCTATCACCACTATTTGTGGAAGTTTTCATAGTATTTGTAGGTTTGAAAGCTTTCACTCCTAAAAATATTTTAAATGTCAAAACATAATTGTGGCCAAGTGGCTATGTCTTTGTCTCGTTTGACCACAAAACAATTCTTTAGTTGTTAACTGCACATTTCAGTTGAGCTATTATGTCGAACTGTGGAATCACCTGTTTTTTTAGAGTCCTATACTCTAATGCTGGAAATATACCAGACACCAATAATTTTAAATGAACTCCAACAAGTGTGCCAAGAAGCATGGTCAAATATCCAATCGAATTATGCGAAAAGTTTGGTAACCAGAGGCATGTAATAAAGGCATTTTCTACGGGGCAGTTTTCCAAATAAAAGTATGCCTTTTTGTAAAATTTGGATTCACTGAAGATTATGTAAACATTATCTCATCCCGGATAAATAATTGTTCAATCCATCATTTAAAATCTCTGAATTACTAGGATATTAATGCTCCTGATAAATATATGTTAATCTCTGATCAGAATTGTATGTAGGAGATATTTTTGTCTCTGCAGTACAGCGCTCATAAAATCAAGATAAATACCTTTCTCGTGGTTAATCTCCTCTGTGACATGGTGTAACAAATTAAATGTTTTCTCTTTTACTGAAGAACAGAATAAACTTCAGCATTAACAAGAAAATCCATTTATCCTAGCTCCACAACCCTGCAACACTCAAGTCAAAGGGAACCAGTTTAGCAGGATATGTGGGTTTAGATCATTTGCAGTACATTAAACCTCCTGGTGAGCTGCTGGTCACACTGACCAATAGGGCAATGTGCTACTTAGAGCTCTGCTGTGCTGAAGAAAAGAAAATAGAGGAAAACACTTGAGTTTATCACAACCAATTTAATCAACATAGCGTCTGTGAGGAATTCTTTCATTCTCTGCCATTTACCTTGCCTTGGGTACATTTCTTCACTTTCTTATCGGCTGCAAGATAGCAATTGAGTTTAGTGGTGTGTTTGTACATTTAGTGGTAGCCTACTATTACACTAACATTTACATACTCTTCAGCAAAATAGTCCTCTTGATCCTTTTTACATATTTTTTGTATTTTATATTGTTTTTTAATATAACTGGCCAACAGTGTTTGTTTTTTAAAGTGGAAAGCAAATCAACTTGGCATGCCTTTTTATTTAGTCTCCATTGGTCAGTCCTTTTCAGAAGCAGTCTTCGCTGTGATTACAGCTGTAGTTATTTTGGGGAATGTTTCTACCTGCTTTGTGCATCTGGACTGGCCACAGATCAATTGGATATAGATGTGGACATTAACTGGGATGTTCTAAAGCATAAAAATGCTTCATTCTACTCCATTGTATTATTGCTCTATGTGTAGCCCAGATTTTTCATAGAAACCTTGAAAGATTTTCTTCCACAACTGCCCTCTAGAAAAGAATCCCCACAGCATGACGATGCCACTACCTCACCATGATGGTAAGCTGTTTAGAGTTGTTTCAATTTTTAGTTTTCAACAATACAAATTGTTTCTGTTGCATACCAAAACCTCCATCTGGGTTTAGGTTGAGATTGGATTACACAAAGGTGGAGACAAACTGCTTAGTGCTTTGGAAAGACAGTTGTTTGTGCTGAAATTCATATAAATTAGACTATTTAAAGGTAGAGCCTAAATGGTCCAAAAACTTTTGATAGCCACACTTAATACAAATACAGTATAACCCACACACACAAAAAATGTAAAAACTATGAATCTTTTTTCGACACATCAAAATCATACACTAATTTGTTTTGGTCTACCGCATAAGATTTTAATAAAATACATTCAAATTTGTGGTGTTGACATAATAAAGTGTGAAAAAAAGATTAATGGATGGGAACACTTTCACAAAGCACACTACAGATATGTGCTTTTATCACGCTTCTGTGTTTAGGACTCCCTCGTATCCTCAGCAGTATACATGTACTTTGCTTTATGCAAAGCGTACGTGACACACCTGCTTGCTATAACCACTTTACAGATAAATCTTACATGAGTATCTGTCCCAAATGCATCCCACACAATTTGGATTTGTTGCTTAACGTAAGAAAAATAAAATTCTCCAGCTGACTCACACGCTGGGCTCCGTGCCATGAGAATAAAGTGCCTCTTTCTGCACAGCTCGGGGCTTACTCTGCTAATGTGGTTCTGACTGGAATCACTCACTTGTTGCGGCGGTAGAGAGCCATGCATGCCACTCCGAGAAGACAGATCCCCGAGGCAATGCTGAAGATGGACAGCACCTGCCTCTGGTAGGTGTCACCACTCTCTGCAGAGAAGAGAGAGAATGAGATTTAGAACAATGAATATCCACTGTGACCCAAAGGAGTGCAAAACTGAAAGAAGATGCATTCTGAATTAACACCCCAAGCAGAGATGTACAGATAGCATGAAGCAACCAATGTTGCTGTCAGTTAACGTTAATCTTTGAAGACTTGGAATATGGCAGACACAGGCAGGGCTCAGTGACATGTGATAACTGAAGTGTGATAATCATTTCCTTCAGAAAAACCCAGCAGGGAACACCAATGAGTCGCCTGAATGGGACAAATCCTCAGAAAGTGTGTGTGTGTGCATGAGAGTGCATCGTCTGCATTTGTGCTTCAGCTTTCCAAGACTGATGGTGACAGGGAATTAGTAGCAAATGAATGCCCCCGGAGCTCCCTGTCAGACCTCTACTCATCAGAAGTAGAGTCGTGAGGTCAGAAGTGCCAGGGACAAGTGGCAGTTGATCCCAGCAGATATCACTCTGTACAGTTACACTGCTTACCACAGTGAATAATACTGTATTGAAAATGGTGCATGATTTGGACTCTTTAAATGCCTCATGTCTTGAGATGAAAATGTCCTCAATGCAAAGCCTTAAAGGCACTATATCACAAATCTATCAGTATCACTGAAACATGTGGTTTGTAACACCAGCTCCTGTATAAAGGAATTACAAACAATAAACCCATTGTGTCTAATTTATGATCAAAACACATTAACTACTGCAGGAATAGGTGCAGAAAAAAGAAATCCATGAAACCTTTTCATGACCCTTCACTGTGGCTCCTGATGCTGTCAACAAAGAACTATCAGGGGAGGCCCTCATCTGTGCTTGTCTGCCCTACCTTTTCATCGTTCACACAAACAGGAATTTTACCTGTTTATGCTCAATGCTAGTGTGCAATCAAGCACTGCATGTTACAACATTTATATTCATTATGTTCCTCGGCATGATATTGGTGCTGCATCAGTGAACCTCAAGCTGTACTCTGTTTCTTTTTTTCGCCACATCTGTCGCAGTATCTGCAACACATTTTATGTGAGTTCAAACTTGAAGAAATTAACATCAAGTCTGTGGAATATCTGTATTGCTCATCATGAACCATCAATATGTATGTTGCTCGTGTATTGGTGTAAAATGCATAGTGTTTTACAGCCTAAAGACAGAAACACAACTAAGGTAAGCAAATCCTTGACAGAGCACACACGGTGTATAACAAAAGTAAGAGACGCCTGTTATGTCATGAGACGTAAGAGACGTCCAATGGAGTCCTCATGGAGTCTACGAATTGTGACTCCATGTAGAAGACCTGTTGACAAACAGCTTTTGTGTTACTAAAAGCTATTTGTTCTTTTAGCACGATGCTGTATATTTGGCCCTTTCATCATTTGATATCTTCCTAGTTTTTGTTGTGGTGCATCTGACTTTTAGGTGCAACAAAGTCATCTGCTGTTGGACATGTACCATATTTTAGAGAGTAAAGTAATTTGAGTACATGAATAATCCAATTAAAGAGAACACTGTTTAGAAATTTTATATTTTCTTCACACCTTTAATTCAGGAGATTCTAAAGTTCTTGCAGAAATTTTCTTGGATAACTTCTACTGCTTCATTGAAGGCAAGTCATTCTTTGATTTACCGTCTTACTGGAACAGCTCTTCCAGTCTGTGAAACAAGCACTCTGCAAATGATTTTTGCTCAGATTTCTTTATATTTCTCCATATCCATCTTTCTCTGTGGACGCGCTCCTTGTTTTTGCGACCATAAAATCATTCCCACAGCAGGATGCTGCTATCATCCTGTTTGCCTGTTGGCTTGGTATTAATGAGCCAGTGCTGAACGTCTACATTCATTCAAATATACCATTGAGAATTCTGGCTCTGTACAGTTCAGGTCCTGTTTCATCAAGGTCTTCTTTCAGCACTCAAACTAATTCACATTCTTTTCATTAAAGTCCCAGCTGACTTCCAGGTACATGTGAGTTATGGGGCCTGTCTGGCCACTCCACCATACATACTTAATTGGTGGAAAACTGAGCATGTGTGTGACCTTAACTATGGAGTCACTTTTGTAGCAACCCAGTGCTTGGTAGTTATTGGATTCCTGTCTTACCATTTGTCTTAAAATATTAAGTTTAACTGGACAGTAGCTGCTGTTGTTTCCAAACTTTGCTAACTTTAAAATAGAATTTTGACTTCAATCCCATCTCAGTGCTCTGCACAAAAATCTCTTGATTTTATGAGTTTCTTTCTTACACTAAGATATGTTTCTTTATAAGTGTGCTAAAGAATTGTAAAGAGAACTTGCAAATTTCTTTAGAGGAATATGAAGCCATACAGTTAACACAAACACAAATTAGATTTTGTTTGATTATTTCTATGCTGTCACAATGCTTCCTGGCATTAAATCTTGCACAATATTTTTTCACAGATCTTCTGTTTCCTGTGCTCTTGTCGGGACATAGTGACAGTTTTAACAAACATTTAACAAGATATATTTTTTATAAAAGTTACCTACTACGTATATAATATAACAAATAAAGGCCTATAGGGTGTAGGGTGTAGTCAATATGGTGTTATTTCCTTTAGCATGAACAGCAATCCCAAGCAGAGGTCAAGATGTGACACAATAGAGTCAAAACCTCAATGCTAAAGGACTAGAAGCATTATCTGTTTTCCAATATTGTAACACATGTGCTACTTGAACAAAAAAACATAATGCATGAACATAAAATGCCACTGTTATTTAACTTTACCACATCGCAGTAGTGATGCTATGACACTTCTGATAGTCTGAGCTAGCATCACATGCTTGACTTCCAGCTTGTTCCTCAGTGTTTCCAGCATGGCATCAAATGCCCTGTTTTTAAGAAATAAACAGCAGGAGATGCCATGGCCTAAATGTAACATTTGCATCTCAGAGATTCTTCGAACCCTCCGGCCTTTGCCATCAATGGAATGATCTCTCAATGGCTGGACATGTGAAACACAGGGAATGTCTTTCCCTGCTGCTGCATTATCAGTGCTCAGGCGGAGCGCCACCTGAGACCAACCTCTGTCTCATTTTTTTGATGGATGAAATAGGCTTTTCTGAAATAGGAACAGGAAAAAAACAGCTGTCTACAGAGCTGTGTTGAATGGCTGTAAGGAAAAACCCTGATATGCAGTCTGTACATAAAGCCATTACAGGTCTTTCATGCTGGATGCCTACGAGGCACTCTTGAAATTAGATGCAAGAGCATGTTAGGGAACGGAACAAAGGGAGCAGCCCTAGCAATACTGGCTAAACTATGTTGTACTGACACAAAGACAAGACAATCTCGTATTGCCAGCAATACCATAACAGCCACTTTACATTTGGCTTTGATGAAAGTGCATAATGAAAGCCGTGCTAAAGTATCCATGACAAAATGGGGTATTCAGCCCGAAATACATCAGAGTGAACCAGTGAGACATGTGGAGCTTAAGCGGCTGGACTAAAGACTACAAGAAAATCATATTTAGAGTGTTCCATCCTACATCAAACATGGCTATGCTTCACAACAGCACACATACAACTTACATAGCAAGTACCCAAAGAACCACCAGTAATGTTGAACAGAAATCAGGTTAGAATGCATACTGTTTATCTTGGAAAATCCTCTATCATTGATCAGTCTTGGATGTATTTCCTATAGTAAATTTAGTAACCTGCAGAAGGATTCTGAGCTTATTTAGTTCCTGTATTAAAAGTTGCTGATCTGAGAAAGATTGTGTGCAGAGCTGGCTTTTTCTTCTGATTAGATCTGTTTTCTGGATGAAGTGTGTGACATGACAGATGTGTACATGGCAATACCTATGTAAATCTTTATATGTTTGGTTTTATGTATCAAAAGCAAGGCAAAAAGCAAAGAAAGTGTACTAAAATAAAATAAAAAGTGTGGCAATGTGTATGCATCAGTTTTTATTTCTTTTACATCATAATTTGTCACTAACAAGGTACAGATGACTTGTTTTTAAAGATTTGACCAGGTGCCAGGTGTAAAGATAAAACAATTTAAGTTTTTTTCACTTCTTAAAATCTCTTGTGTTGACTATTTGAGCAAGTATAAGACATATCCCATTACGCTGGCAGCCTGTCCACTGTTTTAACTTTCTGAAATTGATGCCTAAATGAATCTTTAAACATATGGAAGATGAGTAAACAAAGCACGGTGCCGTTTGTCTTAGCTCCATGCTCATTAAATCACTCTTCCCCTAACAGCTCAGTTCTTCATGCAGACAGAATACACCTAATGTTCCGCCATAGTGTTGCCATAGCAACTGGCCCACATTAATTTATCCAAGGTGAGCGGCCTTGTTGCGCCGGACTGTGTTTTGTATGAGCCTTTTCACAGATGTGAGGCACATGAAAGACTAAGCACTCTGCAAAGTCGATGAAAAAAAAAAGTTGTCTCACCCATGAACTCAATCCCAAGTTCGTCCGCTGCTCCAATGGAGGTCAAACCGTAAACAGGGTGAACAGAGATATGGAGGGAGACAGAGAGAGAGAGAGAGAACAAAAAAACTGTTACTACAAGTTTGAATCAACTGTATTCAATTAAACCATTCCCTCCCCGGAAATTATTTTCAGGAACCTTCACAGCAATAGTCTGGTTAACCATAGTCTGTTAGCCATGGTCTGCTGCATTTCCACTAAGGTCTGTAAACAGGGTAGCAATGGCCAATTAAGAGCAGTGACGTATGTTGTTTCTCGACAGTGCTGCACTGCTCTAGTCTTGCTGCCTCTGAGGGGAGGCTTAAAGGGGACCTACCATGCGTCCTTTCACAAGTAAGGATAGGATAGGTCTACAAACTGTACAAAACATGTTCATTACATTTTTTTTCACAAACTCATTCTCTGATAATGAAATTTCACTTTGCTGAGTTGAGCCTATTGTGAGCTCTTTTCAGAATGAGCTGTTTTAGGGCCTTTTGTCAATTTAAATCCAAATAAGCTGCTGCTGGCAATACACCCCAACTTAACGTTTATTTTCACTTTATACATGTGAAAATGGCCCCAAACAATTGTACAACAGTACATCTTTTACCGTGAGTCAGACCCAGAAGCAGAGAAAGTAGAGCCTCCTGCACAACCATCAAGGATGCACCAATTGGTTTCTATATGGTAACTCAACAACAAAACAGTCATTGAGCAAAATGCACAAAGCTGATGAGTTGGAGCTGGGGCGAGGCTTGGCTGGGGTTGCTAAGTAACAGTGACCTAATAATCAGGAGTGTTTTGAAATGGCTCGTTTGCCAGAAACCAGAAAACAGTAACATATTGCCAGAAAATGGCCATGTGGTTTTATGAAGTGCTTGAACTCTTCACAGAAGCAGTAAAAGTTCAAAAGGAAATATAAATAATGCAAAACACTGATTTTACATAATAAGTCAAATTTAAAAGCAAAAAAAAACAAAACAAAACAAAACATAAAAAAACAGAAAGTGAACTACAGCACAGTCTGCTATAACTTGAACATTTGTTAATGTTTAATTGTGAAATCAGAATACTTATTATTTGCAAACCCAGCATTTTGACTGTGTAATTCGTGCAGCTGTAACCAGTTAAGGACACAACACCTGCAATTGTAATAAAAAAAAAAAAGAAATAAAATAATGGGACCACAAAACAGTAATTTCAGACCAAAAAAGTGGTTACACGCCAGGTCCATTCTAAAACACACACACACAATAACAATACAAGCAATCTTTTGAAATGTGGAAGAGATTTTCTATTAAACGAAGGATCAACAAGAAGTTGTATTTTTCTCCATTGTAGTGTGTGGAGCCAAAATGCCAGTTTTATGGAGTAACTGACTGAACCTTCAACACTATTCAGTCTGTGAAAGGACACCTTTATTTTCTTTTATAAACTCCTTAAATGCCAGGGTAAACATACTGCATTGACAATTTTGAGAATTAATTGCGATCTCAATGAACAACACATTTCCCAGAAACAAATCTTTTTTTAATGAAAGCTTTGACCCTGTGCTGCAATAGATATTGCTGAATGTGGTAATTAAAAGTTAATGTTGCTTTAAAATGTTACCACAGTAAAACAATCTGAGACTATTTGTTAGAAGCCAGATTTGACTGTTGTGTTTGCAAACAAAATGGTGAATTTCATATTTTACGAGTACCCATACCCTCTACTGTCGCCTCATCCCCTGCCACCCTATTCAGGTCAGGATTAAAATATTAAATGACAACTCACAAACCTTATTACCCATGTGTAAATGTATGATGGTTTTTGTGTTTTTGTTCTTGTGGAACAATATACTTTTTATTTTTTACAAAGGAACAGAAGGCAGTCTGATTCTTGAAAGAATAATGATGCCAAATAAATTATTAAATTACTAAACTACAAATTATAATGGTTGTGGTGGTATCACATTCCACATATATTTTTATCCTCAATAAAGATAAATAATTGTCAAGTCATGCATATCAATAAATTCCACAGCAAATATCAGAATGGCCAATAATATCAAAAACTAAATGCTAACAGAGAAAACATTTACATTTGTATATTTTGCATTTTTTAAGCATGAAGCAATCATTCCCCTTGCCTCTCCCTTGACTCCACAGAAACATCTGTGGTGTCAACAACTGAGATACTGTAAGCAGGAAAAGTTAGGATGAACTGACTCTGATACCTGAGAAAGGTTTTTGCAGTCAAAATGCACTTCACTGCTCAGAATTTGTCTTATAGGTATAGGCGTATGTTGCAATCCCACCATAAACTTCTTTTGACAACTTTCTCCCAAATGACTTTTTCTTTTGCGCCTTGTAATGAGCCAGCAAGCCCCCAAAATATGCTTAAAATGCTTCAGCATGACCCTCTGAATTCCCCAGCCTGCAGTAACCTTAAATGAAGACAGAAACCAGGAGAGATAAGGGGGGAAGAAGATTAGGCTAGGGATCGTGAAAATAAAAGTTAAAAATGACACATCATGCGGCTTTATGCCACCGATGCCTCTTTGCACAGGCCTTTTATATTGATTTGAGCCTGAGGCATTGCAGTAATTGTTCTCTTCACAAGCTGGCCACTTCAGGATGGATCACACTAAATTACGTTTACATGCATGTGCATCCACACGGCATGTAATACTCTTGCCTACTATTCTTTGTCTGCAACAGATACCCTTTCACAAACACCTTTTGTCCCTATTCCCTCTGTCTCACTCTCTCAGACACACACAGTCTTTCTTCATGCAGCTAAATCCTGTCCCACAATCCCAGTGCTGGGGAAACAGATAAAAGGGAGCACTCATGTTCTTCCCATCCTGACAGTCCCCCTTTTTTCATGTCACTGTAATGTAATCTTATTTAAATTAAAATGAAGCCCTCACTGGTAATTGCTTTTCCGACAGAGGTGGTCAGAGTTTTAAGTAGAGCGAAGCTTGCCAAGCTTTGACAGATTATGTGCTGGGTATGTTAAAAAGACCACATATCAGAAAGAAAAATTTAGAAATCTGTTAGAGCTGTGAAATCTGAACACAAGACAAATGGATATGCCGCTGTATTGAAGTGTGGGATTTTTTAAATGATTCTTTTAAATACAACTGCTCAATTCTGAAACGGAATGACAGAAACATAGTTATCAAAATTTATTGAGCACACATTTACTTCCAGAAATCAGAAATCATCACTAGGATACTGTAGAAAACCCATTACTGTTATCATAAAACATGTACTTGTTATCAGTTGCAACAACAAACCCCTATATCTATTAAAAGAAAGCATTATTCTGTCCAGAATGCATAATTTACAGCTGTAATTGCATTTCTGTATGATATAATAAATGGCCTAATTGTGAGCCAGGCCTTTTGCTGAAGTAGATATTGGCCAATCTATCAACTTATTGACTGTGAATGAAATAGAGAAGCTTTTAAAATATAAATATGAAATTGGAAATTACAAAACCAAAACAACCAAATTACTAGTGGAAATGTAGATATCTAAATCTATTAAATAGTGTTGCATTACTTTAGCTATTGCAGAATAGAGGTCCTTCTGCATCAGTGCTAATAACAATGATACAATACAAAGAAAATGAATTCTCTAACAACAATGATAAGTAGTTGTCTGAACTCTCATAAATACAAAACTGAAAAGTGTGGTGAGCATTTGTATTTACCTCTTTGCTGCAGATCTTTGGGGGCGTCTTTACCAGCTTCGCGCTGTTAGAGTCTTGATACTCTGATCATTGGTCATAGCAAAATTACCAGAGCTCAGTCAAGTTGAATGTAATTAGTGAGTTTTTAGTTTTAAGTCTTGCCACAGGTTTGTAGTTTTGTCTTGTCAGAGATTCACCCTCCTGAGCTGTAGGTCTTCATAGATCTGAGTTACCACAGACATCTTGTTTGCTTCTCTAAATAATGCTCTCCCTGTCTGTCAGTTTAGGTGGACACAAATGTTTTGGTAGATCTGCGTTTGCGTCATACTCTTTCCATTTCTGAACAACAGATTGAATGATAAACCTTCAGAAGTTCAGGGATTACACTTTATAATTGCTTAAAATCTCTCTATGACCTTTGGCTGGGCCTTTCTACTTTGTTCCTTGGTCTTCCTGACACATTTTGTTCACAGATGTTCTCTAACAAACCTCTGATGCTTTCACTTAACAGCTATAATTATACTGACCGTAAATGAAACACAAATAGACTAATTACTAAATAAGTACATTCCCCTTTATTTTAGGGGATGTCAAAGAAAAGGGCAACTGAATGAACATGCAGTCAACACTTTTCCTTTTTTATCATTGAAAATGCTTAAAACCATAAATATTTTTCATAGCAGTTCACCATTTTGCATCGCTTTCCGTTAGACAGTCACATCACATCCCAACCACTTGACAAAATGTAAAAATAATCTTTTACTCTTGTAATATACTTTCACAGTGAATTACAGGTTGATTGTTTCTAAATTCATTCTAAATGTGCTCTAAATTTATGCTTATTTATTTACTGTGTTTAGAAATCAGAAGGAATTATTCATTCCAAAATCACTACTGCCACATGTTTTGCCAAAGCTTAATCGCTCTATAAGGTAAACATAACCCAAACATAACTTTCTGCTTTTATGTGGTGTAAATATGACTTAGAAGGTCATTTCTCTTATAGCCACTGGCCAGTAGGCTGAACACACATGTCTATTTTGTCACTTCACACAAAGAGGAAGGTAAAAATATCTCCAAAGCTCAGTGTTAGACAACTGCAGTAAAGAGTGACATCTTGGGGCCATGTGACCCATTAGACGGTATCTGAGTCGTATAAAAGGTTAAAGAATAAACTGCTTGAGAAAATACCAGGACTGCACAATCTATAGAGAATGTGCAAGGAGGGATGGTCAAAGTTCCCTCTCTCTTCATACTCTAGTACAACTGTTTAAGAGATGTCAAACCTTTTATTTTCTGCTATTTTTTTTCTCTCCGCTTTATAAATTAAATACATTTTTTAAGATATGTCAGAAGTGTATGACTATTTTCATGCAATAAAAGACGTATTCATTTTTTATCAACTCTAAATAATTATAAATGAACAATAACATTATAAAAATCTGATCAAATGCAAGTGAACAGATGAGTAAAGAAAGAAATTTACAATAAAAGGTAAATAAAACAGTTTTTCAGTCTTTGTAAAACAGTGATTCAATTTTCCTTCATCAGCTTTGAGGACTATTTTACGATTTCAGCAGGATTTATGACAACCTCCCAGATACTACTCATGTCTAAAGCAGCTACGATCAATCAAACCTCAACACTGAATGTTTATTTTTCCTTTGAGAAAATAAATCTAGATTTTATTGCATGATAAAAAAAATAACAGCATTTTTTTTCACCTATAGCAATCTACTGTTTCTATGTTGCAGGCACGTGGCAAAGCCATAGTGGTGAACACAGTATCATCCTGATGCTACCTGATCTATATTATCCATTCAACCCTTTCTTTTGCGATCGCCCTAGGCAACAGTGAGCAAGTCTTTTCTCTAAATCGTCTTCACTCTCACGGTCTCAGCAGATGATGTCATTACAACGCTGATGCACGTCCCTTCCTCTGGCACTGCCTTGACTGAGGAAATTCACCAATCATGATACGTGCAGCCTCTAAAATACATGGCAGTGTTGACTCAAATCACCCTGGGGAATCATTTGTGGCATCTCATGGGAGCCTGGAGCAAGCTTGGAGACTACCTGGGCATTATGTGAAGCGCTTTTGGCTTGATTAGGAAGTAGCAAGCTGGAGGTGGAGAGACAATGAAAGGAGCGAATCAATTCTTAATCCCCATCCTCTTTTGGATGAGCAAGTAATTGATAAGCCTATGTGGGTAGCTGAATTCAATGTCCTTTGTGGATTCTTATTCCAGGCTGAATATCAACAGGAGAAAATTCCTCCTGCTTCAAATTGTTATTTTTGTTATTTTCTTCTCTACTATGTAAAGCTAAAAACTCCCTAATGTTCTTCCTCTGCAGTCTCAAAGGTGCCACCTCACCAGTGGCAAACTCCAAACCTACCCATAGGTAAAAGACAAATTTGTTCAGGTTGTTTATCAAGCACAAACTAAATTGCTATCATCCTGCCCTGCAATTCCTCCAATTAAAGACCCTCTTTACTTCCTCCTGGTGCACCAACTTGTTAGACCCCTGGTACTTTCCTCCAAACTCATTTTCAGCTGAATTCAAAGCCCTGTAGCTGGAGTCTTGGGCATGGAGTGTCTTCCTCCTTTTGTCCCTGTGCTTCTGTGATGTGCACAACAGTTTCTGTTTCTCATCCTTCTGTAAAGATGTGAGAATGACGGAGTGCCATTGCCCGCAAAGCCTGTCCAGACTGCTCTTTTGAGTCTTTTTCCAGTCAATACAAAAGCAGGATAAGGGGCAAGGAAAGATTTGTGTCTGTGAGATGCTCATATATTGATTCAGAAAGAAAAAATAAAGCTAACAGCTGAAACGGATGCAAGGAGAGAGAATTTTTTTCTCACTCCCCAGTATGATTTGTGTATAATTCCACCTTTTCAACAAATAAAAAAGTAAACTTTGCAAATATAAAAACAGACACACATGGCATAGACACAATGAAATGAATTTCACTGGGACCTCTTCCACTTGTATTTGTTGTTAGTGCGTGCATGTATGTGTATATCATTACATGATTTGGCTTTAGAAAGCCGGATTATCCCCCAAACCCTCCATAATCTGGGTAAATTTTAGATCAGTTTCTATCAACATAGATCCAAATAGGCCTCATTGCTCTTTAAAATCTTTGCTGTTTATCTTTTGGATTTTTGGTGAAAGCTGCTGTGGATAAATATGCACATTATTTTGCTTTGAGAAAACTATACACTCTAGTAAACAGCTCAGTTGGAATTAATTTACTGTAAATCCTGCCATTCTGGGAAGATTTTAGGTTTAGGAAATAACAGGTAAATTATAGTATATTTTATGGCTGACAATAACTAGTATATTGATCTTCCATACCTGAACATGTTATTAGCTTACAACAGAAAATTGACACCAAAAATAATCAAAGGTGCAATTTATGAGCATAAAAAATAACAGGAAATGGCAGATCAATAAACCAAATTAAATTATAATTTTGCCATCCACAGCAAATGAATTAGTGTTTGTAATCAGAGCCCAATTTTTAGGTTATCCCCTCAGTTTCTTGAAAGATGACGGTGTAACAATAACTTTATCATACTGTATAAATTATTTGCTTGCCGCTCTGAATTATTGAATTCAGGTGTTTTAATCGTTTTCATTCCCAAAAGTCTATAAAATCTACCATGCAGACTGTTCAAAAAAATATTTGTGAAAGAATGGGTCAGTTTCCAGGATGCTACTGGTAAATACATACTCCACAGTCAGCTGTTACTGGCATTATCAGAAAGAGGCCGTGGTTAAGAGCAACAGTAACTCAGCCACAAAGTGGTAGAGGTAAAATCAGAGTCAATAGCTGCAGACCTCCAAATTTCATGTGACCTTCACATTAGCTCTAGAGCAGTGCACAGAGAGGGCATGTAATGGGTTTTCTGAGCAGCTGGAGTCGAGCCTTACATTAACAAGTGCAATGCACTACATGGAATGCAGAGGTGTAAAGAACGCCACCTCTAGACTGTAAGGCAGATGTGTTCTCTGGAGGGATGAATCATGTCTCTCTCTTTCTCTCACAATCCAATGAAGGAGTCTTGGTCTTAGTGCAGAGAGGACTATGGCTCTTTCTGATGGATTACACCCAGTCTCTTGGTCCTAGAGAACAGGATCTAAAGCATCAGAACAGAAAAAATAATTTTTGACAATTTCAGTCCCCCGAGTTTTAGGGAACAGCTTGTTATTGGCCCGTTAATGTTCCAACATTACTGTGAACAAGTGTACAAAGCAAAATCCATAAAATACAAAGATGAATGAGTTTGGTTCAAACAACTTGACTAAAACAGTTACTTGGAAACTATGGGGATTCGTGAGGGTTTGGGACTGCAACAGGACACAAATTACTGAAATGAGTGAAAACATGAGACCCTTGTAAAAGGTTCATGAACCGTCCAGTTCAAACACCAAATGTACACTAATATGCACAAGGAAGCACAATGGAAACCAGAGAAGCTGCCTTATATCTACTCTTGGGTGTACAGCCAATCAGAGGCATTATTTTCAATATAGCTAGATGCTGAATGAATGGACAAACAATCCCAATATCCAAGCATACTTGCTTTAAACCACAAATACCAAATTAACAAAAGCTGTTTAGCAATATGGGCATGTGTTTGAAGGCATCATTATTCTCTTTGTTTATTTAGACTTTAAAGTGTTTAGTCACTTTTTGTTTTTTAATCTACAACAAGACATTTGTACGGAAATGACTGAATAGTTTCACTATTCACAACATGCCATGTGATAAATCACAGCAATTAAAGCACAAACACACACAACAAAATGTGTTCAGAAATTTCTGTGCCTGTTAGCAGATAACAGGTTGCTAAAAAATAATTTAGGACTTCAGTGTGTGTAAAAGCGACAATTTGCCTTGCTGACCACACCTCCTAAATGCAGCTGATGGCCTCCTAATAGCTGTTCCCATTGTTTTATGGGGCCACTGCATGAAAAGGTGGATAATTACTGAATCAAACTAATCCAGCTGCAGCACACCACTAATAGAGTATTTGCTGCTACGGTACGAATGCAGCTTTGTAACTCCTGGTTACTGCTGTTGTGTGGGAGAGTTGGGTTCTGTTAGTTTGTATTTCCCACATGTGGATTAAATTTCAAATGATATCCAAAAATATTTATATTCCATGCACTTATTTTTGTGTTTTTTTTTTATTAAGATGAGCAAAAAAGAAAGCAGCAAATAATTGTGCATCCAAATAAATTGTGCCCATATGTGTCTGTATTTGTCCATAAAAGCCACTAAGCTTTAGTTTTTGCTAAAATAACATAAAAGCTCCCTAAGCCAGTTAAACAGGAGAATTGACATACTCCTATAGAAGATAAAATGGGTCCCAGAGAGAAAATTGTGTGTCATGTGAGGGTATCAACATGCTTCGAGGCAATAGCTTGTGACCCCATTAATGGACTCTCAAAGGGCTTAGTGGAAGCAAAAGCCATAGCACTCAAGTTTTCTCTCTCACTCTCTGAGTAAAGGAGCCAAGTCACTCCCTGAAACAGGGTGAGTTTGTGAAGTTCATGGCCCAGCGGGAGCGGCACAGGGCCCGAAGATTTCTCCTCTGTACATCTGGCATCTGCTGTATTTCTTAACTACACCGCAGAGCTTTCACTAGGACACGGAGACTCTGTTGGAAGTATGTGATGCCCAAGAACCATGGCTGTCAAACTGTGGGACAAATACCACTGGTGGGACGTAGGTTACCCTTGGTTGTACTCAAGACGTTTTGGTGTATATTATTTGTAAATACGAACAAACCAACTAATTAGATCTAGTAAGTAAATTCAGAAGTAAATGAATCAAAATAGAATGATAACAGCTAACCCAAATTATTTGTGTTTTCCAAGCTGAAACACAAATGATTAGGCGACTGATTTGATCAGACCACTACTGTTAGCAATGCAAGCTAATACGAATTTATTCTCAAAGACTGAATCATCATATACACAAAAATGGGTTTTATATTGCTTAGTATTATAGTACTAAAACACTGTTTTCTACCAACTGTGACCATCACAGCATTCTACAAACACGTTGGCCAAATTAGATTTTGTGACGGGGGGTTGCTATGTCTGACTTTCCCCCTCTAATTTCTAACTTTTAAGAACCTCTCTGTCTGCATTTCTAGTTTTAGAGTTTGAAATTTCAACATCTGTGTGAAAATTGCATCTTTCAATCTATCAAGCAGTGCCACTTGATCAAAGTATTTTCTGTCTTTGTTTTTCTTACATCACAAACATTGAGACTATAACTCCTGCTGTGACAGTGTTTCAAAATGTCTGTCAGGATGGTGTTTCTTAGTGAGGTCGTACTTGTTCTAAATTCTTAAAGAGATTTTGCTCTAGGAAACTGATATTTATCTATTTTGAAGAAAAAAAAAGTCTGAATTAAATATGTGTTTGAAATCTGCACATTTTTAGCCTGTACATATTGACATTTTATTAGTATTTGTTACAAATTGAATTGAGGCCATAATATTCTTCAGGCATGATATTCTTCTGCATTAGTTTTCTTGCGGTACAGTGCCATAATAAAGTAGTCTCAATAGTTTTTAAATATTTAATTAATTAGGGGAAAAAGCTTTCCAAAGCGACCTGCCTGTGTGTGGAAAAGTAATATAGAGATAAAAGATTACTGATAAAACTTCAAATCTAAAACATCCCAGTTTATTTTTAATTCTAGACAGCCAATTTGGAAAATTTGTTAAACACCTCAAAATATTTTAGTTTTTGAGCAAATTATCTTAGAAATAGTAACATAGATTTCAAACTGATTTGAAATTGATAATTTAATTATATCTTCAGGAAAAGAAAGAGAAAAGCCCTTTTTCATCAAAGCAACCAAAGGATATGCGATAAATGGGCTACCAAATTTCATAAATGAATTGGAATTAACATTCATGTGTTTCTGGCAAATTGTTTGGAAAATAGAGAAACGAAATTATAATTGGAGCAATCAAAATTGACGGGTTGATTCCACCACCAAAACACTGAATGGAGCAACAAGGAGAGGGCTCCCTGTTACTTGATGACATCACTACTCTATCCAGTGAAGAGACGATGAATTAGTACGGAGAGGTTCTAGATATTGTCTAGTTTTATGAATTGTTTATGCTCATTTTATTCTGCTGATAGGTTTTTCTCTATTGTAACTTCTAAATTAGTCAATATTTTCAAAATGCTCCAGCAACCTTGGTTTAGAATCAAATTTAGACACAAATATTGTATTATTTTTATTAACAATAAATAAATAGATGTTTTATCATTTTACTCTTGAATATATTAGTTTAGTTGTAACAAGGGTGCTGCGGACTGTTCACTCCTTGCTGTCCAGAACAACCAGCCAAACCATCCCCACCCAGTTGTTTGAAACTCTGATTATCCTGAAGTTGCCCTGTAACTACATGTCTGCTTCATCTTAGTCTTCATGTGATCGCTGTAGAAGATGGCTTGGGAACACCTGAGCCTCCAGCAGGCCACCTCGGGGGTCATCAAGCCCAGTCAAGTGACCGGTGAATCTGGTGAAGGCCTGGCTATTGATGATGAGCACAGAAGTGACAAAGAACTTCATCCAGGTCATTCTGACGTCTCTGATAGAGGCTGCAGAGGATCAAGGACCAGCAGCCAGTCTCCAGCTCCAAAGCTGTGACCTGTGGGGGAACCAGCGACAGCACCGTGATGAGAGGATTATCTCTGGAACTGCCCCGGAGCAGGCAGGGCATCAAGCGGTTCCAAATGGCAGCCAGTGGAGGATTTGTGGTGTTTGGCCGGAGCCAGTCCATGCCAGGAGCAGAGACCATGCTCAGCAAACCTGTGGTCACCTTCCTTATCAGGATTGCCTGCTAGGTAAATGATTCCACCAGTGTGACCGACTCTCGAGAAATGAGCTACTGAAGATGGCTGATGAAGACAACCTTAAGGCTGGACATGTGGCCTTATGCTGAGCTTAAGCTGCAGTGGTCGGACAAGCTGCTGATGACTGAGGAGCAGCCCGCCCAGTCTACCATCTCCAACAGCTGCACCACCCTGGAGATCCTGTGTTTTCTGCTGATCGTGTTGCAGTTTCCAGCTGTCCTGGCCCACTTTAAGCTGCTGCAGTGCACCGTTGCAGCATACTGACTTGTGGCAACACCAAGATCCTGTGGGGCGTTTCTGGAGATGTACTGATGTGTGGAGGAGGACAAGATTCCTGGTGACAGTTGGAAGGAGTGGTCCACTAGATAGCTTAGAACACACAGGGACATATTTAATTATTGTTCTGGGGTGATGTTTATATCACCCCAAGAGAGGAAACTGTTGAGAATAAATAAATTATGTGTTTTCCTTCTATCTCCTATAGCTTGTTGCTAAGCTAAACCTACAGGAAATTACATGCAAAGGAGATCTCTGCTTAGAGGAAATGACACACTAGGGAACACCCTCTTTGGGGCGTAGCTTAGACAGAGGCTAACAAAAGAAGTTACCAACTGTTGCTTGTTGCCATTTGACTGTTAGCTCTTAAAGGTAGCATGTCAGAATGGACCAGTTGTATTTTGATATAATAAATGAAATTTATGAATTCAGCTCACTGACTCTTTTTCAACCTCATACATCATGAACTTAGGATGGAGAACAGATGATTCTCTTCAGTAATCACCCCATAAACTTAATATCCGTTTGTGTCACTCTTGGCAGGAATGACTGCCATCAACCCACCATAACTTACAATGAGTCTTTTATATCCCTGTGGAGGAGTTTTGATCTATTCTCCTATCGATAATGGATGGCAGTTTTGTACACATAACTAACCTTATTCTGAAGGTTTGGAAGTGGACTTGCAGATTTTGCTTCAGCTCTCCTAAATTTCTGCCCAGTTTGCTTTCTGCTGTCGAATCATGAATGCTTAGCTTAACCAAGAATAGTGACGTCTGCATTGCTTCAGATGTTGTTCTGGATGAACCTCTGAGTGATTATACAATGTCAGGCGCTCCTGACGTTTTGCTCACACTGTTTGCTGGATGGAATCCTAATGCATTTAAAATTGCTTAGTGGTCCTTTTCAGAGGGATATGTCAATGATTTTGTTTCTCATCTGTTCTTCAGTTTCTTTAGCTCAGGGCATGAGATCCTTTTTTACCAAAGGCCATATACCTTTGGATAGGTTTTGTTTTCAATCTTTGTCAAATATTAATTTTAAACAGTTAGATATGTCCAAAAACATAACATTTGTATGGTACTGTATATCACCATACAAAAACACTAAATAAAAAATCAACATAAGAGAGAGCTTACTTGGATCAGACAAGATGGCGTCAGATTTGGGAACAAACTGGTCACAGCGTAGTCCATGGTAGCCCTCCTTACATCTACGAGACAAAAAGAAGGCAAGAAAAGAGTCACACAGTGTGACTTAACATCCAAATTGAGACAATTCAACCAAAGAGCATCCAAAGCTCAGCAGGGAAACATCATCTTAGGAGACTTTGAGATGAGGCAAGTTTAGAAGAGACAGATGAAGGGATGAACGGTACAAAGCAGATGGCTTGCTGTGAGCTGGGATGGCAGATGGGGAAAGACACAGAGACGGTGTTGAATAAGGGCGGAATGGGAAGAACGAGAGAAAGGGGAAAGGAGTTGGGCAGAACTGGGGAGCGCCTGCAACCTCACTGATAGCACATGACAGACAGGAATGCCAGGTCCCGGTGGAAGAAAACAGGCTGAAGAGTTCTTGGCATAATACAGACGCCATAAGATCTGCAGCTGAAGGAAGGCTGCCATAGCTGGAGCACTTAAATAAACACAGTCCAATCTCCTTCCAAATATTTTCCTTCACCACTAAGTAAATATGAAAGCACTGTTGATGCCTACAGAACTCCCTGCAACTATCAAAGACACTCAGTCGTGAAATGTCATTCTGTTAGGCTGTTTAACTGCAATGATTACATATTGTAAAGAATTGGATGTTTTACCTCCAATGCTGTCTCCAGATGTTAAACAAAACACTTCTGAGAAAATCATAGCTTAAAGCAACTTTCTTTAGATAATGTTTGATATAATCATCCTGAATACTGTCAGTCTTAAAGAGATTTAGGCATTTAATGTTGCCTTTCAAAGTGGACGAAATGCAAGCAAATCCTGTTCAAAGCTTAGTGAAGGCAGTGAAGGGATTTCTTTCTGACTGTCCATTTTAACAAATTTTTGCACACAAGTGAGCCATTTATTAGTAGTACGTGTATTTTTTGTTAGTGCCTTCAGCTTACTTTGCACATGCTGTCAATCGATACTCGTGGAAAACTCATGACCAGGGTTATGCACCACAACAGTGACAAGCAAAGAACAGGTTTGACTAAGAGAGAAAGCAACACCTAGAAAAAAAAAAGTGAGAAGAAAATAATTAAATAAATAGTAGAAGTCATCGGTTCTGCATGAAAACTGCAGTAAGATGATCGTGACTCTTTGTTTGTACATCTCAGACTGCAGTTTAAGCTGTATTTGTTCAGTGTCTCAGCTCAGCTTGTTTTTTCTTTTTTTTTTTTTTTTTGGTCATGCAGAACTGTAGATGGTAAGGAGCATAAATATGCTTTACTGTGATTTTACTAAGGTCTCGTGTAAAACTGTATTCACTTTGCATTATGATGTGTGGTGTTACATGATAATGATCAAAATTGTCACGTCATATTATAAAAGATGTAATGAAAAAATATTATTACATATTAGAGGGAGTTAATAAGAAGTTTTATTCAAAAATAATAATAAAAAATCTTACGTTTCCCTGGCATGGTGACCAAATATGCTTCTATCGGTCATTTCATTGTTCACTGTCACATTTGTTTTTTTGCAGGATAATCCCCCATGACCCTTCAAGGACAAGCAGGTGTAGACACTGGATGGATGGATTGGTCTGTATTAGCCAAGAACACGTAAACATAATATCTAAGCCACAGCATCTCTATCACAATAACTGAGTGACTGGAGTTTTCACCCACTGTATACCCACATCACTCTTACCCTCCCCTACATGTTGCTGTATGCTCCTTATTAGTTTGTTGAATATGTCACTCTTCCTTTTAAGAAACACAGGTAGTTCTGGAAACTAAATTAGTGCCACTTAAGGTTGACATACTTTCAGTAGGTTTAAACCTAAAACAATAATTGCAATTTACAAAAAAAGAAATATGAAACCGCATGAAGATGAGACAAATAAAAGTTAAATGCACTGAATTTAGCACCTGTCTATTTACAATGACCTCTCAAAGCAACACTCAAAGAAAGTCTTCCTTATTTAAATAAATATCTCCAAGTAATATCAACTTTTCTAATATTACATTCTTGAAAATGGATGATTCAACTAACACTATTTTATACATGACTATTTTATTTAAGAAATTTGCCTACAGAATACCCCGACATTTTTATTTGAAACAAACAAACAACAAACAAACAAACAAACAAAAACACTTGAGATGTAAGCCTGGTTGCAAAATTGTCATGTTAACATTTGCTTAACCTTGACATTAGCTTGTTGTCTAACAGGAGCCACTTCTGAATAGCAACTAGATCCAACTAGGTCCTGTACAATTGCAAGCAGACCAACTTAATGGAGGAACTTAAAAAAGAGCTTTGAAGTTCTTTTCCCTGCCTTTTGTGCAGGGAAAACCTCCATCTGGGCAGTTTGAGAAACAATGAAACAGGGGCGACGCCAGGAATCTTGGGCCCCCTGACAAAAAATTAGATTGCTCCCCCACCCCCTGCACAGCTTCTGTTACAATTTTTTGAGTCTTTTTGACCCATAAAAAGCATCACAATTTTAAAGGCTTGCAACAACCTTGCTTTCTTTGGTTCAATACCGGTACTAGCACAATATTTACTGCTCATGAATTTTACATCTAACAGTCCGCATACAACATGCAAGTAGATTGCTTAAATTATTTCTATTAGTTTTAGATTACTGAAATATCTCTCCCCATGAGCAACAATCAAAAGCAATGTGCAAAATACACATAAAACAATCCAGACTTTTCATAAAATGTTATGAGGTTGCATTTTATTCAAGCTGCAGTACAAAACTTTAATAAAAAATATGTTTTCTCCATATTTGTTAAAGTTGTCACCATGTTGTGACAGTTTGTTACGAGACAAATGATCTGAAAACAATCAATCTCCTCCACCTCCTCCCTGAACTACCATTGCTAACTAAAGTAATGCAACGTTCCGACCAAAACAACCAATCAGAACCAGGAGGAGGGTCTTAGTGCTGTCAATCAACTTCATAACTCGCTGCTAAATGTGCTAATGGTGGAGAAACAACATATCATTACACAAAAAAAGTTTATCTGCCATCACTGGTAGCTATGTTCAGGGCAAATATGGATGTGTGTTTTTTGGTCTGGGAGGGGGAACATTAATTATTTTCTGCTAAAAACAATCTTAGAAAACAATATGATTAATTTGTAATTGACAGGACCCCATTTTTTTTTTTAATTTCTATGAACAAAAAATAAATAAATAAATTGTGGAGTACCCCCCGTCAGCCAGGGGCACTTAGAATTGTCATACTAAAACAACCTCTTCATATGGCAGTGTAAATCCATAACTGCACTTTCAAATGTCAGGCCCATTACTTTTTAAATTATGCGTGAAAAATATTCTAGAATTAACGCCTCAATTTCTTAAACCTCAAACCCTTTGTGTCAGTTCATTTCTGCAGTAATCAGCCAAATACACAAAATCCTTCATAGTTTTATGCTCAGGGAACCAACAGGGGATAAAGACTTGATTCTCTCTTGTCATTGTTTCTCACATGCAGTCAGACTTTCTCTGCTTAATAAGCCTGAAAATTACTAATGCAAAACCAGTGCAGAATTTCCAGAGCTGTCTTTCAAAAATGTCCCCAATTTGTTCCTCTGTGTATTCACGTGTTGCCATTTTGCCGCTTCACAATTTTTTGCGTTCGTATAATTTTATACTTATATATTTTCCATCTATGGAACCTTTTATGTCAACCATGTTTCAGTATGTGCACCAAGAGAATGTGGATAGAAAACAGAATAGAGTTACGCTTTAAATAAATACATACTGGCAAATGGTCGGTCATAATAATTTTCTAATAACTGAAATATTTTTAAAAATCATCATCATAAAAAATATTATAATATGTCATATCTTATGAAAGGCAACAAGCCCAAACGGGGACCAGATAGAGGGTTTGATAATGAGTCAGAAAATATGCACTACATAACTTTTATAAACAATATGTTTCTTTACACAACTGCCAAAACTATGCCATGACAGTATTTAAAAAAAAACAAACAAACAATAATCTGTGAAAAAATCAAGTTCTTCTGACTTCTCCCCGTGGTCCTACAGACATATGCAGTCATGATTTAATGCACATAAATACACACTGTAGAAACCTTAGCATTACTGCAGAAGCTATTTGTCTATGATGAATGAAAAAATCCACAAATTTTTGTGAATACTGAGCAGCAAAGATTCAAAGGTTCATTGCACTGAAATGGAAAAGACATCGGACACTCATCCTTGTGAAAAGGCTAGAAGGATAACACTCTGCATCCAGTTTCCCAATTGTTAAACCCAGTGCTGGAGTAAAAGTGCAAGATCACAAGTTTAGCAGAGAATACTGTCAGTATAATTCACACAATTAATTAGCTCTAAGCTGCTTCTGAAAAAAAAATAAAAAAATCTAGCTGCAGTTCAACCTCAGGAATAGGTACAGCTTCCAGTGTTCCTAATGATTTATTGCTACCATCTGCCTTCGTACGGGAACACAAAGGTCTGAAATAGGGGAATAAATTGGTTGAGAGCAGAACTGACCCAGAGCCTGCTTAACCTTTGTACCTTAGTTTATTTGTCTTGGTAAGAGCAAATTTAGAAATGGGAAGAAATAGAAAGACAGAAATATGAAGAGAGATGCTGATTAATGGCCCCCCTCACCAAATCCTGCCCGCTCAGGGTCATAAAGGCTGATAAAAGGTTATAGACATTTAGGACAGGAATACAACAGGCATTGTTTTGTGGTCATTAAAGCTGATGACAGGAATACAGTAGATATTTTAGAAGTAAAAAAAAAAAAACTAGGCCTAGTATTGAGTCCATGAAGATAATGGGTACTGACATAATAAACATGTGATACATGCACTTTAAAATAGTAGATTTTTTGTTTTTAATAATGTGTAAATAAATCAATAAATCATTTATCTGCAGCTAAATTAAAGAAGCCTTCCTGTCAATAGGTTCAGTGTGTACCGTGTTATTAGAACAATAGATGAAGGGAGGATTCTCTATTTTTTATGTTTAAATAGGAGCAAATTTGCTACATCGCTACAAATAGCACTGATTTAAAAGTTGTTTCCAGTTGAAAGAGTTACATGTGAAAACAAGAAAATAATAGATCATTTGAACATGCAAGTTATTTATTTCTATTTTTGTATTCCAGTACTGTGTTGATTTATCTTAATTAGTTAATAGAAAAATTATAAAAACTGAGCAAAAAAAAGTGTAAGTGTTCATAGATTGTGGATTTGACCACTACATACTTTTTTGGACAGACTTTCACAGAATTATTGATTTATCATAAAGTAACTAATCTTAAAATAATTTATTTTTGAGCAAAGGCAAAGGTTTGAAACTAATTGAAAATCAACTGCTGTCTTGATTTATTCTAGATACTCTTAAAAGCACAACAATTTCTTGAAAAGCTTCACATGGGTTTTTGTCTGTGATCACTCTGCTTCTCAGAATGAACAGTGAATAACATTTTATTGGAAAAATACGCAAAAGCCATCTCTTTGGTAATTATGTGAAGAGCATTCATCTTAAAATGAGCTCTAATCACCATGGAGATGGTAATTGGAGACCCTTAAATCTGATTGAGCATTTTAATGTGACTTGAAAGATGCCACAAGCTGTTTGAAGCACTAGTCCAAATGACAGCAGAGGAATTGGATTAATAATCACATGCTAAACTACTTTGCATGGGATAACATATGGGAGCCCTGGTGGGAGAGATGAGGAACCTCTCATATTCTCAGCAACCACATGTAAACTTTGAGAATCCGTAGGGTTTTATTTAAAAATCAAATCTTTGATTAACTCACAAGCAGTCCTACTTTATTTTGAAAAGGGGGGGGGGGGTGATCCCACAAATGGTAATGACCTGCCACAAAAAATTCAGGGGAGGCACTTAGACAGACAGTCAGATTTCAAGGGTAAGCTAGCCCTCCCTCGTTGTTCCTCAGCTCTGCTCTACATCACACCTTGTCTCCCTTGGTGTGAGCACAGATGCCTTGTTAGTATTCTAAATCACAAACCCAAAGGCAGGATGCCTGTCTGGCGATCTGTTTACGTCTGGGGTTGCTTTCTGTTTGTCTACGTCCCGATCCCCCCAACCAACCCGCCTTTCCAATACCCCACTTTTGTGCCACTGTGAAATAAGCTCAGTCGTTGCTCAATGAGATGCTAAAAATGCTTTGTAAAATGAGTTTGCATGAACACAGCGCTGAATGCCTGAATGGGCAATAAACAATACGAGATAAACGACATGCTTTGAGGCGCACATGTTTGGTTTGTCTCTCTAAAGAGGGTGACGGGAGAGCCAGATCTCGTATTTATGTGCATGTGTGTTTCTAAACGGGTTGTGGAGGGAAAATAGTGTAGTGAACCCAGATGTCTGTGTGGATTGCGGCACATATATGACAGCTTTTTCTCATGTGCCGGTTTATACCCTGTCGTGCGTTTCCCCTCCTACTGTTCAAGGACTGTTTCTTACTGCTTCCTGCTTTTAACACATGTTCCAATCACAGAGAAAACACACCTCTGAGTCTGGAGGCTGATGGAGGGGTGGGCAGCTCTGTCTCATGACAAATCACCATCCTGCCAGTTAATTAGTGCGGAGGAAAATGGAGGATAGCTTGACTGCAAGGGGAGGAAAAAAGAGGTACAAAGAGGAGACATGGGAAGGCAGTGTGATGGTGTTACCCAAACCTTCATTTACCTTCTAACACACATGCAAATTAGCTGTAAAGTATCCCCATATGCTTTAGTTAGTAAGGCACAGGGAAGCTGCTTTACCTTAGCTCAGTGAAAGGGCTGAGCACTTGACTGACTCAGTGTTTAGCATATATTTCTGGATGTACAAAAGGCATTAATATTACAAAAAGTATATATTTCTACATTTGGAATAATGTGGGTTTTTTGACAGTTCTGTGTGTCCTTACCCTGACATTAGGTCTAACCTGAACACACAAGGGATTTGGGAACAGCTGTTCATGGCTTATTTTTTTTGTCCCTTATTTTAATTTCTGAACTCTGTAAAAAAAAAAAAAATAAATAAATAAATCACCTACCAGCTGTTCTCAGAGTAACAAGTTTGAAATTTAAACAAAGCCAAGCAAAGCCGCAAAGCTCTTGGCCGACTTGTCATCAAGTTGGTTTTGTAAGAGACACGGTGAGACAATTTACAAAAACGTTGTAAGGTCTGTGAGAACATTGCATCTGGCAAACTGTTAGCTTCACATGATGCTAAAGTCAGCGCTGCTTCAGAGCATCCTGGTTGCATTAAAACCCCTTAATTGTGTTGAGGTCACCAATGTCCTCATGGACCCATTGGATAACATCCAATGTTTTGGGGGCTAAACTAAAGGGCTATTTTTGAAAGAGTCAAGATTGCATCTGATCATTTCATGAATTAAAATACTTAGAATCCTAAATCTAAAATGCATTGCTTTGAGCAGGGAAATTACACTATTCTTCAATTCAATTACATGTCATTTAAAAATGCAGCTTTTTATTTGTAAAAGGTTTCTTTTTTCTGTTTGTGAGAATAACTTTTTTTTTGTGTTTGTTTTCCCATAAATACAGCTGAAATCTCTTCTCATTCTTGCGTTGTATTGTCTCACCCTGTTCTTCGGTGGTCACTGTGTGTCATTCTCTGTTTAAACAGAGAATGATGGGAAAGAAGAACAAAAGCAAATAAATTGTCCCAGAGTACAGTAAGCTTTTGAGAATAGCACATAAAATAGAATGTTGTTTACCCTTCATTAGCTTAGCACAAATTAGCTTAGCACAATCTCAACAAGAAATTTACAAACAAATGGTTTACTGATTTTTGAAACATTACCCAAGAAAATGAGACATGTTTACTATTTGGGCAAGAAGCAGATGAAGCATCTCATATCTTTACTGCTTTGACTCACGATGGGCCACTGGTCAGTGTATTACATGTTATGTGACTCCATTAATCTATTACTAAAATATGACAAAAATATTCTTGAGCTGCTGCAGAGTTCTATATTGTCTTTTTTTGTATCTAGTTTTGGATGATTTATTTATTTTTATTGTTTTTGTACATTTTATTCACTTTTCATATAAAAAAACAAATTTAAAATAAAATATTTCCAAATCTTTAATTTTTAATTTAGTTCATGAAATGAAGTTCTCGTTGTCAGGGGCTGACAGCGTTTCATATTTTAGAGGTTTCCATGCTTAACTTAAATCATTGTATCATCAACAAGTTTCTAGACAAACTCAATGACAGGCTATGGAGATGATCATTTGAATTGTGTTTTGAAGCAGAAGTACATCTAAACCCTCCAGGAATTTAGCCCCTGTGTACACAGCTGACTTCCTCAACCTAACAACCGAGAACTGTAATACTGACCATCGCTTTTGTAAAATATAATAATGACACAAACATCCTGATTTATAACCCAATTCTAAACTATTCATGACTACTTTTATGTAAACCATAGCAGGTTTCTCCTTTTCAAATTTGGGGGGAAAGGCCTAAAATATCAGTTACTACGGATATACAAATAATAACATTAAAAGAGGGAACCTGAACGGTATTTCCATTTTTCAGAATTTTTTTTCTTTTCTTTTTCACAACCATGTGTTTGGAAAAACAGCTTAGAAATATAGAAAAATTAGCTTTGATTGCCTTTGAGACTAGAGAATGACATTGAAATCAAATATGTACACATTAGAGTAAAATTTCATGTCAGGAAACCCTGGAGCTTCATTGAATCAGAACAGTGACTTTGATGCTGACAATAACAAGAATTACCAGTGAAAGATAGAAAATTTCAAAACAAGTCAGTTTCTTCTTAATTGTTTAAATCTTATAAAATTACTTTCTTCAGTCCCACTACTGAAGACAGTCGTTATCTGGCAGCAGGGCTCCTTGCCACACATTTGGCACACTTGCAACCAAATCTTTTGACTCACTGCCATGTTTTAAAAGGCACACCAACTGGCACCAGTCGTGCGGTGAAGTGTGATTGAAATGGGCATTACCCCTCATGTCCATAGCTTGACCTACAAGTCAGTTATAATAAAATGAAAATTTGCAAATGTACAGAAGCACAGGTGCAATACGGGATTATGTTAATAACCAAATATTAAAATAAATAATTTGGATTTTACTCACAGAAGGTTTTGGTGAATGTTGTATTATTCTAATTTGCTCGTTTTTGAGAAACGCCACCTGCTACAGTCAGTAATTTATCCCAGTGCATGAATACAGTATAGGAGAAGGCTAAGAGCCGGGGCTGATTTAGAATGGATTTCCTCTGCATTGCAGCCTAATTTGAACCACTAAATCACTAAAATTTTCACTTTTTAATACCCAAAAAATTTAATTCAGTAAAATATTATTGTTTTATAATTGGAAATATCAAAATCAAATCAAATCGAATCAAGTTTTATTTGTATAGCACATTTCAGCAGCAAGGCATTTCAAAGTGCTTTACATCATAACAAACATAAAAACACAAAGTCATGTAACATAGAATAAACAATCAAAACATTAATTTAGACGGCTGTCAAATTTATAACTTGTTATCCATTTATCTAAATGTTTTGCTTTGTGCGGATCCTGATCTTTGACATACTTCCAGTCGTTTGATTTTAGACTGTCTATTGGCTAATTTTTACTTATCAACGAAGAATTTCTATCAGTGTGAGGATTCTCCCTTATGGGGTATCCTCATTAAAAGAGGGGCTCTAGAAACACCTCTCTTGTAGAATTTAATTGAAACAACTGGGCCTCTAACCCTCTGGGACTTTAGTCGCTGTTTGGTCCAATGACTCCAACCTTGGACTTTAGCTGAGAAATATCAGCTGGGCCTCTAACCCTTTGGGACTTTAGTCAAGTTGTTCTGACAAGGACTCCAACCTGGACTTTAGCTGAGAAATATCAGCAGGGCCTCTAACCTTTAAGCGCTTAAAGTCTAGAATATACAGGGTTGCCAGTACGCGCAATGACCCTCAGTCACTCGCCACTTTTTAAAGAAGACACTAAGTAAAGTTCCATCATTAAAGTTTTAATTGATTACGTTTCAAATCCAACTCTAAACAGGTGGGTTTTTAGTTGTGATTTAAAGGAACTCAGTGTTTCAGCTGTTTTACAGTTTTCTGGAAGTTTGTTCCAAATTTTTGGTGCTTAGATGCTGAATGCTGCTTCTCCTCGTTTGGTTCTGGTTCTGGGGATGTAGAGCAGAACAGAACCAGAAGACCTGAGGGGTCTGGAAGGTTGATACAACAACAGCAGATCTTTCATGTATTGTGGTGCTAAACCGTTCAGTGATTTGTAAACTAACAACAGTATTTTAAAGTCTATTCTTTGAGCTACAGGGAGCCAATGGAGGGACTTTAAGACTGGTGTTATGTGCTCTATCTTCCTGGTTTTAGTGAGAACGTGAGCAGCAGCATTCTGGATCAGCTGCAGCTGTTTGATTGATTTGTTAGACAGGCCTGTGAAGACGCTGTTGCAGTAATCAATGCAACTAAAGATAAACGCATGGATGAGTTTCTCTAGATCTGGCTGAGACATTAGTCCTCTAATCCTGGAGATGTTCTTCAGGTGATAGAAGGCCAACTTTGTAACCTTTCTAAGGTTCAGGTCAGAGTCCATCACTACTCCCAGGTTTCGGGCCTGATCGCTAGCTTTTAGTTGTAATAACTGAAGCTGTGCATTGACTCTAGATCGTTCCTCTTTAGGTCCAAAAATAATAACTTCAGTTTTGTTTATGTTCAGCTGGAGAACGTTTTGACACATCCACACATTTATCTGTTCTAAGCATCTATTCTATTCAGTGATTGGATGGGTTCAGAGTTACCTGGTGACATCTTAATGTAGAGCTGTGTATCATCTGCATAGTTATGGTAGCTAATATTATTTTCTGTTATAACCTGAGCTAGTGGGAGCAAATAAATATTGAATAAGAGGGGTCCTAGGATTGAACCTTGGGGTACCCCACATGTGACCTTTGACCTCTTTGATGAGAAGTTTCCAATTGAAACAAAGAAATCCCTATTCTTAATGTAAGATTCAAACCAGTTGAGGACTGAACCAGAGAGTCCGACCCAACTCTCCAGTCGATTCAGTAGTATGTCGTGGTCGACAGTGTCAAAAGCTGCACTGAGGTCCAACAGAACCAGCACCGTGGTTCTCCCACTGTCCGTATTTATATGGATGTCATTGAACACATCCCCAACATCATGTGCACAAACAAATGAGTGTATGCTTTTACAGCTGCCTCTGCTTCCCTTTTATCATTTAGCCCTCTCTCTAAATGTGTTATTGATGAGGCAATAGATTGTATGAATTGCTTGGAATGCTGGCTGATTGTTTTAAAGTTAAAGAATATGCAATGTAAGGGAAATAGCTTTTACTAACAAAAAGTGCATATCCTGCACAAATACTACAGGTCCCTATCAGTCTTGTGCAGCACAGTAGAGAGGAGAGCTCAGTTGAGACATGATTTATTAAACTAATTTGAAGGCTGCCTAGCACAATTCAGCTGTTTACATACACAAATGATATACATTCATCAAAAATATGTCTCAGTTTAAAACTTTAAATTTAAATCTAGACAATAAAATGAATGACCAAAAAGATAAAAATTGGTTTTAGTTGCCAGAGGGAAACTGTAATGTAATGTAATACAATTGCAAATACCAAAAAATATTAGTTATTTTTTAGCTGAGAAAAAATACAAAAAAATATTAGTTATTTTTTGGTATTGTTTTACCATTTCATCATCAATTAAATACATAATTTGTCATGAATCATTCAGTCTCAAAATCTAGGAATCAATGAAAAGGATGACTTCTTGACCTTCAGTGAAGAAGTCATCATCAAGCAGACTTCACCAAGCAGTCTTTATCATTTTAAAGAAGCATGAGACAATTTCTGCATCATGAGGTCACAACAGAGCTAATTTCTAAATTATGTTGTTAGAATGGGAGAGACCTCTGCTAGCAACAAGCTATCATTGTAGCCAAATTACATCTCATAACAGGTTGTTTTCGCATTAAATAATTCTAAACATGAGGGCGTAATATTCAATAAGATGCCATTTACTTTTAGAGTTTACGTTCCTCAATCAATATTTAAAACTAAATCCAACTGTTCAAAGACTTATGAATTCATAATTTTGCCAAAATATATATTCATTTGCTTTGAGAACTATTCACAGGCACATAGTTTGATAAGCTCAATTTGAAGGAACCAAAAGAATACGGGTCGTGAAGGTGAAGGGCCAAATCTGAGGTGTCAAATCTGAGCTCCATGACTTTTTTTTCTAATAAAAAGTTGATATGTGGACTTAGTTGAATTTATAGTCAACCATCAATTATTTTATGGGCTAAACTTACCATTTATAATTAATTTAATTTGGTGGTAACATAAAATGACACAGGAAGGCCTACACGATTATATACAAAGCTAGATTGTGCGATGCATATAATAAAAGTATAAAAAACAACATTATTTTGAATGTTGCACATGCAAACACAACCACTGCAAATTAGAGACGCAATAGGTTTTAACTCATGAGCATGTAAAGATAAGGGCAGAAGAAATGGCATCATGTAGGGTTACATTGCCCTCATTTCTTTTTAACCCCAGCTTGTCTTGAGGAATTTTTAGATTAATGTTTGAACAGCCTTTACAGTACTTTCTCTGGCTCTACGCTGGTGTAATTGCCGCTGCGATGTCCCCAGTTTTCTGCAGGGATCATTAGATTTTCATCAGCTAAGACAGTAAACAACCCTGCAGCAGCCTTTCCATTCATCAATAAAGAAAATCTACACAGACAATTTCACTATAAAATGTCATCTGAACTAACTAGATAAATAAAATATCTGGGTGGGTGCACAGTAAAAAGAAAAACAGCACACAGCTTTCTGGTCTGGTGTCTCCTATCCAAAATGCTTCAAAAAACATCATTAGGGTCTTGGAGGATGAAGACGTCCCGGCTTATTTGTCTTGCACATCGGCAGTGGGGTTGAACTTAAAAATGGGAGCTGGCTCTTTATCACAGAGGCGTGTGCACTGCATCATGACAGAGCTTCTGTGATAGGAGGCCGTAACAGGTGCTGTTTCAAAGGAGTAGAGATAACAGAGAGGAAGAAAGAGCTGATGGGAAACGGACACAGTGAGAGAGGTGGGATGGCACTGACGGAAATATATTCCCCTTCATCTTCACAGATTTATTTTTTCACTGTCTTGCTGGAAGTGTGTATATGCATGCAATCTTCCAACAATATAGTCAAATGGAGAAAGTTATTTCAGTATCGAACAGAATATTACTTTTAGTTCTTAGCAAAAGAGCATTTGTTGCATTATTTCTTTCAGTAAACATGCACTTTAAACTCAGAAAAAATTACAGTTTACATGAAATTCATATTTATTTGAATCTTGAATCACTGACACATTTTAAATTATACACGTCAAACATGATGTTCGACGTTTGTGGATACACATGGCTGTTTGGATGAATGTATATATGGTACCACTATGCAGTCAGTCGGGCTGTATGTGTGTTGGTGTAATTTAAACAAAGTCAGTTAACACTGCAATTAAGCTTAGACTATAAATATCAAAGCATTTATTAATACTCAACACTTGTCCCTGTGTAAACAAATAAATTCAGTTCAATTCAGTTCAAACTAAATCAAAATACGACAGAGCTGCAGTCTAGCTATAAGCTTTAGGGAACTTACTACTTTCATGTATTCTCAGCTGACATGTAAAGGACCAAAGAGTTCATAATCTATATAAGTTTAATGATGGGCTGGTCATTGTTTCAGGCTTAACAGTATACAACAACCTTAAGAAGTATTTGCACTCCTATTGAAGATGTGTAAAAAAAACATCCTTACATTAAATTGCTGATGTAGTGACTTGGTGACGAGCTGCCTTTATTTAACTCTTTTACCATCCCTTTGTCTTTTTGTGTGGAAATTTTCTGTTATATTTCACCAAACTAGTGTGTATCTGCTTTGTCACTGACGCTATTGCCTTCCAATAAATCTGATTCTATGTCATAAACATTTTGAGCATCTGCTGAAGGGCAATGCGTACCACCAGAAACAGGAGGCAGTCAAAAAGTATACCCGATTATTTTCTATTAAACTATCCATGTCAACGATATCTGATCAGACACAGATTCTCCAGGGCACACAGCCCAGTGATCCTTCTAAAATCTTCTATTTCCATTTCAGTTCAAGAGCGTTGATTCTCCTGATAAAAACCTGTGCAGCTGAAATCCATTTACCACCTCTATCTCAGGACACTTCAGCATGATACTTGTAAAGTGTGTTAAATTTTCCAGTTGACACATATACACCTGCAAAGTGGACAATGATGCAGCCAATGGGCTTTGCCACAACATGAGTTTCTTAAATACGTGACTTTATATACGATGTACAAATGAGTCACAGCCAGTGCTTCCTCAACTTTGCAGCCTTGATCTTCTAGTAACTTTACTCAGTCTCATGCAATACTATGCAGATGTTCTGTCTGTGCTGATGAACACTCAGTTAGGATGTTGAATGCTTGAGTTGATAACAGAATGACGTACCTTTGGATTTATTTAAATAACTGACCACTTGGGGGCACTGGTAGAGCAACAGCTTTTCAACTCTCACTGGTCAGAGGAGGAGGAGGAGAAGGAGTTTGATAGAGATAATTAATTCCATCTTGTGTATTCAGATCACGAAGGTCCTTTGGTCCTGACCAAAAGACAATTGTGTTTGTTTGGTGCAGTTTGCTTTCACATTACAGTTTTTGCAAGCCAACTCTAATTTGTAACCGAAGCTACGTGGGTTACAATTATTGGTCCTATTCAGCAGAAATGATGGTGGTGGAACAGAGCGCAGACCCATAAAAGATCAACTTTGGAAGTCCAGTGTATTGTATTTCTGTTGTACACATCTATGCTGTTATTACAACTGAAACAACATTTTGAATGTCAATGATGATAATGTGATGGGACATCTCTTACTTTGGAACGGCATTGGCAAACGCGTGCTGCAGGGTGAATGAAACGAGATACTCTGTATGCTCTGACCAACAACATGCTGGAAGCAGCTTTGCGAAGGAGAAAATAGCATATCAGATTTGAGTTCAGTACATACAGAAGTAGCATAAGCAACTCTGCAGAGCTAATTTTTTACCAAAACCCCAGCAAAGGTGACTTGTAAAGTCTAAAAAGACGTACATTTCTTTTTGTTGGTTTAGATTGAAGACATCCTGTACTCACACTTTAATCGATCAGAGGGATTTTTAGAAGTTGATGGGGACTTTCCCAAAAAATGTTTCTTGGTCCGGTTGTTTGGTCCACATCAGAGTTAGTTTCAAAATATTTGCACCCGCACTAAAGGTCCAGACAAAAAAAGGAAACAAGCTCTCACAGTGACCAAATGTGTCAGATGAGAATACACCCTAACTTTGAAAAATGTTGGCATTAGTTGGACTTGTTTTTTGCACAAGTGTGCAAAAATGTTTTCAAATTAAATTAGAATTGTTCTAAAAATAAACTTACCATTAAATTAAGGTAGCTTAAAGCAAGAAAAAAAAAAATCTTAATTGACTTCAAATGTTATTTATATGGTGTGATTTAGAACGACACATTAAATAAGATAACTAAGAGGAAATTAACAACCAAGAGTCTACTTGCTGCTAAAATAAATAAAACAATAAATAAATAAATACATAAAATAAACAAACGAGAGTCATCACAGCAACATCTTCCTGAACCACCTGATATGTTTCAGTGAATTGTATTACAGGAAAACAACTGCCAATGGCAAACATCCAAAACACATTGTGCTGGCTGTCTCCACAACGATGCAGTGCATTACAAATTTAGCAAGGGTGTTTGAACTGCATCTTGAGAGGACATAATGTGATCATGAAGAATGACAAGAGAGGATGAAGCCCACTAGAACTTCTGATTGTCAATGAGGTGTGTAAAAGCTTATTCACCTTGATATTATTCAGATGGCGCGAAAGGACAGATTGAGACAAAAACCAAATGACTATCAACTGATTATTATAATACTGAAAGTAACAGTTTTAGATGTATGTTATATGAAAGGAAAAAAAATACATCAGCTTCTATGAATCTAAAAATGTAAGAAAGAGCAACTTTCGTTGTACATTTTGTAAGATTAAATACAGTTTATGTGAGCAGCGATATAACTGACGCTGACAGTAATCAGATCAGAAGTGCTATTCAAAAATATAGTTAACATACTTGCTGACTTATGAAGTTGGAAGCTGTAAAGTTAACGATTTAATTCTAGATGAGATGTTAGGATAGCCCCTTCTCTAGTGTGTAGCCTTTTTGTACTCGGTTGATGTCTGGTTAGGTTCTAGCCAAGTTGGGTGTGTCTCCATTGGCAGTATGTTCTTCACTGTGTGGGCATAAAAATGGTCAGGAACGTTGGCGGGCTTCCTGTGCAATTGATGCCATATGCATTTTTCCACTACAATTGATAAAAAGGTTTGGACCTCAAGGTGTGACCATGAAATTATTGATTTGCAGATCACCCTCTTGCCAACGTGTACGGTCTTGTCATAGATTCCATGGGCCAATCAATGAGATATTATTACATTGATCAAATTGGAATGTTATTGAATTTAAATGTGTGAATGCCAGGATTATATTGGATTGATGCTACTATTCTTCTAAATATAAATTGGACCTGCTTGTTGTTCTTAAAGTGCCTCAAGATGAATAGATGCCATAAAAAATAAACTGATCTAAGTTGGGAAGTGGGGAGTAAAATACCTCACTGTCTGCTGGAGGCATGCAGCAAAACATTCCATTTTATGGAATGTCCTTAATAAAAGTCTATTACTTTATGCACATCTTTAGCAGCGATTCCTTAAATGAGAAGCGCTTTGGCCTATTAAAAGTACATTGCATATTACCAGGTCGTTTTTTACTGTGATGAACAAGAGGTATTGTTCACTATTTGCAGTCTTGCTTTAGCAAGAAAATATTGCCATTGTGAAAATATCTTGTTTTGACCTCCAGAGCAGAATGAAACTTTTTACAACTAGATTTGAAAAGTAATAGAAAAGCTGTTCAGCTTGTGCTGATGGTAGAGATCCTGGAAACAAATGTATTTAATTTATTCATACGGACAAATTTATTTATTGTCAATCAAATGAAAAGTACCGAATAAAAAGAAACTACCTAAATCCAAATAATTACAGCTTGAAATCATCTAAATTATATATTTGTAAACATAATAATTTAAGAGGTAAAGTTTAAATAACGTTGAGAAGTTCTTGCTTTTTAGGTCACTGCTGTGAGTGACAGACTCAAAAGTAGCTAATTATATCCAGAATTAAAGAATTGGGGGAAGTACGGTGGCTAAGACTTAAAACCATGCAACTTAATAGTTAATTAAGTAAATAATCTGCAAATGATTTCATTATGAACATCATTAGCTGCATCCCTAGCTTTAAAAAAATCAACACAGTATAAACAGACATTTTTAATTAATATGAGAATGTGATAAATCCCTGATTACAAACACTGCTGAGACATTTTTTAACTGAAATTTAATGCCATGGTTATGAGGTGGTCACAAAGATACAAGCAGGCCCAACAAAACACACACGGGTGAGTGTGTTTCATTTTTAATAAACTGAATTAATTATTTTTTTTAATATACAAATGCAATCAAACTAACAGTGAATGCTTAAACTTTTTTACCCTCTTCTTAGTAAATCACTTTTCTTAGAAGCAGAAACAGTTCATGTCAATAAAAAGAAATGTGAAATACATATTTCTTATGTATGTTACATAAGAAATAAGTGAAAATCTCTGACAGACTGGAGACTTCTAGTGATCAATAGTGTGATCTTGAACACTATTGTGCAGTCAAGATCAAGCTGTGATTCTCACCATAAACAGCAATGCAATTAGTCTGCTCTGTTTCCACTTTGTCATTTGGCTGTACAATGTGCAAATCTGACTGATATTCTAATTCATGCAGGGAATCATTGTTGTTCTCTAATGCATGTTAGACAGCAGAAATCATGATGTCACATTGTTCCAGATGGTAAACACTGATGAGTGTTCAGGCTAGGAACTAATCAAAGAGGCTGTGTTGAGTTAACTCTTTACCTGGCAATAAATCGGGTAACCTTTCTTTGTTTTGAGTGAGGACCAGGGAACAAAAATTAAAAAAGAAATACAGACAATTATTTATTAAAAAACACAAGTTTTAATAAGTGTCTTGATAAAACTGATGTGAATTAAATATAACAATATAACTTCTATGTGTACCTAAGCTCCCTATGAAGTATACTTATTTTACAATGCAAACATGATTTATTTAGACAATTGCAAGAAAACATTGCACCAGTTACAAGTTTAACTTTAAGCTTTATTTTCTAAATAACTACTAATAAAACGTCTTCAGTAAATGGATTTGTTACTTTTCCTGAAGATCTTTGCAAATGGAGGAGTTTGGCAAAACAGTCAGGTAAAGCTAGCCTTCCTCCTCTCTGTTTTGATATGACTCCTTGATAATTCAATATGTAACATGTTTTCTGTCCAGTTCCAATTACTCGTTTATGTACAAAATTTAGACAATGAGTTATTTCCTTCAAATGCTATATTTAGTGTTAGTCTAATGCTTGATGCTGTTCTCAAATCTGTTAATCTAAAGCTCAGATAAGTCTCACCTTTTAGGTTTATATCAAATAGAAAAAGCTACCTGACTAATATAGCTTCTTGATTTCAGCCCTTTCATTTGAATATCACTTTGATGGGTTCATATAGACACAATTTATTGGTAGAACCTGGATTGAATATAATAAGAAATGTTGGATTTTTACACCAGGATGCTGCATTGCTATTCAGTTCCTTTTTGACAAATAGTTGTATTTGCTTCAGTCTAGAGGTAGCTCTGGTACATCGTTGCTCCCAATAGGTCACTTGTGGAAACGAAACCCCCATTCTTCTATTTAGTTTGCAAACCTGCTATTGTGGATTGTGGGTAAATCAAATGTACCTGGCATTTCATACACTTACGTTCATTTGGCCTGTGGTCCAAATTTTCACTCCTTCCCTCCACTTACAGCTGAATAGGAAGAGTGCAGAGAGTAATATCTCTAGCTGGTTGTGAAAATTGTTTTCAGCATGCCTTTTGTTAGCAACATTCACCACATTTGAGTCAAAATTAGTGCAAATGCTTATGGTCTTGAAAGGATATGCATAATAACAAATATCCAACTGCACACACAGACTGTGCAGTGTCAAAGCAGAGCTTTCTCTGTAGATGAGCTTTCTTGAAGTCAGACCTTCTGGCTAAGCTTCTGTATCAGCTGTAAAAGATGGATTAGGTTCCTCTATAACTACTCCCATGCTGAGGCACAATGTAATAAGGTGAATGTGTGTGTGGGTGTCCCCGATAGGAGAGGGCACATCTTAAAATGACTGAACACAGCTACTGTGCCTCCTGTGCGTCAAATGTGGTATGTTTACTTCTGAAAGTTGCCCATAAGTGTGAGAGATTTAGAGGAGTGTGCTTTGAGAGAGACAACTGGAACAGCTTACACTGCTTTCTGGCAGAAGCCAGGCAAGCGTTGGGGAGAAACAAAAAAAAAAGAGAGACAGAGATTGCTCCCAGTGTGATCAATCTAACTGCCTCAGACACTGGGACTCAAATAGATGGTCACATTTCTTTAACCTTCAGAGATATCTCTCTGTTACACACTTTCAAAAACAAATAATTCTTATGGCTCCTAATGTCTGTATAACAATGGCAATAAAATAAATCAATAGACAATACTTTCTTGATTTATTTTATATTATTTTTTAAGTACAGCTATAGAAGACAGATTTTATTTTCCTTTGCACAGTTGCAGTTACCTGAGTTTCAGCTGCCTCTCGATGCAGGGCTTTGGAAAATGCTGTCACAGTCCAATGACCAATTGCTGCAATCATGCAGTGGGAATTATGGTTATCACAAACTGATATCTGCCAGGGCCATCACAGAAACTTTAAGAGCCCTAACAGCATGAAACCTGGTGATAGATGAAGACAAATAAAAGAGCTTATAGAGAGGAATAAGTAAAAGATGTGTCACTGAACCATTCTAAAGCTACAGACCAGAAAGAGAGTAAAGATTGCAGTTGCAAAAATGAAGAACTATGAGTGAAATAAAAAAAATAGATCCTAAAATAGAAACACTGACACTTTGACTCAATAGTTTCTTCTTGACAATATTTCATTTTGAAAAAATAAAGCAATGATTCATAATAGACTTTGCAGATTCGAGACATGGATCCCTGAGAAATATCATTGATGAATTTTCCAATCCAATCTTAACGTAGCTCTGTAAACACATTGATTTTTATAAGTCAGTATTTATTCTGTTTCATGCTAGGATGAGCCTGCAGATCAATAAACCACTGGCATACAAAACATAAGAAAATCTACTTCAGCTATTTGAATATGCTGACTCAAAAATATTTGGAGTTAATTATTTAATTCAATTGTTGGTTTCATTTATCCTGTGCCGGAAAGCAGTTTTGGGGAAATAATGAGACAACAACATGACGTAGGCTGCTGAGTTAGTAAAGGGACTAAAATTACCCTCATCATTCTTTACAGACCGGCAATTTGATTTATATGAAAAAAAATGCTCCTTCAAATATATTTGTTTTGTTAGTATTAGAAATTATGATGTTCTTTTTGATCATTTTAATGCATGATTTGCTATTAAAAAAAAAAAGAAAGTAATTTATGGCTGCATCACAGAGCATTTTTTTACCACTGGTCGCCTGCAACAAAAATATTATTGTTTCTCTTTGTTGTCTAAAGTTCTCCCTACCACAATATATGGAGGTTTTTTTTTATGCTACCACATTTATTTTTGTAATTATGAACACCAGAAACATTTTACTGAAATTAAAGTCATATAATACTGGCATGGACTCATAATTGTCTTCATTGGGACTCTTGAGTTGCCTAAATATTTTCCATATCAGCAAAACCAGATGGACACCCAATGTCCCACTCAGAAAGGTTTTAAGAAGAATCTGTTCAAATAATGTAACACAATACCCATCAGTACGCAATTTCAATCCCTTATCTGGCCCATTTTTCAACCCACTGATTGATGGAAATGGGTAATTAACTGAACATCACAATGTCATAGAACCACCGCTAATCTAACCCCAAGTGCATGATCCAAACATATGTCCTTGTCTTTGGAGTATTTTAGAGACCGTATTATAGGTATCCATAGGGACTCCATTATGTTAAACATTTTAGAAAGGACAAATAAAAAATCAATTCATAAAAGCAAAGTTTTCATATGGAAAAGGCCAGAAAATCATAAAATGTAATTGAAACCAATCGGCTGCATCAAATCAGCACAAAGTTGGACTTTTTTTTTGACACGTGGCTGAGATAGCAAAATGACAAATTTAGTAGTTTTTAGAGTGCTTAATCTTTAGAGTGCTTAAATTGTTCAGTGTCAGTCTGAAAATAAAGGCTAATCTAAACGTTAAAAGTCAATTTTACAAAATCTGTAGGGATTTACCCTGAATGACAAGTTAGGTTGACTTTGTGTGTTATAGAGGCTGCGCCTTCATTATTCCGACAGTTCATTTAGCATTCTTCACATTTACTGTTTTAAATAAATCCCAACTACATAATTATGCTTACAATATACTTGCACATTTAAATTTAAGCACGTTATAACAAGGTCAATGCTTTGGCATAGAGAAAAAAAAAAGAAATCAAAACTCTTAGATTCAGCTGGAACACATAACAAATGCAGTCCTTAGGTGGTTAAATAACAAAATCCCTATAAAAGATTTAAGAAATGGATTTACAAATGAAAAATGAGGCAGCAGAGCATAGATGTAGCTGCAATGCTAATTGGAAGAGAAAGGAGCTGGAGAAATAACTGGAGAGTCTCTCTGCTTATGTCAACCATATAGATTTGTCTTCTATGTGGACAGTGATCTATATTTTTTTATACACTCTAAATACACCAATATTTTATGATTTACTTATTGGGGAGTTTTTCGTAAGAGTAAAGGCTATTTTTTAAGGCTGCGGACAGCAATAAATTGGTATTGATTAAATTCTAATTCAACTCCTCTGGCTTCAATATTATGGCCAGCAGAGGCAGAGATGTACCGCACTGCCTGGGCCAATACAAGCTCAAGCAGAGAAACAGATGACCTCTCCTACCTTAATTACCCTTTATTCCAGTCTTTTTTACTACATCAAGCAAGAGATTACCAGTCATTGAAAAGGTTTTAACAATGAAGTCATTTACATGCAAAAACAATATAGCTGATCTGGAATACTTTTCAGAAAGACTGCAGCATTTTCAGGGAAGAAAAAATACCACAGCGAGCCCAAGATTGATTCTCTCCCTATTTGTTTCACTCTCCAAAAGCACATGCTGGATAAACCTAAATAGAGAGTCCATATAATGGAAGCAGAGTTGCAGCAATAAAGTTGTCAGAGCATACCTTTCCATGTTTAGCCTTTAGTTAAACTCTGTACCATTTGTCTCTGTCAGAGTTTAAAATCATGAGTAGGAGGATGAACAGGGAAGTGATGGGCAAAACAAATTAGAATGAAGGGTGGCCGGCCGACTTTGAAAATTAGGAGAAGGAAACCGATGTAGAGTGTATCAATGCCATTCAAGCTCAATCTCCAGTGATTGTTGCTAATTAGATTTAGCCGAGCTCAACAAATCATACTGATAGGGAGAAAAAATGTTGCAACTCAATAGCCAGATGACATATAGCGATCGCACTGTCAACAAAGACAGTTGCTATGCTCACTAATGAGATTTCAGTAGATGATTATGGATGATATTACAGATTCATGTTTAGCTTGCATAAAATCATGGATTCATTGGAGGGAAAAAATGTGAGGTAGTAGACCAGAGCTTCCTTATGTCCATCAAAAACACAAAGTGATGGCTGTATTGGAGAATAGGAGAGTTTTTATAAATTGGTGGAACACAAATTGTAAATGAAATCTGAAGGTTTCATTTGGTTTTGGATGAATATAGGGATATATCACTATTCACATATACCACTGTCAAACTATTGGATGTTTTTCTTGCAAATGACTAGCCACACCAAACGGCCCACAGCATTGAAATTGCATATAGCATTGAAATGAAATTACAAGTGGGTAAGTTCACCACAAAATTTGAAACAATATGAAAAGAAAAAATCACTGCAAACATAAGTGCCTTGTTTGGAAATCACTGAAGACTGTAAATTTCACACGGTTGACACACACACACACACACACACACACACACACCACACACCCCTTAAGCCAGTAAGTAACACCCTTACTTAAAAGACATGACAGAACATGAAATTTCACAAACTCTGGTTCAATTTCTCATCGACCAATTTGAAAAGACACAGAGTAGGTTTTTCAAATTCCCATACACGACGAAAAGAAAACACTGCGTCTGCATCTTAAGTACAGTAATTAAATTTCATTTGCCTTTTAAGATTCAAATGATGCGAATAAGATATATGCCAGCACATCGTTGGACAATGTTGTGACTTTGACGAAGTCTCAGCTGAGAATCTCAAAATCTCTTCTACAGGAAAAATGATTTATGAGGGACAACCAGGACGTTGGCCGTAAACTAGAAGACTCTCAAAAACAGTGTCGAGTCTGTCTTTGAGGCTGCTACCCAACAGCGGGACCAACATCAATACATCCAAACTTAACAAAAGAGTTCAGCTGACCACAAGGGGGAAAAAAAGTCTTTTAATCCACTATGCTACTGAATAAGTTAGAAGTATCTTTGAAGGATTGAATAGACTTTTGACAGCCACTTCACCCAGTCCTGGTTTTGATATTTCATATTGCAATGAACCAATACATGAATATATGATAAAAAGATGAGTTTTATGAAAATACATGAATATGAGCCACAGAGAACTACTTTATGAGATACACAGGCTTGAAAATGTTCTGGTAGCCAAATTAACCCTTCAGTTTTAAAATCTCCAGCAACTGGAACAACACCTTAAACCTTCATGTGGTTTGTTTAAACTTTAACATAAAATGCATAATTTGGATTACAGAAAGTATGCCTGTAGATAATATAAATCTGTCTGGGTGAACTATTTAGTACAGATCTTAACTTGTATTTGCACATTTTATTTCCCATCTGATTTCTTGTCTGTAAGTTTAGCAAGAAACTACCACCAAGAAATTCCAATAATGCGATAATGCATACATCTGTGATGAGTAGATTTAAACCTACAGCTATATGAAATCAGAAATCCATCCAGTCTGTTTCTGTATCTGTGGGAGCAATCTGCTACCCATCTGATGTTTATCCTAAACACTCCTCTCTTCAATAATCATGCCTCAATTGACCCTCATGTTGCAAACAGTGTTTTAAATGTTTTGAAGGAATTTAGCTAAAGAAGAGCTCCAAAGGATTTAATAATCTGTCATGCTGGATGCATTACATGCTGATGCTCAGAGGCTTTCTCGCAGCCTTCCAACCAATCAGGAACAGAAACGAAAAGGGGCTAAAAATCTTTACTTGCTCTCCTCTTGGCATGAATCAAATTTTTACTTTGATTACAAGATGCAGCAGATCACAGAGGGTTTTAGGCTTCTTCTTTCTATTGATGTTAATAAGGATGAATAAAATTACACAAAGTGAAATAAAATACATTAGATGAGCTAAAAAATGTGGAAGAAAGATATGAAGATTTGTAAAACACAAATGCAATAACATCTAAATAAATATGAGAGAGCCTCAGAAAAATTAACTTTAGTAATTACATTCAAACAAATAAAATATAAATTGTGCACAGTGGTAGCGCTGTTGCAACAAAAAAAATATTGGTTTTAATCCTCGCCTGGGTATTTCGGCAGAGAATTTGCACAATCTCTCTGTGCATGCGTGTGTTCTCTCTGGGTACTTTGGCTTCCTTCCACCATCCAGTAGTCTATATCCACAGGACTTCAGCATGTGGTGGATCTTAAGTCACTGACTCTAGCTACAGCTAACTACATAAATCACATATTTACCCCTCCCTCAAACAGGACCATGTAGCTCCAGATTACTTATTCATGTAATAAAAATTAGCTTTCCTTCAAGTACAAGTGAGAGTATATGTGTTTCTGGATTTTGACTGAAATTGTGCATGGTAATAACTCTGGTCACCAAGAAAATGTCATTATTTCAGTAACTGTCTGATTGCTAGCGTTTTCCTCAGACACTGCACGAGATGATTTAAGGTGAAAACTGTTGCATTTGAAAGAGTTGTGAAACACCAGTTCTTGCTCCGTCTTTTGCTTTGAAGAGGCAACGATGAGATCACATCGTGGAGGGATCACAGATAACCTTCAGTGTTTAATCCGCCTGCCTGTCTGAACCTCTGGCAGCGACTTACTCACCTGGAAAGAAGTGCTGCCAACTGCCTCGGCTTATTCGATCCCAAATCAGTTCCAAGTCTTTACTTTTATTTGAGTTTGTTTTTTTCTTCTTCTTCTCTTCTTCTTTTTTTTTTTTTTTTTACAATAACTAAAATATGTTTCTCCACTATGAAAGTGGCAGTGCATATAAATGCAGTGATGTATGAACTCTGTAGTAGAGATGAGTGTAATATTCCAATGCATAGTTTACCTTCTGCTTACAAAAACAAAAACATATTTTGTGTGTTTAGTGTGTTGCAAAATCTCACCTTGACAAAAAGTCTGTGAAAAGTCAACTTTACTTCACACCAAGGTTCAGAATGATGTGGTCATTCTGAACCTTCAAATGGAGGAAATACATTCTAGTTTTACCTTCACATTTCATTCTTTTCATAGTTTTCAACTGCTATTAAGACATGTCCTTTCCTCAAATGCTAACATAAATCACATATATTTTTGTTATCCAGTTAATATATGATGATTTTCTATGCTGCATAAAACATGCCTTCAACAATAGCAAAAAAATATGTTATGTTATTTTGATGTTTCTCAAATGCTGTGTTAGTGTATTGACCAATGAGGAAACCCTAGGGGAGATTTTGTGGTGTTTCATAATGAAACATGTTCTGTAACAAGCATCATTTCTGTAAATTGCTTTTTCAAGTCTTTATCTTAGTGATCAGAAATAACCTTTACAATTCTTGATGCAGTTGAAAGCCATATATTATGATTAGAAATGTTACACTGGAGTAAGGGATTAGTTGGGTTCCAAGGTGAAGTTATACAAAGCTTGTGAAAAGTTAAAACATAAAGCTTCCCATGATATAAATTCCTTTTAAAAACAGCTAACTTAAAAAAAGGTAATATGGAAAAGGTAATGTGAAAATCACACAGCCAAAGAACATGAAGAACAAAAACTCAGTTATTGGCTAATATCAGCTTGTTATTCAACCGCAGGTCCTTTAATACTCTGCAACAAGGAAAAGGAAACACAATTCTCTATGCAAATATGTAAAATACTACATTTAATGTGTTTTGTCCCTGTTTCTGATAAAGTATATTTTTTCAAAATAAAATAAATAAATGGTGCATGCAATGTGTCATGACAGCAATTATGATATAGAACTTTTTTGCAGAAGAAATAATTATTCATAGTTTTTAGTTTAAAATAAGAACAACTGATGGCATTTTTGTTTCAAATCTTTGTGTAGAGTGATACTATAAAATGTTTGTATTTTTATTCATAGCTTTCATACCATGAGGTACCACGAGAACAAAAATCCGCCTTCAGTCAGTTACATAGCACTATTCTAACGAAAGAGAAAATACAATGTAGTTTTGTGTTATAAAATCATTATATGGCTGCAGTATCTCCTCTTCTTTTGGGCCATGAATGGAATAACTTTAGACCCCCGTTATAAATCACCTGAGATTCCAAGCTGACTACACAGAGACTCCTTTGTTCACCTTGTATCTGGAAAATATAAAAATATGTGCTACATGACACTAGAAAAATGATCGTACATGTCTTTTGAGCAGCTTAAGAGCCTGATCCCTATAGTATAACAAAGTGGAAATAGAAAGCTACAATGAGGAAATAAATAATGAGGACATGCTACCTTATGTCACAGCAGCAATTATACACTTAACGAAAATAACAAAAGGAAAGAGTTTTTATGAAGAGTTTTTATCTGGGCAGAATTGTGCCGCTGAATGTATTCCACTCTTGACTTCTCTTTGATGAAACCAGCAGGAGTCTTCTCACTCCCTTCCCTCTTATCACACTGTCAAGCCAGCTTGCCTGCTCCCACACTGTGCTTCCCAGCAGAAAGGGCACTGCTTGTTAATGCCAGGGAGCTGGAAATGAGTCACAGCACCTTGTCACGTGTCTGATCTATACACCGACGGCGCCCTCTGTTCAGGAGCTGAAGAACACGGTTTTCCCAACTCATTTGACATTCAGCGGTGCTATCATGAAAGCTGTTCTCATCAAATAGAGGGAAATGAGCAAATTTGCGCGCTGACTAAGACATACAAAAAGAGAACTGAACTGGGGCCTTCGTTCTACGGGGCATAGATCATGTGGCTGGTGGACAGAACCTAGTAATACATTTGCACTTTCCTTGCATGTCAAATGTCAGAATTTATACATATAATTTTAACGGCAGAAATCGTATAGGTATTCCGGCAGCATAAAGCTTGCTTTATTTGAGTGTTTTTATAGAGGAAGTCTTCCTTTACTGAGGGTATTTGCCTCATCATGTGAAGTGAGGATGCACCCATCATAACCTTGTGGTGGATGTAGCATCTACATTCAACATCCACTTTATTCAGTGCATCTATTCAGTTGGCTAACACAATAAGACAATCAGATAATTATGTGGTAACAACAGAGTCTAGGCATCAAGGTGTGGTGCCTCGTTGGAGTTCAAGGCAGAATAAGAATGAGGAAGAAAGGGGATTTAAGTGACTTTGATGTAGAATGGCTGTTAGTACCGGATGGGCTACATGTATTTTAGAAACCTGTGATCTAGTGGAATTTTCATTCACAACCATCCAATCAAAAACGAAGAAAATATCAGTGAGCAGCAACTGTGTGGACTAAAATGCCATGCTCATGACAGACGTTAAAGGGCATCTTGGATTGAGATGAGACACTACAGTAGCTCAAATAACAACTTCTTATAACCAAGGTATGCAGAATACCATCACTGAATGCACGGCGTGTGTAAACTTAAAAAAACCCAAAACAAAACAAAACAAAAAAAAAAAAAACAACCTTTGGGAATCATCATCACAAAGCACTACTGGGTTGAGATGGAACAAGAGATTTGCATCAGCAATGTGCAGCTTACAAATGTGAAGCAAATGTACAATTGTATGTTAATCAAAGTGTTTCCAACATCTAAACAAGTCTATCACAGTGAGAAGTAAGGTAGGTCTAAGTGCAACTCAACACTAGCAACCTGTCCCTAATCTAAGATTAGCAACAACAGCTTCAAACACACATCAGCATACATCAATAAATTACACTACAGGAAGTAAAAAATGTAGATGCTCAAAACTATATTAAGGAGTTTGTTTATTAGAGTTGCTATTTATTGATCTCTGCAATGTCTCAACTTAAACCGCAGATAATATTGTAGTTAGTTCAACATGTTTAATATTATTGTTGCTAGCGATTTATTTTAATGTTAACAGGTTATAAACAGTAAGATGAAAGTTTTTCTGATATTCTTCCTCACCGAGGAAGAACAGTACTCTTCAGAGTAACAGTGTTGGATTTCACCACTGTTCTGCTGGGGGGTGGGAAGTATCCAAATCCTAAACAATGAGCTCATAACTTTTTTTCCAAAATATTTTGTAATTTAGATTTTTGTAAATTAAGGGCTAAAATTTCCCAGTAAATGAGCTATGTTTGGAGCATGTAGCTTTTAGGACATTCAGGAATCTTGTGCCCACAAACACAGATTGAGTGCCAGATTTGTTCTTGTACAGTACAAGATGGCTACTCAAGCACCACAAAAACGCCATATCTGAAATAAATCATTGCCAAATTCATCTTCCTTTGATTGCCTTTGTGTTTCTTACAGTAATTTCATGCTGCACATCATAGCAAAGCTTTTAGAGCAGGAGATGCATAAGTTTGACTTTCAAAGACATTTTATTTTGTTTAATGCTGAGAAAAAAATGTAAATGTTAGAGGCTGCAGAAGACTTGACACTGAGACAGAGACCCAACTGGATAATGACAAGCATACAGACACAGTTGGAATAGTTTAAATCAAGATTTTCAAGCTCTAGTTTTCAAGGGCAGGAGTCACTGCTCAACATGATGTCTCATCAGCTTCTCATCAACCTTAACAAAGGCCTTCTAAGGACTTAATGGTTTAATTCTGATTTGTTAAAGCAGATATACAACTAAAAATTGCAGGACAACAACCCTTGAGCAATGATGTTTGAGAAAATTAGCTAAAACAATATATATGCATGTGTTACAATGGCCCGATCAAAGTCCAGAAAATCTGTCAACAGCATATTTTCTCAATTCTGTCTTGCTAAGATATACAAAGAAGAACGGTCATAAATCTCAGATTGTTGAGAGATTTTGATTAGGATGCTAAACGCAATACAGTACTTACATATACAGTACAATTTTTTAGGTTTTATTTGTAAAGAATTTGAAAATCAAGAATACATTTCCTTCATCTTCACAATTATGTACAAATTTCAATTAATCTATCACATCAATACCAATAAATATATTTTCCAGATGTGATGACAAAATGTGTAAAATTAAAAATGTAATGCACTGCATATACAATCTAACTTAAAGTGCATGAAAGCTGATACTTGCTACACTGAAATTTTCACGTCTATCTATTTGGCTCCTGTCTTACCAAACCAACAATAAATAAATCATTTGAGCATGGAAGTTAATTTAGCATTTCTGTTTTTATTTTTACAAAGGGCATCTTCAAACAGCATTTTTTTCCTGTTATTATTTAGCTTGTTCAGCCTGAAATTATTAGGTACAATACTGCTGCAATTACGCAATTAATTAAATTGTATTGCGCTCTATTAATTAGTCTAATTAAATGATTAAAGTCCAATAAGTTTAATAGTATTAATATTAAAAACATTACATACAAAACCTTATTCCAGTGTTTGCAGGAGCAAATCGCACATCTCAAGGGATTTGATTCCATTACTGACCTCATCCCGACACCCTTGTATCGAACTGTCACATTACCATTTCAAAAAGGTCAAGCCCCGAGAAAAAGTCTGCATGGACAGGGTTGGATACTACAAGGTAATTATCTGGGTAATTGATGCAAATTAATTAATGATAGACCACATAAATTAGTGATACATTACCAGTTGGGTTTATTACTTTCCAGAGATTAATCTCTCTTGAAATGTTATTTGGTCTTCAATAGTGCAATTAAATTTAACAGATTTTTTTCTACTTGACTGGGTTAGATTAAACATTTAGACCCTAAGCTAAACTCCACTGACTTAATGCACCAGAACTGTTGTGAGAAACAGAAAATGTCACTTTAGTGCTTCTCTAAGCAAGGCCCCAGCCAGATGATGCTGAAGAAGAGAAAAATGTATTTGTAATTTGAGATATTTTTGAGACAATTCATCTTTTAGTAAAGCATCTTTTAATGTTCAGCTATCATCCTAAAATACAATCAATACTGACAGCACTCTCCATTTAACGGGAATACAGTTTAAAATAATTTTGATATGTTTTAGCAATTGCAACGTTAATTGCCAACATATTGAAACTTAGAATTTGTTGATATCAATCACTGTATGCAGTAGTTGTTGACAGATTTCAGCTAGGAGGCAGCTCACTGGCAACAGTCAGACATATTTATCATTACAGTAAGGCTGGCAGCATGGCTACTGATCCATCTCTTTGTTTTCAGGCTCCTGAGTTTATTTCTGTGTTTTAGCACTGCTTCCTTTATCCATGGCTTTGTGATCTCTCGCTCTCCTTTGATTTTTTTTTTTTTTCTTTTTACATAACCTTACAACATACAGCACATGAAATACCCAAAGCTCAAAGGAGCTACTGTAAGCAAATTCTTACTTGAACAGATTTTTCTCATAGAACACAAATTGCTCCCTTCTTAGACATGCAGTTGGAGCAATATTTTGATCCAGGGCGTGGTGAAAGCCACCACAAGACTGTAATATATCACATTTTCATACTGCAAACATTACAACAACCGTTCCTTTGGTGGACCTAAATCAAATTCACTTACCAAAAACAGCCAAACAGAAAATGTGCATGGCCTTGCAAAAAAAAGTGCTTAAAGTAGTATCAGGATTTTCATATGTATATTAATGAATTACTTACATTTTAACACATTAATAATTTCAACGCAATTAATCAACAAACATTTTTGACATGCAAAGGTTCTGACCAGAACCTGTACTTGCACTTTTCTGGTGTAATAATAAATCTGATGATGCACAAACAAGGGATTCATTTCTGCTTAAAATGATCTGATGGGACGCTGGAAAAAAATAATTGTTGTGGATGTTTTGCAAAAAGAACAACAAAAAAACCAAAAAAAAAACAGACATCCCCAATGCTACTGTCAATATCACCAGTCCACATTTCTAAAGAAGTATTTTTCAAATTTCCATGAATGACCATGAGTTCCTGAAACACCTGAAAGCTGAATAGGTCTCATGGCTGAATAACCTCAATAACAGATTAAAAAGTATCTTTCCTATATATCATGTCTATTTATTCAACAATTTAGCAGCAAAAGGGGTTTTTGAATTAAAAATGTTATTTATACTATCAATATGCAGCTTGATTAAAATGCATTTAGTTAATTACAGACCCTGAAATTAATTTGATCTAACATTTTAATCGAGTCCCACCACTAATGTAATTCCTGAAATCCCTTTCACATTGTCATATTATAATTATTATTTATTTTATGAGGAGCACATAAAATGTAAGAAAAAAAAAAAATAATGGTTTTCAGAATAAAAATAGAAAATCTGAAAAGCGCATATATATTTAGACCACATTTATTTAACCTGAAACCTTTTCAATAAAATCCACTGCAAGTGGTTGCCTTCAGAAGTAATACTATACAGAGTCCAATAATGGCAGCGGTAGCACACAGAATGTCACTGAAGAAACCTGCAGGCTATGGAGGGAGCAGTGAAAAGATATAAAAGACTTCTATGAGATGAGACCAAAATTACGTTTTTAACCTACATGTAGCATGCACCATGCTGCAGAGGAAGACTAACAATGCACGCCCTGAGAACACCATCCCCAAAATGATGTAGTGGCAGCATAATGCTGTGGGCAAATTGATGTCAACAGATGGTGTTTATTCAGACTGACACAGTTATTTAGCAAAACGCAATGGACAGAAATGCCAGTCTCCACACGTGAGTAGGCTAGTGGACAGATACCTCATGCTACATTTCTAACTGAAGAAAAAGGTAGTTTGAAAAAGTGTAGACTCAGAGGTCCTTAATACATATGTGAAAAACACTTTTAACACTTATTATCAAAAAGAAAACTTGATACTCATGCATACGTTCACGCCAAAGGTATTGGTTATTCATATACAATTCCAATAAAACACATACAATACACTGAAGTTTAAAGTTTTAACATCACAAAATCTGAAAAAGCTCAAGGAGGGGACACCTTACATAGAGCCCAATTTTGATGTTACCTCCCCTCATGGCTTATTTCACATATTGGGTTTTTACTCAAAGCAGGAACACTAATGAAGTACCCTAAGACAGATCTGAAGGAATGACTGAAAGACGAAGCCTTTGAAGTCTAAAAGGGCAATTTGTTGGAATCAGTTCAATGATTAATGGTTATAGTGCGCTTCTTGCCCGAATTGGTCCCCTTTAGAATCATTAGCCTTTAGAAAATACCAACTGTATGTCTAAGAACCATAGCACACAAAAAGCTTAGAACGTCTGATTGTGTCAAAACTTACATGCTGTGCAGCACCATATTCATTACTACTACTTTGCATACTGCTGCAAGGGACATTAAGGCTATCACAGTGTCTTGTGGTTTCATACAGTGATTCATTCATTTTACGTCAGAACCTCCAAATGAGTCAGTCTTTTGCTGGTTCTAAAATGAGCTGTTGGGTTTCATGAACCTTCTGCTTTATCCATGTGTTTTCTTCTTACTTGTCAGCTTTTCTGCTACAGAGAAACTGCAGAGGAAAAAAAAAGTGATCTGCTTCAATCTAATCGACAGTAGTCTGACCTATCATTCACTCAGGTAAACATGGAATGGAAAGTAGAGTAATTTTAATCTGAACTCAAGCAGAAATCACACGGCAATCTGCAAAAACAGAAAAAAGAGTGAGGATAAATGCTTGTCTCTCACTGTTTTGAGGTAGAAAGGAGACATTCCATTCCCCTGATCCACCTACACTGCATTACCCAACCTGTACAGCTGGGGCCAGCAGCCTCATAGTATGAATGCGTCTTGTCTAGTCATCGTGATTCCAGCCAAGAGGTTAGAAAACCGAGAAAGGAGCAGAATCCAGCATTTCCTCTAATACTAACATACAGAGGAGGAGGAGCTAACACTCTTAGCTCCTCTGCCTCAACATACTCTTGGTGATGGCTGTTAAAGGGGGAAATAAGCATAATATCAAGGGATAATTGTAATGCACTGTATGTTCTCTGCATGCCTTTATGTGCAAATAATTTATGCAACACAGAAAAATGACATGCACATGTCTAATGATGCCACACACATCATTAACATTGCTGAGCTGTTAATAGATAAACTGCAACATTGTTTACACAGCTAATACACAAATCCCTGAGGACGCCCAAACCTGCATTCAGAGTGCAAGACAGACTGTTTCAAAGTCTAATTGGTTGGCGAGCAAAAATAGATCAGTGCAGAATAATGACAGCAGCTACCCATTTTTTACTTTGCCACTGATATATATATAGATCAGCCAATTAATCCTGTTGTTGATCATCATTGCTTCATGCAGACTGAATCAAAAGCAATGGTAAGCTAAAAATTGCAATAATGGATTGTGATTTTGTGAGATCTGGTGATGCAAAAACAATTACTGCAACAACTGTTCTTAGTTTAATCATGTGTTGTATTAGCTAAATCATACAATCTTCTGCTGACACAACTTTAAAATTAGAACAGTAATTTTCAGTTAACTCTTAATTTCATTTCTGTAATGTAGTTATTACCATCTTATTTTGTCACAGGCATTTCCAAATATGTAATCAGTTTATTTGAAAAATAAACTGAATACTAAATATTTCTTGATGCAGTTTGGAAAACATCAAGCCGAAATACTTTGAATTTAAACGCCTGGAGATTGGCCAAGTCAAAGTGCAATGTTAAAATTATTTGTCATTACCTGGATATGTGTTTATATTTTCACCTAATTTGTATTCTGCAAAACATTCAAGAATGTTTCAAAAGTATTTTGTATTACAGCCCAAGGAAAGAAATTCAGCAAATAAAATACATTTATCTTTGACAATTTATTGTTGAGAGTCAAAAATATTCACACATACTTACCGTTCTTTCTTTGGCACTTTTTTGGTGCACTTATCAGAGTTTGTGTTTCTATTAATAGCAGCAACAAAGATCTGTCAGGTATATCTAGATAATGCAAGGAAACTCTTTTAGAAAATATACAACATATATCTGCAGGGCTAAGACAGTTTTTTTTTTTAAACCTAGTCTTTGGGAAAGTCACAACGCTTCTACTAAAGCACACACTTGAAAGAACATGTGCTACTTAAAAAAGAAGAAAAAAAATCAATGCACTCTACCTGCCAAACACCAAATGGCAATCAGAAAAAGCCAGCAAGACACAGGTGAATAGGGCTTTGCAGCCTGTAGCAGTGGGGGATTTAAAGTCCTGGTTTCGATAGACTGCCATTTAAAGAGTGTCAACTTCACTCATCCAGAGTAAGTCAATACATTCGGTCTACAAGTCTTTAGCTCTGTTAGAATCATATTCTTCTAAATCTTGCAACCCCCGCACCACATATTTTAAAAATGATTCTCTATTCAAAGGTGGTAATTCTCTGTAAGTGGGATTTACATTTTTTTGCCCCCAAATATTCATACACATATGGTGCTGGATAATAATGCTTTTCTGTTTGTCTCTACTTTATTGCTTTGTTCTACTTCTATTTCATCCTAATCCCAATACATGAACCCCCAATATTCTAAGATTTTGTTTTCCCTTTTTCCTAATGGCATTTATTTTAACTGCAAAGAAGTATTGGACAGGTGTGTGGTATGAGCCGATGCCTTTTCACTAGTTAACATCAAAGTATGCAAACAGCAGGAGCAAAATATTTTGACATCCCACATCAGTGGTGCAGCTGATGTAGCAAGATTTAAAGTCAAGTGGAATTTCGTCAAGTGATAATTTTGTTCTTGAACTTAAAAAAGGGACAAACATTTCCACTGCAAATATGAGTAGGTACTGACATTCAAGTAAATTCTCTTGAGCAGACAAGGTGCTTTTTCGCAAACCTTATCTTGTCTAAAAATCAAACGAAGATGGTAAAGACCAAAACTGCTTCAAAGAGACAACTTACTTTACATATGCTGGGTGCCACTGCTTAAGATACACATTAATAAATTATATCTCTCAAAAGTATAAATATACAAAATCTATAAATAAATCTGTTGATGTGTGAGAAAACAGTATGAGAATTATATACAAAAAGTCACAAATTACTGCAACTTTAAAGCACATTACTGTTTTGAGTCATATATCTTCTCTTATGGTTTTTAAAACACAGCAGTCATACAGTTTTACAAACGTCCTTGTAGTTAAAGTGGAAAATCACAAAGGAGATTTTGATGTGTTTGACAATCACCGATTATGATGAGGATAAACACATCTAAAGTAGTGCTTTGCATCGAGAGAAAAAAAAAAAAAAAAAAAGTCTGACCTGATAATTAGAGTTGGGTTGCCACAGCAACTATAGAATCTACTTCAGGTATCTTTATTTATAGGTGCAGCACAGATGATGGCAAATAAAATAATTATGCAAATTGAGTTGTGCATATTTAATACCCACCACGCTGATTTCCTATGCTCCCGACAAAGCTGAGGCAGACTCCTTTCTGGCCTTGACAGACCAGTGGAGAAGAAAAACGGCATGCAAAAAGGCATTTTGAGAAAACAGGTGCTGAGGAAATTGTAAGAAAATGACATGGAAGCAGAAATGGAGCATAGCAAGTTATATTGCGTCAGTGGGGGGAAAAGAGAATGGAGAGTTTGGAATACAAAAACGATCATTGACAAGGGTTCATTTTGACAGAGAGGATGATGAAAAATTTGAAAATGGAAGCTTTTAACTACCATAAGGACATCTCCTCTGTAGCTTGGATGATGAGACAACTATTGAGATACTAGAACGGAGTGATAAGAGTACCTTCGTGTAGAAATGAACTTTTTCTTGGGGTGGGGGTCAAAGCATATAAGTGGAAATTTCCTGTATTCTGCCAGAGGGACAGCACTGATGTGTAATCTGGGCAGAAGTTGATTTTTCTCGTTTTGTGTCGCTGCAGGAGCACAAAACCGAACAAAATGAATGTCTTGTTGTCCAAGAGGCGACACAAACATCCTCTTCATCAACTCAATGAGCAAAGAGTGTCTAAGTAGCTCTTATCAGCAGCCTAACACATCCTCTTGCCAGGCTGCGGTATGGATAAAAACCTCTTAGTCACCTTGCCATGCATGGCACAGTGCCGGAAGTGTCACTGAATAACCTGAAGAGCATTCAGCACAGAGAAATGAAGAGCCAAGAAACAACAATTTGTCCATCTGGCTGATGAATAGAGAGGAATCTGTAGTTTTGTTCTTTCCCACTGAATTTATTCCAAACAAAAAAACCTGTTCTTATTAATCTTTCATATTTTTTTGTATTTTAAGGATGCAATTATTGATGCACTCAATCTCTACAAAACTGTAATGGTGCTAACACCATACTCTTCTGCAGGCGGCCTCCTTCTGTAGACAGATATGCTGCAATTTCCATCCAAGGAGTTTTTAACCATTGGGCAGTTTTATTATAATAGTATTTATTCAGTGAAGAACTGTACAGATGTTTATAATTCTTTACAATGTCAAATGAAGATTCTTCAAAACTATTCACATCTCCTGCAGATACAATGTTGTAGAATCTGATTAGATGAAGTGAAATATCAAAACTGCTGCGTGAGTACATTTATGCAAATAACAATGGCAGCAAACTTCCGATCAATCACACAACAATTCGCATGGCGCTCTGTGGAACTAGTTCGACCCAGATCTGGTCGAACTGGTGTCAAAAAGGGAAGACGAACGCCTCTCTGCGATCAAAATGACACGGTTTTCATCACGTGAGAGCCAATTTTTGCATTTTGAATTACGTATGTGGGGACTGTTAGGAAAACCACAAGTGCATTTTGATGTATAGATATCGCATAGACTGATAAGGTGTTTATTATTTTTGATGAATATGACATGCATGTAACCCAAAATTCTGTTTCTTAGACAAGTATTACACGAGACCTATAAACACAAATATAAACGTTGAAATATTATGTCACTTGTAAAATTGTGAGTATGACTGCTGACTTGATAGTCATCAAAACCCTTCATATTGAGGGTAAGCCCCAAGCATTTATTGCTAAATAAATAATATAATAGAGCAATTCAGACATGGAAGAACTGTGGTAGAAAAAGGTGCACAGGCAATAGGGACAATTGGTATATATGTATTCACTGGTTCACTGGTATATGTTGTCCTTATGTGAGTAAGGACAAAACTGAAAACCCATGAAATTCAATAAATCATTTGGTTATTAACATTCACAGAAACAGGCATTAGCATAAAACAACAAAACCAAAACTTGGTTATCTTAAGGAGTTAGAAGAAGCCTGAAGGTGATCTCAAGCTGTGTTTTAAACTTTGCAGATCATTACAGATCATTATGCTGATGTCCATCATGGCTGGGTTTGCCAAAAATCTTGGATTTATACATTTGATCCAATCCCTGTCCTCATGACCTTCTGGCACTGCATATTTCAAGGCCTGCCTTGTTTCAGCGCACCTGATTTAAATAAATTGTTCATTAACAGAATTGTGCTGAAGCAGATGATATGTTGATCAAGCTGGTAATTAGTTTATATCAGTTGTGTTAAAGTAGGGAAAATATAAAAGATGCAGCTTAGCAGAGCTGTGTGTATACAGCACTAGGGTGTAAATGAACTCTCCTCTATATTAGCACAGACCGATTACTTCATTAGGTACACCTTGCTTGTCCTTGGTTTGTTCCCTTTTGCCATCAGAGCTGCCTAAATTGAACATGGAAACATCGTAGCTCAAGCAAGGTGTCAAAAATATTACTCTGAGATTTTTGTAAATACTAACATGATGGCATCACACAGTTGCCGCATCTGTAGGTTTTGTCTGCAAACATAATTTTTTTCTCATTTTCAATTTGCATTATTTGCTGCCATTTCAACTGTCAACTTTATATTTTCTCAGTTATTTTTCTCTCCAATGAAGCTACATCCGGGCTGGTGTTCTGTTTGGCTGTGGTCCCGTCCTGGAGATAATACTGCCAAAAACTAAATGTTCTCCCTCTCCTATTAACTTTTCATTACCATAGAAAGTACCCCTACATTAGCTCATCTGTTTGGTTCTTCTGGATATCTGCTTTTTCTTCTCAAACCCCCATCGGTCCTGGCAGATGTACAGAGCAAGATTCTGCTGGAGGTTTCTTCCTGTTTAAGGGGATTTTTATCCTCTCCTCTGCCACTACATACACGCTTGTTATGAGGGATTGCTGTGAAGTCAAAGTCACAACACAAGCAAAACACGTTCGTGCAGGAGGAGTAAATGCTGCAAGTTGATGCAATTTGCTGGGTTTCCTTAGACAAAAATTATATGAACTAATTTGAATAATGGACCAAACTCAATATACTGCAGGATCAATTGAGATGTATGTGTGACTGACCTGAAATTACTTTTTTCTGTGTCTTGAGGCAAAATCAGTTCTGAATTGGCATTATATTGAATTGAATTGATTTTGTTGCTGCACATCCATGATTGGAATCTCTCACTGCCCAAAGGAGCACTTTTGGGCCACTGAACTCATTCTCAGGTTCAATAAACCAACCTGAGATTTGAACTTTGCTATATTGTGAATTGTCCTTCTGTAAGTAGCCATAATAAGTCTGGTGTACTGGTAGGACTGAATATTGGTCAGCAATGATACTTGGGTAAGCTGTGGAGTGTAAATGCTCAATTTGTGCTAAGGGAGAAAAAAATTACCAAGAAAGTTCCCCCAAACCATTGCGCCATCATCAGCAACCTGAACTGCTGATTCGTGGCAGAATGTTGTTCATGCCAAATCCTCACCCTACTGCCTAAGCGTTGAAGCTGAAATAGACTTACCAGGCAACATTTTTTCCAAACTATTACTTTTCAACTTTAGTCAGCCGGAACAAATTGTAGCCTCTCTTTTTTTGTTGTTCTTACCTAAGAAATATGCTGTCTTCAAAATGAAATATGTTTCTTGGTTTGAAATTTAGAGTTCAGTTCAGCCATCTTCAACACATGTACATATCTAAATGCATTGCACTGCTGCCATTTGTGTTAGCAAGCAATTAACCAGGTGAACCTAATGAGATCTAATGCTATATTCTGCTGGTATATTCATGAGGTAATGTGACAACTTGAAGTGGAGTGAAAAAGACATGAAGAAATATTTTAAAAAGATGGGTGATTTGGACATTTTAGCTGGACATTTGTCAAACTGACAAAAGTCAAAGCGTCATGGTAAAATGACATCTGGTTCATGTTTGAATCCACCTTATGATGAGATCAAAGTGAATAGGTTAAAACTTCATGAAAAGGACACCCACTGTGAACCAAATACAGACAAGAATATATCACAAGTATTAGAAAATGAGGAAAAATAAAAAATAAAAATCTGACGAACATGACTGACAGATGTTAAATGAATCAGATCACCTTTTGCACATATTTTCAATCCGATTTCTGCCAGAAGAAGTAGAACCGAGAAAACCATTAATTTTTTCCCTTGCAACACTGTTTTCCAGCTGGGGGTGTGGCTCTACTTGGCTAAAATTGTATGCATAGATGTGACACTGGGCTTGTGTATGTGTGTCTGCACCCATCACGTCTGATCTTCCTTCTTCACATCTTCCCTTTCACAGGCAGATGACCTGCTAATGAATAATTTACACTGCTGCTAACGTTTTCAGATTAGACAGAGAAAATTGTTTCGGGAACACATGAATGTTTAAAGACGAGTCACTGAACCTCTGTGGTGTCTGGAAGGTGCCTCGCTGGTGTCATTAATTTGTTCCCAAACTGCTATCAGAAGGCAGAAATGACGGCATGAGTCTCCAAGCAAGTCCAGCAGAAACAAATCTCCCACCCTTTTGATTTGTTGTGAGGAATCACTTGTTTCTGTGCGAACACCTTTCCAGACCAATGAAAAATGAGTGAGAAGCCTTGATTTGTAGCGTCACGCACACGGCTGCTGTCATACTTCAGAGTGGGGAGGATGGGTAGGAGTTTAAGCCACCTCTTAGTATTATTGGCAGGGCATTTGCATGTCCTGGCAATGTTCCCCATAAGCTCTACATGCAAGGATTGACTGTGCATGTTCATAAAAACAGTAACTTTTATCTCTGCCTCAGGGCTGTGATGTGCTGACATCAACTGAAATGAGTAATGAAATCAGAAAGCAAATGTTTTGGAATTTGTTCATTCCATTATGCAAACATCATTCAGAGAATAAATATGAAATAAAAATAAAATATCTATGACATGAGACATCTCTTACATAAGAGTATATATTAAATAAATCCTAGATTTGTTTTGGTGTTGGTGGGGGGTGGTGGGGTGTTATTCTTTTACATAAATACGTGGGGCTATAGATTGAAAACAAAAAAACATTTTATGATATAGTTTTAGTTAAAATGGGAGAAATGTTTAAATATTGCAGAAGCTAAAACATTAATTACTTAAAAAAATTACTTTTCCCTCAAATTTCTTGTTTCTTTATCAAATAAGTGATTTTGTTGCAAAATGCTATTAGCTACTTTTCTAAATTACTAAGGCTCCTAACTAATGATAGCTATACTTAAAATATAAACTAACATATTATTAACATTTTATTATACAGAGAATTAGTAGAAACTCTGAACTCCCTTTCAGGCTGTGCTGAAGCTTCTTATTTTTACATTTTATTATTGTTTATTACTCAGTATTGTTGCTGCCTATGTCTATTTCTTTCTATCTGACAACAGATGTAACAGCACAGATAATCTCAGTCTGCCATCTTGAACATGACAGGTAATAGTACTCTTTAGGTCTCTGTAATCGCCACATCCTATTCCAACAGACCTTTGGGATGTGCTGAAACTTAAGATTTGCATCATGGATGTGCAAATGTGATGACATGGTATCTCGTCAGTGCACATTTGTTTTTATACAGGCCAGGAAGAAGCTAAAAGTGGATCCAACTCAGTAACAAGAATTGTACATAATGAATAAATTTCCATTACAGCTATGTTTTTTTTTGTGGTGCAAGTTAATTTGTATGACCTCTTTCTTGTCATTGCACACCTCATCTGTCACTGTGCGGGGATCAGAAATGGGGGATGCTACAGGTGCAAGTACCGGTGCATTTAGTTTGCAAGTCGTTGCTGTACAAATTACAGGTATCAAACGGAAACTCGCTTTGGAGAAATATTTAAGTGGCTATTTCACTATTTCAGTGTAAGATTGTGCAGAGAAAATCAAGACAGTGAACTGATGTATGGGCGGTGAATAAAAAGAGAAACACTGAAAACACAAGCAAGGGCATTTATTGCTGAGAAAAGACTGACAGAGAAGCAAAAATTGTAGACCTTTGTTTTCACAAGGTGAGAGCTACCGGTACAGTTAGCTTTTTTCTAAGATTATATGCTTATATAATAAATTAGAACATTTTAGTGTTGGTTGTTTGATAATGATGGTGTAATACTTTTCCATCTTTGCATACCTGCCACTTTAAAGATCTTAACATGGCCCTGCTCTTGACTCTGTCATATTGCTTTTGTTAATCAATTCACAAGCTCTTTCTCTTACTGTTCGTGGTACTGCATAGCATTTCTAGTGAAGCTTTACTTTACTAACCAAAGCATGTCATTTACCTTGGGCTTCGAATTCGATTTGCACCTTTCAGTGAAATATTTTTTGCATTCTGGTACAAATAAATATGTACTCCTTGTTCTGGTATGCCATTCATTTTAAATCAGATGCAAAAAAAAAAGAGAATAACATTTTCATATATTTATATACCAGGAAAAGAAATGCAAAAAGAAAACATTTTACCTTCAATCATGGTAATGGAGTTGATAGTCATATGTAGGGAAAATAAGTCACAGTATTTTTAGAGTGTCAATAGATATCCTTTTGCATCTCAAACAATCTCTATATTGTAGAGTTGTTTTTCTTGACGTTTTGGCTGGAGCTACACATTCCTCCCATGTTGTGCTAATAGGTAAGTGATTTTTCCTCACTGATCCTGCTAAAGAGCATTTACAGAAATCCTTTTTTTTCCACCAACAGCACCCCTTACCCAGCTGAAGATTATCTCAAAGTGTTTCTTTGGCAACACTTGACATTGAAACCCAAAGCTCAAGTTTTATTGAGAAGATAAGATCTACGGGTCACTGCTGCCCACACATGAGTGTTTGCCCATGACATCTCCATCTTTATCCTTGTGAGAAGCCTTTTAAGCACTTACTGAAAGCCTGCAGAAACTAATTTCAGACACATAGTTCCTGATAACAGTATGGGGCAGATTTGTAATTTCCATTCTTTTCAGTTCTTAATTTCATACCATGCTAAGAATCTTCTGTTGAAGAAACGAGAATGAGAGTGGTGTTTATTCATACTCAGGTATTTGTTGTCATTACAGATCATGACAATGTCTGCTTGAGTACAAAAACAGAATAATAGAACAATTCATTTTTCTTTACTAACCAAAGCATATCATTTAACTTGGGCTTCGAATTCGATTTGCACTTTTCAGTGAAATATTTTTTGCATTCTGGTACAAATAAATACAAATAAATATTAATAGAACTATTCATTTTTCTTAAGATGGCTTACATCATACCAGTTGCCAGATCCATTTCACTGGAGCATATATATTTCTTCTTCGCCTTGAAAAATGTACCCAACCAATGATAGCAAAAATATGCCACCAAGAAACACAAAGCACTAAGATCAATCTTAAAACTTTGAATTTATATTTGACTTTTGTTCTGAATACTGCTTCTATTTGGATCTTATGCCCAGCAATATTGCTTTATTTTTTGGTAGTTTTCGGGCTCTGAATGGTGATCGATTGATAAAACTGCACTTCAATGTGTCTGTCGATAAGGCTGTCGAGCTACGTGAACGACTTTAAAATAATGTTGCAGGATGTTCCTTTTCTAAAGCTCTTTCATTTCTCCTCGAAACCCTTTGACTGGCTTACATGCAATATCATTGTTTATCAAATCGATTCACAGATTTCAGCAGAGCAGTGTTTGTGGTTATTATCCTGTTGCAGAAGCAATCCTCTTGTCAACTTATTGTTTTAGAGATCTTGTGACAATATTTGTACAATATTGTGATTTTTCACCAGCTGCAACAAGAGATAAAAGCATGACTGCTCCACCCATGAAATTAAAGATGCTTCCATTTATAAATTTGTTCCTATTTTTTAAATTGTTGTGAATGTTGTATTTTATCTCGATTGCTTGGAACAAAAGTGTGTCTAAAAAATGTTAAGCTTGTGAAGCCCTTAAATCAAAAATTTAAATAATGAAGGCTACTGTGAGGCAGCTATTTTTGTGCAGATGTGACAGAGTAGAACCCCTTCAGTCTGCCCAAAAGCTGCCCAATCATCTTTTACTGCCAAACATTTTGCTTTGCTATTCAATTACTCTTTGGGCAATTTTGTCTGTAAAATTCCTTGCTTGTGCATGCTTCAATTTAATTTAACCCGAGCCCCTGCATTTACCTGCTATTTCTCAATAATATGAAGTAAGAAAAATGCTACCTGTTACATATATATCTTGGACTCTTATGGGTGCTGATTGTAAAGTGAAGTTTTGAGGAGTAAGAGTGTGCACTACACTTTGAAATCTGCAATACCTTGCCTTTAACCTCATATTAAAGTCATCTTAGAAACCACACTAAAGGAAAATAAAAACCAAGAAACACGGTTTTTATAAAACATCCTGCTCACATACACCTCTTTCGCTCTTGCCACTGATTTTCTACTGGACTGAGTGTTTCGTCACTCCAAAACATTGACTTTGTTGTCTTTAAGCCTTATTCTAACTAGTTTGACAGTATGCTTAATGTCCATTTACATTATGTATCTATTTCCAGACTTCAACTCAATGCCTGATATCTTTGTTGAATGTTTTAACATTAACTTATTTTCTAAAGATGATGTTTATCTTAATTATGAAGTGCAGCAGTCTCACACAACATGATGCTGCCACCACTGTGGTTCACAATTGTGATGGTTCTCATTCTCAGTGTTAAAAACTTTCCATGTTTACCTCCAAAACATTTGGCCATCATTGCATCAGACAACAAGACATGACTCCAAATATAAAGGTCTTCCACTCACAACATATTTCAATCTAAACATTCTTCACAAAACATTTTTCGCTTCTACAGTGCATAAAGAACAGTTTTGCTTTATTTTTTATATTTAACAGAAAACTCTTTATTGGCACTGCAGCAATCAAATCCTTATAACTGCAGAGCAGCTTTTTGCATACCACTGCTGGTATTTTGAAACTTTATGGAAGGCCTCTTATCAGCACCCTAGTCTGTAGGTTCTTCTATAGATCAGATTTAAACTGAGATCCTGGCTGAGCCACTTCAAAACATTAACTCTACTTCCAGTCAGAAGACATGCAATGTAAAAGTAAAAGATTAAATCTTGGTTTATCTGTTTATAAAACCAACATTTTAATTTTAAAACAGGCTTATTGGATGTTTGTGTATGTTTTGTTGCTTTAATAAAGCTACAAATTCTCCTTTTCAGAAAACAATCACAAACAGGGTTCTCCAAAGATGAGGATGACAAATAAAAAAATCTAATTGGCAAACACTTCATTTTTGGCACTGAACCCAGGTAAAACTAATTATGAAGCTCGTCAGATGGAAACTTTTATAATTTTGATTGGAATTTTTAAAAAATAAATAAACTGCATGATTACAGTGGGTTAAGCTTAAAATATTTAATATTTAAAAAAATCAAAATTGCACAAGAAGAACAATTTTGTAATCCTGCAGCCTATGATTGAAGATGAACAAATAGTTTCAGTGAGCTAAACTCTATTCTGTAACTCATAAGAACTCCTCCAGAAAGGAAATTAACATATCACAAACTCTGATATCAGCCTTTTTCTTAACAGTAGTTATTCAATAATCAGACAAAATTATCCCTTTAACATGTAATCACCACTGAGAAACAAGTGCTCAAAGTTACAACTTTGATATCAATGGAATGGATTAGTCATTCTGCTCAGGAGAATATTATGTGTTCATGAGTCATGAGGTATTAATTTTAAACTTATCCACTGAGAGCTCTTTTTGTTTATCCACTCTTATTAACAGCACAGCTAACATTAAACGTAGACACATGACTAATTTGACAAAAAAAAAAAAAAACTTCCCTCAAAAACACAATTCATCCGTAAATTATAGACAGACTGATGGGACAGGCTTTTACATTTTTTAAAAGATCCTCAAACAAAGAATGTTTGTTGAGTACATCTGAGTTAACAGACACTAGAGGACATTTTAATTTAAACCAACAGGAGGGTAATTTATGCTGACTGGTTATATTCTACTTTACCATCATGGTGTGAATATTGAACTAAGGCAGACCAGTCCTTCACATCCCAGTCTATTGTTTTATTAACATGAACTTAGCTCTTTAAATGTTAACAAATTCAGCAGTTCAGACATAACTTGAAGGTTCACAGCACCTCTTGAAATGGAGATGTTTGTGTGTTTTTTCAGTATGTCTGTCTTGCTCACAACAAATGCCAGGGTAATATAGAACAGAATTGCAAATGTGCCTCAAAATATATATGAAAGAGGAAGGGAGACATTTCTGATATCTTCACAAACTGTTATTCTAGGTTATGAGGTGCATAGTTGACCACTTTTTTCATAAAAAAAAAAAAAAAAAAATACGAGAACATTTTTCTGTGGACAAAAGGAAGGTCTACAAGCTGTCAACCAAGGGAGGTAAATATAATTAGGGGGACTATTTTCAGCAACTCTGGTTTCTGTGAAAACTGGGTCACAGTAACATCATGGAGGGACAGTTTGAAATATGAGATGCATTATAAAATCCACAGATTTCCCGGGTAGAGCTGCCTTGTGGCATCTAATTACAAAACAAAACGCAAATCATGTCATAATTCTACAGAAATAAGGGTCTATTTTCTGCTCAATTTTTTTTAAGTGTCAATAATAATGCAAATAAAGTAGGATTACATTCCTGCAATCATGAATTATGTTGCAATCTAAGATGATTGGCCTTTGGTTATTAGTTCACTGCGTCATAGTTATTATTTTCAGTCATTTTCAGTCAAGATCCTTTCAGATGGATCTTGACAATCCATGTGCTCCAGCTGACAAATCTCCAGCCTGACAAGTGCAGGGAACTGTTTCACCTGATTACCAGCACTCCCAGCTCCTGTCAGGACTCTGGAGTACACCAAGAGCAGAGTTGGTGTGTTGTTAGTCCCAACAGAAAAGAACAAGACTGCAGGTCTACGATAAGTAGACTCCAAGAGGCAGACTCCTGCCAGATTACAAAAGACGACCAAAGGCGAGGGGGATATGTGATGGGATGCACCGTGAAAGAATATTCCTTTCTCACTAAAGGACATTTCAATACAGTTTTTTTAAGTTTAAAAACTGTATCGCTAGAGAGACAATTAGATGAGTATTTCACATGCTTCTGACTGAATGTGCTCAACAAATTAAGGGATAATGTCACAGATGTGACTTTGAAGCTATAGATTTTGGGTCAATTTTCAGTGCACTTGGAAACTCTGCTCCACTTTGATACTTCCCCGGCGAAGATTAAGATAAGCATTCTCATTCGTGTCCTAAATTCAATGAAGTGACAAACCCCTACAGCTCTTCTGATTTGGGTAAGAGTAAGCAGAGGGAAAGTGATCTTAAACAAACGACACAGAATAAATTTGACCTGGGTCACAGTTATTAAATCTCTCCTAAATCCTACGTTTTTCAAAGCGTGCTAAAGGAACTTCGGTGAACAATCTCGTAACAAGAAGGGGAGAATTTTTATTACCTTTCCCCAAGTTTTTGTTACCTGATTTGCAATTGGTCCTCGTTTCGAACATTCACACCAGGATAAATTCATCAACAGAAGTGCATATAATCTGATTTTGCTTGCACTTGTACTACATCATCAATAGCAGAAATGATTGAAACCATGTCGGCATTGTGATTGTGGTGCTATCTGCTTCATTCCGGCAGCACAATGAAAATACTGATTTTACACGGTGGTAAGACATAAGAAATAGCAGGAGAAGTAATGAAAACACATTTTTATGCCCACATCTGGTTAGAAACCTGATGTTCTTTGAGATAAATTAGGTGTTCAAAAGTCTGACTGGCCACCAATAGAAAATATGCAATTTTACAAGAATCTGCAAATGAGTAAATTATAATATTCTTCAAAAGTTGTTTTATTTCAACAAATCCAGGCAAAAAGAGAAGCCCATTTTGGTTCATTACTCTCAGAATGATATACATGTAAGGCATTGTGGCTCATATGTAATAAAAACACAAAACTCAGATGCTCAAAAAAATGTAATGAACACAATGAACATATGAATACTGCTGACTTCACAGTTGTCCTGCAGAGTTACTGACACCCAACAGAAAGAGGGTCTCCATAAAATGGCATATCTAAAGAAGCTGGTGGCTTATAGAGTGCAGGAACAAGTATATTATTGGAAAATGAGTGGAAAGAAAATCTGCAGTAGAAAAAGGTGCTCAAGCAATTTGGATGAATGCTGCTTTAAAGGCATTGTGACGTGAAAGTTATTCTAAAGGGTTGCAAAGTGGTCAAAAGTCCTCTGCTTAGATAAATGTAAATTTAACATTTCAAGCTGGCAAAGTCTGGAGGTAGAGTGGAAAGTCACAGAATCCAAGACTGCATTCACACAGCAGGCAAATGTGACCGAAATCTGCTCTTTTTGTCCTTATGAAAGCCATGTCTAACTTTTTCACCGCAGTGTGAACTGCCTAATTCTTATCTTTATAGCCCACCTAAAAACCTGTAATCTGCTACTTCCATATGTGGCACTAAAACGGATACATATCTGATTGTTTTCAAAGCGTCTACAGTCTGAAAGTCACATCTCATCCGACTTATGTCATTAATGTGAGACGCTCTGAGGGGCCTGGTAATGAGCAATCCCTCTGATTTAGGTGTGTTGACAGAAGAGATCAACTTAAAAGTTGAAGGATAGTGGCTTTTGAGGACTGGAGGTTTTAAAACATTGTGTCCCTGCACTTGATTGGCCAGTAGATTCGCCATGTTAGTTTTGTTTATATTGACCAAAAGCAGCAGATTTTAAAAGTCTGAAATTGATATCATTAAATTGCTAAAATAATTATATTTACTGAGCTCAACATTGAAACTGTCCACACAAACAACTGAATATAGGGTGAGATTAATTCCCTTTAATGAGTGTATAGAGTCAGCAGTGGGTAAACTGTGTTAGTGTTTTGCTGCCCTTGTTGTGGTAGAGTTAACAGCTTCTGCCTCTCCACATCACACGCATTTTATGGCAAGATTCAAGAGGCTCTCTGTGGCCAGTTCAAACTCCCCTGCATTGTATTGATCTATCACTGACATGGCTGTAATGCAGGACGCTCCTCCTAATGGCAAGCGATAAAGCAGCTGTAAAGCTGCTGCAATTTGCTAGTGCATCACTGAAAAGACTGATTGCAGCAAACAAGAGCAGAGCAGAAATCAGGGGCCTACACTAGCTTGCTCCACTTTTTTTTTTTTTTTTGATGTACTCCTCCTGCACACAAAAAAAACCCTTTATGGTTTCTTTGATAGGATGACAATAAGGAAAGATTTCACCACAGAGGGCAACAAATGTAAAGTGAGATGTTTGGGAGTTGACCTACAGTCTTCTGAGTAGGCATGCTCGATGAAGAGGCTACCTTCCTCATGAGTGTGTGTGCTGGGAGCTTGTTGAGAGAAAATACTTGGCATTTCTGTTTGTTTACTGTGTCTCAAGGGAACATCGTAAAATGTGTGAAGAGAGCTAATTGCTTTTAAAAAAAATAAAATAAAATAAAAATTTCTAACCTTTCACATTTTAATTCATGTAACTCACAGCAATTACATTGTGCCACAGGATATATATATATTTTTTTCCCTTTAGATTTCAGTAATGCGATCTCTGTGGAGAAAACCTATTTATTTGTGCTACACAATCCCAGTGGTATATTATGCCTAAATGATACCTATTTCAGAAATTTCATGTAGTTTTATATTCCCTTCAGCTTAATTCCCCTTGTTATTATAGCACCCATTTTAAAATGTCAGAGAAGTACTCTAAAAACAATCAGTGCTGATAAAAGTAATCCAGTTCAGCCTATCTTAGTAAATTCAACCAAAGTCTAATTTCAATTCAATCTTGTACAGATAGGTTGGATGCAGTCCAGCTGTGTCTAATTGGAGTGCACAAAAACCCAAGTCATCCAAAAAGGGAAGACATGTTTCGTTTGTTCGTTTCTTCTGAATAAGCATTATAGATTATTGATAACAGTAAACTCCCACTCCAATCTGATCTGATATGTGACATAGGAAAGTCAGATTTTGTTTATAATTAATTACTCAAAACTTTAGTCATTAACTTCTCGGCAATCCATGCTGTTGAGCATGCATGTGGAAACAATGGGGGAAAAAAATGTCTCTCTTTAACCGGAAAAAACCAACAGAAAGGCATTACAGAAGAAAAAACTGATTTATAGAAGACTATGTGAAGAAGATAGAAAATATTTGTCAATTATTGGCTATCAGAGGATGGGAAATGTCTTCCTGGCAGGAATCAATTAACACGGCAGAAGCTTTGTTTTCTAACAAAGTTTCTGAAAACTACAGAGGTATGAAATGCCGAAGGGCTGGAATGATTAGCAGCATCTTGTGTGGGAACTAAAAGGAAAACATCCATCACTAAATGACCAGCCTTACTATCTCCAGAAAGCTGTACAACTTCTTGTTAGCAATGTCAAGGCTAAATTATAAAATAAAGTCATCCTCAAGGTTAACTTGTTTAAAATTATAGCTTTAATTTGGTGTAAAAATGGCAGTGAAGTGTGCATTGCAAAATTGGCTATTCATATATTAAAAAACTGTTATGAATTAATTACTCAACAGTAATTACCCCATACCACATGCTTATGTGTTCATTAGTTAAAGTTTCATCTATAGCTGTACAGCTCTTAAATTTAATTCTGCTATGAAAACAAATGGTATTTTAATGGTGGTTTTTAGAGTGACAGATATGTTTGAAGACAGAGCAAAAATTCAGCACATTACTGCAAAAAAAATATTCACCAGGATTATAGAAATGCATTCCTGTTTTGCAACCAAAACGTAAGAGGGAAGAAGCAAACACTGAATTTACGTCTTAAATTAGCTTCAATTTGTGCAGAGCTACCTCCAGTTATTTTTAGGTTACAGTAGTTTATACATAGTTTATGCGACGTTAACAAATGGTGTCCTTGAAACGTCACTCTTCAGCAGAAAAGGCCCTGGATAATACCAAGCATGTTATTATGAGGCTGAGCTGAAGCTTTGGTTGCATGGAGAAATTTCGTGCTACAAGTCTCGACATCTGCATTAGCTCGCAGTGCAAAAAACAACATTTGATTGAAGCATATGTTCAGCATGCAGGATCCACATGTTACAGATAAGACACCCTGTGGTTGTGTACAATTAGCCTGTCGATGGAGCGTTGGAGCGAGAAAGACAGATTTACTGTTTATGAGTATTTGGGAATCAATTTATCTGCACAAATATGAGGGGGAAAATCAAACTGTTCCATACATTTGACTTATTTAACCCTCAACCATGTAAGACATAGTTTACTAAAATGAAGCTCACTTTCTGTTCCCTTAAGAGGGACTCATATTGACTGGCACAATGAGACTGGAACAATTATCAGTTAATAAATACATCATTCCAGTCCTGGAACCTCTCATATATTTGTTTTTTTTCTCCCTCTGTTCCAAAGATTTTGAGCTTAATAAGGTCAGGGGACTGATATATATATATATATATAGGCATCACAAAAGGAGGATTTCATGTCTGTTTGACCAGTTTTGTGAATTCTACTACATGTTTTGGATTACTATCTTACTGAAAGAGGCAAAGATTATTCCATTATTTGTTGTCAAGCAAAGGACAACCACTTAAAAATAAATAAATCTCTTGGATTTAAAACAGAGAAAAGATTACCACTGTTAATGTTGTATTTTCATAATGTTTCCAGAGCTTTCGGAAGAGAAACATACCAACAGAATCATAGATCCTGCATCTAACAGTGGAGATGCTTTTCCACATTTTAATTCTTTATTTCTTGAAAGACCCATTCCCAAAAAGTTTAATCCAAGTCTCAGTTGAGCAAACATAGTTTGCAGTCAAAATCCCAATACAGCTTAGAAAACATGGCATGTTTCACATCACAGAAAATATTTTTTCTTCTGGCATGATTTACAAATGACAGGTTAGCATGTAGATAGTCTATAAGATGTCACTTTTTGGAGCAGTTCTCTAACTGTGAGATTGCTTACTGTCCATGATGCCAAGGTAGGTGCTTGTTAAGTAGCTAGAAAAAAATTACCTCTGTGGTATGTAATATTTACATCCCAAAGCAAAAATAAGAGGCTGTTTAGCCAGTAAATCCAAGCAGAGTTACAGTGAGGTTGGTACCCATCTCCAGCAGTCAATAAAAAGAGACAGAGCACATCCTGAGCAGATCGCTGTCCATCACAGGGCAAACAACTAAGCACAAACACACCAATGGGTAATATAGAGCAACCAGTTAACATGACCTGCATGCACACGTTCAGTCACAAGGACTAAATGCAGCCTACAATGGCCTAAGGAGCATGTTGTTTGGCTGAGCTTGCAAGAATACAAACATGTCAGGAGAAAGGGAATGCAAGGTAACTGCAGAAAACACCTGGTTGAAATTTAAAAACTTCACACAAGACCACAGAGCTAAGAGCTGCATGACTTTGCAGTTAAAAGATTAGAATTATACAAAATTGTTCCAGTTACATTTGATTTAAATGCCTTGCTACTTATGATTTTGTTGAGCATATTTACTTGGCTTATCACTGTTTTGATAGGCAGTGGGGCTTTCAGTATTTCAAATTATGCTACAACAAGAAAATAAATACATTAAGGCTTTTTACACATCTTTGCCAATGGGGTCAGAGAAAGCTGCCTGCACGTTTTGTGTTTGGTTCTTGTTGGCGTAAACCTTTCTGTGTTTCCTAACTTTTCAAACATTTGAATTTTTCAGTCTCAGCACAGTTTTGATGGTTCTGTTTTATTAAGATAACTAAGAAAAACACTCTTCAAACCTGCCTTTGCTTGCACTTGAGCACAGGAATAAAATATGACACGATAAACTGACTGACCATTTTCTGGAGTGCTAATGATAGTCATATTTGCACACTTTGGGCAGTGTTAAATTGACAGGCGATAGAGACAAAATCGGGTGGCAAATTTTTACTTTTTCCTCTGAACTGCTCTGACAACCACCTTTCACAGCATGCTCTGCTTTCTGCTCCATTAAACTTCCGACATGCTCGTATTCAATATCCACAACATGCTTCACAGCATCACCCCACTGCAAAACAGTATGTACTATCTTTCTGTCCTTCTTAACTCTTGTCCATCCCAGTTTCCACGCTTCCTACTTGACATCGCTTTTTGTGCACTGACAACACTGAATCTATATTTGCCCGACCATCTTCTTTGACCTTCTTCCCTCTATGCTTCCCTGTCAATCTGCTTGCCTCTTTCCTGTCTGAAGCTGTGCAAATTGAGTGAGCATACATCCAGGTGTAAGAAACTGACTTAAATCTGACATGTCTGATAACCTGTCTCTTGTGACACCGCTTCACACCATCTTATCTACCTTTAATTCACCTGCTACTTTAACCCTGCTACTTTTAATCTGAGCTAATAACTTCCTGGATATTTCTCCTCACCTATCTTCTGTTGCCTCTCACTTCTCTCAATCTTCATGGTTTTCTCATCATAATCAAAGGAAGTTGACAATTATTCTTGCTTTTAATGCCACACTGACCCAGTTTTTAATTTCCTCTTACTACTTCCTGCATGGACTTGAGCAAATTTGTTTTAAATTGTTAGTGGCCCGTACTCCAGTGATGAGGCAGGGAAACTGATCTACTGTCTTGCCACTTTTTCTGATTGCTATCATCAGCACCCCTCTGATGCTGGACTGATTACTATCTGCCTTTAGGTTAGACAAAGTGCTTCACAGTAATGGAACTTTCCAGGTTTCAGAGAAAGTTAATCAGTATCAATAATATCCAGCAGTAACAACACTTGAAGCTCTGCATCATGAATAATGACAGTTTGTATGCATCGAGAAATATGAAAATTACTTTTTGAGAATAATTTATGCATATCATCTAAGAATGTGACACAGTTTAATTAGTTTTTGCACACTTCTGCCCTTAAGGTTTAAGACAATGAAGCCTTGTAGTGAAATTCTTCAACAAACTGATAATTTGCATTTGTTCATATCTAATCAAAGAATATATTTATAAATACTGAAAGCCAAATTGCATGGGGAGTGACTGGGAGTACTGATTTTCAAATTTCATTACAGAATCATGTAGGTCTGGATTTTAACTGTGCCTTTTTTATTATTATTATTACCAGGACTGCTGTGTATCAAACTCTGTTTAGGAACATTAAGCATAATGCTGCCACCACCGTATCTCAGTGTCACCATGGAGCGTTCAGGGTGATAAATATTGTTAAATTCTCAACACGCATCACATTTTGCATTCAGGTCACAAAGATTATTTTTAGTCCCACCAGACCAGCTCTGTTTGCTACATGCCTTGTGCTACACCTCATACAGGCTTTCTTTTAATAATAACATCCTTCTTGCCACTTCTTATCTAAAATGACCACATTTATGTGCAATAGATGCTTGCCCTTTCCACAGATTTTCCCACCTTAATCTGTGTGGATGATCCAGAGAAAAGGGCATCTTGAATTGAGCATCTTGACCATTGCTCTGTGAGATGCTCAAAGCTTAAAATACACAACCTAATCCTGTTTTAGGCTTCTTCACAACTTTATCCCTGACCAAGAAACGTAGTCTTGGTGTTCTCTAACAAACCTCTACGACCTTTACAGACCAGCTTATTCAGATTAAATTAAACGCAGCTGAAATTTACTTATGAGTTAGGAGACTACTGAAGGCAATTGATTTTTTTGTTGTTGTTATTGTTCTTTCATACAACAACACACAAACCTCTGTATGTGGTTTCAACTTCTCAAAATGTTGCAACCGCAAGCAACATTTTGCTTGAAAACAAAAGTATTCTGTACACATTTGTTTCAAATGCAGCATTCTGAAGACAGTGACAACGCACCAATGTATTTGAAAAGACACTGGCCTGATTCTCGAAGAAGCAATTTAAGAACCTCTACATGCACTGAAGGTGAACTAACGTGCACTCCCATTCTCAAATATAAACTACTGACCTCAGCAGAAAAATTCCTCCAAGAGATAGAGAAATAAGTGCTGCTTATGTAAGTAAATCATACACCCACCCAAGCAGAAGTCTCCCGGGAATGTCAGTAGCCTAATAAAACAATGGACCAAACCACAACCAACCAACGCTATCAGTCAAGCTACATTTTTCTGTAAATATGCTTTTCCTTCCAATAGTATTTTGCTCCACAAAGGCAAACAGAAATCAAGACAAGAAAGTTACCTACAATATTTATCTCTTAAGATTCCATATTACTTAAATTGCACATATATTTTGCTAACAGATTTTCATCCTGTACTGCTTTAATTCTTAAATGTTACCTCGCAAAAACACGACTCTCATATGTGTTTTAAACCAGAGATGCAAAAAAAGTGTAAGGGCCAGCAAATTGGAGAGAGTCTGTGTACATATCAGTGCCAACTGTATGTGTTCACTGCACTGTGCAGTACCATCTGTACAGGCAACTAAAAGATATACTTCATGGCAGAAGATAAAAAAGACTGCTTGACAAGGTGGGAGTCGAAGTGGGTTGTGTTCTGCAGAGAAGAAATGGAGTCTGGACTTAAAAAGTGAGACGTTTGTTTCCCCAATACTGGTGAGAAGCTTGAGAAGTTCTTCTGTTCAGAGGATATTTTTCCCAAATTGTAAAGAGACCATAATCAATAAATATTTTCACACTGCCAGTTCCGAGTTAGAATATTGGAATGAGTCAAAAAAAATCTTTTTCAAACAATTGTTCAACACAGTTGCTTATCAGAGTAAAAATGTGTTCTCTCGCCATACTTTGTATCCAATTCATTTTAATGAAGAGGGAGACCGACAATAAAAAATTCCCCAGAGTTGCTAAAAGTAATTTTCAACTTTACTCCTTTTATTAAAGTGATTTATTAGTCAGCTCTGAAAGGGAAAGTAGTAGCCAACAAACTGAAGGTTGCTGAGAAGCACATAAGGACTAATGAAGAGTCACGTCAAAGCTGTTCAGCCTCACTGTGCTTTGCAGTCTGCTGGAGATTCATCAAGACCATAGACTCAGAGGCAGTTAGCAAGCTCAGAGTTGGAAATTGATCTGTCTTTTTTAAACTTATTAGTTCCTGATGAGCTTCTTAAAGTTCAATCTTTGTCAAGAAAGGGGCAAACAATAAGAAAAGAAACAAGGGCGGTAATTAGTGGTTGTGTTGATCTTCAGTAATCTGTTCATCTTTGAGCACTAAAAAGTCAGGAGTCTCTGGCTGCTTTCCCCTTTTCTCTCCTTTGTAGAATCTAATGGTCTTTTTCAGGTAGGGGTTTACTTTCAAGTGCTTTATGTCAATACCTGACTATCTTTTATTTAAGAATGACTGATGTTGCCAAGATTTTATTCTATTCACAGAGATGGAAGTTCTTTCAACTTTCATCTCTCCTCCACTTTGGCATGCTCACACACTACCGCCGCTTTCACAAAACAGCTCATCATAAACTCGCAAAGATGAGCTGCTTTCTGAGCTGCCTCCAGCTGTTCGTAACAGAACACAGAACCACAGAAGCATGGGGTGAAAGCAAATGTGGTCGATGTGGAGCGTCACATATAAAATGTATCAGACGTCTGTCTTTCTAAATGGTTAGACAAAATCTGTTTTATAGATGCTGTTTTATAGTATCACTGCCGCGTACCCTTTAGTAAAGTCTATAGATCCACTTTGTACTGACAAACTTCTTCAAACCAGTTAAGTTTGTTAATGGCAAATACATATGTACATGAAATAATTGTAATCTGTAGAACTGTACCAAGAACTACATCTGAAAAAGAGAAGATCTCAAATTTCATCTTCAAGAAATGTAAAAAAAGCAAAAATTTGACTGGTGTGAGATTTTAGTGGTTGTAGGATATTTCTTGTGTCTTTCGGAAAAAAGGGAAGGGAATACAAGCCCTTTCTCTGGCTAGCACCAGACTCCTCCTTTTGTTTTGGTTGTATTTACCTGGAAACCCTTGTACTACTGTTTGCTTCCTGCTTTTGGAGTGCTTTTCAGTCCCTTTGTATTCACATATGCATTCAAATGTGTTAAAGTTCACTTCAACCGAATCGAGACCTAGGTTTTTAGATGGACCGTAGTTTGCTTTTTTGGTCTGCACCAGAGTTTGATTGCACATTCATGCCTTCTCAAACAAACTGAACTGTCAAGGCAAACAAACTAGAGTTGTATCAAACTAATTTTGGCTGGTGTGAATGCCTCCTCAATCATGGTCGGCCAGCAGTCAACCAGCTCTCAATGTTGCCGGATCATTTTGTTCTCAGCCTCATGCCATCTACCCCTTCTTGTCAAAACTCCCGTGGCAACGCTTTTGTTCCCCTCTGTATGTGAAATGAAACTATTGTGTGATTGGTCGGACTTTGATTGGCGTGTTTAGCGCTCGAACAACAGTGTTGTCTATTCACTCATACTACTCAAGTTCCACAAACCGAAGGTTGCACCAACAGCAGGCTTTTCCTCTGGCTTCAGTTATTGTTGAAAATAAGATGAGATTAATCAGCTCGTCAATAATTATTTCCTCCTTCTCCAAATTTGTCATCACGTAATAATCATTTGTTTCTGCCTCTCACCTTACTACGCCGAAACACCATGGCAGTAGTTGAAGTATAGGTCATTGTGTATCCTGCAGTGGGAGGGGTTTCACGGAAGATAAGCACAGTGTGTCTTATGGGATTGAAGGTTGTGTGTGAAAAAAATAAAAAATACACTCCACAGCCACGTGACCGCTCATTGACTGTTTAACTTCAGCCCAACCATCATGGGTCCTCAAGTCCAACTACAATTGTTTTGTATATTTGCAGTGTTTACCTAACGCTTAAATAGCTAGTCAGGGCACAAAATAAGACCGGTGCCTTTCTGAAATCTGATGGACAAAGAGAGTCCTAATCTCGTACCACCCTTTTTGGACTCTCTTTATATATTTGCTGCTGGAGGTTCAACTGATGAGATGTGCCAGCTAATGAAGACATTTAACTGTTGTTTTGTTTTACAAAGTTCATTTAGAAAATTCTGTCTGAAAGTTAATGAGCTCTAGACACCTCATCAAAGACTTAATTTGTTTTTCCTGCTCTTTTGCACAAATGTCTTTGAATTTAAACAGGGGTGTTCAGCAGGATTAACCACTGCAAGTATTCCTGTTGGAATGGATTGCCAGTTCACTATTTTATGCAGTTGTATTGCATAGTAATGGGGGTCTTTAGTTTTGCTTAGATTGCAGTGCAATTGACTGAATTAATAGAAATAAAAATGTTTTCTGCAAAAGATCAGCACTTTTACTAGTATCTGTTATATAACTGCCGAAGTGCAGAAATACCATTTAGAATTAATTTAATAGAAAAACTTGTTAGAAGAGAACCAGCTAAGCTCCAAGGCAGCAGACTGTTCTAAAAGTAGGCTAGGAGCTCCTCCCCCTTGTTTCTGCCAACTCATACTTCACACAGCCAAACTGCTTTTGTCTGCCCATTCCTAAGATGACATTTGAGCCATAGAAATGTTGTTAGGCTGACATTTAATTGCTAAATACGGCTGGGCACCGACTGTAGCCTCTTTGTGCCAACTTCTATCAGCTTCATTCATCCTAACAATCAAATGTGAAATCCCCATTAGAGGTTTGGTTGGGGATGCCGGTTAGGACAGATTATCTGTTAGAATGAAAAGGCTTACAAATTCATCCAACCTTCTTAATCACTCTAATTGACCCGCTGACTGCTCTGAGCCATGCCGATAATATGAGAAATGTTGGGTCTTAGTGCTTGAGTGAGTTCTTTAAAGAGGATCAGGGTTTCTCACCTGCCACCGCAAATTCTGTTGTTCCATTTATCATTGCATATTAATTTCTGACATATTAATGTGTATTTTAGCACATATGTTATCACACAGGATAGCGTGAGATTAGAGGCCTTGACGTCATCGTGACTGTGACAGAACAGAAGCCAGGGAGGTCATCTTCTCTGGTTTCCATAATCATACTGCATGTAAATTTTCTGTTGTCACTGATTGTGAAAAACAAATTTGAAAGCCTGAACTCACGACGTCCTCACGGTTTGAAAATCATCCGTATTTCCCAATCTACCATGAAATTACCTCTGTCTATCGTGCTGTGTGGCACAGTTATTAATCTTATCAGTTATTTTGCCACACAGCTGTTAATTGTTTTGTTTTACAAGCAAAGTTTTATTAAAGCCGTTAACTGCTGCAAAATGGATTAGTTTGCCGTCTTTCTCCACACTGTGTATGGATTTGTGTGTCAGGTAAGGTAATGGGATCATTGATCGGTTCATCCATCCCTGTATTTGTCTTGTCATGTGGGGTAAAAGTGATTGCTCTGGAGTTTTTGCTGCATCATAGAGTCTGTTTGGTCCAATTAAGTTTAGCCATTTTCAATTGAAGCTCATTTGTCATGCAGACAGATGTCATTATAATGTCATTGTTTAGATTCCCCTGTATGTTACAATCAGCCTGATTCACACATGACAGGTGTTTATCAATTTAATTTTACATTAAAAAGGTTAGTTGATTTTAGTAATTCAACTCAAACAGTTAAAGTAACACATCATACATTACATGCAAAGTGATTTATTTGGTTCATATCTGTTAATTGTCCCAGTAATGAATGCTTGATTACATGTAATGAAAACTCAAAATTCATTTTCATAAGGGAAAGCATTTGCATTTGTTGACTATGGTAATTTGTAATATTCAATAAAACCAATACGATTTATTTATTTATTTTTGGAAATAAAATGATGGTTATGTCAGGATCTACAAAAGCTACACCCCAGAGAGTCATTATCACCCTCAAGTAGGAGGGGGAACTGTTTGTTGAGGGATCTATCTAAGTGTTACTGTGGAGTTGAGTGGAAGAAAAAACTGGTAAATAAAAAAAATGAAAAGTTGCACCCATTCAATAATTTGAATGACTATTCCTTTTGCTTCCCTCTGGACAAAAAAAATGCATCATTGACTGATTGGTAGAGTCAGTCGCTGATTGTATGAGTCAAAACACTGCCATAACATAAACTTTCTCTAATAAAATAACTAAAATTTTGATAGAAAAAAAATGTTTTTAATTTGTGATTTATAACCATTGAAATTAAGTTAAATACCTCAATTTGTGCAAAATGCATCTGCACATTAGATAAGCTTATATCTGATTTTAACCATTAAAAAATATCCTTATAAATATTCTAAACAATTGTGAAGCGGCTGCGATTTTGTCATTCCTGTATACCCATCTCGCAAACATTTTACCTTTTAAATGAGACCTAGTTTTGAGACATGGGAGAAACTCTGTCTTGTTTTCTCTTATTCTGACTTCACCATTGTTTAAAACACCCAAACATGCTTAAACTCTAACTATTTATAGACAAACAGCATCCCAGAATTTCACAAGGCCCTAAGTATTCTGAGAGAGTTTTAGGGGGTGGATGCACACTCATTTGCACACATTTGCATGTCATTAGCACTTCAAACCTACAAACTTGAAAGGCTTTCCTTGTGAAGACAGTCTCGTCTTCCTCTCTCTCCCGTACTCCCTCTCCTCCTATCTACAACACTGTCTCCCAGGTCTCGGCTCTCTCACACAGGGAGTGATTAAGAAGCTCAGGACATCAATTAGAAAGTTTAACCCTCTGTATCAGATTTTAGAAGTTTCCGGGGTACTGCCGTCGACGGCACGCTCGCGTTTGGTGCCTGTCTGTGTTCAAGTGAAAGCTGATGTAACCTGTAACTAGCAGAAAGCTCTGTCTCCTAAAAGTGGAAAGGGTTTGATTTAATCTTGCAACAAGGTTTTTTTCACTGTTTTTCCATTTCATTAGGAAATATTTTTACAGAGTAAAAAAAGAAAAAAGTTATGCAACTAATCCTAATGAAAAGCTCACATAACCCTTCCAGACGGGGGCTCCAATTGCAGCCAAAAACCTATTAGGCTGTTCATGAATGTTCATGGCCTAGGATGCAAATTATCACAAAAGGTTGGATTGTTGGTTTATTGAGTTATTTGTTAACACGGTTGCCAAATTATCTCATAACATGGAGAGCGAGAGAGTAAAACAGAGTGTTGCTGTAGTACTACTTCACAATCAGGCATTCAAGGTGGGATAATCATAATTAAATTGTTGGACGTAGCATACACATTCGGCCTTGATGAACTCATTCAACAATGTTACAGCTTTACAAATTCAGCAAAGCCAAGGTGGGACTGACAAGGGGAAAAAAGAGTAATACAAAAGAAAAAAAGAAAAAGACCAAGGATAAAATCTCCCACTTGACTCAGTTCTTCGGAGACACATTAGTTACATGAATAGCTATTTTAAAAAATGGGCTTCCCAAAGAGAATAATTGTGTTGCATAATGTAACAGTACCTGATGATTGCACAAAGCTCTGTTAAATTGCCAGGTTTTTGTTATGTGAAATAAATAATCACAATAAATCATTTACAGCTTTTTCCACCTTTAAAATAACATTCATTGTCTATAATTAAAGGGAAAAAACCAAACAGGTCTGTTAGTGAAGCGATAGCCTGGTGGCATAGCAAATAAACTTAAAAATATCCTTCAGCATTCAATCTCCCTATGGACAGGCCTAACATAATTAGCATTGAATGGAATTATCTGACATAAAGTACTCTGAAATATATATCTAAATACATTTTCTAAGAGATCACAGCCTCTGGCATGGGGAATTAGATTTTTAAGTCTTTGGGTCTTTCTTTAATAGTTTGTAAATGAGGAAAACATGGCAAAGTGGAGAATCTTTCCAGGAATTGTCAGCCTTCATTATCCCAAGGTAGTGTTAACTCAGGAGGTCACAAAATAACAAAGAATAACACTCAAAGCACTACAGAAGTATTAAACCTCAGTTAAGTTCATAATTAACCAAGAAGAAAAAACTTGGCAAAACTGGCCACAGCTAGAAGTGAGGTTCTGTTTGGAAGTCAAAGTTTGCTCGCTTTTCCTTTTTTAATATGCCTCATTGATAATGAATGATTTTTTTCTATAATTTTCCAATAACTGTATCATGTTAGGCACTTTCTTTGGCATCTCATTATAAGGACTAACTGATAAATCAAAAGTAACTATTTTTCAGTTCTCTCAAAAGCCTCTTTAAAACTTTGCAAAAAAAGAAAGAGAAACAAGAAAATATTCTCAGAAAATATCCTATTTTCTGAGAAATGGAAAATTCTTACTTCTTCTCAGCAAGCTAAGGTCCATATAGATTTTGAAGCAATATCCGCAGTCATGCAGAAAATGGTTTCTGGTAAGGTCTTCCTTTTTTCTGTTAGACAATACTAACCTCATTATGCACATATTCCAACAAGCTCTCCCCACAAACTATATTACTTTGTCTGAATAACAGATCTGTCTGCGCTCTGAATCTGTCACTCACAGGAAATTATTACATAGTTCATCTTGAAGCAAGCATTGTCAGACAGAACTTCAGAAGCAATAGTCTTTAGAACTGAAGTCAATGGTCTTCTAAAGTTTTTAGTTTATGTGCAGAGTTATTTTGCTTGTTTTTTTGTTTTGTTTTTTTTCCATGCCAATACTAAATATTGTCAATTTAACTAAGATAAATCAGCTTATAAAGAATAATAAGTTGTTAAGGAAGTTTAGTTGTGGTGGCTGTATTTGTGTCCTGCAGAGAATCAAGAATTAAAAGATAAAGACCAACTGAAAAAGTCCATATTTTATTGATGTTTTTTTTTTTGTAGTGCAGTTCTCACAATTTAATGCATGTACTGTTTAAACTTTAGAAGGATAAATAACTTATAGTCCTATGAGTTATAATGGATACGAACATCTGAGGATTATCAGTGCTGACTTTTCCTTCATCCATTTTTACACGTCTTCTAATAGCTTCTGAATGTTGATATAAGCAAGTCTTGGAATGGTTGTTAATTTCTGTCGATAACAGCCAGCCATCAACATAAATTCTATCTATATCCATAATACCCTATAGTAGGCCTTTTTTGCAATGGAGGAAATCTAGAAAATTCTAATATGTGCATTAAATCCCTGAAAACTGTTACAAAAGAAGGAAGATAATACAATACAATTTTTTCTGCAGACTGAGAAATCTCATCTGTGAATATTGTGAAAACAAGAATGACCCACCTGGTTTGCACTCTGCGTGTTACACACTATTGCAATATTGACAGGCTGTATATGCCTCGAGATTTTGAAGGTTTACAAAAAGTAAGGAGCATGTGAAGAAATTCTACATGCACGCATAGGAATGAAACGTTTCTTTTTTTTTTGCGTTCTACAGTTGTCTTAAAGGCAGTAAAAATGTTGCATGGGCTCCATTCGTATCGTCAATGTTCCCCTTTTAACTCAATCACCCATGACATTTCAGACATTGCAGTATGCTTTTTTCCTTGACAGCAACATATATTTTGTCAATGTGGAGAGTCTCTGCAAGATAGTATTTTGTTTCCAAAGATCCATCTGATGTGACAGATACAGCTGCAGTGTTCAGTATACTCACATTTTGCTCCTGTTGATGTTTTCACACTGAGCAGCTAGCTGAAACGATAGGCTAACACTGACAATATGCCTTGAAAATACACAAGTATCCCCCTTTAAGTGTGTATCTTAAATATACTTAAAATGAAGATATTTATTTATTTCAAGCTGTATTTTCAAAGATTTAAAACATTTCAATTGAATGAGAAATTTACATTTAAAATACAAATCTGAACAAATTTAATGAAGGATGCATGCATCGTTTTGTAAAAGTGCATTTGAATAGTAAAATTATCTTAAAATATCAAGCTACACAAACTTTGGTTGTAATCACAGTGACAAAACATAATCCTTGATACTGAGACCTTTTTTAAACTGAATAGGACTGAATCTAACAGAAGTTAGTTGTGACAACCCTCTTTCAGTAAATAGTGCTGTGAAAAAGGATTTGGCTCAAAGTTTTCTTCGAGGACCCATGCTTTGCTTTGGTTCTAGGAGATTGAGGGTGTTTTAGCTGTTCCTTCTTAGGACTGCGCTCCTCTGGACTGAGACATCGGATGTTTCTCCAGGGTCACTGGCCCGAGTATGACCAATGAGGTCATATTAGGGCATGCTGCAGTTGCCTTTACCTATTGCTTTCCTGAGCCTTTGGTATTTCTCCAGTTCTCATTTTCCTCTTTCCTCAATGATTGTCCTCTGCTGCTTGTCAGTGATCATTGGGGATTGGTTGGCCATTATCATGTTGCACATTTGTATCTGAAAGTCACAGAGGACCTTAGCTTGGTCATTCTCCGCCATCTTGGGAAATAAGTCCTACTTTCACCTATGGGTGTCCAGTTTGTATTCCACACAGATGTTTCTGCACACTACAGTTGGTTATGGCACTCCATGTATTCATTCCTGCTAGTTTCTTAAACCCAGCTGTGAGATGAGTTACAGTTTCTGGGGTCTCTCTTCTTTCTGAATATGGAAGATCTATGCTTCTATTGCTCTGGTGCCAACCGGCCTGCTTCTGTGCTGCCATGACCAGAGCTGTCCTCAAGTCCAAATTTTTCATCCCACGAAGATTCCTTTAGTTCTTTCTCTACTTGTTTCCTCTGTCTTGAAAGATTCACTGAGTGTTTCAACCCTCAGGTGTATCTTTCTGATTTATTCTTATAACTTGGATGTTTTCTTAGTAACTCTGATGCTCACTAGACCACTTCCTCCTGCTCTTCTACTCTTAGTGTACGCATATTTTTTTTTTTAAGGTCACATGTGCTATGTTTTCTTATAACATAGCTCCATTCAATGTAATGAAGGACATTTTCACATGTGAATAAATGAAGTTCATAAAATCATCGTTTGACAAGACAGGTATTTAAAATGAGTCAGCTTTGCAGTAGCTAATCTATGCCATCAATGGTACTTTTAAATACCTTCACTTGATAAAATCTGATGCTGTCATCTGGTGAAATATCACATGAAAAGAGAAAAACTTATTTTTTCTTGCTGAATAAAGCTTGAAGAACACATTCTTTCAAATATAAGCCTGATTATTTTAAGTAAACCTGCCACTGTTTCAGTCATCAACTGCCTATGAGTGTGGTGAAAATGTTAGGGCTGCGTGTACAAGAGTACCCAACACAAATAAAATATGCGGAAGGAGAAATTTGTTGATATAAACAAAACTAACGGTGCTGTTGAGCAATTAGAAAAAAAAGTAAGAATGTGGAATTTATCATAAAATTTGACCAATTACTACGAACCAAAAACTAGAAATTATCAGTGGAAGGGCAAAGAAAACCACCCAGTATGTAAATTCAATGGCTAATGAGAAACTAAAGTTTGGATTATGTTGTTTGAGCAGAAAATAAACCAAACTGGGGAAAAAAGGAAATTAAATTAAGCTCCTAACTGTAACCCGTACAGCTAAGATAATGTAAAGGAAACTGAACAAAAAGCCACAAAAAAACTATATATGATAGTATAGAATTGAATAGTTGACAGGTTTAAGACATTGATTCGAAAATTGCTCATGCTCAGAAATATTTCATGTGCATGTTTTTCTGACCTGCTTGACTCCAGGGTGAAGAGCTGTTGTGTGAGTGACCTGTCTGTAATTCTCACTTTATAATTTCAGAGTTTTCTCTGGTGTATTGCTGGACCACCAGCTCAATAAGTCAAGTCTGACTTCTGAGAAGTTTGAGCTTGGGAAAAACTTCTCTTTAGAGGGATGATTAATTTTATTTAAAATAAAGTAAATATCTGGAGAGATGGTAGTCGACATGACCAGGGCAGACTCCAAACACTTCATCTCCTCTGAGCCTACAGTCCTAGCCCAGAGTTATGTTAAAATATTAAAACACACCACCCTGCCATGATGCTGATATCAGTATCTTGCTGGTCCACCAAATTCTCTCGATGAAAACCCTCCAGCAACAAATGCAGCATGAAACAGCACACAAAATATGACATATCTTGTACACTAGCTACTGCAGTATACACTTGCATAACTCAAATATTGCATTGGCTTCCAGAAAGAGAAAATGTCGTTACCAAATTATGTTCACATTGATAGAAATGATAGCAGAGACTCAAACAGTGAGCATGATAGTGCTCCATGTTGCAGAATTGTTCAAAGGTTATTTCACCAAGTCAAAGTCAAAACACAGATCTATCAGGTAGGTCTTAAATCTAAGAGAGGGAAGTCCAAGTTAGGTCTGAAGTGACAGATAACCAGTCTGAAGTCTCCCTCTTTTATACGCAAACATGTAAAATATTTGAAATAGAATTTTTGTTTACTACTAAGTTCCTCGTTGATTTGAAACGTTATCAAACAGTTTTTAAATTGTGTTTACGGTTGCTCCATTATTAAAAATTGATATTCCTTCCCCCTGCCAAATCAAAGGAACCCCTGTGGTGGAAACAGTGAATGAATACATTAGAAAACTTGAGAATTAGACCACATCATCAGATAATAATGTGTCACAGATTCCCTGTTCTGTTTTGCATTTTCGATCGGTCTGCCGTTGTGTTTTTATTTTTACTTTCTCCTGTTTTTATGCTTGTGTAGCACAAGATCAGGTAATTTAACTAGATTTAAGAAACCTCTGGGTATTCACGAAAGGACAAACTGCATCTGTTAAACTATATCTAGACACTATATTGCAGACAGAAGTTTTGACCAACAGAAATAAATGAAAAACATTGATGAAATTGTGTAAAAACAGAGCTTGCAGTAGGGAAAACATTCTCAACTGAATCAAGACCTCCTAATATAAGAAGAAAATTGCTTTATTTGGAAAAAATGGGAACAGAGACATTGACACTTTGACATTATGAAATCCATACCAATATCCCTAAAGGCAGAGCACAGTGGGATTAATATACAAATGTATTTTCCTCCCATGACATTCCAACCTTTAATAATAAAATTAGCAGAGCTCCCCCTGGTGGAATGCAGGAATGATAACTCTTTCCTCAGGTGAAAACTATATTTTTTGTCCTACGTTATACTTATTCTGTAATACAGAGTGAATCCACACAGTTACTGTGCTTTATTTCAATATGAACATCCAATCCAATAAGTAAGACGTACCTTGTGGAATGACCAAATATATTATATTATGAAAAGCCTGATAACAGAGCAGAAATCTTTCAAAACTTCAAGTGTGCAGTTACAGATAAATCAAAATAATATTTTGTGCTTAAACATACTTTATATGTGCTCTGCTGTGTCCACTGCAAAAAAAAAAAAAAAAAAAATCATTTAGTCTCCACATCAGTAATGAGAAGCATCTGTTATACTTCACCAGCTGAGCTCCCAATGAAATAACAAGTAAAGTGCTGCAGGCAAGTAAGTGAGTCTGCTGCTGCCTCCAAATCCAATCCAGTCTGCTCATGGTAGTTACAATCAAATGCTCTCTATTTACTTGTGTTGGTTTAATGTGGCAAAGAGAAAGTGGAGGGAGGTGTTGCATTGATGTCTTTGTTGTCATCTCATTATGAGTCACTTAAGTTTTGAAAACACAGATTTCCCTCTTGATATCTGATTTTAACAATGAAATGTATGGTAATAAAAGTATATTGCTCTTTTTACTGTCCCGTAATGTGAACTGAAAGCCTTATATTTATTTATTTTTATTTTTGGCATAAGTCAACAGGGAGGACAAGTGTGTTCTATGTTTAAAGCTGAAATAAGATAACTTAAAGGGACAGTACATTTTCTTCACAATATGTCCATCTCATGCTCTTTAGGTCTCGTAGCATGAAAAATGAGTCTTTGTATGCTGCATGTCAGCATTCCTTTTTAACATCTGACTTGTATATTGGTGCGTGTGCATTATGCAAAATATAATCAGAAAAAAGAGAAAATTGGTGGAAAAATATGCCATTTAGATGGATTAGTATACATGAATGGGTAGATAGATACAGAAATGTGAATATTAATTTACAAAAAATGTTTAAAGTGTCTGTGAAAGATTTTTTTTTTCTTGACAGAACAAAGATGTATCTAGGTGCTTAATAAAAAAAAAACTAATTAATTTAAATCCAGGCAAATGTAACTGTTCAATTACAAGGTCTGTGCTATTCAGAGTAGTTTTTATTGGAAAAGTCCGGATAGGGTTCTGGTTCTCTATTTTAAACAGGGGCTTGACTAACTATGTACAGAGAATTGCCACTTTGTAAAACTGCCTGTGGTGTCCCTGTCCAAGTAAACTTGAATGAATGAAAGAGGCAACTCTGCCATGCGCTGCTAATCTAATGGATTTGATTGAGCACTGATCATCAGCGTGACCAACAGGAGTTCTGGCAATCTATTGATCTGGACCATACAGGTTTGTGTTAACATGATGCCAAGACATCAACAATGATCTGAGAGATGTAGTTGTTGATGCTCACCACTCTGGAGAGCATTCTAAAATAATTTCTAAACAATATGAAGTCCATTATTCAGCAGTGAGAAAGGTTATTCCCAACTGAAAAGCGTTTATGACAGTTGGCATGTTGAATGGGTACATGACATTCTCTTTAGACAGATAACACTGAAGTCTGTCCATAATGCACAGCAGCATCAAGCAAAGCATATCAGCACAAACATGTTAATTTTCAAGAAAGGCAGTGAAGGGGTCATGATTTGAGCTTGTTGTGCAGCCATGTGACATTGTGCAGTCAGTGAGTCAACAATAACCTTTCATGCAGCTTTGAAATGGATTTTCATGCAACACAGCAACTAAAGGCTGGCTGAAAATGGGATCATTAACCAGACAATGATTCCAAACACAACAGCAATCTCCACAAAAAGAAAAATGTACATATTGCAATGGTTAAGACCTCAACTGGACTGAAAAATTGTGATTGGATGTGCATAGTCAGATATTTGCAAATCTCAGTAAATTGGAGTAATAATATAAAAAAGGGTATGTTTAAATTACTTAAAACCTAAAAGACTGATACATTCATACAGGAAACAACTCCTTGAAATTAATGCTGTTAAAAAAAACAGTTTTACAAGATATTAAACCATGAATTGCAGTTTCTTTTGACCATGTTTGTTTGACAAATTATACAGAGCAATTCATCAAATATTGACAGTTTTTACACTTTGCCAATATGTAAAAACTATATATATAAAATGCAAGGTCAGATTGAGAATTTTTGGTGCTACATTAATCCTCAGGGAAATCCTTGGATATAATGTTTCATTCATTTTTGTGCTGATCTATATCTGCTTCTTGCTTGGTGAGGGAAAAAGAGATAAATGCTAAAATCTTTATAAAATGATGACACCGGATTTAAAATTAGGACTATCACCCAGGAGACTGGATTTCCCTCCCCTGTGGGAGAGGTAATGTCACATACTGCAGCATTTTTCCAGTTGCTTTTGCAGGTTGGCTGTTTCAAGTGAACCCCCCCACCAAAAAAAAAAAAAAATAAATAAATAAATACATTTTCTCTTAGCTTGTTGAAATCCCAGGTCAAAATACGGTTGTTTGAAACTTTGCTAACCTAGAGGCACACTTTGACGCTCTGCCAAACGCTTCTCTTCCAATTACTTGATCGCATGTCCTGTTTCATTGGCAGCTTCAAGAGACAAATGATGTTACGGGACTAATCAGTATAAAGAGGCACTCTGTTACATTATCTTCTGATTTGTTCTTTTTGTAAACTATTTAGATTTAGATATTTTGGAGGAAGCATGGCTGTTTTGGAAAACTGCCTCCTCCAATTTTGGGTGTTCTTCAGCTGGAAGAATTTTTGGTCTCACTTCTGTGCTCTCAGACATTTGTAATGGAAGTAGAACTTTATTACAACTGATTATTACGATTATTACAACAATTGTAATGAGGATGTTTTTATTTTTTGTTTTTTTCCAAAAAAAAACAAAACAACACACACACACACACACAAAGCCGCTGATTAGTATCCCAAACGCTCAAATAAACTACAACTCCAAACCCCAAACGAGTTAATAGAAGGCTTCATGAGTGCAGAGCAGGACCAAAAACAAAAGAGAAAGGAAGTTGAAAACATGTCTTCCATCGTCCATAATGAGTAAAGATCCTATCCCCGACTGCAACGTTTCGTTTCCCTGCTTTCCCTGCTATATGGACAAAAAGCTACTGAAAGAGAAGCAGTACAAGCAACTTAGTCTGTGCTTCTGTACTTGCCAACAATTGATGTCATCAAGGACAAGTTATCATCTTTGCTTCCCTGATATTGAGCTTTTCATTCAAAAGCTTCTTCAGATTTGTTGCAAGGCTAACCACTTGTTGAATGCAAATGCTACAATATTCACATTTTAATTGGCGATAAATAAGTAAATAAACTGCATCAAAATCATTCCATTTATAATTATGTGCTGCTTTTTTGCATTTCTGGGGATAAGGATTTTAAATAGAAGTAAATTTTTGTCAAGTTTCTCCTGACTTTTGCTTCAAGTCAGCAACCTTTGGGCTTCTTTTCTTCTTTGAATTACAAACAGGATGTGCAAGTTCAGCCGAGATCTAAGACCAGGTGTTAGTTTGTCAAAGGCTGTTGCCTAAAGGTAATTCTGCTCTCACATTTTACAGCCATGTGGTTTTCATGCAGCTGCTAGGTGGGAAAAACGGGTGGACATGGACCATTGGCTTTAAGCCTGGAGAACGTCCTCCCCAGCAGGATGGATCAGCAGAGGAGTGGCAGCACCGTGGATTAGTGCAGCCTGTCAAGGTTTGACGCTGCAGTGACAATTTAATCGCTGAACTGGCTCTCTATCAAACTATAAAGAAATAAATAACAAAATCAAGATGAGAGGAAGAAAAGCAAGAGAGCAAAGTTAAGAGGCTGAGCTCTTCATTTATGTGACATAATTTGTCACATCAGATTCTCCTAATACTGCTGTCAATGTCTCCTGGGTCCGGTAAAAAAAAAAAAAACAACATAAACAGGCTCGTGGAAATAAATATACAGACTTGGGTGCATTCAGTTTATCCCTAGGCTTAAGCCCAGTAGCAAGCTATCAATGAAAATCACTCATTTCCCTTAACAGAAACATTCTAGCTTTTTCCTTGAATTCTTGAGGAAATGTGCATAGATTTTTCACTAGCATGCACAGTTCTTTGGCAACGTATTTACCACTTTACAGGTTTACTCAGCTCACTATCACCAGAAACACCCACACGTGATTTCTACCTGACTCGTCAAATCAAGAAATAACTTAAAGTCAACCTGCTGACATGAACTAGGCGAAAATATCTCAAACAACAACACATTGCGACCATATCTAAAGTAGTGAATCACAGTCTGAGCTATTAGTCACAATTGACAAAAACATAAAACAATGAATCTTCTTCAGAGTAGTTGGCCTTTCAAGATATTTCAAGAATGCATTAATGAGTCATCCAAGAGGTCACACATGATAACAGAGAAAAATATAAAACACGGCAAAAGCTCAGTTCGGGATAGTTTATAATGTTTATGATTCAAGGACAAGAATGATATTAGGCACAAATATATACAGTATTCCAGCACTGCTCAACTGAAAGGACAATATGATAATATACAAAAAAATATCTTGGTGTCACTTCCCAAATTATTCTGTGAAATGATAACAAAATAAAGGCTTGGAAGAGGCCGAGTCAAAGTCATGACTTTAATGCTACTGAGATGCTATGGAATTATAAAAATTCTGCAAGAGATTGTGGGCCAAAATTCTTCCACACCAAGAGACATAAAGACTCACTGCCAGTTATTGTAAAAGCTTGAAACAACTGAAGCACAGCTACTTAATACGTTTATGGGCAATTACTTCTCACATCAGGTTGAGTTAGTCTGGAAAGTTTTTGTCCATCCAAAATGATATTATAATTTCAAAACTATTTTATGTTCATTCAAGTATCTTTTAGCTTAAGAGTTGAGCAAGTGTCCCAATTAAATAAAAACTCAACAAATCTGCAAGGTGGCGAATGCATTTTAACAACATAATAGTTCAGTTCTTTTTTTATTTGGTAAAAGATGTTCCTAAAAGTTATCGATTCTCACAGATGAAGTCTGAGGGAAGAAAGCATCAAGAAAAATCAATCATCCAATATCTCTGTACTGTCTGCTAGCATAGCAGTGGATGAAGCAATCAAATGTGCAAATCCCAATATGAATTATTCACAACAGCCGTTATGGATACCATTAGGTAGCAGTTATTTTGATGTTTGATCAATGGGAGTTGATGGGTAAAATATGATGCAAAAGACAGAGCATTTGATGTATACCAGCAGAGCAGGCTCATGATAAGTGAGTCAACAACTATTTTTTCACCTTCTGGTACCAAACTAATGAGGGAAGAAGTTACCATGGTGATGGTAGACATGAGCCGCCGCTCCTTGCCAGGCTTTTAATGCAAGCACAAAGACGCACAGGGGTTGTGATTTCATCTAAGCTGTGAAGAATAAAAGTGAAGCCATTAAATTGGTTCTAATTTCCAAAGGAGTGGTAATACATAAAGACATGGGCAAATCTGACCTGTTCCCCTGTAATTATCTTTATAAATAGCATCAACCTTTTTATACCTCTTCTCTGCTTGCTTGTCAGTTTAATTCCACTTTTATTTGACACCAACTGAACCTATAATTATTCTAACATTTTTTTTCCATTTGATCAAAAGTCAACACATTACAGCAGGATTACCAAATACGCATTTTAACATTTCGAAGCTGAAACATTTTAGATCTTTTTTGTTTTTTCAAGCTATTACACAATTCAGGCTATCAAATCTTTTACATCTATAATTCCCACGAATTAGAACAAAAAGTGTTTAAATATTCTTGGAAATTAAGAGGGTAAATTGTAACTGTTGAAATCACCCATTAAAATGCAAAGCCTTCTGTTTAATTCCCTCTGCTCTGCTGCGTCTGGCATTACAATTTTCCTATGGTCTCGATTATCATCACGAGTTTGCATATCTATAATAATGAATATTATTCTAAAGTCATTATTCTAAATGTATTGGACATAAATGCAAAGACCAATTAATGCATATTCTCGTAATGTTTTTGAGAGATGATGGCAGAATCAAGTTGTTTCAGAATAAGAGTAAACTTGCAGCAGCTTGCGTCATCTGGCAATACAAGGCAGCTGCTGTTTACTGTTGTTGATACAATACTCATGCAAGTCAGGAAGCATTTTCCTTAAAGAATTTCACCATGCGATATGAGCAAGATACATTCCTTTTAACACCTGTCATGAGGATGTTGCCAGAGGAGTACATGTATATTTGCATGCACCTTTCATCATGTCAGACGTGTGCGACTGTTACTGTTAGATTGGCTATTTTTGACCAAAAGCTGAAATCCACAAGAACAAGCAATAAAAGAATAGAAAATACTTTGTGAAAAGTGGCCAAATCTGTAACAACAAAGATTACAGTAGAGATTTTCAGAGAAGGAAAACGTTTTTTTTTTTTTTATTTACGTGGAATATATCATAGTTTTATTATGCAATACAATCATTTCAATGAAGTTCTGAATTTTATGTAACCAGCCTGGCAAAAGTCTGAAGAAGAATCAGACTGAAATTTAAATTAAATGGCAAAATGCAAAGGTATTTGTGTTGTATTCACATAAGCAATGCCTTGAAAAAATTACCCCAAACTTCACATTCTGGCCTTTATTACCTCCTAATTTTATCATGTTTAACTTTGATATTCATGTACTGCACATACAATCTGAAAAATGTGGCTTGCATTTGCATTCATGGCCCCCTGAGTCAAAACTTTAGAGTCACTCTTTGTTGTAGTTACAGCTGCAAGTCTCTGAATGCTTTTTATAGCTAGAAACAAAGAATTATTTAGTAATAATTGGATGAGAATGGATGCAAAGCAACTGTGATCAGTTTTAAAGTCTTACGACAGATTCTCAATTTGATTTTGGTCCAAATACAAAATTACACAAAGCTGAACCAATTAGTAACTCTAACTCTCCTACAAATGTTCACAACTACTGTGTTGGTTGTTCATGTTAAATTTGGAATTTTAATATTGAAAGTGTAGAAAACTATTGAAAGGCACAGCATAAATAAATGCAGCAATAACGATACTTTCACTAGGTTAAGCCTACCTCTTATTGTCAGGCAGGTTATATTTCGAAATGTCTTCTTTCTAAAAGTCTACTATTAACCCTACAAGTCTGGTATTAATCAGGTCTGTGTGTGTAACAAAACTTATCCCAGGTTTCCAAAAAAATATGGTAAATCACAGTAAATTCATAATTCAACTGGGGAATAATTTTTGGATCAAACTAGTTGAAATAGATGCTTCCCCTTGACTTTTCTAGTCACTCAGGTTATCTTTACCACATATTAAAAGACCTTTGATGATATGAATCGTTATAGTGTGACAAAAATGGAAGAAATCTGTATGGGGTAAATATATTTTCAAAGCCCCGTTTCTGGGTCAGCGGACCAGCTGCTACAACACAGGAGACACATGGGAATTATGACAAAGAACAACTTCTCTTTCAATTTAGAACATCATAGGACAGCCTCACCTAAAACAAAGCTGTTAACTGCTGTACTTAGGTTTGGGACATTGTGTAGAGCATATCAATAAAGGAAAAACATTTCACTAAGAGCCGTAGTTGTTAGTTTAATCACCAGATCTCCCCTGTGAGAGTGTCTTCTGTTTTCTTTTTACCTAGACGACGAACATCATGAAACAATCCAATGGTGGAACGAAGTAATTTTATCAGAGTAGCTATGAAAAATGTGTAAATTTGCATACTTGACACTGATCAGTTCTTACAACTCTACATCTACAATGTAAATGAGCATATTTTTTTGTTTGTTTGTTTGTTTCATAACAGTCCATGATGACTCATGCATAAAATATGCTTAGTAATTCAGATGATGCATGTTTTTTTTTTTTTAGACAGCTACAAAGCAAGCATTCCCAGCACTGGTGTGAAATAGATTTTAATAGGTACATTTAAATCTTATTGACAATGTAGAATGTTTTTTTTGTTGTTGTTGTTTGTTTTGTTTTTTTTTGTTAAAACTTTAATTTTAGAAGGATTTAAAAAAAAAGTTTTACACAGCCTCTTATTCTCCTGTTTTGCATATATTTATTTTCCTCAAGATTTAACAGCCCACATGCTTTGGAGTGCTAGCAGTTTTTCTTGTTGCTAATCAAGAAGAGTAAACATCTCTGCAAATTGAATTAAAGGCTTGATTTACCCCTAATTACTAGTGGGCTGAAAATATCATTGGCATTTATGCTGTACTCCTATCCTGTATGTGGCTATGTTGACATTTTCAGAGGTCAGAATTATATAAGTTATTTTACTTCTTCTGTCTTGAATTTACAAAAAGCCCAGATACAAAACTATGCCCAAAAATTGTATTAAAGTTTTTTTTTTTTTGGAAAGCCTTATTAGCTTTGGCAAATGAAAAATTGTTGGGCAGGAGAAGATTGGAAGAGAAACTGGAGGAGAGGGGAAGAAAAAGCTTCATAACCATTATAATTTCCAGACTTTAATCTCAGATAGCACCTTCTTTAGGCTAAATATTCCTGCCAACAAGTCCTAGCTTAAGAGTTATTCAGTCAGCCATTGAGAGCAGCTCTGAGCTAAGAGACTATTCAATTTTTATCCTAGTGAGGTGTAGTTGACCCTGTTGCTAGGTGTGATTCTCTCAACTATCTTCCCTGCTAAATCCTCTAGAAGATTTGAATGATAATCCATGGACTTTGCATAGCATCAAAAATGTTTAAAACATCTCAACAGAATTTCTTCAGTTAAGTGTTTTCTTTTTGTGATAAAAGATTTTGATAGGAAAAGTTTTCTCAAAGCAAACTCAAAGTTCACGCTTTACTCATTGTACCAATGTCGTTAAACAACATCCACACAGCAGTGATTTTTGAGTTAAATGATTATATTCCACCGATTTAGTAGGTGAACTTCTGTCAGGAAAAAGAAGCAACCTTTCAGCAAAAGTACGTACAACCCTGTAATCATTCTTTCACACAACAGGCACTCAACTGCAGGAAAACTGGCAGACAGTGTCTCTAGGTTAGGTCTCCAAGTCTCTCCTGAGCCCGATATTCAATCATTCAACTCCCACTAATTATAGCCCAGAGTAATGATTGTTCCAAGTCTTCAGGGTTTTCTGATGCTCTTGCACAGGTGATACATTTCAGTCCATACCAAACCTGATCAGTTTAAGTTTACAGAGCTGTAAGGTGATCTAAAAACAGAGAAAAGAATAAAGTGTTTTAATGTACAACCTTAACGGTTATGTTTTTGTACACTAAATAATAAGTTATCTGTTTAAACTTTTTGATAAATAATACATTGTGTTCTTAAATAAGACCATAACTCTTGGTATGTTTGAAATGTTTTTTTTTTTTTTTTTTTTTTTCATATTTACTTCTCTTTCAGAATATTGTCTCATGCTTATGTTTCATCCTCTACATCATACAAATCTGTTTTTTCTCTCTTATTTTATCACTTACTTAGTAGATGGAGATGTAAGCTTTGCTAATCCAAGTATATGTACTAATGAGGTATTTTATTATTATTCACTACCAATCACATAACTTCTCTCTCAGGAGACCATGTTTTATCATGTATTGTTAAAGAGATAGAGAGATTTCAGTGCTGATCTCCACAGTGCATTTTGCTGAAATAACAACGAGGCAAGTAAAAACAATTTAAAAGGGAAATATTGAAATTACTTGCTGTATTTTTCAGAAAATGTAATATAATCATATCTGTATTACTTAAAAGTATTCTTTGCTGTCTGTAGATATATTTTTATGCATCATTTTATCATTTTGTTCCTATCTTTTTCTTTTAATTATATTCATTTAGAGTAGGTGTCTACACTAATCGAGTGCTGGTCCAAAGTTTTAGGTACCTGCGATCAACATTTCTGAAACTGTGAAAAGCCGAGTTAATAAAATATGACCTGAATTCTGAAAAGCATAAAATTAGAGCTGACACATCTCTTTAATATTGCAGCCAATATACGCCAGCATCATCAGTAACTTCATCTTTAGAGAGTAAAAATACTTTAAATGCAGTTTTTTTCTCAAATATATCCCGAAGTTTAACCTCAGATTTGTTCAGATTGACAACTGTAATGAGGTTGGCAACTTTGACACTCTGGGCTGTAAAAACCTTTAACCTTGCCCTTATCCATGGAATCTTAATGCTTTATGAACATGTTGGTGTCTATCTGATTCTATGCTTCGCCTTAGTCATAAATTCAAAAGTTAAACAATCTATTGACACAATCAACAGGCAAAAACAGTTCAAGTTATTTTAATAAGCAGAAGCATGAACAGACATTTTGTTATGCTGTGCTGCATAATTTTCAGCATGTTGAGAAACTGCAATAAATAGTTTTGGACAGCATCAGCCTGCTGTACATTGCAGTGTTCAACTCATGCTCCATGTAGAGCAGTGAATTTGAACAATTTCACAGCAGACTCTTAACATTCCCAATTTTTTTTTTTTTAGATTTATGGTGCTGTTTATGAAACAGGGAACCATTTTAGCAGGTAATTATTGTACTGTGTCTGGTAGTTATCAACACAGCTATGGTCAAGAGCCTTGCTTGAATATTTGCAATTATTAGCCCCCATGATAAATTTCACTACCAAGAATTCATATTTTGCTAGCCTTAATAGGCTGTGAATAGCTAGAGGAATGAGACTCTATCAGCAACTTGTATATGGGAAATAAATTATACTAAAATGAGTTGCACTCAATATTATTTTCAAATTCATTCGCAGTCCTCACTTATAAGGTTTCCTTCATTTGTGGCCATGACTTCTAGACTCTGATCTGCTTCACCTCAATTTTACAGCCAACATTACTGTTAAAACGCCTTATCAGCTGTGTAAAAGCCCTTTTATGTCTTCTTATAGCTTTCTTCCCCTTTGCAGACATCAATTATTTTCATTTTCAAAATGCTACAAGACTTTGACAAGACTGAGATTGCGAAGAATGTGTTTGAAGAATCTGAAATTTGCATCACCTTGTCTCTAAACACAGGTACTGAAAGCTAATTAAGATCTGCGACATCAAGGGGCCCCTTATTTTTGGGTTGCAAAATATATGGATATCAGCCTACTCTTTATTAAAATTATCTTATCCAACTTATATTATTTTATCCATGTCTACTCATTTCACCTTCTCTCCTGTAAAGTGCAGTTCACCTTCTACTCAAAGAAAGATAAAGAAATGCATCGTTTTCTGTCAAAGATTGCAAAAACATAATTAGATATCACTAAAGATTAATAAAGTCAATAGGTGGATCCAGAAATGTAAATATTAGTAGGTATGTAATTGTTTATTTTATATATTGTTGCATGTTAGCAATGCTAATCCATATAATTTTATGAAAATAAGCCCCACAACAGGGTTATCTGTTCTTTGTTGTCATTTCAAACACGGTGTCTCTATGGGCAAAAGAAAAGAACTTAGAAAGAATACAACGTATGATCAAAGAAAGGTCTTGCAGAAGCTCCTCTTTTAAACCTTTCATTAAAATGCATCACAGATTAAAGGGGTCATATGCAACAACATTTATTCCAAGGTTAAGATATGAGAAGAGAGACATTTCATGAAATTGCTATCATTATTGAAGCTTTTGTCAGATCAAAGCAAGAACACGGGGTAAATCATATTTGGATCCAGTGTGCCTTTTGCATAGAAATCCTTTAATACTTTGGGTTGTACAAATCAAATAATTTGGCTTGTTATCACAAGCCAAATTATTTGATTGTTGTAGAAATGAGTAATTTAGATTCTTTTCCTCAACAATTTTCAGTTTAATTTGTTTTGTTTGCATAAGAAAACAATCAAATCTTAATTAAAATGTCCAAAATAGAAATGTACCACAAAATTGCACTCTGGTCAGATCCAGTCAATTTTCCATATTATTGAGACAGACTGGTAACCAGATGGTTGAAAACTCAAAAATCTGTCATTTCTCCTATCAGTCATGCTGACAAGAAGGACAACATCTTCAAGAAAGAAAATCCACATTATTTACATGTTGAGACATGTTTGTGGTTTATTCATGCTGAGAGAGCAAAACTTAAAGCAAATAACAGTAAGGCTCAAAAAATACCCTGCTCTTCTTCATCCCTTTGAACTGTCACACTCTGTTGTGGGAACATTATCAATCAGAGTTTATCTTCAACAAAATGAATCACAGCTTTTAATGCAATAATTATTTTTCTCTGAGATACTGATAAGCATTGCAAAAATTATCCATTCCTACTCCTACCATATTTTCTTCCCAGAAATCCAACTTGTTTTAAATCGCCAAAAAGTTTAAATCGTTGCACCTTCGTAACCGGGTTATGAAATGGAGGACAAAAGAAGGATAGAATGAAAAATGTCCCTAACCTTCATACATCAACACAAATCTCACTTACCTGCAATGTCTGTGAACCCCAGCCACAGTTTCAATGATGGAGCATTCTCCATCATTCAGGCAGAAGGCGCGGTCCTTATCCTCCACACATGACTTAAAGACCTCTGAACGTACACTTGGAGGTGTTGGGGCAAGAGCTGAAGGGACAGAGAATGAGAAGAAGGATTAGAGTTAGAAAGAAACCATGTTTCTTCCCTGACTTTCTTTTCTTCCTTGTGCCTCTAAAATCCTAGCCAGCAGAGAAGGATGTTTTCATTTTTTACATTTATTTGACAAATTACTCTGTAGCATTTCTTCTAGTGTACTAAAATGGCCACTCTCTTCAGACTTGAGGAGGCATTTATTCTTTTCTGATTTATGAAACTGTGTGGGCTAAACATAGAAAGCTTGTGAATCTTTTCATTTAGTAGGAAACAATTAATCAGCTTTACTGTTTCTGTGTGCTTGATTGGATAGAGAGGGAAATGGTGGCAACTTAAAACGCTCAAAACTGTTTTTATATTCTCCTGTTGTGTCCACAGTTTTTCACAAATAACAGGACATCCATGTTTTATTCTTGGTGTGCTCCATTTTTAAATGATGCAAAATGAAGTCTGGTAGGTGCTTCGACCTGCATGCTTCCAAACAAAGAGGCAGACCAAGGATAGTCCATTTGATTTGTCAGTAATTTTCTGTTTCCAGGCTGACCCTAAACTGCTCCCACATGAAGAGCATGGCTGCCATGAGCAAGCACTGCAATGCAGGGTTCTCCACCCAGTGAAATATGCACAGCTGTCAGCCAAGTTATCAGAGCAACATAAATATTCCGTGTGAGACCGCACACTAATGAGTGTGAATAAAAAAACCCCACAAAGGATCACGCATGCATACCCCTCCACACACACATGCACACGCGCACAGATGCACAGAAATGATCACTCTCACACACTTTTTGCACCATGTAACCAAGCATCGAAAATGGGATTGACTGGTATTATGCCCAATGCCACGCCACTACAATTGGATTACACACAAATTCTCTGTTCATCCATTTATTTTGTGCACCCAGTCACACCTTTCTAAACACACTTTTATTCACAAGTCATATTCCGGTAATTGTCTTTCATTTTGTGTGAATCTGCCACATATTTCATGCCTGATCAGCTTTGTATTGCTCTCTCGCTGGAAAATGACCTTTTTTTTATTTCAGCTGAGACTTTCGAGACCAACTGTATGAGGAGACAGGGAGGGAAAACTGTAAAATCTGTTTGTTTTGTCTTGGAGTCCAGCTCAATCTATGTTTTGTTTATGGCTATTGATCTATAAATCTAGGGCTTCTTGATGTAAGACCTCGGAGATGATGAGAGATCAGAGGGAACACAGAAAGAGATATATGCTGCTCTTGGGGCCAACAGAAACACAGCACTGACAGAGTTAAAACTCTAGAGGATAAAATCAGGCTTTCTGAAAAGTTTTATTTACGAAATTCCAGGGTTTTTTCATGGGACAAAATGTATTAATGAATTATATTTAAATGTAGATACATTATATTATAGCCACGTGGCTACTTTCCATCTCCAATCCCAGGTTGGAACAAAAGCACATAATAAATACAGAAATAAAAACGATAAAATAACGCCACAGAGTAAGAAATACATAAAACAGCTTTAAAATCCATACATCTTTGCATATAATCAATGTTGACATTTTGGGCTTTCCAAGAGCAATTTCTAAAGATGTTTTTTAAATGAGATGAGAAATGAAAGGTCCCTTATGTTACTTCAAGTGTGAGAAGCACGATAGGAAAAAGTAGCTTGATGCAAAGAAGTTTCCCTATATGGAGTTGAACAGACATCCCTGCACCTGCCATCTTTCACTCATTTTTATTAATGAAGCATACAGATGGAGTATATTGATATTTTACCATGTTGTCCCAACTTAGTTATTCCTGTTATTGTACTATAAAGCAATAATGACATGATTTGGGGTTTTTATCCAATACTTCCAATACTTGGAAGTGATTCAGTGATCAGTTTTGGATAAATTAATATTTAAATGAGATCTCTGGATCCAATCAAGCATTTTGATTGCTTGATTGGATCAAGCAATCAATATGGAATCCATATTGATTCCATATTGATAGGAATCAATATGGTCCTATTGATTTATGGAAATACTTGTAGAGTTTCTAAAAAACAAGGAGGAAATGATATGAGCAATTAAGAACAAAGGAGCAGAGAGAAAAGGTGCGACAAAGCTGATGTGAACATTAATGTTGACTTTACAGAAGGCAATTGAAGTTGCATAAAAATACATTCAAAAGCAGCTCTGAAAGGTATCATGTTTAAGTGTCACATCTGTTTTTATTTAGAGGTCTTCAGTCTGTGGGGATGAAAAAAAAATGCTTTCACACAACAGATTGTACACTGTAATATTAATTCCACATATTCCCAGAGTGGGATGTTCAAAAGGTTAGCTATTCCAAGATGCTTCTTTATTAATAGAAAATAGAGCACAATGGTCCCAATGGTGAGCATGTCCCTCGCAATAATTGTCATGGCCTTCAAAACTCCCTTGTAAAATGTATCTATCATTTAAAAAGCAGCAGTGACTGGTGGTGAACGAAGGAAACAACACAACAGATATTCAGAGACAACCCTCTAAATGTTCAGTCAGAGCTGAAAGTTTAAAGCTTAACGTTTTCTGGCAAATCTGGATTTGCACTTTATTGATGACCTTTGGTCTACTGACAGGGTAGCCAAGGTCATGAAGAGGATCATCTGGTCTAAATCCGCTCGAAAACGTTCCAAACATGCCACCCCCTCCAAATTGAACAGCAAAGCTGGAGCAAAGAGCCTACCCTGATCACTGATCTCTGATGATGCAAGCAAAGTCTGTATGGAAAGTGCCACAAGAACAGCAGTCATTCATGTGTCACATGTTGTTGCCAGAGCAGGAAGGGGAGGCTTAGAACAAGGTCATGGAGGCGCTGATAACACAATACTCTAGGAATCCATGATGACATATGATAGGTCTGTCTTATTTTTTTTTCTGCAAGTGAAGGAAGCCCAACCACAGCAGCAGTTTTTATATCCTCCCTTCATACAAATATATGTATGTCAGTTCTTTCCTAGAAACAAACAGGCTACACATTATAAGAAATATAACAAGTAAAGACCTGGTAAAGTAGAGGTGTAGTAAATCTAATGTGCTATTCACCCCCAAAATGATTCAGTGTGAAAAGATGTTCAATATAATTTGATTGTAAATGATTAGCACTGTTTCTTCCAAACTAAGGGCTTCATGCTTTCAGATTTCAGCAAGGTTTTTTTTGTGTGTGTGAAGCTAGCTTGCTCTCTCCATTTGTGTGTGGGTTTTCCCAGGATACTGTGGTTACTCCGGTTTCCTCCCAAAGTCCCAAAAAATATCCATGTTAGGTTAATTGAAGCCTCTAAATTGTGATGTGTGTGTGTGTGTGTGAATGGATGTGCGTCTCGTGTGTCTAAATGTCGGCCTTGTGATGGATTGTTGACCTCTCTAGGGGGTAGCCTGTCTGTAGGCTGCCGGAGACAGCTACCACCGCCACAATCTTGCAGATATGGATAGAATATTTTGGATATAAAACCTTGTAAGGATGGAAAATATGATTTTACAATTTAGTTAGTTGCAAGATGCTGTTCTTTCAGACAATAGGTTTTATGTGGTTTCTACCAGATTATTACAATTCTAACTTTTCAAAGTGCTTTCTACTTCGATTGATTTTCCTGCAGTGTGCTGTGAAACTAAAAATAATTTGCACATTGGGTCCCCCATATACGCTGTTAATGATTCAACCATCTTGAAGAAAAATACTGTCTTCCAGCCGCCTTGCAGTGTCTTCCTGTAACACTTTACAAAACTTAGTCTTTTTTCTTTTTGATGTAGTTTACAAAACTGCTGCAAAATTTTGATTCACTTTCAGCATCCAGTAAAAGTGAATGCCCAATAAAACACACGTCTGAAAAAAAAAAGAGTTCAGATTACATAATTTACGTATTAAGCAGTACACAGTAAGCCCAACAGAATAAACCTTCATAAAGGCAAATAAGGTGATGAACAAAGACATCTGGAATGACGTACACAACTGACATGTTTCACACATTCACCTAACATGCACCCTGCTAATTCCTGCAAAACAGAAGAACACTCTTCCAGTTGAAATTGTCCAATAAAAACAGTCTGCTGTTGCTAGTCAAGGTCAGCAAACAGACAGCAGGGATTGAATAACTTTTAAAAAATCTGCAAAAACCTGCCAACACCTTCAAGGATTACTTCCCCTCTTTTAGCACTGCTGGCTGCGTCCACTCCAGTCATCTTTAGATACGTTTGTCCTTGAGCAATACCAGCTGTCAATGTATTATGGGTTTCCATTTCATCACTGTGACAGCAAAGAAATGATGCAAAAAAAAAAAAAATCTGTTGTATAACAAGTGCTGCTCCGGCACATTTGAATGAGCACCTGTCAAACAGGAGCAATGTCAGCATGAGGGATTCTTTAAACGTCCACCATTAGAAAAAGGGCAATTACTGTACATATTGTGCAGGAATTACATAAAAAAAAACTTTTTCATTTTACACATTTGGAGAAATTTCCAGAAAGAAAACCTTCTCCATCTGGTTTCCTATGGTAAACCAGTACTGATACCAAGCTCTTGAAAGCAGTCTTTTCGTCTTTGGTACTGTTAGGATAGGTCTTCAAGCTGACGTATTACAACAAACTTGTGCCTTGCTTTTAAAGTATTTATACCTCACTTTTACTAGCCATTATTTCCACAATAAAGCCCTCACAATACCAGCCTAAAGCAAACTCTGAGCCAGAATGTGTAGAAAAAGTGGTGAAAATGTGCAAATAAATGGCAGCTGCAGTGGGAAAGTGATTCATCCCCAACTCTTTGAAATCATTTTCACGTCTTTCACTTTCCCCAAAGCACAAAGGCAATCCAGATTGCCGATTCCCTCTGTACTTTTGGAGAAATGTACGAGCAGGGGATCGCAGATTCAAAGTATACTTGTAGGTTACTTATCAGGGCATTATTTGCTTTGAATTACTACTTCCAGTATCTTCTACAGTTTTGCTATATTTTCTTTTGTACCAAATCACTTAATTTACGTTAATTCATCAAGCAACAGAGTTTCTTTGAGGTGCACCTGTACAGCCAATCAAACTGCGCTAAAAAAATTGTTTTGTTTCTGCAGTCACATGTAGTGCTGCACTTTGCAGCATGTGTCAAAAGTATACCTGTATCTTTTCTCATGAAAAATTCAAGTTGAAGGTCCGGATTGTTAAGCATCACTTCTTTTTGGCCCTTCAGCCCTTTTTAGCTACTCTGCTATCATAAAAAAGAAAAACCCTGGGTTTGATTTTTGGCAGCTCTTTTATGTCAGATAAGCAGGTGTCAAGAAAAGCTTTTGCAAGCGCAGAATCATTTCCAAGGTGAAGCCTCACACCTCAAAGATCTGGAAGAAGCTATTCACTTTTATCACCTCTCTATTAGAAAACTGAACTGCTCTCTGTGTCAGAGCACCTTGGATTGCATCATTTACAAACTGTTAAAGCAAACAGGGAGTAGACTAAAGCTTTTTGTCCTGTGTGTGGTCCCAGCGGGATCAAACTGACTCCGCATGTGATTTTACACATTTTTGGAGGTGTGTGAGGTTTCGAGAACTGACGGGCTAATGGGACATCCCATCCCATAATGTACCCTACTTTTTTATTGCAAGTTTCCACTCATATTCTGACAATTTACCTTTCGTAATGAGCTCGAAGTCTTTGGTTGGAACGCCTCCCTGATATTTAGGGTGACCTTGTTTCCGAGGTGGTTGAATCATTAACAGCATGTGGGGGTCCCACTGTGTTAATTATTTTTAGCTTCACAACACTCTGGAGGAAAAACAAGGCGAGTGGAAAGAAGATTTTAGGAGTCAATTACGTAACCATTTTCTCCTACTGATGTGTTCTTGATCATCCAATAGATAGCAGAATATATATAAAGTTTTCATAATGCAGTTAAAGTACCACTGGTGATAAATTGACTATCTTTAAATGTGATCTAATTAAATGTCTATATCAGAGATTTACAATGTAAATAAAAAGCTAACTAATGTTTATGTAGCACTTCTGACACTAATGACTGGAAATCACAATTGAACCTTGCTCAAATAAAATAAGGCCAATATTGTTGCTGTTTTTTGTTGTTGTCTTAGGTGGGACTGGAATAAGTTAGTCTTTATGAAGGAATCAAGTCAAATTACAAATATCCAGTCCTGCTGTGCTAATATTTGAAAGTGTCAAAGAAGAATCATTGGGATAGACTATTTATAGGTTAAAGTGTGCACACAGTATGTACAATCACACAACTGGACATTGTAGTGATGAGTCTGCAACATGATACTCTAATAGTTTGAAATGTCTTATACCAGCCATTTCCCAGTACAATGGTTGGTTATCAAGGAGACAAAGCACAGACTGGTGCAGCAATTTTCTTCACCAAATGGACCAACGTATTTTTCCAGGCAATTTCCTCTATTGACTGGGTTCCAAGAAAAGTCACAAATGTTGCTATGCATGCTATTTATTCTCCAACATCTGAATAAAGACTATCAATGTCGTTTAGAAATGAGAAGCACCATATATGAAATGCTAATGAATAACAACCATTTTATTTTAGTAACTACTTTGGAAAAGCATGAATACAAAATCTTGGAGAAGAGACTGCCAATTTCTTGACTGACTTTTGAACATTTGTTTGCTTCCTTTAAACTACTAATTTCTCAAGTGGCACCTGCTCAGAAAACCAAGACAGGTGAACAAAAGAAGACCAATAATGAGGTGGAGGGAGCTAGGTGTTCTGAAAGAATTCAAAACCAATCCAGAGTTAGCCACTTTTCTCCTTTACAAGTAAGGATCCCTGCTTGATTTGTTTTATCTTTTAATAACACAAATAAGACAGCAATAGTTACAGCATCACTTGTGATATTGCAAATCAAATTTTATTCCGTAGCTTGTTGCTGTCGCTTATTGGTGGCCCTGCACTGCTTATTAGTCTGCATGTTCGTGGCAAGCTCCACTGTGAGGAAGGGGCTATAGTGCAGCAGAGAGCAAGGAGAAGGGACTTGTTACATGCGATTGTTCAAATTTACAGGCTAAGTCTACAGTTTCTCAAAATTCCATGCTGCAGCTTTAATGTGCTTTATCAGTAAATTTCATAAAGCACTCGAGCCAGCTGTTTGTCTTCTGTATTAATACATTTTAATTTGACATTTATGGGCTGTAATGGTTTTCAATACAATAAGGGGTGAGTGCTCCAGTTGTAATTATTTTCTCCTGCAGTGGAAAACATAATCATATTTATGCCATCTATGTTCAAATGAACTGTCTTAATTTACAGTAATATGAATTTGTAAGATTGGTTTCATGACAGAGCTTATGTAATCCAACCTCCTAGGTTCCCACATTCAGCAGAATCTATACACAAATGCTCATTTACATACAATTAAGTGAAAATGGAAATGTGTCAGCACATCTGCACATTGTAGCCAGAGTATTCTTGCCATAGACAACATAGCAGACAATCCCATTTACAACTGTAGCAGTTTTCCTTCTATGGCTTCCTTCTAATGTGCTCATTAGTGTTCTTGTGCTGAGCCTCATTCCTCCAGAGACGCTGGTTGGGAGAGAACCGGCTGTGTTTACTGCAGCTCACATCAAAGAGCGCCTGAATACGTACAGGGAAAATCCTAAGAGAGCCTGCTGATTGGTTACCCATCATGCACTGCTGCTTTTTGGACAGAACCATTTTCTGAGAAATACAAAATGCAGTGAGTATGGAGAATAAACGGGCTCCTGTTTTACTGTCTTTCACAAGAATTTGAAAATGACTGGGATTTGTCCTTTCGTCTCTGAAGCAGAACTTTACCCTCTGTAGTAGGATCAAAAATTCATAATTATGTTCTGGGATCTGTGTTTTAAATTCTGACAAAAACAAATGTCTACATACATTTCCTATTACCGGTTACATGGAAAGAGTACAAACCAGAACAATGCACTGTATTATTCATCATGCAAATCCTGAAGCTTCAGAAAAGCAGAGAGGACTCCTATCTTCAAGACTTCTAAAATGTATGGTAACAGCTGCCACTAACTGCACTTCAAGCCTTACAAAATAAATGAATAAATGAATAAATGATTTTAACGCCTAGTACGTTAAAAATCTGAGAATGAGACATATTCTTAGAGAATATGTCTTCTCTGAGACATATTTCTCAGAGAATTGTTTACACAGTTAAAGGAGCAGCATTTCAGCTCAGCGTAATACTTTCCATTTATCAGGTTCTGGCATTACATCTACTTGATAAGCATGAGGAAAAAAAGGTCATGATTTTAATTAAATCCACCGCTTCCTGACATTAGCTCTGAATGCATAGTGTTCCAGAAAATATTAATAAAACAATCCCAAAGGCTTCTCTTGTGTGTGTTTTTGTTGTTGGCTTTATATAAGAAATGGACATTTATTATTTTCTCAGTTTGAAGGTGCTTCTTTTTTGTTTTCAGTGAAAATGAGGATAACCTATGATGATGTATGGAAGATCATAAAAGGAAAGCCTGCATGACTGAGTGGGCACTGTGCTTGGAGATAGAGGCTGAGCACAAGAGCCATTAGCTGAGTATAGCTTAGAGATGTGCCCTATGAAGCAACCACACCACTGCTTTTTCCTGTAACTGCCCAGCCTCTTGGATGCCAGGATGGCTTGTTTACAGCAGACAGAGCAGACAAAGGACGTACGCTCAAGAAAAAGTGTCACAATCAAGTGTTTGAGCTTTGGTTTTCATTTGTGTTTGTTTATATTATTTCCTTGTTAATTTTAGTTTTATAGGTCGGTATTCAGTTTTTGCCTAAGCTTGCTCAATAAATGAAGAATAAAAAAATAAAAGAATAAACCTTTAAAGGTTTCCGGGAAAGGATCTGACAAAAAAAATGTGAAAGAAGACAGAGGGCCAAATACTGGAAAGATTGAATACTGGATGGAAAATAGGTAAGTCTAAGAAAAGATGAAGAGTTAAATATAAGAATTGACTAAAATGCTTACATTTATTTATTTTTTATTTTTTTATTGAAGAAATAATAATAAAAAAAACTGTTCATAACAGATTGCACTTAACACTACAGTGACACAGAATGCCAAATCTAAGAAATAACCAAAGTAAAACAGGGCAGAAAACAAACAACTGAAGTGACTCAAAATTCTTCAACTCATACACCACAAGTTATTCTGGAAAGAAATCTCAAATTTCACTTTGCTTTTGTTATTAATTATTACATCAGTGTAGTCTGTTTAGTTTCATTCATAAAGAAAATGGTCCAATGTGTTAATTCAAAGTTCTAAGATGAAACTCAATATTTGTGCTTGTTTAGGAAAGAATATATAACTTTATGGTTTTATTGGCAGCATAGATGATTATAAAAACTAAAAAACTAAGATAAAACATTAGCGACAGTGAATGAATTATATTGATATTCAAAATCATGTAGTTCAATCTATGTTGCATTAGATTGTGAACACTGTTGTGTATCACAAGCCCCATCTTATGTGTCTCGCATGATCACCAAGACAGACAGTCCTGGGAGACCCTCTGTCCCTGACATGACACAAACAAATAGTGTCTGACCAGGTTAAAGGTGGTAGACGCTGTTAGTAAGCAGGCTTGAGGAACACATGGCCTTGGCCGCCATGACAGCTTGATGACAGGCATTTAGAGGGACATTCGTCACATGTTGTCCTTCACTGTTGGCCAACTTGTGGCGGCCCGGTGGCCTCTAATGTGGGACTTGTTTGAAAAGTCTGCATTTATTCCCCCTATTTTCATCATTAAAAATGATTGGAATCATTGTTAATGAAGAAAATCCATATCTTTTCTTTATCAAGAGATTGTATTCAAAAGCCGAGTTTTTTCTTTTAATTATTGGCCATTAAACTACTTCAAGTCAAGTAATTATTTAATGGCATAATTTTTAGGTAACTTGAACAGTATTTCATAGTTTTATTACACCCAAAGCAGAGAGGTTAATAAGGTAGACCCCTGTAGACATCACACATACAATGAACCTGAAGGGAGCCAGTCAACTCCCTAATGAACAGTGTTAATTATCTACATTATCTCCTGACCCTGGTTCAGGTGACTCTTGATTAAAGTATGAATGATGACAATACATATAACAAGTCAGCCCCTACAGTCCCAAGCCCCTCCCTACTACCACAAAGCAAACAGTGCAAGCAGATTGTGAAATTTCACTCCACAATCCGTGAAACAGCACAGCCGAGAGACTGCACCGAGAGTCCAAATTGCCTGTTCTGAGCTGGACCAGAAGGCTCAGCTTGTTTGTCGTAAGATGTGCACGACAGCTCTGTTGGAGCAGCGTCTCCACTGTCAGGTACAGCCTGAATGTACAATAACATCAGGGGAGCTAAGGATGTATGGGAGAGTGCTTTTGGGCAAGTCACATATTAGAAGGCAGATGGTTTGTCCCCAAAATGTCTTGTGGCAAATTGGATTTCAGCTGATCAATGTGGATTATTAAACAAAATAACTTAACAAGTTCTCAGATTTCTTCACACAGCCAAAAAAGAATGGCTTTTAGCATTTTCAGGTTGAATATAAGCTTTTAATTTCACCACATTATTTTCTAATTAAAAGCTACATTTATTTTCTCATTTCAATAGTTATTTTTATTGGGGAGAATCAGAAAGATGTAGCAAAGGAACACCTTTGCATCTTCTGTATGGAAGACTGCATATCTTCCATACAGTCGGAGAAAACTTGGTTCACTCCATTACTTTTGCTGGCATCCCATTAAAAGGTCTTCAAATGTTAGATGATCAATAAGTTTTTAAGTTTGAAGTTGTATCTTTTAAAACCTGACATATCTTGAAACCAGTAATCGGTCTCTGATTAACTGGTAATCAATAATACAATAAAAAAACAAATTATTTAATAAATATTTTACTTAAAACTGATAAACAGATGGTCAGACTGAGTAAATTCCTGGTTTGTCTTTAGCGCTTCTAAAGATTTTTGAGAATTACTCTTCCCTCACGCTGTAGTCAACTATAGAAATGTGAATCATAGCAGTGACTCAGTCTCTGTTTTTAGTCTGCATGGTCTCCTGTAGCAGTTTATGAATGTAATCTGCCAAATGTTATTGACTTCCCTTGTAAGGCTAGGATTAGTAATGATGTTCATAAGAATGTTCAAAGACAGACCAATATTATTAGACACAATTTCCACAATTTGTCTTCTCAGCCCACACGCTGTAATATCGAACTGGACAGATAATTTATCCTGATTCATTGATTGTAATTTGTGGTGTAATTAACATAATGTACCACCAGGAGGGACAGAATTATGTTATTACCTATACTCTCATGAAATGAAACAAACATGTCATTTAGTTTAGTTTCCAGTGCCCAAACTACAGCATTTCTGTTGTACACTATATTACATGTTTCTGTGTTTCAAAGTGGATTTGTATGTTTATTTAGTGGGTTTATTTCAGGGAAGCGAGAGTTACTGCCATACATCACATTAGTTAAGCTACTAAGGTAAAATGTAGCTGTCAGAGCAGCTATGAACATACAGTGGTTCTCTCTGGGGGAAACACATAAAAGCTATCAAGAATGGGATGAGTGTATCCCTAAATCCATTTGTAAAGTGATGCACTTTATTCTCTTTATCTCTACTTACGGAGCTAATAAGAGAATAAGCAGCAGAAAGATAAATCCGGATAAAACAAATGTATATTTTATCAAGATGGGCGCTTCAGTACTTTTGCAAAAGCAAATACATTAAATTTAAATTTTGATTCTGAGACATGACGAGAAGGAGATGACACCGGAATTAAAACAATCTTGAATTTTGTTGAAATATACATACCTGTGGTGCTGCTTGAGGATGTTGTGAATTATTTATCAGTATTTACAAGAGTGTCATCATGAGTTTGGGGTGTGAAACAAATGAAAACCATAATGCCCACAGAAACATGCTAGAACACATAAAAGCATTGTGGATAGGGGGTATGACTTATCTTATGAATTATACAACAAAGAGAAGACATCGTGTTTATACATAAATATGCCTCCACCTTTTTTAGCAGTGACTAGATACCCCAAAATCTTCTGGCCAGAAATCCCACAATGGTATGACTTCAGAAGGAAATGTACTCACATGTTGATGTTAGAGCTATTTTGATGAACATGGACTTTCATAAAACATTATTTTTTAAAATAGATTGTGCATTCATGCCAGCTGTAGAACATAAACAGAGAAGCTGGCATGTTTGAAGAGCATTGTAGAGTAGTTAGTTGTTAAACGGGGTTAAAAGGATGAAGGCTTATATGAGGAAATGCATGTCTTGACATTTAACTTGTTTTTTCCATGTGGCAATTTTTGCAGATATAGTAAGAACTGTAGTGAGAATTTTCAGTATTTTTTTTAAACTTTGTTCCAAGTAAACACTTGCTTTTTAACACAGATAGCAACTTAACCAAATAAATGACAACAGTTTAATACATCTGGACATTAAAAGGGTATTTGTGTGGGACTTTTTTTATTTGAATTTTTTTCAAACTGTGATGAAGGAGTTGTCATATGTTGGGACGTAGTCCTATAGTCTGTGCCGAAATTATGTTGCTTTTAGAAATTTCTTAACCCCCATTTCTGTTCAAAGACACTGTCATGAATAACAGAGTGATACCAAAACATTACTCGACATCTTTTTCCAACAATCCAGTTTCCATTTGGTGATCCAAACTGATCGAAGTGAGAGTCTGTGGCAAATCCCACAATAAATAGATAAATAATACCAATGGATGAGCACAAACCAAAAAACTTAAGTTTAACTCCAAGCACTAAGAAGAGAAGAATGGGTCACCATCTGCTGCTATTTGTCTAAGAACCTGATATCCAGCATGCTAGAATAAGTTGAAGAAATTGTGTGTTGACAATTTGCATACATTAAGTGCATTTGATAATACTCTTTCAAATTCCTAGAATGTTTTGAGTCATACTATATTGTTTAAAAAAGAAATGTTAAAGCCACAAAACATCTGCCAAAAGTTGGCTTTGCCACAGCTTTTGGCAATGACTCTACAAATTAGGTGCCCATGAAAATATTTATTTTCATGAAAATCACATTGTTAATATGCCACACAATTTGCAGTGCAACTTATCAACAATGCCAAAATATAATGAATCAAAGATGGCACGTTTGGCTTAGCTATTAATGTGCAGCTAACTGTTACCAGACCACTGATAGCACACTCTGTCCCATCTTGGCTGTGCCTGTCTCCATCTGCCTTTTTATAAAAAGGCTATATTTAAAAAGATAGCATAAAAAATTCATCCTGTGGGTTCTTGAGGAATGTGCTGTGCAAGCATAAACTGGCAGAATGACGGAGAGCTGCAGTCAGAAAGGGTACCTAATTGTGTCTTCATTTGCTTACTGTAACATCTTTTTTGACATGATGACTGAAGCTGGGGAGTTTTTGTGAGTGAGTTGCAAAGGCATGTTGTTGCTGTTGAGATATTTTCAAAGATGAAAACAATGATAACTCCCTTTTATTTTCAAAATATTTAACAGAACTCAGTTGGATGTAAAATTATCTAATAACACTGGCATTAGAAAAAAGAAGAAAATAAGTTTTAAGCGTACTTCCTCTCCTAGAATAATTTAAAAAGATGTAAGCAATTTACCTCCCCATGAGGTCGACTGCAGAAGAGGAGCTGGCGAAAAAATCTGATAAAGCTACCCAAACTGAACTGAAAATAATCATATTTTTAAAACCACAGCAGTCATTTATTTTCCCCCCGTTCTCCCTGCCACTCAACCACCCAACAGGAAATCCGTAGTGCAGGATGCCTTGCCATCTCTGCAAGAAAAATAGAGTCAGAGGGGAGGAGTTGAAAAGATTCACCTACGTGGACCGGAGAGTGGCTTCCTGTCAGTGTGGCTGATTAAAATTCCTGGGGCTGCGAATGCAGGGCGTGATGTACGACGAGCAGGTGGTGTGGGTTTAATATGCATGAGCAGACAGCTACTGCATCTGCAGATTGGCAGTCACTGTGCTTGCCTGTCCAGTCTCCTGGCAGCTCACCGGGCATATGGAACTACTGAGGGCATACATGAGCGCAGTAGAGGGGATGGTCTTTGCACCTAGTGACTGAAGTTTTCTTTTTCTTGACTTCTGAGATCAGTGGAATGACTACTAGTACCTTTTGTGGGCTTTGGTTTGTTCAAAGTAGCCGAGATGAAGGAAGAGGAGGGCAGTTCCCCCCATATATTTTATTGATTTTTCTTTTTATAAGTTGCAGGAAACATCAAAAGATCAAGGATTAGAAGAGAGAGCAAAACTTGAGTGAGATGTGATTGGGGATTTAGGGTTACTTGAAGAAAAAAAGTGATTTGTCTTTACCATCTTTATATGATGCTTCAGCTAAACACAGTTTGATCTCAAGTTTTAAAGTGTAGCATCTAGTGCTAAATGATACTGGTAAATACACCATTTCAACTTAATGGGAGGATTTCCAGTGATGAAACTGCTTGCAATTAACCTCAATTAATGTTATTTTTTTTCCCATCATCACAGTGTTTCAACCACTTTCTGAGAGTTTTACTATATCAGTCACTCAAAGCTTTATCAGGTATGAGTGTCATGAGCTGGGAAATTCCATCCAGTTGCACAAATAAATTATTGCCATGCACTGCATGAATGCATAGTACTTGAAAAACATCAGCTCATCAAACATTGCATCCAAGTCAACCTTTGTAAATGCAATTTATCACTTTGATATTGAAGTGACAACTGTAATTCAATATATCATGGAGCTCTAATGGAAACATAACAATGCCCTCATTATTAAAAAGATAAATTCAGAAACATTGGCTGTGCAAGCTACATATATAATATTGTGCCATCTCTACATATGCCAAATTTCTGCTGCTCTGAGATGAAAGGTTTACTGTTTTTGGTAATTAGTTTTCTGACTCACTGTCTTCTGACACACGCTTGCAGGCTAACAGAGCACTCGACAATCCGCATCTGCTGTTTAATCTATTTTCAATACATCAATAGCCGATGGAAGTACTTTTTTAGACCGTGTGAGAGAAATCAACTTCAGACAACCCCATCTCCTCATATTTGGTTGCTTTCCATTGTACCAGAAGAGATTTACACTCTCAGACCACTTTAATAGGTATACCCATCTCATTCCTTATGAACAAACAGCAAATTTGTAGAGTTGGATTTTTTAAAAATATGTTCTTATTATTCATCATTTAGTTTTATATATTTTTTATGTTTTAATGTAATTGTTTTCTAATGTTTATGGTATTTGAGGAACATTATGGTTTTATCTATGAAAACTGCTATATAAATAAAAAATATTTACATACAACTCAATGCTTTTAGGCATCTAGACGTGTTGAAGAAAGCTTGCTGATGTTCAAACTGAGCAACAGAAAGGTGAAAAAAGGCAATCTGAGTGACTTTCAACGTATCATGATTGTTGCTGCCAGACGGCCTGGTGTTAGTCTTTCAAAAACTGATGATTTTCTGGGATTTTCACACAGAACCATCTCCTGGTTTGACAGAGATTGGTTGAAAAAATAAGAAATATCCACTGAGCGACAGTTGTGTGAACACAAATGTCTTGTTGATGTGAAAAGTCAAAAGAAAATGGGCAGTCTGGTTCAAGTCAATAGAAAGGCAACAGTAGCTCAAATAACCACTTGTTACAGTCAATGTATGTGGAATATCATCTCTAAATGCAGAGCATAAAACTGAACTTTGAAGCAGAAAGGTTACAGTAGCAGACAACCACATCATGTCACTCCTGTCACCCAAGAACAAGGAGTTGTGGCTAAACTTCACACACTATTCTTTGTTTTTGTACAACTCTATTTTTATAGGTAAGAACATTTAGATTTTTTTACCTGGTGTTAGCAAAATGCACCTTATAAAATGGCAGGTGCGATTGCAATATCCCGTCACATGTAAAAAAAATAAATAAAAAATAAGAGGTAAAGAACTGGTATATCTTATGGTAATAATCTAGAGTTTATGGAAATAGTTTAGTGTGGAGGTATTGATACTTTGTTGTACAACTCAGCCATCAAACTGTGGGAATGTCTTCTCTCTGTGCTGGAAAACTCTCACGAACTTTATCTGCACCACTATTTGAGTGATGTGTATTGTCAAAGCCTGACATGATCCACAGTGGTTACTGCATAATGTAAGGCAGCAACACAGTCAAATAAATATAAGGGTGTTTGTATCCACTCTGATGAGAGGGCTCATTTTGAAATCTCAAACACTAAGGATTTTTACAAGTCCACACAATTCTCTAATAATTTTTGTCAAAACTCATAAAACAGAACACTATTGGGAAAATAAAAAATAAAAAAAATTAACAGAAACATTGTATTGCTTTCAGGGATGACAGTTTGAGGTACAGTAAAAAGTGCTGTTTGAAAATCACTTGTAATTTTGCACAAAGAAAAATAGCAACAGCCATTCAAAGTTTTCACAACTTGTATTTTCCACTCATCTGTCACTCAATGCTAATTGTTCCAGATCAGAAAGTGTTAGCAGAGCTAAAAACTGTTTCTCCAAAATGATTAAGTATCAAATTCTAAGAAAGGCGTAGATGGAATGTTATTTATGGAAAACCAAAAATCTACACACAGCTTTGAAGCGCAATGCAGATTCACAAGAATGTGATGGGAGGATAAACATATCTGACGGTAGGCAACCCTGGTCTTGATTTTAACTTATGTTCATCAGTTTGACACATGGCTTAGCCGTAGCCCCATGCTGTTAATCTTTAAAGAAGTAATCCAAGGTCTGACTCTTAACCTTTACTGTGTCTCCCTTTCTCTCTCCTTGTCTCCTCTCTTGCTTTAAATAGAAGCCAACTGTGCCACAATATCTTGAAAAAGATTTAAAAAATAAAAATAACACAATGTTTCTCTTAAGGGCTTATGCTACAATCACAATGTTTTGGGTAGAAGTCTGTGCAATATCTAAGGAACATGCAATTATTCTTCTATTGTTGAATATTGTGAGAATGAAATCGATTATAATCGACCCACATATTCTCTGTTTTTGTTTTCATCAGTGAAATAATCCAACAGTTTTTGGTAAAATTAAAAAAAAACTATTATATCTGGTGGAAAGAAAACACAGAGACCTTCCAACCCGCCAACTATATAACTTTAGAAAATAAATTTACTGCTCTAGAAATCTGATATCGAACCAAATATCATATCCAAATAGAACCCTGCATACTTGGATTATTGTTAAGGAGTGTTATTTTAATCCCACTCCTGCTGAACTTTTGACCTTAACGTGCTACCAATTCTGCCCATCCCCACAGACACTTTAACTGATGCACTGTATGACTCAAGAAACTTACATCAACTTATGCAGTTTCTATGCAGTGAACAAGAGCAGAATGGAAATATATATCAAGTATACATTTAATAGCACTCACTTAAACATATATGCAAAAAGCACGGATAGTAGAGCAGCCAAAAGTTTTACTCAATATATTTTTACTTGAGTAGAAGTATAAAAACTACAGTTTTATTCTTATCTTTTTTAGTTAGTATTTTAGATTAGTGTTTTATGAGAAGTAATGAAAAACACATATTTTTCTAATATTTAAGAAATTGAAATATCCAATAAGGTTTGTTTGTTGAATTAAAATTACTAGTTGAAAACAACAACCTTTGAGGAGGTACTAAAATGCTTTTTAATAGTCTGATGCAGCGTTTCTCAATTCCAGTCCTCACACTCTCCTGCCCTGCGTGTTTTAGGTGTTTACTTCTGCCACACACCTGGATTGAATCTTTGGGTGACTAACTGGCTTCTGCAGTACTTGATGGCTGCAGAAGAGGTCATGCAATCATTTGAATCAGCTGTTCCGGCAGAGAGGCACATCTAAAACATGCAGTGCAGGGGGGCCTGAGGACTGGAATTGAGAAGCACTGGTCTGATGTAATATTTTAATCTTAAATGTGTATTTGTAATAATTGTATGCGAAAAATCATCATGAACTGAAATATAATCTTGAAAACAGTCTGTCTGCAATTAATCCATACTGTATAACATGTCTCACTTAGTGAATTGAGTTACTAAATTAGATTAACTGTTCAATAATTGAACAGTTCTCCACATACATACAGACAGACACGTAGTAAAAGAATGGTCGACAAATCATCTCACCTTGATCTAAGCCATGATGAGGAAGTAACTTGTTAAAAGTGAATCTCTCCAGGCCAATAACTGATTAACAACACCTGCGATGAATAAATTAAGAGACAAATCTGTAAGCACAGCAAAAATAATTGGATTACATTAATGATAAATGGCTTTTATAAACCCACCAGGGTACAAGTTTAATCCCATTGATGAATACCTCTTTCCGTTTCATAAACGAAGCAAAAGCTCCGATTAAGTTCCAATTTTTTCCCACCCTTAGACAGAGATAGGTGCAAGGTCTTTGAAAATTTGTCCACATTGGCTTATAAAAATGAACTCAGGTAGCATTCTTTCCCAGGCCTGCTGCTCCTCATGGACCAGTGGGAACAGGATTACAAGCCACTCAGACTGCTCACTCACAGCAGTGAGACAGCTCTCATTCAATCACAGCGATGCATGCAAAAGCATGAAAAGGTTCTTCCTTGGCCTCCCCCTAGAGACAACTTGCTATAAGCACTGCTTGGCAAGAGTGAGGGAACATTGACAAGAATAACCCAAAACTGATAGAACAAGGATTTTAGAAGGATTTTGTAAATGTATCATGTGGGAGGGAAGCAGCTGTGAGTTTGTTTTTTTTTGTTTTGTTTTGGGTTTTTTTCAGGGGTATTGGGGCAAAGCTGCCAGTTCAATTAGCACACATGTACTTACCAGTTCTACCTAAAAGCAATGCTGCCAACTTGGTGTGATAACGCCAATTGAATTGAAACGCCAGACTGGCAAGAGATATGCAGTAGAACTCCAGCGATGCTGGATCGACAAAGTCCTGTTCAGCCTCACTAGACCTCAAAGATTGTCTGTCTTCTAATTCAAGACAAATCATGGCCTATTAAAAGCCTCATCACCTACTAAATGTATTCGCACCTGGATTATAAGAGTGGCAACATATTAAAAATGTCTCACAACTCAGACAAAAGCTTGACAGATATGTACATGCACACAGAAATTTTATATAAACATGTATATAATCCTCAAAAGACTATCTGGCAAAAAAACTTTAAGAGTTATTAAGAAATAAAGTTAACCCCATCTTTCACCTATAAGACCCACACTCGTAACTGTTTTCTGCTAATTGGTAGCCTTGTTACTCAGGAGCTACTGAAATCCTTTTCTTTAAAAAATATTTATTTATGTTACTAAAACCAAGTTTAGTCAAGTTCGTGCTATAGCAAATACTGATAACTGACAAGATTTTCACTTCAGTAAATTTGATCAAAATATTGGGATTAAATTAAAACAAGGAAACCATATGAAGTTCTGCTTCATTGCAAGGTTTGATTTCCTCAAATTATAAAGCCATTTTCTTTTTCATCTTGTCTTTCTGACTAATAATTAAAGCTCAACACTGCACTAGAGAAATTGTAAATCATTATGAAGATACCGATGGAACAAACAACAGCTGGTTGTTTATCTTTCCTCTTTGCCTCCAGAAAAAAAAAAGCAGTTATAACCATCGAAAAAAAAAAAAAAAATAGAGCTTCAGTGACTGAAACTAATTTTGATTTTAAAAGAGAAAGCAAAAAGGCTTTTTGACTTGGGAAGATTACATAACTGTGGCACCCGAGCCAGTCTGCAGTCTTTATTCATGATAGACAGGTGGGTGTTTTAACAAAGTCTGGAATCTGCTCATATGTTTTTATTTTAGTTAAAGAATAATTTAGTGTGATCTTCTGTTAGTCTAATGGGAATCAGCACCCACATCAGTTTAAGAAACACCAAAGTTTAAAATAATGTCAAAAATGGTTGGCAAAAAACAGCAGGACTAACGAGGCGAAAATAAAAGACTGTCTCGCTACCTTCAGAGTGTGCGGAGGCAAATCAAACCATCATTTCAACTCAGCAAGCCTGCACACAACAATTACTAGATATGTCTTATTCCTATTCTCCAGTGATCAAATTCTTGATGTAGTTGCATTTATTGGTATGAGACAGTTTGGCATTTAACACAGATAAAGCATAGTAGATACTGAGTGGGCAGGAAAGAGATTAGAGTCATGTTTTGATAAGACAATTGCTCATGGACACACTGGTTGTGACAGTGCTTGTGCCAGCAGTCTTGTGGATTAGCTACAAGGAACATTTTTCACTATCTCATAAAATAATATAGCTCCCCACACATTTATTGGTAGCCCGGGTAAAGAGGTGTAAAAAGGCTAAAAATCAATCAATTCATGTTTTATTAGAGCAGCATAATGTCGCATTGAAACTATTTTTTAAAAAAATCAAACCTTGGAATTCAGCACATTTTCAGTGGTCAAATAATCCAATGTTAACGTATACTTGTTTTTACATAATCAGAATTATTGCCACCTCCTCTGCTAACATAACCCCTCTTTTTATGTTAGCAGTGGAGATAGTCCTTAGTCTTAATTTTACACAGCTGGAGGGCACAGAGTGGGGAATCACAAAGGCGTAGCAACAGAGATGACAAGAGGTGTCTATTAACTTGGCCGTATGTTGTAGATCATTATTCTGCAGAAAGTGGTGAGCCATTTTCAGATTTCTGACTGAGTCTAATCTACTGGTACTCCTTGGAGTTCAAGATGCTGTGCAGTCTTACAAGCTTAACAAGAGAAGGAAATCAGTGCGTGTGAACTCCAGGGTTAAAGAAAAGGTGAAGACTAACTGTGTGTCCTAAAGAACTGCAAAAAAATACAGATAACCAGCACTTCAAATTATTTGTAAAAGTTAATTTGGGCAACAAAAAAAAAATCGTGTTTCAGAAACATAGTTTTTTTTTTTTTTTGCAGTATTACAAGCTTCTCGGGGTGTGATGATACATCCTGCTCATGAGATAAGATGATGCAAAATATTAGGTTCACACGAATAAAGTGAGATGTGATTTTAGCAGTTTCCTGGGGAGACCCAACCTCTACTTTGAAGCCTGAATGTGTCATCATTGCACAGTAACTACAGTCAACATTTGAAAAGTCCATATATTAAAATGTTTAATCTTTTTTTTTTTTTTTTCATTGGTTTATAATGTGGACTTGTCCAGTTTCAGGTTTGATTAATCAAAATATTTTAGATTTTGAAATGAAGCAGATAAAATAATGTCCTAACTAAAAAGCTCTTATTTTTAACAGTCTTTTTATTTATTGTTGATCCCAATGGCACATTCTCTAGCGCCCAATGCATACAGAATGTGGTAACAGTTGTTGGTATTAGTTGTTTATTTTATTTACATTTCTGAAGGGTTTTATCACATTAAACTTGTGCCACACATAACCTTACTATTTGTGAATATGTTCTTTCAGTGTTCGGAACATATAGAATGAAGAGAAATATGTATCATCAGCTTGCATTTTGTATTAGTAGATTGCATCAAGACAGAGAGGAAACCCTGCTTTTTTCCCTGAATTCTCACTAGACTCTTAGATTCTGTGAAGCTGGCATACGCACCAGATGCAGATAAAATGTTTAGCGCTTCTAGTGGCTAATGGTAAGCCAGCTTTGTGTCTTGTCTGTCATTGTTTATCTCTTCTAGTGAGTACACCAATGGGACGAAACAAATTATTTAAAACTGGTGGGGGCTCTTTAACAGCTTTGTGTCAAGTGATGTTATCTGGCCCGATGAGCTTTGTCAGGGGACTGTGAACAACGGGACAACAACTGACCAGTACATGACGGAAAATATTGTGGCATTTCATTAATGTGAGAACTCATGCCACAAGAGCTCATCACAGCCCTACATTTGGAAGTGAAACAGACCCACACTATTGCAAATCCTCAAAGCATGGCAAACAGAAGAAAGGAGCTGATGTGCTACATTTTGCTTTTTAACACAAGATCCACTGCCAAAAGGCCTGTATACAGCCCTTGTCAATCTAAACAACAAACTACCAAACATATTGTTTGTGTTTTACAATAGGACTAATCATTTAAAGTTGTACTAGATTTGAATGAATGCCAAATGTTTAAATTTGTCATGGTTGGATGAAAATTGTGTTTTTCTGGCACGCTCCCTGATTTTGGCATGATAGCTAAATTGATATATTTGGAACACATTTACTGCTCTGCACAATCGCCATGGTAGTTTAATGTGGTGAAAGTCTTACAAATAGGAATGCACATTAGCTGTATGCAGCCCATGTCAATCTAAACAACAAACTACCAAACATACATGCCGGCTACGAAAGCCATCCCACAGATTAGCATAAGTAAAACAGAAGTGCCAAAGGGATTTTCAAAAAACACCCACCGACACCTGTCACCCTAAATCACGAGAAAAAGGTGATTGTACACATAAATAATACACTGGTCAGGCTGACTGGACTGATAACATGGAAGTGCTATGAGACAGATCGCAAGGCAGAATGTTCTGCTTCGGCGGTTCGGGTTTTTTCAGTGTGTATACAAAACCGGCGTCTGTCAGCCATTGGCAGCCTGAGCCCTGGAAGTTATGTACAGGGAAGGAAGCATGAAATTGCAGGCCATAGGAATGTTTGCCAAACCGTGCTCAGAGTTCCACTGACTCTATCTGGATTACTGAACCATAAAAATGGCTGGGCATAAGTAATTTATTTGTGTTTAGCTACGAGAAGAAGGGACTTCGTGGGGCGTCTGCCTCTCTATTCAAGATACAACACACAGCATATTACATGCTGATTTGTGTTGACAGCAATCAGACTGTGCAGTGGTTTCCAGCCAAATAGCCTCAAACTCAGCCAATTAACAGGGTGTTGAGGCAGGATGCTTTCACTGGCCGAAGAACTATTCTTTTTTTTCCCCTCTTTAAGTAGGTACCGGCAGTCAATTTTTTTCTTTAGATTTTTAGTACTCTAAATGCATTTTTCTATTAAGTGTATTACCATTTCGCCCGAACCGATATTCTTAGACAATGTTTCAGCGCGGTGTCACGAGAGGCATTTGAATTAGCATAAATAATGTGTTCTAAGCCGGCTTTTAAAAAATTTCTGAAAACTACTGGGGAAATTCAAGTGTTTTATTTGCTTCAATATACATAAAATGGGTATCATTGTAAAGGAAATTTTATTAACTTTAACACAGTTGTTATGCTTTTGGAAAAGAATTATTTTAAAAAGGACTTTTGATGATAGGAAGTTAGGCTATTTTCCGTGATCAGCATGCGTTCTCTCCTATTCCTGAGTGGAAAGAGCTCCGCTGCCGATACCTACTTTAAGCAACATTCTAGCACTCTGCATGGCATTTTCTGGCACCAGTCACAAGAGTCTTTGTAACAGGTGTCCAAATCACAGATATTGTTGCACATTTTGACTTAGTGCAAACGTACTCAGCAGACAGTTTTGGCTGTGTGATTTCTGTTCCACCAGGCTATAAAATCAGGGAGCTTAGCTGGTCAGAACATATTCTGCAGCATGGCAACCACCTGAAGCCTACAACCATTACAGTTTACAACAGGCAAGAAGAGTCGAATAAAGGTAACTAAGAGCTTCAAACACCACACATCATGTTTTCAACTCACACTGCCTGCTGATTCCTGTGTTTATAGTCTTCTGCATCACCACTCACAGGTCAAGTTAATTAAAAAAAAGCTACAGGTCGAGATTGAGCATATATACATTTCAAAACACAATAATTTGTATATATCATGTGTTAACAGATTATCCCATCCATCTTGGTCCATAGACATTATAGCTGATAAACAATTATGAGTGTGCTAAAAGATAAGGCCTGATGAAAAATTATTCTAGACCAATTATCCTTAATGGAAAACAGGTGGATGTCCAATCAGTACAAACAAAACCACCACATTGCATAAATGTCCTTACATTAAATCGTTATGCTGGAAATAGACATTACATATGGCCGAATGCCAAACAAAGTAAATAATTAAAAAGAAATACCAGACAGCGGAAAAACAATATATGCAAGTATCTTTTAGGCTTTTGAGTCACATTCCTTTTTTTTAAAACATCAATCTGTTTTTACCCCCAGGGCTCAAACACTTTTTTCTTGAAACGCAGATGTCTTAGGTGTGACAAGTTTCATACTGATTAATCAAAAAGTAGCATGAAGGGAAAGTAAACTATTCATAAGGCAAAAGAAAAAAAGAAAAGAACTGAAAATCAAGAAGAAAACGTACAACAAATCAATTTGTCCCTTTGCCTCTTTTCGCCATTCCCATTTTGCCCCAATATCCTTCCATTTCCAATTTGTTGTTAACTAGGTTACATTCTGTATATGAATTACCATCAAATGCTAAATTTGACTTTGATTTATTTTTGATTATTTTACTTACTTTGTCACTTAAATGCAAAATTGTATTAATTGTTAACTATATCTGTTTTGTTATAAAGGCATTTTTAGTTTTTCATGGAACATAAACATTTTACACCATCTACTTTTTTGCTACAACTGCAGTCAACAATATTTAATTATTACGTAATATGTTCTCTTACCCAATGCCTGCTTGAAGTGAAAAAAAAACCTTCCATTTTCTTTTTGTAAAGCCCATGGACTTTAATTTTTTCTATTTGTGGCTAGTTTGCTATTATAAAACTAAATCCTTCTTAAACAACCTTGCAGCCTTCCACTCCTTCTCTGAGGCAACAATCATTGCGTACTTTGAGCTCATATGCATTAATTTGACCACCAGCTGACTTGGAAATGAACAGTGCTAATGTGGTGTATGTACACAGTTAAGCTAGAAAAATCACACAGCACACAGAGGGTGCTGAAATGTGGTGGTGAATCAACAGAACGTCATTTACATCTTGCTTATGGCTGTTGTTGTAATTCAACGCGTATCTGTCAGAGCTAGACATAGTTTCTAAATCACAAAGAATACACCCTACAGTAAAGCTGTGTGTAGCTTTAAGTCAAGCAGAACCCTGTGCACGCAAACACACAAGAGCCTCTGCAGCCATCAATTCACAGCAGTCTGCAGCCTGCGCACCTCTCTCTCTTCCCCTGTACCAGAATTAATTTCTCCCCAGAGCTGATAGGCTACGCTCTACTGCAGCCAATCCATATAATTAGGCCGTCAGCAATGTAAACCCTTGGCTCAGACTTCAAGTCCATTTCAATATTAGGTGTAGACATGACAATGGCTTCATCAAATGTGAGTTTTTCTGGATTAATTTGATAAATAGTTCTATCTTGTCCCTTTGTGTAGGTTATCACCAAACATAATGGCTAATGTTGCAGCCATGTTGCATTGGTTTTCTTTGTTGCTAGGGGGACATGTACTCCGATAAACAGAACAGTTTATGTTTCTTGTCTTCCTTTGGGTTTTATGATGCATTTTGTTTCTTATTAATGAATCACTTGCAAGTGTTTTAATGGGGATCTGATAGTGGCAGCTGCAAAAACCAAAGTGTCCGCCTCTCCCATTTTCTCCCTCCCCTTTTTGCAGGCTGGTTATGTAAGTATTTTTCCTCACTGAGCCAATTATGTTGGGTTTTGACGGCTGATCTCACTCCATATGGCGACAGCTCTGTTAATCGCCACCTCCAAGAGAACTGCTGCATGACAGCCTGTGTGTCAAAATCACCATCAAAAACACTGAGGCATGGAAAGAGGAGGGCAGAAGATGAAAGGGATGTGTGTTTGTCCGTGTACGATGCGCACGCGTTCGCTTTTGAGGGACAGGAGGCGGGCAGCGAGGAGAAAGGAAAAATTAGCTAGAGAAAACAAAGTCAATGAGGCATGAAGGAGGCTTCCCTCTCTTGTGTATTGTCAGAGGCAGTCATGCCTCCTCATTCACTGTTACCACTACTCCAGGGGAAAGGTGTGGAGGAAAATACCCCCCTTGTTGGTGGGGTGGGGATGACAGCAGGTGGAAAAATGGTACGGCTATGCAAAAATGCGTCTGGTTTCTGCTTGGTGTGTCTTTTGACTGAAGTAACACATGACGCACAAGCTTTCAATCCCTCGCATGTCAGAGCAGACTTTAGCTTGTAGAATGCATTTGCATTTCCCTGAGTAAAATGAGATCTTCTTGGATTCACAAAGACCTCCGGGATGTGGGGTGTCAAGAGGGCACTCTGCACACAACAGAACAATGGGAAGGATCTGAGCTGTTGCAAATGCAAAATGACTTGTTTTGTTGGTTGACTGATTACTGCTGGGCAAAAGGGAAATGGCCTGCAACAGACTAAATTCCCTACTTACACATGTTTAGCCACAAAAAGTATAATAGCTATGTAATCTTTCTCAGATAAAAATTTTTAAACATGAGAATTTGGTGTGAAACATTTGAAAATGTGTTAAAGAACAACTCTGATAGAAATAGACAGCAAACATTCAAGTCTCAAGTCTTTTGTGGACTATGACAGCTTTTCATCCACAAATGCTGGTTGTAGACCTCCATCCATCTTCTCATCAGATCAGATCAGCTTCCCTGTTTCAACTGGGTGAAAGCATCACCACACCATGGTGCTGCCATGATCAGGTTTCATCATGGAAATGTTGCACAAAACACAACAATGGCAGGGTTCAGATATATTGCAAATACAAGATTATTTGATTTATTTATTGTCAGATAAATAGGCGAGTGCCTTGCATCAAACTGAATCCCCCTCCTTTATGCATGTTTAGCTTCATGCAAGTATTTTGTGATCACTTGGAAGCAAAAGTGTCTAAACTCAGGCATTTATAATATAAGAAATGACTTGTCTTCAATTTCATACATAGTTTAATAGCGCTTTAGATATTAGAAATATTACCATTCCCACAAATGTAGCAAAACCCTATGTTTCAAGATTTTGCAGAATTTTTCTTTCACAACTGCTATGTTAGTTCCATCCATCAATCTATCAATTCCCCCCAGCTTCTCTCTCTCTGATGAAGAAAATCATTCAAACATCATGATGCTGGCACTACCATGTCTCACACTGAACATGTTTAGACCCAAAATAATGACAAGGTTTGAAGTTCTAATCTAGCGCATATAAAATAAAAGACACAAAGTATCTCAAGTTTTCAAAGGAATGTTATTTAAAGATTAACAAAAAAGCTTCAGAAGAAATACAAACCAAAAATAAGTTATTTCACTAAATGACAAGTTTTAAGGTTGTATGATTCAATGGATAGTTTGAATGTCATTTGCAGAGTTGAGTATAATTTTGTGAATTTGGAACAATTAGAGATAAAATGCTAATTTATGGTGGGCTTTATCTCACTGAGGTATGCTGTGTATAATGACACACAGTTGGCAAGAAATCTAATATAACAATACTAAGTGCAAATTGTGACTCAAAATGTGTTTTATTCAACATTAGGTTGGTTTATCACCATTTTTGGCCACATTTGGGAAATATCTGCTATAAAACTAATCAGATTGGTCCTTTCCTGCAAAAGGAATTGCAGTTATTTTTCCAATAAACCAGGGAAATGGTCACACTAAGTGCTTTAAAGGTAATTTTTCATAAAGACAATATGAAGACTGAATTTCAGTCTATGGTGTTACATCAAGACACGTCTGTTCGGATCATATCAAATGTTGGATTCCACTGGGCTGCTGGTTCTCTAGTTGTAAATGCATGCTTTACTATAATACAGTGAATTTATCATTGAACCAAACACTGCTAGTGAGAGGCAGGCGAGACAAGAGAAAGAAAGACAAGTACAGTGCGCACTTTTCAATATTATAGAGCCCAGTGCTTCCTGAAGGATTGATTCACGGTTCCTCGAAATCGATTCTCTATCGGTTGGCTAGCAACTTCAGTATGAAGAAGATTTGGAGTCTCACTTAATACCGCAGCTACCAACCATCCTCTGCTCTTGGAGCTAACCCAACTATGAGTGTGTGTTAGTCCATGTGAGTGTAGGCTTTGTGACTTTCCTTTAGTAAAATAAATTACATTTTTGGGTATTCGGTAGGTGAGTCAGCCATATGTTATTTCCCTGAAGCAGGTTTAGTTTAATACAAGTACCAACCACAGATGTATGTGAGGTTTTGTTAGACCAGCACAAGTAAGAGCATTACTGCTTATGGAGTTGGAATTGATGCCCGTTTAGCATTTTTATTTTTATCTGTTACACAAAAGAAAAATCCATGCATTGTATTTAGCCTATAAGGTTTATATAATCATCTTTTTGCTGATATATATATATATATATATATCAGCAAAAAGATGGTTATATATATATATATATATATATATATATATATATATATATATATATATATATATATATATATATATATTATATATAATATAATAATATATATATGTTTCACACACAGATTCCCTTTTGTTACTGTACTTATGTCATTCTCAAAGTGAGTTTTAATCTGTTGTGTTTGCTTTCATATTTTTTGTTTCAGTTGTGGCATTCATTCCTTTGGACTATGTTTTATTCCACTGACCTCCTCTCTCCTCTGTGTATATCTCCTACTAAGTCCTTCAGTCTCTGCTTGTTTCTTCTTTTGTCCAAACTTCATGTCTGTTTTTTTTTATATTATTATTGTCTCCATTTTTGTATTCTATTAAAACACCTTATTTCTTTAACTTTATTCTGCTTTTTTCCTGACAGAATTTGAGCCCTGCACACACACAAAAAAGAAACCCTTCATGGGCAGTTATTTCTGTGCATTTTATATGAACTTCACCAATATAAAAGTCTTACAGCCATCTTTCATTTTTCAGTTGTTTGAACTCTAACTTTCTCAGAAACATGTCCCTGCAACCTTTCTTCTTCCTCGACTTAAGTTTACTGAAAAACACCCCAGAGCTGCTCAGTGATGTGAACATCTTGAATACACACTTAGGAGAAAGTACCTGACACTGTTTAGTCACTGTGCACTCAGGGTTAAGGCCTGCCTGAGTCACTATGGATCATGTCAGAAGACCTTAGAGTTTGCCACCTCACACAACATGCAGGCGTAGGGTCAGTGTCACTGCGCTGCCAAGAGTTGACCTTTGATCAGTCACAGTGAGCCCTAGAAACTGCCCACAGGTCTGCAATCTCGAAGCAGGGGAAATAAAGGACAGCAACAACACCCTCTAACCATTCATGCCAGGAATAACATTAAATGCATTTGTTAGCAAACTCAAAGGTCTCCAAGACAAGTCATAGAATGAACACCCTACTGTAAATTTCTGTGGCAGACACAGAAACATTGACAGTTTCTGCAGGATAGTTTTTGCAGAAAACTATCCTGCAGAAAATAACAAAATTAATAGATACCTAAGATTCAGCCGGAATCATATCGGTTTCTTATCATGTACGACACAGACTTCAAAAAAAAAATCCCCTTCAGTGCCTCTAAGAAGCAATACATTGCAGAGAGAAAAAATTACTCTGCTGTGCCAAAGCTGCGGTGCCTTAGGTGAAGTTCTTCTCTCCTTGTTTTTTGGTGGGAATGTATTATTTTATTTTCCCGCAACCCAACACAAGTCACACACTGTGACTGAGACTGGAAGCAGGTGAATAATTTTCACTTTAGATGTTTGCAAGAAATTATCCCATTTAATCATCCATTATCCTAACTTTCTCAACCAACAATTATTTTGCTCCCACTTAGATAAAATGGACATGAACTAATTTGGCGTCAGGACCTTTTAAATGCTATATTTTCCTCAATTCTGCCATCACAAATAATTACAAATACACACAACTCTCATTGTGATGCACATGAGGATATTTGGCAAAGTGTGCTTCATGTCGGGAATTGGGATTTAGGTAGCTTGAAAAATAGGTGTTGATAATGACAATCAGAGATAAAGACTGAGCTAAATTACGTCTGAAAGAGCTTGGCTTACATAAAAGCGCCACAGTTCAACTTGCCAAGGTGTAAATACAATAACCGTTTCCCTCATCTCGGAGGCTAATTATTATTAGTAGCTTCAAAGTGTTCTCTGCTGTGCCATGGCTGTTTGCTGTTGCTGACTAGATATCAATCAAGCTCTTCTCCCCTTGTGCCAGCCAATCAAAACGTCTGGTTGCTTATACTTAAATGGCTTTTAGGAGCAAAAGTCAGCAGTTCCTGCTGGTGGCTATTTTTAGATTCCAGGAACAGTAGGAACGTCTGACTTCCACAGAAAGGGAGAGGAAGGGAAATGTTAAAGAATAACAAACGGGAGAGGATGCAGAAACACTAAAGTACAAGAAAGGCACTGGAAGCAATATATCAGAGGGTGGGGGCGGGATGGAAAGAAGATGCCAAAGAGAGAGAAAAAAAAAAGAAAAGCGAGAGGGGAGAAATGGTCACACTCAGTTTGTTTCATCTCTGGGCGTATCATCTGGCTTGCAGGGGGAAAATTACTGTACCAGTTCCCCAAGGGCCAGAGTGACTTCCTTAAACACTTTAATAAAGTGGAAGAGTGTGATTGACCAGACAGTGGTGCTGTCAGCATGTTAATTAGACACAGTGCTTTATCAGAGCTGGCCACTCATGAACCAACCCCAGCATATTACCATAAATAGTTACTATCAGCATGCAAGGGACAGCTGACGTAGATATTATTTAAATCCATTGTCATTAGGCTAAATTATGTGCTACTTACTGCATCTAAACAGTTAAACCTCATTTAGAGAAAATCTGCTTTAAAAAATTACTATTCAAACATTTCCACAGTTTAGGGCCTTATTTTTGTCATAAATAAGAGGATATAATTCACACAGTCACAACTCTGCAGTTTGTTCCTTTTTACCTACACTCCCCTGTATTTCTTACTTCTCTGTAACACATTTTTAATCAGCTTTTTATATTAGAAGTGTGATTCTAAATTGCAAATGAGTTACATTCTCCTTATTTGCTACTGAACACATCTTACTTTTCATCTTTATTCCTGTAGATAACACCAAGCCATTGGTTTTCTATCCATGCTCTGCCCCGTTCAGGGTCACAGTAGGGGTTGGTGCCCATCCGCAGGAGTTGATGTGAAAAGGGCAGGGTGCACCCTAAACAGAGCATCAGTCCATCTTAGAGCCAAGTAGCCATACAGCAGTTACTTGTCTCAATATATAGAGAGGTTTGAAAACCACAAAAATCTCCCATCATATGGCAAAGTCCTTTTATTAAGCCAACAGAGACAGGTTTACCAGAGGTTGTTTTAGATGTTTGGTGAAAAATGAAATGAAACACTCTCCCCTCGCCCACCTGTTGTAGCCCCTGTAGTAAGCTGAATGGAAGAAGGCTTCTATATATTTTTGAAAATATACAAAATATATGTTCAAAAAAGTCATAAAATGGAAGGTATAAGAGCACCACCCAGTATACTTTTCTAGGTAATAGTACAGGTGGTAAGCTATGAGTGTGTCTGTACTGCAGCTGAATGCAGGCTGCAAGCCTGACTATTGTATCCATTTAATAACAGCTTGTTATAATGTTAGTGCATAAAATATGTAGTTTTAGAAAAAAAAAAGAATCAAGTAATCAAATTTAAAAAATAATAATAATAATATTCTTCACTGTTGGCTCTGTGTCTTTATTTTATATTTTTCCTTAAATTTATTTTTTGAAATGATAAATTATTGTTGCAACTGTGATAGTAAATTAACCATATTCCTTTCACATATTTTATAATCATATCTTATGCTTCTTTTTATACTTATGAATTTATAACTCAACAAAATTTTATATTGAATACAAATCAAACACGCTGATGGGCAGTTTGTAAATGTGCCAAGATATTATGATAACTGACCCATTTGATAAATAGATTAGGTTGCTTATATTTAAATAGATTAGGTTGGTATAATTTCTTTGTAGGAAAATAATAGGGAAGTCAATTTTGATCACAGTGAGATCAGCTCAATCAGCTCAATCAGTAAACTTTATAAAAAAGATGTTATGTTTAAATTTGATCAACAGATTTTAAAGGAAACAAAAAAAAACTCCAACCTCTCATACACAAGCCCCCTCAAGGTTTATGGTCATTTCGCTCCCTCTAAACATTTTAAATCACACCACACACTGTGTAAACACAGCTCGGAGCTACTTCATATTGTAGCTGATATATTCATCCTCTTCATCCCCAGAATACACAATGGGTAGAGGAAGCAAAAGCAACAGTGTTTATTCACCCTGAAGACAGTAGATATAATAATCTTCACCAGCCCAAGTTTTTTTTTTTTTCTTTTTTTTACGAAAATGAAACTAGGCTATTGAATAATTCATGAACTCTTAGTGCGTGTCACCAACTCAGCATTTAGCTTGAGGAAACCGTGGGAAAACTCTGCAAGGGATACTATTGTTCTCCTTTCATCTCTAATGTGTACGTTGTGTATTTAAAATTCACATTTTCATAATGAAAGGAAAAGCACCACCCCTTTTGTAACTCACAAAAGATCCAGTCTGACACATTCATCCATGCATGCATCAATCCATTGATGAGGTACACAGCAACCTCAGCAGAGATCCTCAGAACCCTGATCTCTATAACTACGAGGATAAGAAAGTGGGTCTGGGGGTTGGTTGTAATTGATTCGCTAAGCCCGCTATATAATCTAATCTCACAAGAGAAGAAACCAGAGGCCAGAGGCAAATTAAAACCTTGGAAGATGTATGGTAGGTATCTTCACCAGATAACCAAATCGCATGCACAGACTCTAAGCATGGGCTGGTTATTTTTTCAAGACTTTACAACCAAGAAGCGCCCTTTCGTCATTCAGTGTAAAAACCTTTTAATAACATTCAAAACTAAGCCCTAGAGTGACTAGAATTTTCCACAGCTGTCAAGTCAAGTTTATTTGGATAGCACATTTGTAACAATAAGGCCGTTCAAACTGCTTTACATCATAAAAACATAGTCACCAATTCTGAAACGTGCAATAAACATTACATGTTGTCAAATGTAGAGTAGTGCACTGCTGCTTCGCCTACATTTGTTATTGCATACTGCCAGTCACCAAGCTTAAAGAAGTGACTTTAAGCTTCTACCTTTGCAAGTATTTTTGGACATACTTACAAAGTATGTCCAAAAATACATACTTTTTGGACGTGGCAAAAACAGGATGTTTAGACTTGTAATAGGCCACACTGTCACAGATACCATAAACTTTAAAAAAATGTATAACACTGTTACTTTTAGTAAGTTAATTTTGTAATTAATATTCTCCACTGTTAGCTCTGTGTCTTTATTTATTTATAGTGTCAGTCAATCTGCATTGACTAAATAAATCCTGGAAAATGAAGCCTAGGTGCAAATTCAAATTGGAAGACTCTGTAGCCCCAACTGCACCATCCAATCGGCGTGTCTCGCTCATCATTGTCGACCTAGCCATGTCACGGCCAATCACCGACCAAGCCCCAGTTGATAAGGACCTCCATCCATAGCGTCTTCCGCTTTCCTGCTGCGCTCAACCCACCTCCACCCCTTCTCCACCTTCACTCTCCCAGCTCTCCAGGCACACATCACCCTCCGACCTCCACCACCAGTGTCGGGCCCCGGGGGATGACATTCCTAACCTACATCGGGAATGCTCATCCAAGCTTATTGCAATTCACAGCTCAGTGTCCTCAGCCGGGGCCCGAGTGCCAAAGAACTTTAATCCATGTATGTCAATAAACCTTTTTAATCCCTTTCTTTCTCCGCCTGAGTCTCTCCAGATTGAAAAACAGTACCAGCCAAAGCCTGACAGGTTAACTCAAAAACCTTTAACGGTCTGATGAAACTATTATCTGATAAAATAAAGATATCAGATAATTGTGTAAATAGAATAACTTTGGGATTAAGTATTAAGGATATTAAGGATTCATGGGTTCATGAGCTCTATCTTGTTATGTAAAGTGATCATTTTACAAGGATGTTGCTTTGTTGTGGATGGTGGTAGAAGCCCATTACTTGGCATTTAACTGTCAAATATCTTTGATATCTCTGTGTTGGTGCTCCACATCGACATCCCAGCTGGATAAACAACTGGAGACAGTGCATCTGACAGGGCAGCTGTTACTGAGCACTATTGGTAGTTAAATATGATATCAGAAAGTTTTTAAATGTGATATATATGCTTGTTAAAACTTCATGAGCTTGTCTCACTGTCAGCACTTGTTGCCCCTCTGTTGCACTGGATAATACCGGAGATCAGCGACCCCGTAGCATTTCATTAGTACGTTTGTAGGACTGTTTGTAATTGCTTGGTAAAAATAGATACAGAAAATTGCACCTTGTTCCTTAGGGAAACAGTCCAGGAGTCACAGAATAGATGAGACAAAACACAAAGAGATCTAACGCAGTGGAGAAGTGGCATGGGAAATGAGAGGGGAGATAAATCTGGTTGAAGTGGTGGTGTGCAGTACATGTCTTAAACTATTTCCAGAAGCTTTTGCCTAACTGGTTGCCCTTGAGCTTATTATTTTCCCAGCCCTCGGGGAAGAAGACAGATAACAGGTCTTACGCTGGGATATCTGATTCTGTACAGTAGGCAGCCTAATAACAGTGGTGGCCATTTTTTTGCAGTGAAAAAAGACTGTTTCAAATCAAGAAATGCCTTTATTAAATGAATGTGTATGAATAGTAATCTGGAAACCGTAAAGAGTGATGAGGTAAATGAGAGTAGCAGTAAAAGCCCTTATTGAATAAGACGGACTACAGCTGCACAGCCATGGCTTACTGCAAAGGATTTCTTACTTGAGGAATTGTCCAGATTCGGATGATTCTTTCTGCTAAGTGCAAGCTGAACTTGCTCAAGATTTTCAAAGGACATTTTTCCATGCAGCAGTTTTCAGCAGATGAACTATCAAGTCACTTCTAAATACAAAAGTAGCATTGCACCGAATCAGGACGGTGTATGGGTCTTAATTTGGATAACTTCAGGAAGCAGTGATTTGCTTGACTCTGGGACTGAAGGGACAATTCTCCCCTTTAGACGAATTACCTTTCATTCCCATCACACGTTATTTTTATTACATTATTTCTGAAAAAAAGTGCCTTTACGAAACAAATATAAATCTACTCATATTGTTTGTGTTTTTTCTGAAGGGTTCTGCAGGCCACATGTGTAGAGTCTGCCAAGTGTGTATTTGGTAAATATGTACAGAGTGGGGACAGGACTTGTGGGTCAAACCGCTACATGAACTTACTTAACCCCTCTTGAAATATGGCTCTGTGCCTCAGTCCGCTCTGGTAAATAAGCTACAGGGATACAAAGTGATCTGATAAAGTGTGAAGCAGCAGAAAAGATTGAAGAGGGAAGTTATTCTATATCTCCACAGCACCTCAAGCAAACCTGTTGGCTCTGTTTTTTACTTTATTGAGTAAAAGACAGACAGAACAAGCACCTAATTTCCTGTGTCCTTGCATCAGTGGATACCAGGCAGCTACTGGTAATAGGAGATGGTCCCTGAATTTAATTAAATATATCTTTGCCAATTCTCACTTGAAGGTAAAGCCACTAGTGTGTGCTCATTGTAACAAAATATAATTTTAGTTATGTTATTTATGAATACAACTGTTCTGTAAAACCTCAATATGAACACCAAAGAGATTACCACTTAGGTCAGAGAAAAAGTGGCAAGTAGTTTAAACCAGTGAGATTATAAAACAATATCCAAATGTGTACAATTTTTAATATGTTCAATTCTTCATTAGAAAGTGGAAATAAAATGCCACAGCTCAAAACACATGGTTGTTAACCAAAATAATCAGAGAAATATTCAAGAGGCTTATTGTAACTCTGGAGCTGAACATGGTTGGTGGTGTCAGCAAGTGCTGTAGGGATTCGCATATTCAGGAGGGACAGGGAAGCTGGCATGAGTAAATTCAAAGATGGATGGAGGTAAATACAGACAAATCTTGGAGAAAAACCAAATAAAGGTGGCAAAAATCTTAAGACTGAGGCAAATGTTCAAGTTGAAGCACAATTACTAGCCTGACTGTGCTAACTGTGCTTTGAAGATCAAAGCATACTGATCTGTTAGAATGGCTTAGCCAATGTCAATACCCAAATTCAACCAAGGATATGTGACAAAGCTTAAAAATGAACCTGCTGTCCATCCATCTGACTGATTTCAAGGAGTATAAATGTTTTGGCAATGCATTATTGATGACATGGCCTTAATCCTGGGCTGTATTCAAGACAAAAAACAATATTTGTTTGTAAAAACAGAGAAAAAAGTGTGTATTTGGTAAATATGTACAGAGTGGGGACAGGACTTGTGGGTCAAACCGCTACATGTGCAAGAGAACACTTTTGGAAGAGATTTGTGAAAACAAGACATTTGTTTTGGTAAACCCAAATCTCTATTACAGTCCCTCAATCCGCAAAAGACATCATCATCAGAGCGGAGGCAACAGATGCACTGCAGTTCTAAGCTGTGATAAATTTCTCAAATTAATTCAATGTAATGCTTCAGATGTTTACAAGTGAATTATCACAAAAGCTAATGTGACATTTCAGATCTTGTGGTTGGTCTTTCTCTGATCAAGCCTCGATGTGGCAAGCAGTTTTTTTTTTTTTGTTTGTTCACGAGAATGTCCTTGGAAGGACCATCAAAAAAAAAAATCAAATCATAATCAAAGTGAATGACAATGGCAAGAAAATGCTTTGTCTTTACAACCCTTAAACAAACAGTCTGCTTAATACACCATGGAGCAGTAACGAATGCTGCAGCTCCTAATCAGTCATAAACATTAATTGCAGCATCTTTGGTTTGACATAAACTGTAATTGAGCATAGAGATGAGTTTCAGCAAAGAGACCGAGGGACAAGGTCATTAATCTTCTGCTTCCAGTTGTTTTCAGTGGGTGCTCTCGCTGCCATGAATATGAAAAAAACAAAAAAACAAAAAGAAAAACACTTGGGAGTCCCTGCTGGTTTCAAATCAGCATCACTTTTTGTTTTTTTCTTTCCTTGATTCAATGAGTGACAGAATAAACAGATACCGATCGCATCAGCTGGGCTCACAGCCCTGCGTGCAAGCTGGTGTCTTTGCCCTTTCAGATCTCAGTGTCACTCTCCCAACAATTCTCTCGAGGAAGAGTTCTGCTCTCGTGGTGGTTGAATGAGACATGATCTCACACTAGTTGGCGATGACATGGACGGCAGGAGCCAGTCACAGGGATTCGTTTAACAAAGCTGAAATGCGAGTTATCGGGATAGAGACAGGGGTGAGTGGGTCTAAGGGCAAGAGGTTGGCAATCCTCTGGACTAGTCAGAGCAAACATGTCCACTCTCGGCCAGATGATATGATGTGAAGCCTCCCCAGGCCATGTAGAGAGAACATGCAGAGTCATGACCTGAATCCGTACCCCTCAGCAGCAGAGACAGCTCTCTGTTTGCACAATCCCATTCACAGACAGTGTGCATGCTTGCACTTGCCACAGCCATTTAACTTAAGTTAAATTGCCTGGTGGTTGGTGGAAATTTTAATTTTCAGATTTGTGCCAGAGGACATAAAAATGAAGAGTCCTCTGATAAATTACTCCCAGAAATACCAGCAATGGTACCTTTTCCCTCATGCAATTTCAATTATTTCTCAATATGGGTTGAAGTAATAGATGTTAAATTTAATCTAAACTAATGGGGCTTGGAAAAAGGTACATTAGAAATATCCTCAAGATAAAACGAAAGCAAGCTTCGTTATTTGAGGGTTAATATGTGACAAAACTATGTAGAAATGATTAAAAGAAGAAACTTTATTAGGCTTGAAATTGCCAGTGTGAGCACTCAAAGGAATTTACTTGTTTATATTCTTTCAGTGCTGGACGTTATAAACACCAGGAACCCATGTGAAATGTGCTTCCTGGTGTGTCTTTGGAAATTATAAAATTTTGCACTAGAGAAAGAAGGGGAAAAAAATTATGACACCTTTTCAAACTAAATTATCTCTGATTAAAGGACGTCCATCTGGTATATATAATTAATTGATGTCATAACACATGTCCTACAGAATGCTATAAGTCAATAGAAAGTTACTTTAAATAATTGGCTGTCAAAATGCCCCATTGAATTCAAATTGTGTATGTTTAAGTGGTTTTTGGGGGATAACACAAAGCTATGGTGATCAGAAAGTTGCTTGGTGTTCTTTAGAGTCAGCATTTTTGCTTCAAGTCACATGGTACAGGCAATCATCCACATTCCATACACACCTCCTCCATTCATGCTGGGAATGTGTCATTCAGACTCTGCATCTTCTAAAAACATCACCAAAACAGTGTCATATACAGAAACAACAATCAAAATCAAGCACATTGTAAAACACCTTCCCCCACACCAGTATAGTAAGCATCAAGGGTTTTTTTGGGGTTTTTTTTTTTGGTTCCGCTTTTCACTTTGTCTACAAATCTCCAGGTACCATCATTTCCAAAAATGTTGAGTGTGTACCAGCCAGCTAGCCAACATCCTCTTCCCAAGAGCCACTTCATACCTTATTGTTTGAGGGTTGAGAGTCACTTGACAGCTTTGAGAACCTATTTCCCTTTTGCTGAATTTTTCAAAATGGAATCGCTGCAAACCTTGGCAGGTTTGCAACTCAAATTAGCAACTAACTATGCAACCTTATTTGACCATCACCAAATTTTCCACATAGCCATCAGAACTTCATAATTTGCTGCTTACATTTCCCGTGTGCTCCCCTGTGTTCTCATTATCGCTCTTTCATGGGATACAATCCTGCAGCTCAGCAGCAAACAAATTAACCGAGCATGTAATAAATACAGGGCACTGTTTTAGATACAGTAATGCACTATTGGCTTTGTCACGAAGGGATTTTTAAATTTTAATGAGTTTTGACGTGATGTGTGTTTGACGTGACAGGAAATATTTTATTATTTACAAATTGTAAGCATCTGAAGGATATGTGACTTACCCAGTGTTATGTGTAAGACAGTTCAAACATTGCCATGTAGCAGAGCAAGAAAATTGTTATACTATATCCCGGACTACATAAGTCACCCTGGACTGTAAGTCACATTTATTTAGAAACTGCCAAACATTAGGGGAATCTTGTCCACATTAATGATATGATCCAGTGGCACTTTGTGCTCAGTTGTTTTTCAACAAACTCACAGAAACTAATAACTATGGCTTTGAGATCTGCAAGCAGTTTCTGACATCAATGTGCTTTAAAACAGGGTAGTCAGAAACAGAACTGTCAGCGTGACCTATTTTCTGAATATATTGATTTATGACATCAAAAGCAGCAAACACAGGACTTTATATTAAAAAAAAAAAAAAAATCTACTTCATTGTGTTTTACAGTAAGATCTGCACAGCAGCAGCTTTTGATACCCAAACATAAATGCTAAGATAGGCAACAGTTAAAAGTACACTTGGAGTTCTAAAATTAGCCATGGTATCCCATTGAATACTTTGATTGGAAACGGGTCCAGATTATATCCGGGTCATGTAAAGATACAGTTAAATTTCTTGTGTCTGTATTTTCACAACAGCGACGTCTTGTGCTTAGGAGAATAACAGATTTAAATGTGATTTTCACATAAAAACAATCAATTTGCCATGATTATGCCCATTATTTCAATTTTTCCATCACTGAAGCAGTGAGACAATCAGATATCAATATTTATTTTTCTAAAACTTACATTGTAGTGCTTTGCAAAAAGAAAATGATACATATATATATTTTAACAATCACAGTCTCTTGACAGCATATGGTCAAGATATAAAAAATCCTTCTATCGAAAGTTACAAAAAAAAGAAAAAAAATCTTAGAAACACAAAACGAGCCCACACTAAAGTGAGTAAATACTGTACAAAAGCACTGCAGGGTCTGCCATGGAGTACATTGTGATTATTTCCGGGTGCTAAACAGGATGTAACTAACACCCTGTTCCCTGTCCAGGGACTGCACTTTAGAAATCTTCACGTTCTTTTCTCTACATCACGACCGCCTGCCCACTGTTTGCGACACCTTGTTTCTCGCAACAGCTCATCTGCCCTTTTTGAGCACCAACACCTACATATCCTACGATATAAAAAGCTCAGTGAGAGAGAGGAGCCGGTTGCAACTTTCAGAGAGAATAAAAGTAAAAATAAATCTCTGAGCTTAAGCAGCCGTTTATTTTACAATGCAATGTTGGGTTTTTCAATATTGAGAAACATGGTCCTGATGATGAATGATCACCAGTAACTCTGTTAAATCTGTCATTTATGTTATGGCTCCATTGTTGTAGCTCCATAACAATATTTCCCTTTATTTACATTATGACAGTTTAAATTAAGTTTCCTGTTGTTATTGGAAAGAAGCAGGTGCGTGCTTGCATTGTAATGCATCTTGGAGATTTAGCTGCATCCATTCTAACAGTTACGAAGGGAAAGCTATATATAAAAAAAACAAAAAAACATTAGATCCATTGATGGAGGAAAAAGACATAAGTCTTATAAGATATGCATTGTAAGGACAAGCTCTATCTGAAAGTGGACATATTTCATATATATATATGAGGGAGAAAACACCTTTAGCCTCATTCAATGTGCTAAGATTTAAAATTCAAACTCAGAATTTGTGTGGCTCATTACCTTTGATATGGCGTTACTGCACTGTGGGCCTGAAGGACTGAAAATCAACTTCTTTCAAATGACCTAAACTCTGTTTTGTTTTAATAAGATAAAACACTCCAGCAAGGGACTGTTGATACTGGCTTGGACTGAGGCCTAAAACACTCGTTCTTGCATGAAAAAAGATGTTTTGGAACATTCGGTAACGATTTTGCCCAGCCATCCTTTATTAAATGCTGTTATGCTTCAGTCTGCACCAAGGTATTTTCCATCAAGGTTCAGAGAAAAAAATGCTTCATAAAAATGGGCCTGACAATACAGATATGCCTCAGCTCTTTTTGAACTTTTTAGCTGAGGGCTGTGACTAATTGACAAGATGACTGGCAATTCAAATGCCACAGACAATCATTACTTTCAGAATTCACCCACAATGGACCCAGAAAGTTGTAACCAGGAGAAATATCCTCTAGCTTAATGCTGAACCCAAATGCACTCAACTGTTTTTCGCATTAAATTATCACTTGTTCCTCCTCTCAAGGGTTTAAATCTAATCAAATTTTCAGAAATAAATTAACACCTACATCAACCACAACAGGAGAGTGAAGTGTCTCTAAGGATGTTAAGGAAATGCAAAGGACTTCAGACTAAACCCCTTTTGGTCTTTTGAAAATCATTCGAAACTAAACTACTCAACTTTTCAGAAAAAAACTACTATGACTATATAGAAAAAACTGACTGCACACTACAATTATTATTGAGTGATATTGGTAAAACCTTCAATCTTTCATACTTTAATTCTGAATACCCTAACAATCCTCACACGGTTGCAGTGGAGCTTGTGCCTTTTCCCCAGTAGGCATAGGAGACAAAAGGGTAGATCAGAAATGTTCAAAATATCAGAAAATTTTTACCATACCAGTGTTCTTATTTAAAGTCCTTTTAAGAACAAAGCCATAAAGGGCGATCAGAGTTTTCCCAAACTGTTTGAAGCTTTGAGAAAAGCAGTGCTGCTTCTAACCTACCTGATGCTGTAGGTTAGTAACTGAAGGAAGACATAAATAGTTTTCACTCGCTTATAGGAAAGACAACTTTTTTTTTTTCTTTTTTAGACATAAAAAAATTAATCTAATTAAAACATGCAATATATATCTGTTTAAAATTATTATGCAAGTAACGTGACATTGTGCTACATTCATTACTCATATCATCAGCTTCATAGCGTTACGTGGCGAATCTCCAGAGATCTTATGAGCTAAAGTTGAGATACACTGTTATTCGTTCAAATAATTTTGCCCATATATTTATAAAAAAAATGAAAGAACTTTTAAACCTTATGGGAGTTTGACTGAAAACCCTCAAAGTAAAGCAAAAATGTTGGGGAAAAATAATGAATGAAAACGCAAATGTTTCTTTGCAACAAGCTATAGAAACATGAGAGGAATGAAAGGCTAATGTGCCTTTCAATTGTCTAGTTGATCTTCTGTTTCAACAGTGGCAGAAAACACTATGCAAGCGAACAGAGGAATATTATCTTAGCAGTGGAACTAGAACCGATGTTAAGAGTTGGATTAATGTTCCTTAACATAAACTTTTACATTGGGTTACTGTAATTTAAAAAACAAAATTAAAATCCAAATAGCAGGGGAAAACCTGAGTTCAACATTTCCCTACAGGTAACTCAGTAGAAGCTCACCTTTAGATTCGAAGTGTTTGTTATTGTAGAATTCTAATTCCAGCTGATTAAACGCTCCGTGACCTCTTACTTGACCAGAGCAGAATGCTGCGGAGTTTGGAAAACTTTGTGCAAGTAATGAATAGGATCAAATAGTAGATACCAGAGAAGTAGATTAAAATAAAAAAGAAAAGGATAGCCAGAGAGAATGGGGCTTAATCTTTTTTAATAAGAGGATTCAGGTTTAATTTTTCTATTTCACATTGCCGCACCACATGCTGCCTAGCCATCCATTTTTTTTTGTTTATTTCTTCATTTGTTTTAATGTGGAATGTCTTTTTTTTTTTTATGTTTGTGCATTAATGGAATCCTTGGTTGGAACCACACTTAAGAAAATTGCCCCCCATGAGTCACCAGGGGGACAGATTTGTTAGTTAAGAGCTTTTGACGGATATCAACTCGTGCTATGACAGTGCTCTGCTTTCCCATTAGTCGAGGGCAGGTTGGCACAACAACCAGCTACGGCGGTGGCGTACAAATCCATCCGTGTTCTCCAGACAGTGATAATCCTCACTGATCTCCTCTTTGCTTCCATCAACCCACTACTCCCCCTCCTCCTACATCACACAATGGAAGGAGAAGGAGGGACGGATGGAGAGAGATAAAGAGACTGACAGCGGAAATATAGTTAGGAAACAGTTGCATGAGAGGGAGATGTTACAAAAGACAGGCATGCAGGGGACAGGAATAGAAGAGAAACATCTACTAAGCAACCTCAAATCAGCCTCCCCCAAATGATGTCACAAAGGCTCACTGTGCTGCCACGATGCACATGATATGTTGAAGAGGATTAGGCAGTAATCACAAGGGTTTGGCTGTCCACACAAGGGAGTATATAAATCCCTCATCTGCAGCCAACAGCTAGCCCCTCTGCTGGCTTCTCCTAGGGATGTCTAGCTAGATAAAAAGTCACATCAGACAAAAAGACGAAAGATTTAAAAATACTTCTAGGAAGAGTTTGGAGTCACCTTAAGTACAAACACCCCAAAGAGCTTTGTTCTCAAAATCGAAAACTTACTAAGCTGGACGGATCAACTAAAGGATGATCCGTGTCTCAGAGTTTGGGCAAACTGAGGAAGTGGAAAACAGTAGAAAAGGTGTCGGGCTTTAAAGCTTCTCTACAGCAGGTAAACAGTACACCAAGTGAATATATTCAATTAATTAATAAATTAATAAAATGATAACCGCTTTGTGTTTGAGGATAAACAATTTGCTTCCTTTTACAGTAATTATAGGTTATATCATAGTTGTTGGTGTGCTAAATAATTGAGTTTTGGGAATTTTCAGCATTAGAAATTCCCAAAACTCAACTAAGAAAAACAAATTCAATTCAAATCAAGACAATCATTTGGTCAGAGCAATGCTATAAAGGTGACTGGAAATTGCATGTGCTAAAAAATTTTAAAACATCCACTACTGCAAAGAAAGAAGTACCAAACATAACAAGGTGACTGTTCATTACATTATACAAAGCAACAATAAAGCAAACCTCTGGTGAAACTGCGACAGATTTGAATTTCTTAAGGCAAATATTTGTGATGTTTTTTTTTAGGTTTATGTTTTCGTCTGAAAACAAACCAAACCACCCAACAAAGTTAAACTCATCAACCGATTGACACAAAATAAATGAACTACAGGTGGGAAAACTCCCTAAGAGCAATAAATGTAATGCATCTAGATAAATACTGAGTGGTCAGAGACCTACACAAATAGTATATAATATTGTTTTTAAATGGCACAAAGGCATTCAGTTATGATTTTTCTAAGTAAGCTGAAGTAAACATCTTTAGCTGATATTAACCAAGTAATTATAGTTAAAAATAGTGTTTTTCATTATTACAATTTTTTATTTCAGTTGTGTGGTATGTTGGATGGTGGGATAGAGATAAATCACCATACTTGTCTGTTGTTGAATGAGGCTCAGCACAGAGAATACAAGATGAATTAAAGATATTAGGAGCAACGGCATTTTGATAAAAATCCGCCCCCCTGGGGAACATTCGACTACGTTCCGCTGCACGCCCAAAAGAATTTGGGAACATCTGTTCTGAACTAAAGTGACACACTTTACTGAACAATGATTCAGCACACCTCAACTCCTACCTTATTCCTTCAAAGAGTGTACAGCTACGAAATGTGAAGCAAACTGCGTCAATAATCTCCAGAATGTAACAAAAAAATACACTTGCAGATATTTTGGTAAGCACAATTACCATTTGTTCCACAGTGTCTGGAAATTTGCTCCAGATGGATTGAAGAAGAGAACGAATCTAAGCGAGTGAGTGAGTGACTGTCCGGAGCAGGACAGCTGGCAGACCCCCATCACAGAGACATTGACTTAATCTCCTATCCATGATAGCCGGCATGCCCTATTCACCTCCTGTCTTCCTATCCCTCATTTTTAAATCTGCGCTGTCTGTCGCCTTTTATTTCAACCCACCTCTTTTGCTTTGATGTCAGTCTGTTAAATTTGTGTTTCTTCCGCTATCCTCCCAATCTTAAATTTGCTTCACTCTTAAAGTACAAATATGATTGCGCTATTAGTTTCAGACAGCGCAGATTTCAAGTTGTGAAAAATGTCAATACACGAATAGTATTGAAAAATTAAGACATGCAACGTTTAAGTGAGCACAAAAATTCACCAGGCCTCTTAAGTAGACTGAATTAGGATAAAATTATCTGTTTTAAGGAAGAAAAGTTGTATTTTATGACCTGGACCAACCGTTACTTGAGTTAATAGAAATATAACATAAGCAAACAGAAAAACAAACATTACATTGTAGTGGAGAAAAAAGAGAAGTAAAGAAAAGTTACAATACAGAATACATCTGTGCTACATTTATTAATAATCAAAGGTAGCTTTGAACAAATCGGTTTCTAGTCTTTAATTCAGTGTTTCAGCAGATTTTGAGTTTTCTGGAAGTTTTTTTTTTTTCTATTCTTTTTTTTTTTTTTCCCAGAGCAGTGGCACTTAAAAACAGTGAGAATCTGTTTGATTCTCACTCTGGGGATGAAAAGAAGAAGACCTGAGTGGTTTGAATGTTGTCTTCATAGAATGACAAAATCTATAATGTATTTTGGTGCCAAGCCTTTCAGTGACTTATAAACTATTACAAGTATTTTAAAGTCTATTCAGTGAGCTACAGTGTAAAGACTTTACAAATGGAGTGATGTGTAATAGTTACATTTCTTTTGAAATCATTGTTGGTTTAATGTAAAAAAAAAAAAAAAAAAAGCTGTTTCTAGATGCATTTTTAATGTTCAATGGGCTTCCAAGATAATTCTTGTAAAAAGACACATTTAGGATTGAGTGCCAGTGTCACTTACACATAATGAAATCACATAGATATCTGGAAGCCTTTAGTACGGTTACTATGCCCTCACATTCACTATTTCAGACATCTGTGAATGGATTTTGACAGCTTGGGGGCAGCGATGCTTTCAAGCACAGGGCTGTGCAATTTTAAAAATTACACTACAATCACAAGACACAAAAAAGGTCTGAGTAGTTATGACAGGTAGAGTTTCCTTTGTGAACAAAATGCCTGATTTTTTTCATCTTGTTTTTCATCTTTCTTCTTGACACAAATGTTTTAAAGAGGTACAAAAGAGGCAAACGAACCCAATGTGACATTTTGAGGTTGTGTACCTCAGAGTTAAGTAATAAAAAGAGAGGTGAAGGACAGACATCCATCTTATAATTCTCACAATCAAAACTTTTCAAATGCGAACCATATCCTTGGAGGGTGATGTGTCTCTCAAAAAAATAAAAATAAAAAATCAATGAGGGTGCAAGACAGTATAGCTCTAAGGGTTTGGAATGAGAGATAGTTGAAGTGCTAACTTTTATCCTCAGGCTTCCATTAATGGAAGGATGAGATCAGTTTTGAAATACATGGGTGACCATCTCTGTCCATCTCAGAAGTTTTTTTGGGGGAAATAATGAGCCAGATTTTGGAAGAATGTCGAGCTTATCGTTTCTTTCTAAGACGCCTCCACACATCCATACATCAGACCCTGCAGCAGCTCTGAAAGCCCTCCAGAGAGTTTAGGCTGACAGAAAGAATGAAACTGGCAAGGGAAAAGCTACGTGGCCCTGCCTCTTTTTGACAACAACAGATGTTGCAATCCCAGCAGCCTAACAGTGAAGCACATATCTGCAGTTTGGACGCCAACTGCTAGCCAGGGCTTTAGAGCAACAGCACTTTCACAAGCCGTTGCTCTTATTGTCAGTGTTCTGCAGTCAGCTCATTCAGATGCTGCATGTAATATTGCACACTCAGTAATCTCGAGATTACAACTACTGTAATCAGATGTCGTCTGGGCTTCAATAAAAACCTCAAGCTCTTTTATTCTTCCAGCTTTCATACATGCATTTCTGCATTTTGCTTCAACTTATAAAAGTGTCTTTGCATTTGGGTATAACCACGATTTTCCATACAGCAGGGGAAATAAACTCTGAACATGTCAACAATTTTTCAGGATAGATATTTAACTATAAATTTCACACCAAATGGTAATAAGAACACAAATAGATAAATAACACAGTAATTACATTGTAAACAGATATTGTTTAAGTTATTGCCAATAAAATAACTTAAACCTGCCATTATTCAATAAATAGTCCTGCTCTTTATTAATCCAAGTTTATGTAGGCTGGCTCATGAATAGCTCTCTCAAGAGCTCAAATTGTAACCTCATTATTGTGAAACAAGCTGATGGTACTTGGCATATCTCAACATGTAAATGTTTCCCTCAACAACATAACCGACATTAAGAATTTGAAATACCATGAAGCCATCTTTTATGAAGACTTATCCAAGAATAGAGAATCAGCAGCAGAACTTTTCAGAAAGATCTTAGTCTCTAAGGTATTTAACAATAAATGTTCATCACGCAAGACACCACTGAAGAAAAAGTAGGTAGGCTAAATTAGTATTTATAGAAATAAATAAATAGATATTGAGAGTTCTGGTCTCAATATCAAAGCTCATTCTACAGCAATTTGCTGTAGTATTTATTTATTTTATTTTATGGTATATGGTACTATCATGTGCTAGCATCACCCAACACTTATTCTATTGAAAATCTATGGTGAAAAAAACAAAGATCCTAGCCCAGAGGCTCTGAGAACCTTCAAGATAGGAAGATGGCTTAGATGGAAGAATTGATTTGAAATATGCTTGAACTATGAAATATGACTATTCTCCATACAGGCAAAGTCTGAAAGCTGTCAAAGACTTTTCTATTAGGTACTGGTACTTGTTTTCTGTTCCATTATACATTATTATGCATCAGTTATGGATTAATTCAATTTTATGTCTTTACCTATGTATAATGCTCAAGTTGATGCTGACATCTGGTAAATAGCCCCATTAAAACATACATAGTAAGAAAAACAAATTGTTCAACACCATTTTTTCACAATACATATTGTACACTGGAAATTTGTAATGGAATCAACATTTTAACTTCTGACAGAGATCATGATTTTTGTTTCTTTTTGCCATTTTCTTTCCTGTTGTGACTATATTCCCTTGCGAAGACAGTTTATATTTAAATTTTAATCTTAAGTTTTAAAATTGTGTGGAGGGCAAGATGAAAGAAAGAAAAGGTACATCAAACGACAGCATGACACACAGTCACAGAGAGAATGAAGAAAAGGACAACCCATTATTTTTGTCTGCCTCTTCCAGGTGCTCCATCAGTCACTCTCATTACCATCCAATTGTGAAAGAAGGGCTTCTCCATCCTACATACTAGAACACAACCTGGCAGCAACAACACACCCAAGGACAAGGCAGGACTCCTCCACTAAGCTACGTCTCTTTTGTCCCCATCCTACCTGTGAATTATATTGCCTAAAAATGTAATTTCACAGTGAACTGTGTTCACAGTTTTCATTATCTTTAACTTAATTTGCGTCAAATGACAACCGGCCTATTTCAATTTCAGTTCAACTCTTATTATGCTATCACCGTCTGTGACTTAAAAAGTAATTAAAAAGCTCTTCACACTTAACAATCCAGTATATAGATGTTTCAGGATGTGCTTTGAAATGACAACATGCTGTGGAGCTTTTCAAATCAGGGTACAAGGCTGATTTCCTGAAAGAGGTGGGGACTAGAAGTGATTCAATGAATTGGCTCCCATTTCAAGTTCCTGTCAGTCGCATATGGGAACCAAGCAGCAGAAAAAGAGGCAGAGTTTTAAAATAGATTCAAAATGCATAATCAACTTGAGAAGTCTGTGGTTGAGATGTTTGAAATGTAGCATATTTATGCTCCTCTGTGTTTGACAACATTAAGAGGCATCTGCATGAGCTATTTAACCTCTGGCTGATTCACTGGAGGAGCTCAGTGGCAAACTGGGTTCAAAATAAACCTCCCTCAATGAATCATGCCCTGTATTACATAAATAAAAAAGGAAATGGGGCTTATAGACACAAGGGTTCAATTCAAAAGGGACTTCACTTTTTATGAAATAAGTGTGGCTTAGCTTTCTTTGTTATTGTTTTATACACTGTAAAAGAAAATCTGCAAAATTTATAGTAAAAAAGTGTAAAATACCAACAGTTACAGCCAAAGCATTATATTACCATATATAAACAGAGCAAAATATGATTTCAGGATTTTACTATATGGCAATGGAGTGAATATGTATGAGAAAAAAATGGGATAAGAGAGAGAGGTGCCCTTTTTTCCATTGAAAAGGTACTCTGGACTTCACTGCGGTAGACATTCAACAAAGAGTCTCACGTATGCTAGGCCAGGATCCACACCTCGTGGCTCAAAGAGCACAACTTCTCTCAATGAGTGCAGCACAGAGGAACCCACGGCTGAAGAATGGGACTCACCCTGAATGGCTGACCAAGGGCCAAACTTTCCTTCATATGGAAATTCCCCAGAAGTGAACAATCCATTCCTACTGGCCACTAATCTGTCTCTCCACAACATGGAAACTCCTGTGAGGCATCCTAGCAGCTAGCATAAGCAGACACATGGATCAATACGTAGCTGTGGCACAAAAAGGCATTAGCAAAAAATACCAGCGGAGCCGAACACCAGCTGCTAGCTGACAGAACAATGGCCTGAGATAGCAAAACTGACAGAAACCTATGCACTGCTTTGTTTGACTACAAAAAAATAAATAATGCCAGATATGTGGATCCTGGAATGTCTAAAGCAGTATTAGGTCAACAACTTCAAGACAGTGGTGCAAGGCTCAATCAAATGTGGAATAAATTAAGAGGTTCTTTATCCCCACTGCTGTTCTGTATTTGTTTGAACCTCCTTAGCCAACTAATCAAGACTGGATGCTGGTTGTGGATACCAACTCAGAAATGGGACCATTATCAGTCACTTCTTCCACATGGATGACATTAAGCTGTATGCCAAGAGTAAACAAGAGATCAACTTACTGATCTAAGGGTTTAAAACAGGGACATCAGCCCTTCAAGCTGGAGAGAAGGTAATACAAATGAAGGGAATCCCACTACCAGAGAGGAGAGTGGCAGATGTTGAGGAGAGCTGTGGGATACAACAGGCTGGAATAAAACCCCTGCATGGGCTCTACCACCAGCAGATGGCTGAAATGGCTGATAAATCTCACCGATGTCTAAAGATTGAAGGTAGAGGCTTGAATCATATTTTCCAAATCTGTGACACCATAAATTTGTTCTAAATCTGTGAGATTAGCCTCATTTTCCTAAATATTCTCATATGCAGTGGGATCGGTTTGCTTGTACAGTTTCAGCTGTGAATTGCAGAATCCAAACAACACTCTTCTCATTATTCATCAGCACGACAGAAATGCAGCAGAATGTCACAGAGCTGTCACCAGGTTTATTCTGAAAGTGTTGCTCCTCTCGCTCTTATGGATTCAAGCTACGTTCTCTATCCAACTTATAATAACTCTTTGAATATTTATGTTAAATCATTTTCCCATTTTAAAACTATGACGCCTACATTACAAAAATGACGGACTTGACATTAATTCCCATATTTTACATCACTCTGAACGACAGAATTGGAACGTTAACTAGCATATAACTCAAGAAAATAAAATAATTTGTGTGCAGAAAGCAACATAGTCATGCACAGCTGAAGAGAATATGCAGCTGAACAAACAGGGAACTGTGAGAATGTGTACAATTATCATGGTTCATGCAGGCAATCCACACAGTAGGCAGGGTCTTCACACCAATTAAACAGGGTCTGAGCTGCCCCGGTCACCTCCAGCTGTGAAAGGATTATAAATACAACCAACTCAATCATGAAAACGAAACAAACAGATTCACGCATTGTTGATTCTGTGAAAGAATATAATGTGACACTGAAGAAAAACAAAATGTAAAGATGTTCCTGAATGTGCTTCTTCTTGAATAGCCTTCAATAAATATGCTGAATGCAACAACGTCCAGGCTTTCTGTCAACCAGCTCTTCATTTGTGGCCACATATTCTGTGTCAAATGGATCTTGTGAAATGTATCTTCTGCCTGAATGATTAATGAGGGGCTCTACGTCACTTTCAAAGTGCCCACATCCGCAACCTTCAGCCCATTCAGCAGTCCTTTGCAATTATGTTTTCAACTCTTATGGACAGAATGGTTTGCTGTTGTACATCTACTCCTATTGTCAACAATATTCTAATAGGAAACATGAATGGAAGTAGATAGTACATTCAAGGATTGGCTTCATGGTTCATGTGCTGCACATAGAAAATATGCAGTCTTTAAAAGAATATCAATTAAAGGAGAAAGATTTTATATACAAATATGTAGTGATAGATATATTGACATTGTGTGCTTCACATGAAATGGATGTCAGCCCTTTTATACATCGATGCAATACCATATTACTTACAATGTCACAGTTCTTTGCCCCATCTTTTAGAGAGTCATACAGACATCATGAAATAAAAATGCAAAGGATGTTCAAGGCCATCCAATTAATCTTGTTTTAAAGAACTCATTTATTTATTTGCATGACAGCTTCCTGCTATGATAAGTAATGCAGAGAATTAAATAACCAGAGGATTACTAAAATATTAATATGTTACATCTTTTGCTAATTTCTTCACAAATATAATGTGTCTATTTGGTGTCTGGGTAATTTAGAAAAGAACTTCTGGGTGGATTTTTTTCTTCTTCTTTTTTCTGCAAAGCAATTTCAGTGTAATGCATTGACTTAATTCGTGTAGCTCACCGATAATATTAGTGCTCGGCAGCAACAGGACAGCAGAAAATAGGGAAAACTGTATCACTGGAACTCTGAAATTCACTAAAGCTGGAAAGGAAGCAGTTAGGAGGGCAGCATTCTGCCTCCTTGGCCTGTTACCTTGTAATAAGGAAATAAGTATCTCAGCTTCATCTGAGGTGAAGGTTGTTGTGTGGGAGTCCACATTTCTTTATTTTATTTATGTGCTTTGGCATAACACATTTTTATCATATTTCTTGCAAACTCCTGGGCATGGGCAAATTATCATGAATATCCTCGATCAACATTAGGACAGACATAGTGCATTTAAAATGATTGAATAGTAACCATCTTGTAAGCATACAACAAAAAGTACAATTTAGGTGAGCTGTTAGAATTTAATTGCGTAAATTGTACTAAAAGTCCTCATCCAACACATTGTTTCACACAATCTCACAGCTAGAACATGTGAAATGGTTGATTTCCAAAAGTGAGAATTGTATGAACCCAGTACTTCTCCCCTTTTGACAAATATCTAATTGGACGCGAACGTCAGTGCCATATAGGATAAAATGAGACACCAGTATGCAATACTTTGTATTAGATTGTTACAAAGTACATAAAAACAATTGGAGCAACAAAATTCAGCAATTTCTTAAGGCGTGAACTGCAAAAACATTCTGTAACTTGTCTTTTATTTGAGCATGACATTGTTGAGGGAAAAAGTCCATTTGCACTTTGTACAGGGTAACATTCACACCTCTTAGTCTACATTCTGGTGTTAAAGAAAGAAAACTGTGAAACTATCAAGCCAATCTTTCACTGATGATCTGAATAATTTCTTGAATCCTCCTAAAGACACACTTTCTCTGATTACAGATCCTCCTACTGCCTGACATCTAAAAGGGTTGAGATTTCATCATGGAAATGAGTGCAAAAAGGCAGTCATTGACATTCTGATGAGTGCTGTCAAATGGTCACTATGATGTGTTTTAAATCTAACAGCCAGAGACATATTTCTATTGCTCAATCTGTGAAAGTCTGAAATATTCCAGATAAGTAATCCAAGGTGACTCAAAAGGCTAGAAAAGGTTTTTAGGAATACATTATTAACTTATTTTTAAAACAGCAAATCTATGATAAAGCTATGTGGAGTGAGTCATATTAAAATGAAATCAATAAAGATAGCACCTTGGTTATTTGTTAGAGCCAGTAAAACTAGCAAACTCTGCTCTTTTATTTGCCTTTGAGACTCGGACCATTTGTTTTCCCTACATGTAAATGTTTTTCCCAGAGCACCTGTTGTAATTGCAAAAGACTAAGAAAAGACCTCCAAAGTCCAAATATTAACCAAATATTCGGGAACAATATATGACATAGAAAGTCATATATGTTTGTATGAAAATCTCTCTTTTTATGTGCTTTGATCTTACCATGCTCTATTAAGAAGAATATTGCTAACAAGTGGGATGCCACATTTACCACCATACTTAATCAACTCATTAGAAATTTAGAAATACTTACTTGAGATTACAACGATTAATTACTAGGTGTTAATATGTCATAATCTGAAAAATAAATATCCCTAAAATTGAACTTCAACCCAATTCTCAAAACAATTAACAAACCAAATATGTTGATAAAAACCTGTCATTCTGAAATCAGCTTGTCTTCTTTGCGTCAAATGAGCTTGTGAAAAGATGATGATGAATTTATGAAACAAGGCACATATTCATATTTCAGTCTGACTGCTGTAGCCCCCTTACCATTTTAACAAGGTCAGTAAAGGACTGTAATACATTTTGCCAAATACAAGCAAAATGAAGTTACAAAAAATAAATTATGACACTCAAGCCTGCTTTCTAATTATACTTGCATAGCCAGATTAATGGTTTTCAGTGTTTTTAATAAAATCCATCCTTTCAATGCTACTTCAAATAATCCTAAATGGGAATGATGATAAAAGGCTCAAAACAATAGTCTATTAATGAATATATGCTGTCACTCCATCTACCTTTATGTATAGCGTAACATAAACCTTTTGCTACATATGACATTTTAGCGACTCAGTTCCCAAGTGTTTTTTTTTTTTTTTTGCTAGATTCAGCTAGATTTACCTCTCCTTTGCATGCCAAGTGTGTGGCACTGCCTGTGAGACAGGTAAAGAGATCTTGTAATGGTACCGGCACTCGTGCTCTGCATTTAAACAAGCAGTCACTAAGTCCTCTCAAGCTTTATTATATCTTGTGTGGTACATTATAATTCTGAATTTAAATCAGCCCTTTTGACAGCTTTCAAAACGGCATAAAAGAATATGAAGCACATTGCTCATTACACAGGGGTAACAAAGATTGTTTGAAGTCTCCCTTTATAGCTGTTCAGACTCCACATATGCACGCGGATAATAAATCGGTGGGCTTGATGATCCAAAATCCCAAATCAGTTTTTTCCATGTAATTCTGCATAAACATGCAATCATTATGTCATGCATAAAATCATGTTCTGTGCAGGGTGTTTTTGAATTTCACCCAACCCATGATTGGGATGTACAACTCTGATTTCTCCTTTTAACTTTTGTCTGTTAGTGAGTGAGTGATGGAAAGATACTTCACTGCACTGAAGAGCTAAACAAACAAACAAAAAAAAAAGCAATTTTAAAATGTGAATTACATTTTGATTATCCTTTCCATAAACAAAGGTTCCTCTGACAGTTCAGGTTGTTGCTCTTGGAAAATATCCACTTAGCAGGACCAAATGGTTTACATGTAATTTACGATTTGATGAGAAGTTATTATCTGTTTATTAGGAAAGTTCTGCTGTGTTACTGGCAAGATAGATTAGAGGACTGATGGGGTGTTTGTGTATGCATCTTAAATACAGAGCTCCCATCTGGGTAGCTTATATCAAAGACTACATAAACATATTCTCCTCCATTATAACTATCAATTTGCATTTGTCTTTTCCTAATCTGCATGTAATATAGAGTCACAGTGTTACACAAGTGAGTGTATTTCTAAATACAAACACTTACACTCCTTATTTATGATTCATCCACTTTTTTGTAAGTTTGTTTTTGCTTTGTTTTTTTTTAATCATTGCAAATATGATTTGACTAGATCTGCTTGATCCTGGGTTGATCTATGCATGACAAAACCGCTGTTAAAATCCAGCAATAAGAGTGAATTATTTTTTGAATCTCACACAACATTTAAATTGTTGTTTTAAAATGCATTGTTCACTATGCATTTTAAATTCATTAAAAATGCATAATGAGGTAAAAACCAAATTTCACACCGTTTGTCTTGAATACTCTTCCAGGAAATGCTTTACATGTTCCGTTTATTCACTACATATTTAACATAGAAAAGCTTTTTTTGGTACACCATCTCCAGTTCCAATATAAATTGTCTTTTGTAAATTAGTGTTCAGTGCAAACATGAGGAATGTTTATTGATCAACCAATTATTTTCATTTAAAAAACTAATATCCACTTTTGATTACTGCTGCAGCTAAATAAATCACATTAAGCTAAATTTCCATTCATGCAATGGTTTGGTTTAAAATTTGTATTTATTTCATGGTTAACATTGTAGACTAACTCAAAAAGTTTTAAGGAAATATATTAATACTAAAAAACCCATGATAGCACAATGACTTTGTGTAATAAAAAAAATAGATGTATACTTGTAGGTGTAAGAACAGTTTTTAAACCAAGTTCAGCCAAACTTAGTATTCGTTCCAAAAAAAGCTCTCCTGTTACCAATAATATCATCACTCCTCTGTTATTAAGTAATTTTTGGATCCTGACAACTTGATGTTGGCTGATAAAACACGTGTGTTGATAACATGTGTTATCAACACGTTAACTTTAGTAGCTCACTGAACACATTTGTTTTATAACATAGTAACTTTTCCAACAAGTAAGATCTAACAGTCTTAATAATTGACTACCAGCCCCAGTGCTCATGCAAAAATAATTTGATCCCCTTTTGTTCCTCCCTTTTGTACACATCCTTTGCCTTTTGATCACTGTAAACTAGTTTGTGCAAAATAGTTTGAAGAACCTGATTTGAAACCATTTTAATTAGAAAAAATAATCATCATAAATATTAACTGACAAAGGAAAATATGAATATATTGAGCCATAAATACCCCATACACTGCTTTAGGTCTAATTAGAAACTAGGAATTTCTCTCTAAAGATACCGGGTCACAGAATATAATGGTATATATGCTCTGGCAAGTAAAATGAACACACCCCCATCTTTATCCCCCATAACCTTTGTAACCGGCTTTAAAGGCACTTTTACTATTTCCTGCTAAGCCAGCAGTTCACTGAGGCGTATCTGGAGTGTCTGTGATATAATTAAGTTCTGGAAGATGGGACTTAAACCAGCCCCTACCATGACATATTCATGATACCTCGAAAGAGAACATTTCCACCATTCTCTCTGTGCAGAACATACTCATGGGGCCTGTAATGTGCAACAGGAGCAAACCAACAAAAACAAAACCACAAACATCTCACCTTAGATCTAAAGCACCCACACAAATTAATATTCAATAATACACCCAGACCGAACGCAAAATGTGCAAATCCAACCATCACACTATCAGCCTACACAGAGTGCTGGAGCCGCGGGCCTCATACACTGAGGGATTCCAGCTGCGCTCAGAAGATTCCTCCCTCCTTTTCAATCACTCCACACTGATTTTAAGGACCTGCTGCCTGGCAGCTTTTCATTTCATGCAATTACGTCTCAAAGCACTGCTTATTTCTGCAAAGGCAAGAGTCACCACTGGTTAAATATTTAGCTTCTGTGGCGTGATGATCATACTGTCTGCTGCACGAGTCAAAATATTTGTTGTTTACGCAAATATTGCATGATCTGAAAAGAAAAAAAACTGGTAATGCAGCTCATAATTTCATTTTGTTCCTCTTGTGACAACAGGCTTGCATCATTCTCCATTTTATGTTTTACTTTCAATGAACCAGGCATTCTTTTAAAGTTTTTAAAGGGCAATTAAGTAATGGTTTTGCTTTTTTTTTTTAGCTCTTTCAGCTGAAATGGGTGGCTTTTCAAATAATTTTTCATCCAGTGTGTCGGTATCACCTTTTTTTAGTGTGGCGGTTTTATTTTTATTTATCTGACCTTTAGATTTTTCCAGTCTAAAACGTAGAAGCTAATTTAAATATGGACCAATGTTGTGTCAAAAAGACAAATTACTAGAGAACGCATTTCTGCAGCACAGAAAAACTGTGCTGCCTGATTATGAGGGATAAAAGCAGGATGCACAGGAAAAATATCTTCATGATTGCATGACTGCAACTTTCTTTACAGTATGATTGTGTTAAACAGAAACAGTGGGTTTTGAAGCTGCTGAAGGACACTGCAGACAGCTTAGAGTTATTGCTACACAACCTCAATTTGACATTTGGGTGACTTTTCCTATTTCTGGGCTCTAAATCTAACCAGGGGAAAACCTTATTTCCCGCCTTTTAAGTTAACTTATGAAGCATCAAACGGTTGAGAAGCGGGGAAAAAAAATAAAAAATCAACATTTTTATCTCACTCCTCCAATTTTTTTTTTCTTTCTTTAAAGCAATATACCCTGACCTACATTATATTTATGAATATTGTAAAATGTCTTCACATAAAGAAATCTGCAGCTGACAGAAGGGTCAAACAGAACACATCAAATGTGATTCAAGTACAATTAGTAATAGTTTCTTTTAACAGTGGGTCAAAATGAGTTTCCCAGAGTAGGAAGGACTTATCAAAATCTTATAGTATCACAATATTTACCTCAAATTTTAAGATAAAATTGAATTACCGGATATTATACTTTTCTTACAATAAAGAACTTTTAAAGAAATGTATGCAACTACAGTATAGCAAGCCAATATTATCTAAAAGTGAAAGATGTAGCAACCTTCTTTCAACAAACTCAATAGCACATTTCAGAAACTTGTGAGGAGGGGCAGCACAGGGTTTTTTGTCGCTCTGTACAGCTATAGAAAACTCCAATAACTTGTATGTTTCTGTCGTCATCTTTAAAGGCAACGTTTACTGGAAAAAATAATATTTTGTAAATTAAAGGTTCTTAAATCTTTAATTTCCAAATTAAATCCTTAACATCATAGACTGTTTTATTCTCTATTTTAACACAATTAGAGAAAAAAACAATTTCTGCTGCTGCTAAAAAATATAAATATATTCATTATTCATTACTATGTGCCCTTTTTTCATTAGATGCACTATAAAAATACAATTAAAAACCAATAAAAAAACAAATTAGCATTTAATGAGTAAGAATTTTCTATGGGTTGGAATCTTTAGTACTATTGATATAAAGGGTTGTGATTTATTTATTTATTTTTTATTTTTAGTAGTTTTTATTTCTGTGAAATACTCTGTCATCACTCACCATTTCAACAATTACCAACTTGCTAAGTTCTTCTATTAATTGGGAACCATTCAAGGATTTTATACACCTATTAAAATGCTCCAAGCACTTGTTTTTTCTAGTGTTATTCTATTAGGCCAAAAAAGAAAAGCACTAGACAACATTAGACCTTACTGGAGAAAATGCATGTCTCCAGTTAGGCATGTCTGAAAGAGGTTTGTGTTATTTTTGGATAGAATCCAGATAAATCCTATTAATGTAGAGATGCATACAAACAAGGATCCTTCTCATTTCAGCCATTTTTCAAACGACATGCCTGTCTTGTTTGTTCCATGTAGGTGTCGTGGTGACTCACACACACCACTTGGTCACAATGGTGCATTAACAGAATAGGCCCTTTGATTACAAACAGCCAATGACCCTTGAGGAGGTCTCAAACAAGCTGCCCTCTCTGCACTTTGGTGACAAACGACGCAACCACTGAGCGAGGCCACCAGACTCCACATTCATTTAGGGTTCTCCGCAGGCAAATGGAGGACATGACACTTTCTGATTACTTTATATTGACTCGTCTCTCTTGGCCTGGAGAAATTAAGTCCAGAGAGGCCACTCTACCAAAATCGGATACTCCACCAATTACTGTTGGGTACATTGTTTGTGGCAAAAATTGTTTTATGCCCCTCCAAAACAACAACCTTTGAGGCTCCAAACCACTTGAAATGCTGCTTGCATCACTCTAACCAGCTGGTTAATCGCCTTGTTGTGGCCATTATTAGTTGTGACAAAGGTTGAAACTTTGAGACAATATCTTCTGCATGTGGAACAATCCAAAAACAAAATGCTAAAACTTACATAAGAACTTAAGATGAACGTTAGTGCAGGCTTATTAGAACTTTGTCTTCTTTTAAAAATGGACAATGTACAACCTTTCGATTCGCTGTGCTAATCTACAACTTTTAGCTCATTCAAAGTTGAGATCGTTTGACAGGTCAAAAACAAGAAAGCTTAAGAACTCTTAAGAATTGAGATGCTTGTCAATTTAAACACATAATAATCAAAAGCCAGCAACATCACCACATACACATGTATTATTTAAGTTGACTGTAAGACCCACTACATCAGTCGTTATTTTCAATATTTATTTTTAATGCATTTTTAAGCAGTGCTGAAGTTGAATGTATCTTTAAAAAGTCTCCCTCTTAATCATTCTCAAAAATGATTAAGAGGGATATAAGCAGGATGCATCAAACATAACAGAACACATTTAAAATGTGAAGTACTGCAAGGCTTTAATTTAAGCATATGAAAAACTGTATTCTTTAGTTAAGATTTAACCATTAAAAAAAAAAAAACATTTCTTTTCTGAGCAAAATTTACAGAAATCACTTTTAGTAGGCAAAATGATGAATCTCAAACTGAGTTTCAGATATTCTCTTTTGAGTGAGAAATAGGTCATTTAACAGTAAGCCAGAACCTATCCAGCTGTGATGTACAGCTTCATTCGCTTACAACACTTACGCCATGCAGCACCACAAAAGGTGCCCATTCTACATTGGTTGAACATGCAAATGAGCTACATAAAAGCCATTCTTTCAATTTTTTTGTTTTATGCTGCCGCTTGAAAGAATTGCATCCCAGGTGAGAAGCCATGTTACCCAACACAAAAATAGCTGTTGCCTCAGACCTGTTATCAGAACATGTCTAACAGCAATTTGCCTCAACTTTCAGTTTTTTTACGCGACATATCCTCGACAACACAAAATATTTTAAAATGCAAACGACAAGGTCTTTACAATGCTGGACAATAAAGTGAGCAAAGGAAAAACTGTCATCACCAAAACCAGAAACAGAACTGTAGTAGTGCTGAACCCAACCAAATCATAGGCGAATATTTAAACATTCTTTTTGCTTAACTTGACAATTTAAATGTTGAGCTACGCCTAGGATCCAAATTTTTTTTTTTCAAGCCATACTTTTCAGTCAGTATTTATACAGATTTTCAAAGTGCATAATAGGCTTCGGGGTTCAATGCACACATGCACCCGGTATCTCCATTAGTTTAACCAATACACATTTTATTACATCTGTAAGTCTCACCTCTGATGTTCACTGGATAGATTGCAAGTGGCAGTAGTTTGTTCTCTATAGTCTGTGCAAAACATTACTTCTTACACAGAACAGCCATGTGTTATAATAAAGACAGGGAAAATATGCATGAACTCGACCATTCTTAATACACCCTCGACGCTTCTGAGCTTTGAAAACTTCAGAGCCTGCGGGGGCCTCTACATGCCTTCTCCTCACACCAACTTTGATTACCGAATATCTAACCTAATGACCTGCCGATCCTTTGATCAGGCCAGACTCTAAGATGCTCATTGAATACAGGCGTTCCTGCTGCTTACAGACTTCATCACACAGATACACTGATGCTAAATTATAGATATTGCTGGGCATATATGGGTGCGCGCATGCGTGTATGTGTGTGTGAGTGAATCTGTCTGTTGAAGAAGGGGTTTTTGGAGTTCTGTCAGTTTTGGTTAAAGCTGTGAGGGGACATGCTCAAAGCGCATTTTCTGCTTTGCATAGAAATCAGCCTCTACCACAGAGTCTAATGGAGTTCATGCGAATGCTGACTGGAGATTTTTTTAAATGTGGTGATCTGAGTACACTTGCACGTACTGTGAGCTGTTCCAGAGCTTTTTTTTATTATTTTTATTTATGCGTGTGTGTTTGTTTTTATTCTTTTCCCCTCTATAAAAGTACCAGTTCTGTTCTGTTTATCTCTGCGTACATTTCACTGCAGCACTCCCAAGTCATAAACTGTGAAGGGCAAAGTGTGGTCGGATGTGCCAGCTATATGTCAAGCTGAGTCGACTCAGAAAAAAAGCAAGCAAACTGCCAGCAAAGTCCCAACAAGATTTCAAACAGAATTTACTAGACTTCGCTGAGACTTTCGCTGCTGCATAGTTAAAAAAACCCAAATGAATAATCAAGATGGCATAAAAAATACATCTATGAGGTACAAGCTCTGTATCCACAGATGGATGCAGAAAAGAAAAAAAAAAAAGAAAACTGAGAAAAATAAGCTTGCGCACACAAACACACAAGCTCCGGCTCAATCCACTTATGTGCGCAGTCTGTCGATTGTTAGATAATCTTGCAGTTAAAGAAGGTAGCACTAAAAAGAAAAAAGAATCTAAAAATGGAACGTGCTTATGGAGACATATCAGTGCAGAAGAAAGACACACAGGGAGCGACATAGACATCTTATCTGGGTTATGCAATGCCTGAAGTTAATCTTACCTGAGGCAGCCTTTTGCTGTACACTTTACAAACAGTGGCTGTAATCTTGAGTGACTGTGGTCATATTACACTCAAAATTTTACTTAAAGATATTTTTTGTTTTGTGGGATTTTCTAATAAGGAAGTCCCTTTTGAGAAAATACGCTAAGCACAAAACCTGTGAATTTGGGAGAATAGCTTAAAAGAGGTTTTGTTGTTTGTCTTTATTTTATCTTCATGACTGCAATGCTTCCATTGTGATGACCCAAGCATGTAACTTATTACTAATTTATTGTGTTAAACCTAAACTATACCACTATTTCAGATATATCAATTACCAATTATATAGACTATGAAAACCAAACAGGATCCATACAGACAACCCAAATTATTCAAAATAAAATGGAATTTTCAGAAACAATTTTTTTTTTCAAGAAGTTAGAAATAAATCAAGGCAAAAACCAAAAGCAATGCCATTTTCCTAAATAAGTTGTAGTTATCCAAATTGGTGTTCGATTCTGATGCCTTTTTCTGCATTTACCTGCAGCAGTTTTTCAATGTGTGTAAATCTTTAAAACATTATTGTTTTTGTTTTATTTATTTATTTATTTTTTTTAAACAATTGCAGCTCACCAATTTCAGGAATGCAGACTTAGTCATGGAGGGTTGTGTGCTAAACAACCCTATTTCTTTATAATAATGTTGTTTGCTAAACAATCCTATTTCTTTATTATAATGTTTTTCTCTAATCCGCTAGCCATATGTATATGACAAATATGTGTGGATTACCATATGTAATGCTTCATTTTTATTGGCTCAAGCTGTTTTAGAAATTATTTCCAAAAATTACACAACATCAGTATGTTTCGCAAATTCTTCCACTGATCGCCGATTTGTTTCTGTGTTGTCCTACATGAATATTCAGACTCTGGAGTAATACGCTTATTTTTCAATTTGACATCAATGTCTGAATGTTTTATCACTTTATTTGGTTTATTTGAACAATAACCTGTGATAAAATGAATGTAATAACATACAAACATAGGGAAAAGTGTGCTATTTTAGTCTTAATGTATATTTATTTTCTAAGGTGACACTGTTTTGTTTTATTTGAGGAATAAAAAGAGAGCAGAAATCAACTAATTTGCCAATTTGGACTTTGATATGGTGAATATTAGTTTTTTTCTCAATATACTTGAGTATCCAAACAAATGTTTTACCTTGCTAAGCTATTTATTCTGCAATCCAACTAACATTTTTGAAGGCTATTTAATAATTATTTCAGTTATTGAATAAAGTTAGTGTCAACTGAAACAAAATGTACAAATGTACTTGTGTGATATTTAGTCTTTTCTTTGTTTATTTTCCCTTTATTTACTTTACATCTATCTATCTAGTAATAATGCAGCTCATCCTGTAGAAAACATGTCAGTGCAGCACCTCATCCCATTTTAAAAGATTATGACCTTAAAATGAGCGACGGGTGTTTCAGCACTATGACAATCCATATTTTATCTTGAAACAAGAAGTATCTCCAAATATTAGTCGTCGGTTGCTCCATTTTCTATAGATCCATTGTCTTCCACTTGGTTGAGATTCTTTTTTGTGGGTAGTCAGTCCAGAAGGAAAAGCTGACATCCCTCCAGAAATACTCTCGTCATTCTTGGGGATCTCAAGAATAAGTTAAAAGGGAAATATGGGTCTGGATTTACATCGGGGCCATCTCCTAGTTGAACGTGCCTTTAAAATTACTTTAAAGTTTAGAAGCAGCAAGACAACAAACTTTTCAAACATTGGAAAAAAATCTTCATTGTGCTACTCTAAATATGTAAAATACTAAAAAAGAAATCTATTGAAGGCAATAAATTCTGAACAAAAACAGAGTGTTGGCCGTTAAAACTAGCACTAATTAATTTTGTCCACAAAAACAGAAAAATTACAACAAGGCTGTTGCCTTCCAATTGTTGAAGTACAAAGCAATTATAGTTCAAAAACTCTATTCCGAGCTCTTCCAATGATGTAGTGCTATTGCATGGTATTATTTTACCAGTGATGTGGGTTTGTGGCAGCCATTTTGACTAAAGGTCAGACATCTGTTACATTAAGATTAAGGAAGATCAGAAGATCACAAATGCTTTCAATCTAGGTTTCAGGATGAAATAACCTGACCTCTCATGATGGGACTTTTAGCTCAAATGCACATGACGTCAATATCCTGGTGACCCCGTTCAACCCTTCCCATCCCCCTCTGTGTCCCCTCCCTGGAGATTAATTGTGCTAAAGTAGAGAACTCAACAAACACGATCCAGGAAAAATGCGAGTGTGGAGTTTTAACTCCGCATTTGTTGGCTTCCTCTATATTAGACACTGGGTTGGCAGAGGTAAACTTTTGGCTCAAATCCGTTTTTAGGCATTTTGCCTTCAAGTTTTAAGAACAGAACATCCCTTCATAACCAACATAACGGCAATAACAGAATTTTATTTTGTGTTAAAATGCTACTAATCATAAACCCAATTTTTAGTCTTCCAAAGTTACATTGGGTGCTGGGCCTAAAGTGCAAAGTTGGCATGGAATGCTGAATTGCTTAGAGATACTTAACCAAGGGAAATGCTTAGCAACACAGAAGCTTAAACTGCTATCTTCCAGTTGAGAGATGGCGTCCTTTTCAAAGTGGCACACTGCCACCTCCCAAAAACCATGCATCAGACCTGGCTACAGGGCCTGTAGTCAACCCCATAATTTCACTGGTGCATTAGAATAAGAATGTCCAGTCATTTGGCCTGATGTCACAGTGAGATTGCTTTCATTTGGACAGCAAATAAAATACTGAAGTGTGAGGTTCATGTAAATAATGAGAAGCTAAGTTTTTAAATTAAAAATATCTGGGGGAAAAAATCCCATGCAAGAGAATTGTTACTCAATGCAGATTTCCTTCTGGAATTTCTGTCCTCAATTTATTTATTGCTATGGGGAGCTGGAGAGTAAAAATAATCATACACCTTGAAAGGTTTTGTTTTGTTTGCCATTTTAATGTCCAAACCACAAGTTTTAATGTATTGTGTCAGGATTTTGTGTGGTAGACCAACACAAAGGCACAGAAGGAAAATGAAAGAGACTTTAAAATGCTTCACAAATACGTGTGATATTCATTTTTATTCAGGCCACTTCTTTCACCGATAGCCATGAACAAAATTATGTGCAAACCAGTTCACTTTAAAAGTCACCTAAGCAGTAAGTGGAGTCCATCTTTGAATTATTAAATCACAGCATAAATGCAGCCATTTTCTGAAGGTGTCAGAGGTCAATTATGAAAAAATAATTGTATTGGTCTCTGACATAAACTTGCAATATGACAAAATGTGAAAAAAATTGAAGGGGTCTGAAAACTGAATAAAAGCAAAGTGCTAATGCAACAGTTTATACATTTCACAAAGAATTAACTGTTTTCAATAAAACATTTAACTCAATAAAAATTATTCTATGAGCCAGGTATTTAAGAATGTAAGACTGCACTCCTTTCACTGACGAGGAACACAATTTCTCCTTCTTAGTTTATTTTTGTTTGTTTTGTAAATTTTTTGGCAGCCTGTGGGATCTGTAGGATCATAACAGGAGTGAGAGACAAACTCAATACATTTAATGGCACTGACCGAATTACATCAGTGCTACAGAGTACCATTAAATTAATCACTCTGCTGGGGGAACCTTTGAAGAGCCCAATTGTCATGGGATGGTCAATCGGATTTAATGCCTCAACCAAAGATTTTCCAACAGAATGTTGTATTGTAAGAGCAACACATTTACCAAGTAGTCCAACCCACACAGCTCTTGCTAAATTGCATACCTCTTTTTCTGAAAATTTTCACATATTACTATCATTGGTGTTTAAAAAATGTTGTTTGATAAGTGTAAGAAAAACCGAAAAGCTGTAAAAAAAAAATAAATTGCTTGCTTCCTCACTGCTGCATTTTTACAAGTCTTTTAAGACATACTTCTCAGTTTGTTTTTTTCTCAAAAGTGACAAAATGGTATGAGCAGCACTCTAATCTCTCCCTGTCCATGTAGTACTAAAAGCCTAAACCTTTTATTTAAAAACGAATAAAAAACACTGCGTGCTTTGTATCTGACAGCCCACACAACTTTTCATCTTGGATGCGGTTCAGTTAGACTTTCTGTATCACCTCTCATGATCTACTAAAAGCCAGAAATGTAAACTTGACTGTAAACAAAAACAGTGAATACTGCTTCAGGAGGTGCAGTTCTGGATGTGTGGTTTATACACATACTGTAGGTGTAAACCTTTCTAGATGTGTTAATGCATGCTTTTTTCATGAGATTGTTTGCCAAATTCAAATTATTATTATTTTTTTAATTTCAAGCTATTTCACAAGTACATTAAAGCTCTGTAGAATTATATAGTAATAGATAAAAAAAAAAAAAAACCCAAATAGGTCTCTAGCCATCTATCCTTGTCTATGTCTGCTTTTTCTTGCAGGATTTCAGGAGTTACCTGAGGTCATTTGATGAGAGGCAGTGTGCACTCTGGACAGATTACAAGTCCATTAAAGGACAACACAGAACCATGTCTTTAAAACTTGATTATGCACCAAACATTATTCTTTGTTTGCCATTTATAAATCAATGATTTTATGTTGTGCATGTCAAATTCGGTCCCAAATGAAAATGAGTTGAGTTGAACAGATTTCTCAGATGAGCAACATGTCTTCATTAGATCTAGTCCTCTAGCTGCACTGAATTGCTGCCATGTGTTTGTGTGATTCGCTGTTTGCGTTAAAAAGCAGTTTAGGTGCAACTAATACAATGACCGATGAGTGTGTTGTCAAGTGTCACTTAAAAATCATAGTTGATTAAACATGGCAACACATATCGAAAGTATGTAATCTTTATAAGAATACATTTAAGAACTATATAATGCACAAAAGAAAAAAAAATGTAAACTGGCCTTTAAAAAAAACTAAGTTCCCATCCTCTCGGGTTCTAAATCAGCCTAATTTGCATTTCAGGTGTTTTTCCTTGAGAAACGAATCGGAAGACAAATAATTACTGCCCTCTGATTTGATGCAAAGTCTCAAGCAACTGTATTAAGGAAAATTGTAGCCTATACTGTGTGATACACACTGAGTTAATGGAAAAACAAAAATGATAATCAAGAGAGAATTTTCTATCAAGCACAATCTGTACTCTATCAGTGCTCTGAATAGGCCTAATGAGCCAAAATAAGTGAAAACACATGTGTGGTAGGAGCACCACAGGGGTGTTGGCCCTTCGAATAAATTACATAGGTGTATATGTGTATGTGGGTGTGAATATGGCAGGGAGATAAGCTTGGCTAATGTGAATGGCATCAGTAACAGGGTTGCCGTCTGAGCCTGTGCAACAAGCTCCATTTGTGCTCCTTCATCTACTCACTCTTCCTTATTTTCTCACTCTGCAACCAATGAATCGATCAAACGCCACCATTGCCGAGGACGTTCCAATCAGCTAAATGTGGCTCAGAGGAGATGAGTAGAAAAGAATGAGTGGGCTACTGTGGGATCTTAGAGGGAAGATACAGGAATGTATCTTTTATTTTATCACAGGGTAACACCACTTCACTTGAAATCTGCTTATTGATCAGTCTCTGTGACTTGTCTGATTGGATTGTAAAAGCAGCATGAAAGACTGTGACTACACAAAGCTAGCTGTGGGGACAACACCATCAACCATGAGTATTACTTTATTTCAAAAGTCCCCTTTGTGAACTTGAACATATTAGATGTACATTAATATGACTCACAAATAGGATATTAGACCATGTCTGTCACCTCCTCAAGTTTCACTTCTCTAGCCATGTTTTTTTTTTAAATAATCAACATACAAATCTAGTATAGATTGTATGTATATTTAAAGTCACATACACTATGTGACATTAAAGTACTTATGGTAATTGCACTTCATCTAATGTCAACAGCTGAGGAAAAATCTATTCATTTCCATTTTCAAGTGATTTACGTGCCATCTATTTATATGTTATCTAAACTGTAAATAATTAAACAAAGTATTTGCGCAATCTTTCAAGACAAAAGCAAAAAGTACAAAAAAAAACAAGCCTTATTTGACTAATTTATTTGGTGAGAGAAATTTGAAAGATTGTCAGTGTAAAAGTTAATATGATTGAAATTTAATAAGACAGCAGTTTGATGCATCAACATGACATAGATTATTGCATTAGCTTTGTTTTGCATATATGTATCAAAGGTATAATTTTGAAGTAAAATCAGACCAATACTTCATACATTATATTTTGTTTTATGCTTGCTATGCTTGGAGGACGGAATGACTAAAATACCCAAAAAGTCTTTGGGATATCTGCCTTGGATTTCAATGGTGAACAAATTTAAAAGGCTAAAGTAAATTATTGTCCGACATTGCTGTTTTACCACGCTGATATTGTAGTTAAAATGCTCTTGTTTTACTGTTGGACTTTGATTTGATTGTTGCCTGCTTTTCAAGTTTTAGATTTATTTCTTTTTCGGTCACATTTCAGTGCATTCATATGAGAGTTTTAGTCACTCAGAAGTCACTCAAATATTTCTAAACCTCAGTACTTTTCACTAGTCGGTATACATATAATACATATACTTTATTGCCCTTAGCAATACGAGCTTTATTTCTTTTCTGCGTGTTTTTCTCAAATTGTTGGCACCATATTTGTCCTCCAGTGTATCCATATATGCAATTGATTTTCTTCTTCATATTCCATGAGAATTATTTTGCATGTAAAATATTTTAAGTTCAAGAGCTTAAGCAGCTTTTGTTTATGTCATTGTGTCAGATTTAAAAAGTACAAGCTGTTGACAACCTCAGAGTAAAGGGCACCCGCACTTAAGACCTTGACTGCAGTAATTGCACAACCAAATCTGATCATTTACAGCCTCTCTCTAAACAGACAATTAAGGATTGTCACTTAAAGGTCAGGTCATCAGTAATACAAGAACGAGGTATTTGCAGCAAATCACTGGTTTATGTAAGGGAGGCCTTACAATTACAATTACGCAGGAAAGAAAGCGGACAGAGAAACGAATGACAGCAAATATGGAGGAATATTGCACTGTCAGTTCCCACTTCTCAGCAGAATTCCCACATATGCTAATATGGCTAATGAATGAAGTGACACCAGGAGACCTCTACTCTATAGCTTCAAGCTATGCTATATTTAAGCTGCTGAACTTGCGAGGGGAGAGCTGCTCACTTGGTTTTTCCACATTAGTCATCACTGTGACAGTGATAGTTCTGGAAACCCTGTAGCTTTCCCTCTGCACGTGTGTTTTAAAGCGGTTCTTCATCTCAGTCCTGTGAGGACATGCTGGTTTTAATTTTAGCTTGCAAGTCAGCAGGGATTAGATTATACCTGAAATGCCAGGTGAATGCAATTACAAAGCTCTTACAGGGGAAAATCTATTTGAGTTTTAGGAATTACTCGTCTCTTCCGCCGCCTTTTTAGTTGTGTTAACTTCTGTCATTGAGCGCGACACATGACACATGACAGGTCAACCATTTTTAAAGTACAATTTTGGAATCTAAGTAGAATCTGGTGCCACAGAAATTCACACCCATTTAACTTTTTTACATTTGTGCTGCTACAACACCTTAAAATCTTATAATGGTATATCATAAATCAACACTTGTGGCTCACATTTTACGTTCGTCCACTATCCCGCTTATACCTCTGAATGAAATCCTTTGTACCCAAAACCTTCACACGACTTAATAATTCTGGAGTAGTTGCAGAGAACTGTAGCTCAGGGGAAAGAATATGTTGACCGGAAAACTAATAGTTGCACATTCCAAAAAGTCTGACTTTTACAAAAGAGAGGCAATGATAAACATATAATTGAAAGAAAAGCACTTAAAGTGTGCTTTTCAACAAGCTACATAGAGGACACACGAACAATGTAGAATCAGCTTCCCTGGTAATTTGGAATAGCAGAGATAAACTGTATTTAAGACTGATGATAAGAGACAACTCGTACATACACCCAAGTTTGAATTAATGAACTCCCATTAATTTATCATAGTTCATAACAAAAACTTTCTTAATTTGGAAATATCCCAGAATTTTCAAGCCCTACTATATCATCTTAAGAAACGTATGTTTAGTGGTAAAGCTGGTCAGAGATGATCAGATTTGTGGATCTGAAAACATAGCAATATGGGCATAAGAACTGGGTGGAGGGTCCCCTTCAAGTAAGAAAACAACCCTAAACATGAAAGTAGAATTGCAATGAAGTGATTTAAATGAGAGCTTATAGTGTCAGTCATTTTAGCAGTCACTGGCATTATAAACAAAGTAATAACAGCCTAGTAGGCTAGTAGTTAAACTTCAGAGGCAGAGTCTCAGATAAGCCAACCCATGCAGCGGACTGTTGCATAAATTACTACCACCACCTCAGTCAAAGCCTCAGTTGTAGCTTCAGTCCAAGTACCGGGCTTATCTTTGGCTGCATTCGTATTTGGTTCTTGTAAGGAAATAGCCCCCAACCATCTTCTCAGTTCTTAATTTTGTCCTTAACTCCAAGCCATAAAAACCAGCCGGGCAAAACACTATTTATATGAGCCACTTTGCAGTTATACCATAATTCTAGTCGAGTGCGTACAATAGCTCCATTACAATGCGTCTTGAGCTGCAGGTGGAGTAAAAAGCAGCACGAGGAACAGTTCCATTAACACCATCATCCTGACAGCCGGGCATTAAAACAAATCCAGCCTCTAAAAGCTGTGAAATAATAATCTTTAGCATCTTCTTCCTCAAGCTCTGAAGTTATTTGGCCATCCACCTCCTATACTAACAAAATATCAACCATAAAAGCTATCTAAATAATCTCAGACAGATTTTTTTCATAATGTACACTGTCATAAAATACCTCCCTTCCCATTACTGCTTCAAAAACATTTGCTGGGCTTATTTGCTCATGATAACGCAATCTGTTGAAATAACCTGTGGAGATTGTTTTACAGCATACAATATCTTAACTGTAAAATACTGCCCTGCATCCATTATGTAGTGTAATATAAATGATTTAATGCTCATTACATTCCTACTTTGCTCTTGTTTTCATTACACAGAATTAATATTAGAGTGCTCTGGAGTATGTCATTTAGAACATGGTCTTCATTTGGTGCACTGCCTATACTCCAACGCTAACTAATGGAGACAAATTAACAATGACAGAGGGACAATTACCACTGCTATGCCAAACGGCCATATTAAAATGATAACTAGTTATAATCAAGACATTGGGAAAGCTGCAATTGCGTGACAGAAGTGCATTGATCCCTTCCAACATTCTGTGTTAATAAGATCAAAGTTATTGACATGGTACTCAAGAGCTTCTCAGAGCCCTCACCACCCAGAATCTGTCTGGACGACTGCTGCAATTTGTCTTTGGACTCAGACTACAGTAACTGTGAAATACACCAAGAAAGGAGGACTGAGCAACACTCAGAAGTGTATTTTCTAAGTAGACGTGGAAGGCCAAAATGGTTGTGCGTTTTCAAATTAAGGCGTGCAAGTCTACTCCAGAATGGAAATGAAGCATCATTGATATGATTTGAGAAGCTATACTCCCAATCTGTCTGCAGACCAAGCACATCATATGGAGACAGCAGTCAAAGAGAAGCAGGGAAAAAAAATTATTGAATAAAAACCTCCATTATGGCTTTCCATTCCATGTGTAAAACTCCCGAGGATGTTGTTACGACTGGAGCAGAGGAGGGGAAGGCAAATCTAATTAGAAGAACACCCATTTTCTAGCTCAGGCAGACCAAAATGTTTTTAAAGAGGTTGTCACAATAGAAGGACTTCAAATATGATATTTATAAAGAATCTTCTCTTACAAGTATAGCTTCTTTTCTTTCTTTTTTTTCTTTTTTTATGTGTTATTGAGAAGCACCAGTATAACTATATCACTACACTATTTTTGCCATCTTAATACTCACTGGCAAAGTAGATGTGGAAGGGCATGTTTTTATAAATGCATTTATAAAAACTGTCATATTTCATCTTCTGCTTCATTTTATCATAAAGAATATTTCACAGGGCAAAATTTATATTGGTTGAAATATCCGGGGATCTACGCATTATTTTTGAGTTGTAAATTTATTTTAACTTATCTTAAACTATTTCCGGTAAGCAAAACATCCCTTTGAAATTGTTACAGAAAAGGCAACGTTGGTATTGATATTGTGGCATATCTGCTACAGACTACAGTCCCCTTTTCTATTATTAGTATTCCATGTCTGATGTGATCAAATGTCTTAAACTTGACCTGGGACATTGTAATAAACACATTATGCGTATGAGCTACATTACTTTTAACATACATTTTCAAGTACTGGTTTTACAACTGACTGGGAGCAGCAGAACTACAACCCCAAAATCCCAGATAAGTTGAAAATGAGACTTCATGGATGTGGAGCAGGATGAAAGTGAAGAGAAAAGAAAGAAGTTGAAACTAACTCTTCAATTGATCACAATAGGCAGGCATCATTACCCCAACTCCAACGTCTCTCCGCCCAGCTTTCTAGCCATATGGCCAGACAAAGATTTAAAGAGGAGCAACAAAGGCAAATGAGGCCGATTAGCAGTGCTTGCCAACTGCTGATGGTGTCATCCAGAACATGTTACTGTGAAATATTGTTTCTGCTGCCTGGTTACTGAGGTGTTGGCATGTCATGTTAGGCTTGCGATTGTCGTACTGCAGTCTTCAGTCAGAGGCTTCTTCAGATTTGTTGCAATACCGATATGTGGATCTTTCCTTCAAGATCCTTCCAGCCCACTGCATCACCGCCCAAATGTTCATTTGGTATCAGAAGATATCTTTAAACATAGTTGTGTTTATATACAGTTAAGCCCTGAATTGTTCATTCCTTAAAATAAATAATTTTAGTCAGGCACGAAGTTTGTTTCCACGAGAAAAAACAAGGTGACAATAAATCAAATTTATCCGTTTTTGAAGGATTTCATAAAATATTTTACAAAAACATTTTTAACTCTTGTCAGAAATTGTTGATATTATTCTCTTCAAAGTTATTACTGCCAATTAAAAGAAACATCATGAAATTAAGATTACCTCAACTAAAGATACAAATAACTGAAACCTTTTCAATATTTCCCCAGATATGAGTCAGGGGGGCTCGTAAGGCTGAAATGTAATACTATTAGCTGAGAAAGAGATTCTGACAGACAGATAAAGTGTTTGCCAAAGTACAGCATTTGCAATAGGGGTAATTAGTAACTGTGGAAGTTATTTTGGGCAGTTGACCAATCTGTCAATATTCCAGCCTGTGAGGATCATTTAACATGGAGATTTTTTTAACTTAGTCTGCAAATTTATGCGGACCTAAAGCTGCGTTAATAACTGCATCATCCACTATTTAGAGATGGAAACTACTCCATGGGATGTCAGGAAACATTTTAGGGGACTAAACGATGATCTCTGGCTGTGACTATGTGGCTTGTGGCGTTTGGCTCGCATTGTGAACATAGCCAGGACACATTCATAAAACATTCATATAAATGCCACTGTGGACAAGCAACTTTTTTTTGAGTGGATAATGGTGATGGAATAGTCTGTCCTGCATGTACATGGTGCTAACTGATACAATCAGGCTCACTGTAAACCTGTCTGCTTGGTGGTTGTTTATTGGTGGGTAACGATGCATCGCTGCATTAAAACAATTTTTTTTAACTTCAAAAGTAATCTTAATCTAGAAAACCTAGAAAAATCTTTTTTAGCAACTTCTGTCAGAATGATCAAAGATTTTGATAACAAAATGTGGCTATCTTCAGTCTGCTGTCGTGCTCTGCACAAAGTGCTTTGATGTGTTTTAATGTTGCCAGATTTTTCAGCAGCCTTGTAAGTTTTTCTTTTATAGTACAACTAAAAAGCTTTGAAGAAGAAATTTGATGAAAATATGTCAATAGAGATAGAAAAAAATAAAAATATGTATGAGTGGTAAATTAGAGAGCTAATAAACTGAGTAACTCTTCCATTAGACCCGTCTGACTGCAAATTCTCTCAATTGACCTATTGTGACATAAAACTATAATTAAAAAAATAAAACTGTGGATAATACTGTCTATAATGTAGGACCTGTTATTCTAGTTCTGACCAGCAGCACACGATTTAATATTCTAACAATAATGCTAGCTGTGTGTGTAATTCCTTCGTCTCATTCAAAATGAATGAATGCTAAAGCTTTACGTTTCATGGATAGATGATCCTTGTAGCACTAATGGGCAATCATCCATCCATGCAACAGCTTTTTTTTTTTTTTTTTTGCAAAACAACATCTTTTCTGTGAGTCAGTTTGAGACATTGATTTTCCATAAGTGGAAGTACCACCTATTCATGTGAGTGTGACTCAAAAAGCTGTTTCAGAAAAAATACATTTTTAAGTTATTCGCCAGCTTTGTAAAACTTTTCAAATGCTGATTGTGGTTTATTTATTTCACACCTTAAAAGTTTCGAGATCGTATTGCTCTAATATATGATGTGTGCTCTTTATGCCTCCCAATGTCCATTTGCTCGCCCACACATTTGGTTGCGTACACCTGTCTTTTCTTTATGGATCTAATTTAATGCTGGTAATTTATAGGTAATTTGCATCTTAAGTTAAAGAGAAAACTCTGTGTTTTAAGGCAATTTCTAAGTCTATTTTGTCCGAAGAAGTTTTCTTTATTGTTTACTTCAATTCACCAAGCTTGGCTCGGGTTTTAAAGGAGTGTTGTGGGATCATTTAAATAGGCTTTTTTGGTAAGCCTAATATTCAAAAACAAAAACATTACACCAAATGCAATTATTTGTAAGAGCCCACACAGCAAAAGGAAAATGATTAGGAGACTCTACCAGCTTGCTAAATGGGCTGATGTAATTAACTGGCTGTAGAAAGCTGTTCAGTGTATGTTACGGGTTGTCAGGCTAGGTTGTGTCTCGTTGTTGTCTAAATGACACCACTGACTTAGGCTGTCCAAGAGAATCAGTCCAGTTGCCATGGAGCTTGGCTAATATTTCACCCTCATCCCACGGGAATATTAATCCTATCCAAATGGGGCAGCTCAGAGAATAAGTACAATGAAACCCGGAGGACTAAGACCGTTTCAAAACAGAACAAGAGAGACTGGGGGGGGGAAATTAAGACAACAAGCATGCAAAAAATAAATTTCACACATTTTAAGGCTGTAATTCAGTCAGTTAGACAGAGGAAGAATTAGGAAGCAGTTTGCCATTAGTAACTACAGCAATCAATGACAGGCATGGAATTAGGACGAGAACATATTGAAAGCCAACAACACTTGATGCATGCATGTGTTAAATTGCCTCCCATTCACATTTAAATGGATCCTCTTACACTCCTTCACAGTTTTATAATGATGAGGGCCAAAATGGACACACAACCTCTATAAGCACCTGCTGCAGAGGCTCAAATATTACTGTTACCACAACTCTAATGGCTTTCACTCTACTCCATTATGGAATTGCCCCCAAATGCACATGTGAACACCACTAATGTGGCCACAGCTTCTCCTTTCTCAGACTGTCATTGTGGTGAGCCAGCAAGGGGGTTCAGTAGGCTGAGATAATTACGGTCCAGCCCATATTGTCTAATGTACTTCAGACTTTGCTGTATGTGTTGCAAAACACTTTTCAGAACAGTGAACCTCTTGTTTATTCAGTACACTATCACTCCATATATTCACACCTTGTTACACGCTCATTTTTGCTCCTCAGATGGTTTGCCCAGGCGCATTGGGTGGCATCCCCTCACTGAAGAGCAATTTAACACTTAACTCACTCCATGCAGACCCAATTACAGGTGAATCTAATCCTGGATTAAACAATATGCAAGGAGCGCTTTGTTTTTGGCTCAGGCTAAAAGTAAGGTCAGATCTGGAGATATTCAATTTAAGGGCCCCAGATAGGGTGACTCTGCCTCAATGCTCCCATTGACATCATTCCTTTTGCATTTCCTTTGAAAAATTGGAACAATATTAACTTCCTGAAAGGTGGAAGAAACAGGAAAAAAAACAGTAGCAATGCTGTTCTTCTACTTCACTTACAAAATGCTTTCTAAGAAGGAAATAATGCCTTGGCATGAACATGATTCAGCTCAACTTCTAAAATGTTTTTGGTCCTAAAGCGATTCACTAAAATCTCCGATGTGGTCTATTTTTTCCTAAGAGAAAAAATAAAATCAATCTAGAATCACAGAGCATTTTTCACGGTTAACTGCTGCACAGAATTCATTCTGTACCTATGCTAATTTCATAAGTACATAATTATTGTTCTTGCTTTAAATTATACTGTTCACAAATGTGGGAATTTGCACTTTCACAGTATATTCTGATGCATGATGATCACAGCGTATTCTGATACCGTCCCTGGGTGCAAAAATGTTCATGGAATGTATTCGAACGAAGGAAAACATCAAAAGCAATCTGATTCCAAAAATGCTTCAAAAGGAAAAGAATTAACCTAAAATAAATGCAGTCTCTATCATGTGCCAATTTTAACTGGAAAGCATTGAGATTTAGCTCCTTGGTTACCACCAGCGAATGTAACAGAAGCATATTTTTATTCAAGTAAAATAGTTTACTTTAAGTTGACCAGAACGTATTTTCTAAGGTAGAAATATCACACAGAGGCCTATTTAGTTCTAGCCATTTTTAATACAAGAAAAACTAGACAAGATGCTATTAGTATAATCTGTTGATTATCATAAATCAGATAAAGGCCATCTTAAACTTCTTTATGTCTACAGTGAATTAAATTAAAAACTTCATAATAACTGGAACAGAGACAAATTAAACTGGGAAGAAGTCGTAAAAACTATTGCAATATTTTACAGAATTTGTGTATATAAATTAAAGTTACTGCATAAAATATTGCAAAATAATAAGATCCTATCACAATGAATGTTTATAAGCTTTTTATCGCTCCAGGGGAGTCAATATTGCTATTTAAAAAGCAACTGAGGAAAGTTTTATATTTTATGTTAGTATTATCTTTTCTTATGTTAGTAGGTCCCTGCATGTGTTAAAATGCTGTTTTCTCTTTAATCTTGCAGTAGAAGCCAGTTCCAACTCTGAAGACCCAAGTTGTTTGTCAATTTAGCGCACATTCATGACATGTTGTTAGAAATCCAAACAGTTTCTCTTCCATCCCCATCATACCTACTTCAGTGCTCTCCTTGTGAGTAAACACACCACACACATGCACACATGCACCCCCGCAGACATTTCTAGTGCACCAGCAGTGTCATTTTGGCTTTTCAGCATCACTTGACACAGGGATCTTTCATCGAGGCCAGCACAGGCCACGAGGGATGAGATGGGTGCTGTCACAGACGTCTAAAAATCTTTGATCCCATCCATTGGTGTTTAAAATTTCATACAGGAGCATTAACTTGTGGTAAGTTGGCTTTTAAGGGCAACCACAGTCGAGGAACCATTAAAGTCAGCCTGGGAGGGCAGGGAATTTGCTCTCACGTACTCTGAGCATTCCCGTTTCTTTTATTCCCTAGCGACAATTCAACGAAATAAAATTTGCACAAGCTCCATTATATTTAAGGATAACCAGCAGCTTCAGAAGAGAAAAATGGAAATATGACAACTATTTACTTCTCCATCTTTGAATATCTTTGCCTATATATATATATATATATATATATTTGGATTCAAGGTTCATAGTTAAGTCCTAATTCATTTCAACATATTGTGAGTTATGTGACACCTAATTACTCTTGACTATTCCTAATATATTATACCAGTCGCAGTTCGGACTTCAGATATTATGTCAGGTTCTTGTAAGACTTCTTCATTCCTTCTCAAAGGGAATTAAAACTATATTTTAAAGTGCTGTGCAAAATCTTAAATCAGAAACTCGATTATAGACACTTCAGAAGACTACTTTTGTAATTTTTCTAATTGGTCTTGCAACTTCAAATAGAGTTCTGTTAATTGGTAAATTCTTTAAGAAACAGTTTAGTTAAACTCAAGTTAAACATGTTCATGCGAGACATTAATCTTACATGTAACTAAATGCTGAATAGCCTATACTTGTATAGTGTTTTATCAAGTCCAAAGAACCCCAAAGCTGTTTACACTCATTCACATGATGATGATGCTAAGCTACATTGTAGCTACAGCTGCCCTAGGGCAGCCTGATAGAAGTGAGGCAGCCATGCATCAGTCCCACCAGGCGCTCTGACCACCACCAGCTGGCAAGGCAGGTTTTTTGCCCAATGACCCAAAGACTGAGACAATAGTGGTGAGGTTTCAAACCTACAACCCACCAGTTAAAGGACAAACTCCTAACAAACCTTTCAAATTTTTACTTAAAAAAAACCTCACCTTATTTTTCCATTTCACCATGATGTGTTTAAGTTCCCTAAAAATCACAGTACATTACATAATGCACTGTGTAATACTTTCATTCCATTTTTACTACTGCCTAAAAAATAGGCCATGTTTTTATACAAATTGACATGAGTGCAACAGTGAAACTCAGATGTTTCCATCAAACAATCACAAGAAACCAATTAGCACAGTCCCCATTGAGTCCACATCACCATGAGGTGTTGGTATAAAAATGACAGCAGGAACAGAAAAAGGCTCAAAGCACCAGAGAGAATAATAAAAAATAAAAAATAAAAAAAAAACCTGCTGCGGGCAGAGACAAGTACAATTCAGTGGGGAAAAAGTGACAGACAACCACCATTTATCACAGATGTCAATTAATGTGAAACAGATTTGTTTCTTCTTAATATAACTGACTTTCAATTAAATTTATTGAACACAGTGACTAAACCTGGAACATAGAGAAAAAGAGATTCAATAAAGTTGTATAAGTTTTCAGTGAATGATGCTCTGCTTCTGGTACAATGCCATGAAAAGTATTTCCACCATAAGAAATGCATTCTGTTTTTGCTTTCTTGTCACATTGGATGATTTTGTTAGGGAAGAAAAATATGCTATCCAAACCAACCTGGTCATTTATGAAAAAAGTTATCTCCCCATCTATCCAATAAATGGTTGCCTCATGCATGATAACTGCCACCAAGCTTTTATATTAACTAACAAGTAGCTTTTTACATCACTGTGGAGAATTTTCCCACAACTTTTCTCTGCTAAATCTTTTAAACTTAGTCACATTCAGATGTTTCAGTTTGATTAGGCCATTGCAAAACCAATTTTTTTAAGGCATTCCAAATTAAAACTGCTGGTCTGTTTGCATATCTGAAGTGCTTGAGATAAAAATATTAATGGTTAGGCAGTCTTCTTTAGCATATTCTGCTGGATTTTATTAAGACCTGTTGGTCTACTTCGTGGTGTCAGACAGGTACTTTAAAGTTATTTCCTGTTTGGATTTATCTGGCAGGAATAAAGCGAAACTCAGCTTTCCAAAACCTGGGAACTGTCGGTGAATTTATGAATCAACAAGGGTAATTACCTTTTAACATAGGACTAGATCTGAAAGAGGGTAAAAATATTCTCACAGCAGTGCATGTCATGCATTTTGCTATACTGAGAAGTATATTACAATTTATTTCCTGTAAGGGCATTTTTTTATGAAGGTATTGCATGTATAAACAAGCATAGCAGACACACTCTGTTAAACAATGCCTATGGTGCTTGAAGGTCAGCTTGGATAAAGAATTTAGCATCAAAGTGACAATTAGATACATAAACTGTTCATGCACACCTGCGCGTGTATGTGTCCCTTGACTCCCTTCACTCCAGTGCAATGATGATTGGGTCTCTCCACTGGACTGAGTCCGCTCCTTCTCTACTATTCCACACAGCACAGTGAGAAATCACCTAGTCAGTCTAGGACTATTACAGAGTAATTGGCCTTTTAAAGAGGGGCTCCACCATGTGAAACAGTGTAACTGAGAATGATACTCTTGTTACTCCAGTCCCCCATTTTGTCCTCCATTCCTCTATACCTCCCATTTCTCTCATTTTTCCAGGCTTCACCTCTTGTTCGTCCTCTTCCCCCACCGTCCGCCAGCTTCCCAACCCCTCTTTCCTGGCCAGCTGCTCCTGGTGTGCCTTTGCCTCTCAACATCATGTTCACAATCCACCCCGTCTTCAGCTGACCTCTAAATGTTCCATGTTGCTGTAGCTGCGTCTGTTTCCACTTCTCAGCTCCTCTACAGGACGAACCAATGAGAAGCTAGTACAACAAAAATTTTGGAGCCTTTCGGTAATTTTGTGCCATTACTTTGAGCCATTTTAGTAGTAATAAAGATAATGCTATTACTCAGATAGAAAGAACCTTAAATAACATTAGCGATGGCGATACTACAGTGTGAAAATACATATTAAGTACAACATTAATTTCTTTTCTAAATATATTTGTAATGCAGCCATTTTGTGTAATAAAGTGGGATGGCACATAATTAAATAAGCTTATTAACACCTATAAGAAAAGTCTATATTGCTAATGACAGTCTCAAACATTTCTTGTACTGTAGATGAAATACTCGCATCACACTCGGGTGCAATTTTGATCATATCTCTTTCACAAACTGTTTTCAAATCTTGAAGGTTCTGGGGTCTTTTATATGCACTCATATTTTCAGTTTTGACCATAAATTTACGAGGTCCCTCTGAAATCAACTGGGAGTTTTCCTGACTATGTATCTGGGAACATCACCCATCTTCTTAACATCCTGGTGCATTTCTCCATTCATTCTTTCTTTGTATTAAGCCTGCCAGTTTCATGCCCTGAAAACCAGCCCAATACTGTAATGTTCCCACCTTCAAACATTACTGTTATGGAATGGTGTTTGGGGAGGATGTGCCATTTCTCTTTCAAACATAGTATTCTAAGTCTTTTTGAAGCAATTTGTGAGTAATCACTGGACATAAGAAAGCTATTCATATTATTTCTTTAACTCTTCTGTCAGAGATAATGTGATAGTTACCTGATCGTTTCTGTTTTATGATGAAATTATGTTCTTTCTCAACTCTGGTGCTGCCTTCTGGAGCATGCAGAAAGAAAAAATACAGCAATAACCAAAATCACTGATATAGTAAGCTATGTTAATCTTGCAAAGATTTTGGGATAACTCTTTGCTTTCACTGATCATGCAATGTTTCTTGACCCATGCTTTGGTAATAGTAAACTTTTATGAAAGACCATTTCTTAGAAATAAACAAGCTAATATGTCTTTCCTCTGATCAGGGTCAGAGTTTCTTCATATCATACCATTTTACTGATTCCCCTGACTCTCTGTCACTTTGCAGTTTGAGTTCTTTTGGAAGTGAACCAAAATAACCCCAAGTCGTAGAACTTGGCCTGGTTAACTGGTCATTCACATGAGTGTATTAACACCTGCACTAAAGGTCCAGTGGTTCGTTTAAAGGGGACCAAACGTGGTCCACATTTATAATGTGGCCTAAAAATAAGAAAATAGCAAAATTACAGTTTTAGTAAGATTTACTGTAACTGGAGTTTGAGAGAGTGTGTACTAGGTTTGTGTATTGTCTCTGAAGGCATAAGAATTCACAGAAACGGCTCAGTTTGCAAGCTTTGAAAAATCGACAGAAAAGGGATAAATAAGCCGGGAGGGGCACAGGTCAAACATACTGGCACATAAGCACCATATTTGGCTCACCGAAAGGCAGGCGGTCTCTTGGGAGGAAAATTTGAGCAGTGTGTGTGTGTTTTTTTTAGCATTCCTCACCTAGCCATTTTTTCCAATAAATGCTACATTTTGAGGACCCAGTGCTCCTTAAGGTTATGAAGTGCAGCTTTTTAGTTAGGGGTTAGGCTTAGGACTAATGTGTGAATTGAATTTAGGTTAGGTTAAGGTCTAGAATTGACTGAAACATTTATGGCAATAATGCAAAGTCCTTGTGAAGAAAAAGAAAAAGATGAGAGTACTCATGTTGCTAATCTATTTCTTTTCATTCTCTGGCAAATTCACTAATTGTCTGAAGACTGTTGAGCCTTATGGGGGTCAAGGGCTAGTCACTGGACAACAAGATCAAATAAACAAAAGATGTAAACCTTTTACTACTTAATCTGCTCTCTTTGTCCATAAGACAGATAACTGTTCACATAGGAAAAAAAGGATTATCTTTTGGTATCGAGAGTGGAGGTAGAAGAGACATGACACATCAAATTGTGCATATCAACTGAAGCTATAAAGAGCAAGGTAAAAGACAAGCTTAAAATCAGACTGTCAGCAGAAGCTGAACATAAGTGACACTGGAGCAACAGCGTAGATCTGAACAGCTAGAGAGTTATATTTTTGAGGTCTTTTGGGCATGGCTGGTTCATTATAGAAGACCCAAGATCTGACTTCTTTCAAATAAGTTTGGTACCATAGGGAATACATTTTCAAGTGGAAATCCACACTATTACTTGCTGGAGAACAGAATTTAAGGAACAGATTAGAGAATTGGGTTAGACAGAGATGTATCTAGCTTGCAGCTGGGGGACCTTGGATTCAAATCACACCCTGGGGTCTTTCTGCATGAAGTTTGCATGTCATCCCCCATGCACTTGGTAGTTCCAGGCAGATATTCTGGCTTCCTCCCGAAGTCAAAAACATTAATTAAGTTTAATTGGTTTTGCTAAATTCTCCTTAAGTGTGAGAGTGTGTATATCCTGCACTGTGTCTTTGTGTTGCTTTGTGATGGACTGGTGACCTGTAAAGTATAACCTATCTCTCACACAATGCAGGACTTTGGGAAGAGTCTCCAATTAAACCCTGTATGGATAAGCAAGTGTAGAAAATGCTTGGACGGATGTTACCAGAACTTTATCAATTCTGCAATAGTTATTGTTACAAGATACTGTAATACATGATATGAATGTAGGATATACTGTACGTTTCAATGTGATTCACATATAGAAATCACTTCCAGGGGTAACTTGTGAGATATGTGGCGAAATAATCCACATTTTTAAAATGCATGTACAAATTATACGTACAAATTATATCCTGCAGTAACATGTGACCACATGAGAAAGAAGCAGGAGAAGTGGGAAGTGTGATGCTTCTGCTAGTTTGTAGAATATTTGATTATTTGATATTTGATTATTTTTGCTGTAAATGTTTTGAAGGGGGGGAAATTATTAATAGCACTTAACTTAGCATTCTTGTGTATTAAAACATACTACCTTACAGTGCACAAAACTGTAATTCAAGAGAGCAAAAGAGCAACATGCATTAAAACTTAGTGGGCTTTTGAACTGCTGAAAAAAACCTATTGACAATTTAGATAAGGTTCCTAATACTCTACATTTAGAAATCTATTTGAAAAAACATATTTGACTCGATTATGTTCGTGTTAAGCATGCAAAAGGCTTTTCCATCTAATGGTTCACCATTCTCAGAAAATAGATTTATTTATTTGCTTATATGCACACAAACATTTGAAGTTTTTTTTTTTTTATAATCTAGTCTTGATATCCACACTGACCTGTACAATAAAAACTGTTTGCACTCAGATTTCGAGAAGGTCAAAGCGTTAAGACACTAATCTGATTGACCAGTTGTTTAAATCCATCCTTGCATGGGTTTTTCTTTTTCCCTTCCTCAGGATTTCAATATTCACCATTATTAAATGAAAATACCGCATAACAATTTCTATCAACAAATAAAAGGTTGGTCACGAAACCCACTGGAGAGGATCCCAGTGAGACACTGTGCAAGCCTTGGTTCATTTTGGAGAGGCTGTGTCTATTTCAATCTTCTTAAGGCTAGATTTACTTGCCAGAAGGCATTTTGGAAGCAATTCATTGTGTCATATAATATATGGTATGTCAATTTTTCAACTGGCATAGATGACAAAAGTAGAATAAGGAAAAAGGCACAGTCACAATGGATCTTTGCTCATCTGAGTGCAAAATGGCAGTAAAGTAGCATAGACTGTGACATTTCATGTTTTAAAGTAGGGCGACGAGTCACAAAAGTCCTTCCCAAAACTCTTTCAAGGTGAAATATTGACATAAGATAGACTGTGAATGTTGGTTGCAAGGTCAAGATCTTTCTGACAGACAGATGAGCTTGGCTCACCTCCCACTACACAAAGAACACTACTGTATTAATTTGGATTTGGATTTGCATATCCACTATTTCGTGTCACAATGAGTAGACAGCAAGTCTTTGGATGAGGGGAATCTACCCCTCAGCAAAACACATGCATGCTGCTGGCCAGACAGGAGGACAAAGATGGAAAGCAGGGGAAGAGGAAGCGAATTTCAGACCCAGAATGAGCCAGAAAGAGAGAGAGAAGGGGGGGAGCAAGAGAGCAGTAATACGTTTTCATCTGAAATATTAAAGCCTCTGCATTAATCTGTCTTCACTCTCCCTGGGGTGCTGGTGAAGGCTCTCTCTGTCCTAGAGTTCTCTTGAAAAAGGACAGAGGCTGACTGCTACACCTCCCGTTTATCGTCCGGCCAGAACTCTCTCTGCAAAGTGGACTGAGGGTTTCTCAAACAGCTGCTATATGCTTCGAGCAAAGACTGGACAATTTTTTAAATAAAAAAACGCCTTAAATTACCTTCACTTTATTACAGGTTTAAGATTGTTAGAAAACTGAAAGTGGTTACGGTCACAAACAGAAAATTAGCAGGCAGCAACCAGATTCATTCAAGATGATTTGAATGAATCTTGAATACTATCATGCTCCAGCATCATCTTCTCATGAATTCAACACAACAATATCTACAGTTTCATCACTGGAAAAGCCAGCTGTCACAGATCTTTTTTGGAGAATACCTGCTCTCACACGCAGTCTATAACACATAATGTGCACCAAATCATTTACACCACTGTTGTCCAAATATTGCAGCAGTGATTCAACAATGACATTATTTAATCTCATGCAAAACTAAGGAAATATTCTGCCTTCAGTGATGAAGATTAATCCAGTTCAAGATGCTGAAACTGAAACAAAAAAAAACAACTTATTCCATTTAATTTTGTGAAGAAAAGATAAAGAATTGGAATGTAATTCCCAAATGCACAAGTGATCTTTAGTGTTACAAAAAACATTGATGCAACTGCAAATGTAACAAACCTTGTTCTGATGCAGTTGAACACTGAATTTCAACGCCTTGATCTAAGTACACATATATGGCATCAAAATCAGCACACAAACTTCAAAGATGTGGAAAAAAGTAAACTTCCATCAACCTCCAAAAATAAAATACAACAAACTGGGCTTCAGATTCTTTAATCTAGGCAGCAGCTTTGAATTAAAAAACATAAAAAAGAAATCAGAAAATAAAACAAAATCCCATTTATATATCAAAACGTGTCCTCAGCCCAGTGGTTCCCAAAGATTTTCTTCTACAGATGTAATTCCATTATAGTCTCCATCTCCAGGTAGTCTCAGTGTGGTAACAAAGATAAATTTATGGAGGGTTGTAAATAATAGTTCTTACAAAAGTAGAAAAACACACCAACAGAGCATGCCTGTGGAGGCGTAACAATAATCTTAATCTTATGTGAAGTCCCAAAATGCTAATAATAAAATAAAAAATGAGTCTTCTGTAAAAATGTAATGGTCAATTCAACTTTTTTATAACTTTTCTTCAGAGAAACTTCTTATTAATAATTCATGTAATCACTTTCTGCTCCAGTTAACTAAATAAGTTTCTGGACTGGAGCATCAAGAGTGCAAGAGACTTATTTTAATCATATATGGACACGGAAGCATCAGCCACTTGGTCAGTTTGACATTCTTCATTTCTGACTCCAAAAATCCAGAGCCAAATAAGTACTCTCTCTCAGCTGGATGTTTCTGTGCCTTCAAAGCCTTGAAACTTTAAACACTTACTCTGAATGTTCTGCTGGCAGCTCAAAAAGGTGGTGGCACCCATCTAGGCTTTATCTAGGCCATCAGATCCACAGCTGGACCCATCTGGCCTTGCGCTCTCTTCGTTTTTGTCTCCCTTCACATATACACATGCACATGTGGACAAACATGAAATCCATCATGGATACACAAGCGCCAGCTGTTGTGGATTATGAAAGAACGAGTGCAGAACGAGACTTGCATCCAGCGATGGCCTTGCTCTGTACTAACTCAGTGCAGAAACACAGGCTTATCAGACTATACAGTAATGTTGCACATATTATTTAAGTGTTCACTAGTAAGATTTTGCAACAAGTCAATGATGTCCCAGTTGGAAGCAGCTAAACAAAGACTATGACTGCACTAAGCTTCCACTGTTCTGAGAATCAGCAAGCCAGCCTGTCCTTCCCTTCATTTATCTTAACTTCCCTTTATGCATTGATCTTTCCAAGAGACTTTCCTTTCTCCCCACTGCCCAATCTCGACTTAATCTTCATTATTCGCCCTGTTCCTGTAGACTCCGAATTTCACAAGAAGAGTCTATTTCCAGAGGTCCCATAGCACCTTTATTTGCAATGCTCCCATTCTTGAAAATTAAAAGAAAATGCACTCTTTTTGTAAAACACACAATTTAACAGTAAAACATGCAAAACAGTCACTCGGGTAACCAGCCAAGGCTTTAAAGCTTAAGTTATTATAAAGGAGAGAGGGTGAAACTGTTGGACTGAGGCAAATCCAGCAAAATACTAACCCACAACTGCAATAAAATATTCCATCATATCCCTGAAGCATCCTGACTCCAGCTGGGATCAAAGAGAAGGCTTTATAAGAGGGGAGTGCATATTAGTGCATCCAACTGATGTGTCTCACATGCGTTGAGTCCTTCATTTCAATCCATTAATACTCATCATGGAAAAATACAAAACAGACTCTGGTGTTTCTGCTTCCATACTAAGCTTAGATGCAATACATTAAAAGACAGAGTGGCACGCAGAAACATTTTTCACTTGAATGTTATTACTCTTATTGTGAATACTTAATATTATTACTATTTATTGTTGTGGTCTATTTCCCGCCAAGGTTCAAACTGGTTCCAGGGATCAAGCTATGCAAAGGTTTTAAAATGTTATTCTATATAAAAATAAATTTTAGTCTACTGATTATCAATGTCCTTAATATGTCCGCACAGTGTGCACTCTTAATACTTGGTTGGGGCTCCTTCTGCATGGCTTTCAGCATTGATGTTCAGGTGTAGCCTAAGTCAGAGAGTGCATATCAAGAGTCTCAAACTCCAGTCCTCGAGGGCCACTGTCCTGCAGTTTATGTGCCACAGGTACAAAATGCTGGAATGAAATGGCTTAATTACCTCTACCTTGTGTAGACAAGATCTCTAGAGTCTTGCTAATGACCTAATTATTCTATTCAGGTGTGGTGCAGCAGAGGCACATCTAAAAATTGCAGGACACAGACCCTTGAGGTCTAGATTTTGAGAACCCTGTCCTAGACAGTTGTGTGTTGTGGATCTCAAAGCATTGTCTCCAACCACAGTATATGTCTAGTAAATCAGTCCTCATTTAAAAACTCCCTCAAATCTTCAGCTGTCCCTCTTCCACATGTAAACTTTTTTTTTCCACTAAGTTTTCCATTAATGTGGTTGGATCCAGCAGTTTTTAATAGTTATATATTGTGACTTGCCCTCCTTGTGAAGGGTGTAGATGACTTTCTCGAGATTGAGTAGAACACAATATTTCTGTATGGAAGACATTTTTTATTTCTTATTTGATATTTAACTTTCCTGAGAAAGTGAATTTTGGGGTTTCATCAATAAAATAAATGCTTAAATATGTCACTATAATAAATCTATGTTTAAAAAAAATACTTTCAAATGGCATCACATTGCACCTGCAGTTCAAACTGCACCACATCAGCATATACAAAATGTAAACCAAAAAATAAATAAATAAAAAATTCCACACCTTGCTCGTGTTTCTGGTTTTCTTCCATTTCTGGCATCCTGTGACAGGTGTTTTATAGGGAGGAGCATTGTTGTTTTGGATGTCCTATGAATGATTCAATGCGGCACATCAGATGGAAAAGGAGAGATGGAGAGAAAGAGATGTCTCTGCCTGGATGTTCAGATGGGGAACTTTCGATATATAATTCACAGAGTTGTCTGATGGGTCGGGTGTGAATGTGATGGATGTTCTTTCAGGCTGCTCAAGACTCAGTGTTCTGATGCCTTAGCTCTCTTAGGTCACTTTTAAGATGAACTTACACTGCCAAATGCCCTTTTATGATCTTTTGATCTTATAATATGAGGATGCTGTGCTGCTCCACAGCTGCACAGTACCAGAAACCCCCTCCTAGGTTGGTGTATTGCACTCATCCACCCCAAACAAAGACAGCCTGCATGCTGAATTTAGCAGCGCTGCAGGTTACCAACAACAGATCTAACTCAAACCTGATTTGAGTCGTAAAATTAGTCAATCTAAGACTAGAATAACATTTATCACTGGCAGACTGTAAATGTGCTTACTCGTCATTGATTTTATTGGCATGTGCAATACATAATGTATTCCTGCAGTAAGGTTTTGTTGCGTTTCTTTAAGCTGAAAAAATATAGACACAGCTAAAATGAAAAACAGTTCACTTCTGAAACTTTTTACTGTTAAAGCGAGCACACAAAGCTTCACCAACTAATGCATGATTGTCTAAATTAATCAGTCAGCTCAGACAACAGATCTATAGGACAGAATCATGTAAGATGACATGTAAGATGCCTGGTGACCAGGCAAGGGTTTTCGTCTTGTTATCTTAAGGAGACAGTTTACAATATCCCCATGGATAAGGTTTTACCATGCATGGATTACTGCATGAGAAAAGCAGTGTATACACACTCTAGAAAAAATAACACAACAAAACCTTAGTCAATCCTTGTGTCTCCCCTCTGCCTCTTTGTCTTGCTATTCATCAGTACTATGATCAGGACACCTGGGGCTTCTGACTCACTGTTTGAAAATAATGGCATCTGCTGGAGCCTCACAAGGGGCATTAGGCCATCTTTCACTGTACATCGAACAATCAGGTAGACAAACACCCAAACAATATGTCGCAGAGTCTTTAAAGCTGGGATAAATTCCCTGGTAGACATTGCGTAAATAGCAATATATTCTAGTCAGAGATAACATCTGCTTGCAAAAAAAGATAACAGTAGAGTTAAAAATGGAATCGATCTAAAATGAGCAACTGATTTCTCAGGTTGGCTTTACATTATCTTAGAAAGGTGTTGAAAATATTAAGGCACATTCATACCTCCAAGTATTTCTATGAGATAATATTTTTATCTGTACTTTCTTAGAAGATCCCAAAGATCTTTCTGTCATTTTCCCAAGTCCACATCAAGTCTCAAGACTTTTGTCCAAGACTGAAGACTATAAAAATCTGTTTAAAATCCATTAAATATCTTTTTTTCCTTAGAACAACTAGACTTTCAATGCTTCTGTACCAAGTGAAGTTGCAAGAGTTTTGTCCAAAGTCCAAATCAAGTCAGAGGAAAAAAACTTTTTTTTTATTTTTATTTACAATTAATTTAGGAAATGCAGTTTGAACACATTTTGCCTGAGAACACAGTGTTCTGTGTTAAAATGACTCATCACTAAGTTTCAATTAGTGTGACATGCTCCCTCATTTGAATTTTGATCAAAAGTCTCCAGGCCGGATGTTTTTTATTCTGTCGCAAACATGAAACTCTCAAGACAATTTATATACATGTCTGAGTTGACTGATTACATGAATACCTTCATGTAAAACGAGTCTGATGGTAAATTACCTTTAGCGTTACAGTATTAAAACTAGGGCTGTTGTAAATAAATATTTTAGTAATCGAGAATTATATCCATTATCTTACGATTAATTGAGTAATAGGATAAAAAACTTTAATAAAATAAAACATTGGTAAATATAACATAACAATAGTGTTGTCATCGGATATTAAACATCAGTCCAATTTTTCATATTTAAGCAATTACTTTTCTGTAGTTTATAAAATTAACCTGTATCAATAATAGCTCTAACTTAACCTGAAGAAAGGTTAGACAAAAATCTGAATTATATTCAATTTAATAATAGAGGCAGGCTCACAAATACGCTTCTAAAAATATCTATACTCGAGCTTTTAATTTATGTATTCATCTAAGGTCAACTTAATAGATGAACTCTCACCATGGCCAGCCATTTATAGCTTTTGTGTCCACGTCAGCGACGGGATTTCGTTTGTCACTCACAGAAACACAATTAACCAGCTCTGTACCGCCACGATGCGTTTCGCCATGCGCTCCGCCACTATTGAGACATGTTGAGAACGGGATGATTTGAAATTTATTTTCCAGATCGTCCATAAAGCTACGCATCTACAGCACAGCCACCCGCAGTGTTCTGTCTATCTGCTCACCTGCTCGGCAGGAAGAGCTCCCGCCGAGCACTTCCCCAGCGTTCGCTTTGAACGGGTGTTACCAGTCAGCTGCTCCGGGAGGAAAAAGCTGCCGTACTCCAGGCATCGCGCCAGTCAATTGAAGGATGCTTATTAGTCCCCCGAAAAACGACAAAGACCCAGACATTATCATCAGTCAATAAAATCTTCCCAGATCAAACTTGAAAACTGGACGTTATGCTGCTAACACTTTGATTCCGTCAACAACTCAAGAGGCGGAAGTGAGAGCTCTGCGCAATGCCAATAATGTCCCGACCGCAACACGGTGCACTAAATAATAAAATATAATTTAACAAGCTTCCAGGCAAATGCATTTTCCTCGAGAAATTTTAATAATCAAGGTACCCGAATCATTCGAGGAATCGTTTCAGCCCTAATTAAAACACATAAACATAAATCTTCTTCTCTGTAAAATACAAATGAAATAAATAAATAACATTCAACTGAATACACTATTGTTATTAAAGCTGAGACTGTAACATTATAATTATAGATTATAGATTCGAGGGGTGTAGGAAATAATAGTAGACCAAAAGAACAACATGTAACATCTACTAATATAATATCAGATTAAGTACAGCTTCAATGTCATTGCGTTTATTAAGCAGACTCTCAGCTGTTCAGGCTGCTTGTTTTACCTATAAAGATACTAAATCATTGATGCTAATTTATGCTTTAAAATGGTGTTAATTTAAAAAAGAGTAAATGGATAACTTCTGGTGTCCAATCCATATATGTGTCTTTATTGCAGTGATAGTGCTTTGGGAACTGTTTGATTTTTTTTGGTTTTGTTTTGTTTTACTCTAGTATGTTTTGAAAAGCATTAGGAATTATTTTTTTCTAGTAATTTTTTTTTATTTTTGCAAAGGAAAGATGTCACGGTTTGAAGAAATCTCACTCTCATTTGAATATATAGTTTTGAAAACAAAATCAGATGTTTTTGTCTTATGAAGTTTGAAGAGACACTATAAATGAATTCAACGGCATAAAGTTTAAATGGGTATTTTCTTTTTCATTTGGTAAGAAATCACTTAAAGACTGTCATTACTATCCTTAAATAACTAGTTTAAATAAATAGTTTCAGGTATTACAATGAGAATAATAAATTAACAACCCCTCCTTTTTAGAGTAACACTAAGCTATTTTTCTTTTTCCAAAATCACCAGCTTAATGTTGTGGAAGTGTTTCACCTGTGTTATAGCCTTACATGTCATCATTATGTAACTTTTCACAAAACAGCAGATGAAGTGGGTGATTTATTTATATTCCCATTTGACTGTTTCATCAAAGTGCAGAACTGTGACTGGAAACTATATTATGTAAGATATGTGCGATGTCACAGAAAGCAGTGAGTGAGCATGTTATACCTTTGCTGACTTAAGATTTAGCGACAAATGAAGAATGGAGGAATTTCTGCCTGAATGGGGGAAGAGAGAAGAACAATGGATAGCAATAAAAAAAAGATACTTTCTATTCCTTGTAATTTCCTTGAGAATCCTTCAGGGGAAGAGGTGACACTAGCTAATATAGAATGATGAATGATATCCTTATCTTTTCCGGTACACTTATAAGATAAGAGCCCTCATTGACTGGGATTCATTTTCTCAGTGATGCCAAGCAAATGGCAAAAAAGACACAAATACATGAAGAAACGAGAGAAAAGAGAAGCATGAGGATGGATTAAAATAGAGAAGAGCAAAAGCAGAAAAAAGAAAGACTAAGTTTAGAAGCTTAAATGACAATGGGAGGGAGGCATGCAAAGAGAGGTGACCTCCATCTCCACCTCCACAAGCCACAACAACTCTCTCCATCCCAACCGGGCCAGCATGGCACATTTCCTGTCACCGGGGGTGGCAGCAGGCCACACATTGCAGTGAATCAATCCGATTGCCGCAACCTCCGCATTCCACGCTTTCCTGCAGACTCATCATGTACCCAGATGCTATGAGCAAAGCGGGATAGTGAGAAGTCGTGTCGTACATCCTGTGCATACCTCGGTTTCAAGTAAAGAGTTTGATGTTTGTGTTAAAATATTTAAGGTCAAGATGCAGCTTGGAAAAACTGTGGAAATTATATCCAAGTTTTACTTCAGAAATAGAGGTTGGACTTGTACTAAAGCTGTAATTGGGTTTTGGAATTAGCAGAAAAATAGTATTCACTGCTCGTTTTGCTCTGTGAAGAGTAATGAAACCTCTTGAGCTTCCACTGTTTGTCAGACAAAAATCTGAGAAGTGTGATCTGAATTTATATTTAGCCTTTCTAGTTTGTATTTAGAATTTTACACTCCTGAATGCTGCCTTAAATTCACAAAGCAAGGAGAAAACGAAATCAGAAGCAGCCAACAAACTCACGGTAACTTAACAGAGCTGCTGAGACCTTTGGCTCTGATGGGATGATCTATTTACAGCTGTAAGCTCAACAAACCTGGTCTATTAAAGGAGTGGCAGCCAGTACACATTTTTGGAATCAAAGACATAAAATATCCTGTTTGCAGTTTGCAACAAGCAACGCAAGAGACACAGAAAATATAGGGGGGGAAAGGAGTGTTAGTCAGAGAAGACCAGAATCAAACTCTGTGGCCTGCATTCAAAACACTTTGTGTGATGGGCAAATAACACTGGAATTTGTCATACAGACAATTGTCACAGTGAAGCACTGCAGTGGCAGCATAATACTGAGGATGACTTCTTCAGAGGGGATGGGGAAGCTGACCAGAGTTGATGGAAAAATAAATGAAATGATGTAAAAGGGCAATCTAAGAAGAAGGCTTGTTGCTTCAAATTAATGTCAAGATAGTTTTGACATTAAGACAAAGAAACTAGACATATGGCTACAAAGCATCAAAACATATTCATGTATAAGAATACCCAAGAAATGTATCTAATTGAAAATCTGAGCCATTGCTTGAGTAAGTATGTTTATAGAATGTTGATCAAATCTGTATGATTTTGACATGTAATACAAAGAGAACTGCTTTCAGCCTCTTGATATGCAGTCATATTCATAAAGATTGCAAAGCTTAAAGAAAATGTATGCATAATCATTCCAGCCATTATTTGCTTCAAATTTGCCTCATTTATCTTTCTGACCTTGCAGAAAAGAACTCAAGCCAACCTATATCACAAATGGAACACTATCAGTTGCCAAGCGCATCTTCCCGAGCAACTGAAATTGCCCGTTATTAGCTTTACCGCACATGACCAAAACATGCCTCAAAGGCGTCACCGCTGGCACCTCCAGACACCATTTCCAACCACTCCCTGCCTCTCTCCCCCTCTCAGTCATATTCGTTTGCAAATTGATAACGGAACCAGAGAGCCCACAGGGTAGGTAATTCAATATTGGGATCTAACAGTCCCAGATCAGATATGATAGAGTGTAATCCACTCTGCCACAGCCACATGCACTAATATTTCTCTGAGCCTTGTGGACTATCAGCAAATCACCATATTCTCTGCACAGGAGTGAATAAGGGAGATAAATAATGTGTGAATGAATGAGAGGGTAAAAGATGGGAGGAAGGTTTGAGGGTATAGCCAAATACTGCGGTAATTGAGTGCCCACTGTGGCAGGCAGGCTAGCATGTCCTGGGCTTGAAAGCTTGTGATTGAAATGACTACTAGTGCATACTTCCCTGGTACAAACACACACACACATGCTTTTAAACCATTCTCTACAATGACAACAACCCAGTTCCTCCAATTTAAAAGAGAGATGAGCTGGTGCAGTCAAGTTGAGACAGTAATGATCACACGATTTACTTTAAATTAGGATTGTTTCTTTCCTCAAGCTCATAGAACACATTTTTTTCACTGTGGGAACATTAGCAACAATTAACCCTGTGGGGGTGAAGATGCCACATTTATGAGAAGAGATGGGCTGAATACAGTCAAACATGAACCATTGAAGATGTATTGATTTTTCCATCCATGGACGTGTGTTTTGCCCCCAAAAGGTCTTCCATAGGGACTAGTGCCACACAACCAACATCCAACATCATGACTCCACCATTAGGCTGTCAAGTAAATGACAGCTAGGTCACTCTGATCTTTAAAAGGGAATCTTCATCAATTATTCAAAATACTGGAAAGACACATTCCATCTGTTTTTTTTTTTACATTAGATTAATATTTCAGGTCAAAGCCATCTCATGTCGAGCACTCCTACCTCTTGTTCTCGTCACTACTTCCCATTGAGTATTTTGTCTGGATGACTCGCACTGGGACATGAAGGCGTCAAGTCAGTATTTACAGGCACGCTTTCATGAATCCCTAGACATGTTCCTGTGAGGTCAATATCACTTACACTTATCAGATAAACTTCAAAAGACATCTGATACAATAAGAATGTTAACTGCATTGGTGTGTCTATGATGTATAAACATTCACTGCAATAAATGTGTAATTTTAGACACAGATGGTGTGATATATAGGGTCTTGAAAAGTATAAAATGCAAAGTACTTTCCAGATTTGGATAAGTACAAGGAAATATACCAGAAAGGCAAGAATGATAGTTTTTCCTGACTTTACGTTCTGTCCCAGTAAGTGTTAAATCCATCATCCACAAACTGTTTCTTTCCTCATCCATCCATATAATCTAAATATGCAGAGCTTGAAGAAATATATATTTATTTTAAAAATTACATAAAATGAGTATGACATTTTGCTAATAAAAATGTGTATCAGCCTGGATAATTAATCATACCAAGCTGCTGCTCTTGTGGATTTTGATCATATTAATGAAAGTGAAATAAGATCTTGCTTGGTACTGTTCGGAGGGAGTAATTAGTTTTCTCTTATCTTCCCATTTCTAGATTTTTCATTGGAAAAAAATAATTTGATGATGTTTTTGTTGAATTCCAGACGCTTTCAGAGAACATTTTGCCTTTGGGTCTTTTACCTCCTCTCTAATAGGATATTTGTACTTTACGTTGCAAAAGGCCACATTTGGGGTTAGATCCAGTCGTAGTTTGTGTTTGCCCATTATGTGTACACTGCCGGGGAGGAAATGTTGCCTAAGAGGCTCAGCTCAAGGATCAAATGTCTTTAACGTGAGGGAGGGTGACGCGAAGCAACTACCCAAGGCTCCAATCTCGGGTATTACGCACAAGACAATGTGCTGGACAACTCAACCTCAGTCACGCATACTGCAGGAGTTTCATCTCATTGTGTCACACCAATTAGCTCTTTCCACCAGTGCTGATTACCTTCAGCAGCATTAGACACTTGCACAAAGACTTTGCTTGCAAGCAGCCTGAAAACGTATAGAAGTAGTATTTTCCAGGTCTCAATAATTACTGAACAACAGAATATAGTAGAGAAAGAAATCAAATTTTTTCATTCACTCATTTGTTTTCCTTCCAGTTGAATTACTTGTTCTAAAATTGAAATGTAAATGTACAACCCCATCTCATAATAAAAGAAAATCATCTGGTTCTTTTCCACAATCTTGAAAAGTTTTGCAATATCAAGCCGAGGCCTGAACTATCAGAGAAATATACAGTCATGCGACACCCTTAAACCTAACCTCAATGTAATCTAACAGGCATACTTTTTGGCTCAGAGAAGACTGTGGAAAACCCATGCATGTACAGAACATTGATGATTGACTCATTGAAAGATATAGACCTTCATTCCTCTTACTAAAAGTTACATGACTGCATGCTTTATTTAACTTATTTCTTAGATACTACCACCACACGTAGTTCAATATAATAAACCGTATAATTTATTTTAAGATGATGATAGCTCCAACTGATTTGCATTTCTTGCTGATTTAGTTCTGCAGTGGCCACATTCTGAAGACATTGTGGTGACAGGAATGAGGTGAAATACGGATAATACCTTGAGGGCAATCTGCATAAAAATGAGAGATAATAATAGAACAGGTAGAATGGTGGTCTGAGATATGCAAAGTGTCTAGCTAAAGCTCATTTACTCGACTGTCATGTCTATATGCCTTTGCTTGGCTGCCTGATTCTTATCCTGAAGCATGCTCTTGTGGTTTTTGAAAGTCTCTTCCCAATAAATCCCAGCATTTCTCTATAGTATCCAATCCAACCAGTTCCTGACTTGCTCTCTTTCATTTTTCTTTTTTTGTTTTTTTTTTGCTTTTCTCCTTTCTGTCTCCCAGCTGTCCTCTATCAGGGCTCTCTCCCTCCCCTTCCTCATTGATTCTTCTAGGGTCAGCGAGTGGAGCAAAGCACCAGCAGTGGAAAGGCCAGGAGATCAATTCCCACAAAATTTCAAACGTTCAGTGTGCAGTCGTTCCAGAATAATATGTCTGCAGGCTCACCCCACTGAACACACTGATTTATTCTGCTTTGTAATTGGTGCCCATCAGTGTCAAGTGTCTCTACTGTCTTGATGTTCGAGGCCCTACTGCCAAAGGATGAACAGTTTCATTAATTTGAATGTAAAAAGTACATGTACACGATTTTAGCTGTCTGGTGAATTGTAGTTTCACCAATTTTTGAAAGAAATGTTAGTTCTTTTGTGTTCTTCTTGCCTGGAGTGTTTGAAAAATAAGTGTTTTGCTCATGAAATTGCATGTGTACCTTTCTTTCAAAATAGAAAAACAAAGAGGAGCCAATTTGTTCACAGTGAGACAGAAACTGTCGCTATCCTGTTGCATAATTATGTACCTTGTTTTATGTGAAACCTCTAATATGAATAATCTATATGACACATTATTTTTGTGAGCACACTTAGGGTACGGAAAGAATTCATTGTAAATTATTAGTTGTTTATTTAAAAAAAAATGTCATTCCAACAGCCTTGTCAAACATTTTAAAATTTCAAATACAGTCAGTAATAAAAGATGACATTGACATAAGAATAAATTAATAAAACTAAAGTTTACCGTAATTGATGTTGATGCTTTTATTTTGTTTCTTGGTCTAATTCTAACTAAATCTAACCTACTTGCCTTGATTGCCTGTCACTTTACTGCTGTTGTACCGAATTCCCCCTCAATGAATTCTCTTGATTTGTTTTCAATTTGGAATGTGTTCCTTATTTTTAATACCACTGTTTTTGTTTCTGATTAAAAATAATGAAGCAGGAAAAAAATCTAATGTTACTTCTACCTTCTCAAAGCCACATAAACTTTAGTGTGGTAAAAACAAAATTAAAAATGATAATAATGTAAAGTATTATGACTGCAAAGAATTGCTGTATTTATTTGAAAAACAGTTGTATTTGTATGTCAAGAACTAACCAGTATATACTGAAATCATGACATTTAGAGACATGCTACTGCTCTAAAGCTTTACCTTTCAGAATGTCCAAGTAACCCAAAAAAAGCCGTTAAGACTGGGTTTGAGTTAAAATGTTGCTTTGGACTTTAAAAGCTGAGTTACGAGAGCATGCGTCCTAACTAAGAAGATATTTGCAAATAGCTGCAGCTGCACACGCAGTGCAGAACCAGCCCTGTTGAGCCAGCTTCAGCGAACAAACAGAGCATGTCTCTGGAGAGACAGAGGGGTCTCTGAGGCTGTCTGGCAAATCTCAGTCTGACCTCCCTAGAGAGAGAGGAACGGGCAGAGAGGAAAAGAGAGAGAGGGAGAGAGACGCAAACTGGATTTATATCTTTGTTTTTAATCCCCCTTACACGCTCCACTGGTCATACAGTAGTACTTTGTGCAGCCTTCAAATGGAGCCAGGGGGGGAAAAATGACAACAAACAACAAAAACACAGAGCTTGCATGACAAGAAAAGCACCCTATTGTTTTTTCCCCATCTCATCAATGAAAACAATCCCCTGTGGCACTTAGGGCACCGCAATGGCAGCTTGAGACCACACAACTATGAGATTGTTGGACACAGATGCCTCTTTGCTTTGTCTGTCAAATTCAATTTCGCACTGGCATCTTATTACCTCATGCTAATTTAAATCACACCTATGGATTTTTATTTCTGAAACTGAAGGTCTTGATATTATTTTAAAACTCCTGCATACACTTTTTTGTTGCTTTTAAATATGAAAAGAAACTTTACATGCACAGCTTATAGTTTATTGTACCCGTACCTGCAGCCACCCAGCTTCAATAAAAGTTCTCTATTGTGTTATTTTGTATCTAATTAAAACAAAGACTAGCAATACAGGAACTTTTTATCTTAAGCATATTGTCTTCTATGATCCTTAAAAGCCTGAATGATTAGTATTATCAAAAGAAGCTAGTAACCAAATCTGTTTGTATAACCAGCTGTTACACTGTGGCTTGTATTTTTTGTGATTCATCTTATGTCTCATCATGGCAAGTTTTGGTCCACAGAGGCTTCAACTGCAACAGGAACGCCAAATAAAATCAGTTTCCTACCAAATCTTTGAGAAAAGGATTCAGAATTACATATTGAGATAAACTAAGACATTTGTGGCCAATTTACTACTGTATGATTTTCAACTTCACTATAGGAGATGAATTTGTTGCTTTCAGAATGTGTTGTAGTACTTTTCCAGAGCGGTCATTGATTATTTATATTAGGAGCAGAGGTGATGCGACGCTACATGTTTGAGAGAGTAGTTGCTGCACAACAAGGTTTTATGATTACAAAACAATGTAAGCTGACAATTTAAAACGGTTTACCATCTAATATTATTACTGCAGAGTTAGCAGGTCAAATTCTAGATAACAGTTTGTTCCATAGAGCATGTAGGTCCTTCTGAGATTTCCAAAATTCTGTCGCCATGCAGTTTGTTGAAAGCTGAAATAATAAAACAGGGCAACTTTACTGTAAGAATCTCTGTGCTCTAAAGTCCTCTGACTTTAAAGCTACCTGATGCTGAATATAACTAATTTTTTGTATACTTTGCACAAAGCTATTGAATTTCCCTTTGGGATCAATGAGGTACTTTTGAATTTGAATTTGTATACACTTTGCTAGAAAACTTCTCCACCAAAGTATTATTAGTATTTACTGAACAAAAAAATAATCAGATTTTTGAGTTTTGAACTGGCTGACCACCAGTCAAAGCTAACCAAACTGAACACCTACTATATTTCTAATAAATCTGATTGAAGCCATTCCATTCATTCATTTTCGCACATCTAAACATAGCATAATAACAGAAGCAGCTGTTTTAACAGGTCGCTAAACCTTTCTCTCACAAGCACACCCTACAGCTCTTTCTAGGGAACACTTGAGCATTCCCAGAACAGCCAAGAGATGTGTATCTAGCAAATACTGGAACATATCAAAAGGTGACCTCCTGGTAGCTCAAGTACAAAATATTTTTAACATGAATTCAAAAGGTGTCCTTTCAAGATGCTTATCAAAAAAAACTTCCATCTGTCAGTGTAGTGAACAGACACTCTAGTCAGTAACTGAATTCAGTCCTCAATGGGGTACCTCAATGGCACCCCATTGAGGAAGTACCTTTGGCTGCTTGAATTTGCCATCCTGTCTGGTTTGTGATTTTATCTTCTAGCTAAAATATACATTAGATGAGCAAGGAAGTTCACAGTTTTGCCTCCCAGCTTGGATATTTTTTCCAGAATTGTGTCAAGAGTGCATTTCACTACAGCTGCCTCAATCCACTGCAAATGCCTGACTCTGCTTTCTTGCAAACAAATGTCAAGCATGTGTAACCAGGTATGAAGAAATACAGAAGTTTACAATTCCTCCATTATAACGTTCCTACCGTGTAAAAACTATTCGCCAGAGAAAGCAGCACTGAAGGCTTTTATTGATAGTAATCAGAAAGAAAAGTCTCTATTGGCTGCATGGAACTTGTGTAGTGATTCTCCTTCCCTGCCAATATCTCTGCTCCACTGGACAGCTGGCTAAAAAAAGGCAACTACATCTTTCTCATACTTTGAAAAAGGGGCAAACTAGACTGTTTGGAAACAGTTATGGAGTGGAAACTACTGACCATCTTTTAATAAGATAAGGTTGTTGCATAAACCACAGTTGACAAGTTTCGGTCGGTTTGGCAAGCTGTTTTTAATAAATGCATTTAGACTTTCATTTACATTTTTGTTTGCTGATGATTTTTTTGTTTGTCCAAATTCAGTGAGCTATGTTACTTTATGTCAGTTAATATATAATAATATAATAATCATATTAATATATTACAAATGTCATATCATACCCAATTCAAAAGTACTTAAAGTATTGCAGGTATAGCCAGTTCAGTTTGCTTTATTATTATTGATGATGCTTTTATACTTCATATGACTCATACCTTATACCCACGATTTAATTAGTATGCAATTCAGGATCCAGGTAGTGTATCTAATGCTCACATTTAATTTAAATATTGTGGTCATTTCTACCCCCATCCTGTTTTAACTGTTTTAAAATGTAATGAGTTTCATTGTATTACTTTGACAGCTTTTATTCTTCTTATGTGTGTAGCACATTATGTTTACATGTCTTACCCTAATATCAACCTGCAGGTGGAGGAGCAAAGGGAAACCACCCTTGAACTCCAGGTCTAATATTCACGGACACTGTGTTTATTCATCAATATGCACTGCTACCGTTTTAAATAAATGTAAACAAAATTTAATGGAGTGTTAGACTATAAAAAGGTCTAATTTTAAATGGATTGGATGGAAAACCATTATCAGTACATCCCTTGAATAAAGTAAATATAAGCAAGCTTAGTTTGTTCAATGGCAAACACATTTAAATCTATTTAACAAATAGTACGACTAATTACAATTCAAGTGCCTTGGTATACAGCTGATCATTCAGAACACTTGCCAAAGCAAAGCATTTTTATTTGCTAAGTTCCTAAAATCCCTACTGTTAATATTACATAGCTGTTGTTTCAGTTGACTGATTTACAGTGGTTCTGTTGGTTTGCATCTCTTCTCTCTTTACTCCAAACTCCTCCACAGCTGGAAGACATTCCCTTTGTGTGAAGCCGTTGATGCAAAATGCAGTGCTTCCCGCATATCATGGTGCTGACTTGACTGACTCTGCTGTTTCCCCAGAAACAGGTACGGATTTCACTGAGGAACAACAACATGTTTGAACTACTTAAAGAAAACCAGAGAAAAAGAGGGGGGGTGAATGCGACTGGTTCTTCACAGGGCTGCAAATGGGCTAGTGATATGTGCATGGAATTTCAACCACATTTCACCGAGGAAGGTTTCACACAACACTGAGAAGAGAGCAGAGCCGGCCCCAAGCCAACACAGTGTCCAATAGTTTCCCCAACAGGCAGTCATTGTCCACCATTCCATCGCCTGTTATGTCGCACCGCAAAGCCAAACGGGCTCACGTGACAGTCGAATATGTTACATTCTCACACAAAAAAAAAGAGGGAGGGGGGGGAAATCCAATGATGAATCAGTGCAAACACATGTCACATGCTCATCTTTTCGTTTACAAGTGTGCCAGTTTTTTGTGCAACTGTCCATATGCTCACGAATGTGAGCTGAGGAGCTCAGTAAAAAGGAAGAGAGAAAGCCGAAAAAGCAAAGCAAAAATAGACAGCGGAATACAATGACAGCAAGCTGACACAATAAACCACAGGGAAAGAGGGAGGAATAGGAGGAAGGAAAAACAAAAGGACAAAGTAGAATATTCCGCTATCCCCACCGGACAAAGCTTGTCTTTTAGAACACAGACTAATTTAGACTTTAACCAGGAGCAAGCTTTACAAGAAAAAATATCCTTTTACCACCACCTAATGGATTTGTTGTGTAGATTGCCTGAAACCTGAGACTTCACCTCACTGCAAGTATTAATACAGGACATTAAGCAAGCTATGACTTTACTGAAGGTAAAAACAAATGCACGTGAAGGCATGTTTTACAGAACATTTCATCATGAAGCAGGGCTTTTCATATGTATCATTTTAGTTTGACTGCACTACACATCCTGAAGGCTTTTCAAAAGCATTAAGTGAAAATGAATATGAGTTGGCTGGTAAATGATTTCTGATTTTCTCTTATCTTAACTGTTATTTTTTCTAAAGGATATTATAAACTCATTTGTTTAACATAGGCTTTACTTCAACAAGTAAATACACCAATACACAAAAACTGCTTTGCCAGTTTCCTGATCTACCTGGTAGTTTTAAAACCAGCAAAAAAGGAATTAATAGGTTATCCCCATTTTTTGCCACAAAACAAAGACAGAACAAACATTTTTGTTTGTGGGTTTTGTTGTTTCAGTTTTGAGCTGCCTAATTAATCTCAGGCAGCAAGATCATTTGTTGCCACAACCAAAGGTCAAGCAGTACAGTAACCTTTCAATTCATCACTAAAAATAATATGTTTTTCTCTATGTAATTATATCCTTTTAAATATAACATTATTGTTCAGTGGTTTCAAATTCTGCATCTTCCAATGGTACACATTAAAAAAGGAAATTTGAAAATTCTGTGCTGTACAAAGACTTAGAAAGACAGAAATAGGAAATTATTCTTCAAAAATATTTTGGAACAACACAACTATTTCAATTTGTCTAGTGAATCTATTATACCCTAACTACTTGTGACCTAGCTAGCTATAAAAGACTTTATAAATTTGTTTAAGTTTTCTATCTTCAATTTGTTTTACATTTTTGAACGTGCTACAAAAATAGAGTATGTAGAGATGATCAAAATGGCCATCCTTAAAGAACTAGTTCAGAACTTTTGAAGCAAATTTCTGTCAAAAGGGTATTAGCAGTTATTATCTTATCTACAGCAGATAACTCATCTTCTTCGCTGAGTTCAAATCTGATTAATTTGACACATTTGCTAATCAAAGAGGAAACACCACCAACGTGGCCTTTCGCTATCCTAAAACAATTTCAATGTCAAAATTTTCTCCTGTTTCATGGAGCATAGACCAGCACCGTTGGCCCTCCCCTGCCTATTTCTGTGTTGTCACTCAGCTGAAAAAAGTTTTCCACTTCTATTTTTACATACTTCATATCAATTCCATTTCTGTTTATTTGTACAGCACCAACTCACACAAATGTCGTCCCGAGAAACTTTACAAGAACAAAAGAAAAGTCAATTCAGTCACACAAACATTCCAAATTGTCCAAGTTATCAAACGGTACATTAAGTTCAGTTAATTACCCAAATTGGTTCAAAAGATTCTCTAAGGAAAGTCAGCAGATTGCCTCGAGTCATTGACTTACAAATAACTCTGTGAGCCATACATCACTCTTATCAAAGTAATGGTAATGGTATAGTTTGAAACAATAGTTGGTCAGCTAAAACCACCAGATTTAACATTTCAGATGAGGTCAACTGCAAGCAATTGTTCTAAGCAGAGTAGACCAGAAACAATGTATGATTCTCTGCAAAAGCAGCACTGAAATATAAGAAATTTAAGTTTCTGTTTTTATGTTTTGCTAAAGTCTAAAATCTAAACAAATGTTACAGTGGATGCAGTGCAGCCTCCCAGCTAATCAAGATTTAGAAGACATGAAGACCCCCAAAAATGTATTGTTTCTAATGCAAGTATCATATTAAATGTCTATCAAATGTTTCCATAGAATCTCATTTCACAATTTTTTAAATATCCCTTTAGTTTTCCATAACTTAAAAAAACTAATACAAACTAATTAGAGATGCCAAGAAATGGTTTCTATTGATTCTGTTGGTTGTGGTATGGTATATTGAAGTGTTGCCTACTGGCAGACTGATAATAGACAAAGTGATTAGAGAAAGCAAGGAGAAATGAAATGCTATACCTCAGTAAAAGAAACTGAGGAATAAGAAGAAAAAAAATCCTCTAATGTTTGAAATCTTTTAGTTACAAAGATCTGGTTCACTTAGAATGTGTTATCGTGTGAGGTCCTTGGCCTTTTATAGTATACAGCACAAACAGATGCTTCCTGATGTTCACCCGAGGGAGCTTCTCATTCTGGCAGCTTTCAGTTGTTTGGCAGCTCTTTGGCAAGTGATGTAATTGACTCCAGAGCAGCGGATTATTTTGCAGGAGGAGTCTGAGGACTGTCTATGGCTATATAGAGCCGGCTTGGCTGAGAATATTTAGCCCTAGGATAAAAAAAATAAAAAATTGTCACCTGATCACTGTTTGCTGGTGGAATCAATGCTGCTGATACATACAGCTGATAAATGAGAGGGTTGCACGTAGTGAACGCAGACATTTAATCTGTTCTAGGAATGTGGAGAAATGAAGGTTTCAGTTTTCATCTCAACACATTTTTTGTTGTTAAATGAAAAGCCATTTCATGTTGCTTCCCTTGGTGGCTCCTCTTACAGGAAGCTGAGATGAAACTGTAAGTTGGGAGTCAAAAAGTCTAAAAAGAAAATTTCTACACAGTCATATCCAATACTCATCACACCACTCACATTCTGCCCCACCCACGTCTTACAGAAATTTTACAAGATGTTGAAAACATGTTCCTTGTGGAATTAACAATTGCGGAGTCTTCTTTCTGTAGCACAATAAAACATATGCAAAACTCTCAGCTCTTCTGCTTTGTACCCTCTATCTCCCTCAAGCCTTTCCCTTACTTAGGCCCCTCCATCTGTTTTTTCCTCTCATCTCGCAGCCCCCTCTCTTCGTTCTCCTTCTTTGTTATGCTCCTTGCATTCGAGTCCTTCATTCGCTATCCTCTTTAACTTTGCTGTTTTTCAAAGGGTTTCTCTTCCTTTCCTCCCGTTTCTGTTCTCTCTCCACTTGTCCTCTGATACCCTATTCTCTTCCCCATATCCATCTTACTTTCCCTCAATGCCTCCGCCTCCCTGCCTCACACCCCGTATCTCTCTGCAGTGTAAAGCAGAACCTGCGACATTCTGCTAAATAGGATATGTGGCCTTGCTATATCTGATTCCTCAAGACAGGAGGTGAAAGCTAACCTTTCTCCTACCTCGACACCTTACAAGCTTGTGGTATTTATTTTTATTACATAAATAAACCCACCTTGGTCAGACTACACATTGCACAGTTTCAACATTTCAAATCTGGCAAAAACAAAACCAAATGTTAACTGTTAGATAAAGGGTTGTATTCAAATGTACTTTTACAGTTGTAGAAATAAGAAAGAAAACCCTCTGAAAGTAAGATTCCTTTCAGATTAATGTATAAGGTACAGTTAAAGATGAATGGGGTGAAACCACAGAGAAAGCACCTTATATCAGCTCGTGCTAATGAATATGATTAATATTAAGCTACTGGACTATCCACTACCCATGTGGATGAAGAAGGAAATATAACTGTGATTAATCCACGAGATTAAGCTGTAATAAGGCATACCAAAGATAATAGGGTTATTTTACACAGCAACCCTGTACTTACTGTCACAGAAGCCCAAGAGCTCTTCTCACACACTCATGATGAGCTGCACACATAACCTCACAGCACTACACTCACTCTTACTAGCACCTGTGACCCAAAAATCTGGACTTACAAGTTCTGAAGCGGTTGTGTGGGCGTGTGACCGGGCCCTTCCCTGGGCGCCCATGATTCCAGCGGGACGTGGGCTTCATCGGAGCTGCCGGCTGAGAAGTTGTGGTCGGCTGTGCCTTGGGGTTGTTCTTAGCAGTCGCCGTCGTGGTGGTGGATGTGGTGGTGGTGACAGTAGGAGGAGTCTGTCCCGGTTTTGAGTTGGCAGCTCCGTTGCGTCCGTTGGAAGTGCTGCTTCCCTTCCTGGCAGTACCGCGAGGTGTGACCTCCTTACCATTGGGCGCTGGGGTGAGACGGGTGGCACGGGTAGCAGCGGTGGTGACTGCAGTCCCACTGACTCGGGTTCCGACTCGATTGTGCAGATGCGGGGCTCGGTTGCCGTCCCCATTGGAGCTGCTGCCATTTGCTGAGTGGTTTGCTGGTGGACCAGATCGAGTTCTTGGGACTGGGGCGGTACCATCCGCTGCGAGCGGCGTGGTCGTTGAAACCATTGCAGTTGTGGATGTGGCTAAAGACGTGGTAGCAGTGGAAATGTCAGGCCCCTTGGGCATGGCACTGGGTTTTGAGAGAAATATGGGGTCTTGGCCATTGATACTTTTGGGATCAACCAGATCTGTGGGGACATAATCTTGCACAGAGCCAACCACAATCCATTTGAGCAGCATGAGACTGAGTCCCAATCCCACAAATCCCATCACCAGGGGTACAGCACACAGCCAGGTCTGCTGGCGAGGCCACACAGCACACGGACCACAGCGCAGAGGGCCCGGGGCTCTAGGGGATGCTTGTTCAGCCCCTGGCTCCTCCAGCGTCATGGCTGCCAGAGTGCTTGCACCAGAATGCTCACTCATCCTGCCACAGCTTTTTTCTCTCTCTTTTTGTCTCTCAGGGTGTTTGGGAGGTCAAACAGGTGGCCTAATGATGCATAGGCATATGTATAGAAGATGTGGTGGAGAAGGGATGCTGCACATTTTACGAGCGTACACACAGTATATTTACAGCTTGAATACCGACATGCACAGATGGGAAAACCAAGCAGACACAATCCACTCACAGTCACGTTCTAATTAAAAGCTGGCTCTGCACTCAAATGCATTCAAAAGCAACATAACCTACACTCCCTCTGGCGGACAAGTAACCAAACTCTCACACGCACGCATACACTCACATTCAAACGCTCACGCATAAGAACACAAACGCATGATGATATTCCAACTTCCCAGGAGCATACAGGTTATGGGCAGGTGAGCCAAGTAGGAGGAGGCAGGGTGAAGAGGAGGGGGGAAAGGGCGCTTCACTGTAGTGCGGCGCAAATGAAGCGGTGATAAATCCGAGGATGCTTCACTCCAGTGTTAAAAAGGCGTCCCAAATATTCATATCGATCCTTCAGACTGGAGCTGTAAATCCATGTGAATGTGAGCGCACTGACACCAACATTGAGCCAGGACGCGGCTGCAGCCTTTTCCTCTGTGCGCTGGATGATTATCGGCCGCATGGAGGTCCTTAAAAAAATGCAAACCTCTGTCGCTCCTAGATGTCGGACGAGTTCATCTCACTCTCTATATTCAAATATATACAGAGAAAAATAAAAGCGTGTCGTTGTCACTTGTCTTTGCAGGTTGTCTCAACTTTTCACCTAAAAGCCCCTCTCAAAGGTAAGATCCGTTTCAGATGACGGTTTAATATTCATAATAATCCAAGTCGGGAGAGAGCCACGAACCTAAAACGATGCGGCTCAGAACGGACCTGAAGCGATCTGGCAATAAGACTGGAGAGAGGGTGATGTTTGTTGCTGGCAAAATCCAGCTGATCCAGGTCCAGTCTCCAGGCGCTGGCCACCCCCGGTCGGATTATTTCCCGCACGTCTCAGATCCCCGTCTTGATGATAGAGGGGAGGGGGAAAAAAAATATAAAACATATTTCAAAAAGACAATTCTGCGAGTTGTCTACCCTCCTCTGCATTCCCACGGAGGTGCGAACAACAGAAGGGGTGACGGAGAGAGAGAGAGTAGGAGAGAGAGAGATTGAGAGAGAGAAGAGGCGAGGGAAGGGTGGGTGAGAGAAAGAGAGAGGGAGGGAGGGGGCAGCTGCTCTGAAAAATGATGCGGCGGCTGCTGTCGGAGGCTGCAGACTGAGGAGAGAGACGGAGAGGAAGCGAGAGAGGAAAGCAGAATGAAGGGAGGGGAGGCTCGCCTTGGCTGCGGTGAGAGACCAGGGCTCCTACCCATCCGGTCCTAGATACTCCAAAGTGACGAATAGTGGCTGGCCCCTCCTGAAACTCACTTATACATACTTACTAAAAAGACAGATTGGATTAAGAAAATATTCCGTTTGATTGGAGTAAGAAAGGTGGAGGGGAGGGGGGGGGAAACAAAGCAAGAGCAAGCTCTGCAGCTGATGCAGATATTGAGGCAGAGCAGGGAGAGGAGGCGGCATCAACAGCAGCAGGAACAGGAGAGGAGAGGAGAGGCGCTTCCATAGTGGACACACCCCAGGGAGCCTGAGATTCAGGGATGGAAAGAGAGAGGAAGAGGAAGAGGAGGAGAAGTAGGAGGAGGAAGAAGAAGAAGAGAAAAGAAGCACCACCCCGATGTCTCTCCCACAGTCAGCACACACAAGCGCAAACAAACCAAACACCAGGGTTTTATAATTTACAGGCGAGCTCCAGCACCATACTTCAACTTGATACTTCCATGGGCAGCACTAGATAAATGCCTTATTTTACAGTTCAGAAGGGAGTAAGGCTTTAGGCTCAAAGCCAGACAGGCTTTTATGGGAAGTTCCTGGGCATGAGGTAAAAACATTGTCACAGTAGAAACTGCAGAAGGTAGCAAAACAGGTTATGAATAAGGCTGTATAATTAAAACCATTTTAACATTGATGAAAGAAAAAATACATTTGAAACTGGTGCAAAGATTTTGGTAACTCTTTCCTGACCATTTCAGTTGGAGTAACTCGTATGCTTTCATGCACAAGGCAGATTTATTTATTCACAAATTAAAGGTGCTAGCAGTGATTGCTTCATGAATGTGGCCCCTCTTTCTGCAGCCACTCAACCCACCACTCATCTATGCTTTTTGCAGAGAAACAGAAACGCATATCTAAAATACATACAAATGGTAAAGATGATAAATATAAAGAGATATGCAGCTGAAACCAAATATTTAAATGCACCGTAGAAGTTAAACAGTTTTTCTCACCATCTTACATTAAATCAAACTAAACTTTTTCTTTGGTCACATCGGGCTTTGTTTGCTGTTTTCTTGTTGCATAGTGAGAGAAAAAAAGTAATTACTTTCTTTTTTGCCTGTCATTGGAAAGTCAAAGGAACTCAGGCAAAATATGTGGAAGAGAATTGCAGACCTTCAGAAGTGTGGTTCATCTTTTGGTACAGAAAGAAATGTCCTGGTTCTGTTCTGTTCTGAGAGTATCAACACTGGAACAAAAGCAAAAGACTGAATAGAGTGTCAATATCTACAGTGAAACGTCGAAACGTGTCTCATACCAACATTTTCTTAAATGCCACTTACAGAGGAGTGGCCTTTGTTACTCCAGAAGCAACATAAAAATCAAGATTCCAGTTTGTAAATACAAATACCTTATATTCTGGGGACATGTTATGTGTTCTGAACTAAAAGCAAAGTGTTTGGCCATGATAAGCATTGCTACAGAAAACAAAGTCAATCTTTTGGACTGCCCACCACAAACCCCTGGCTGCAGTCACATAGAAAATTTATGGGCAGAGGCTGAAAAGTCTTGTGCTGGCAAGAGAGTCTACAAACCTGAGAAAGTTACAGCAACCGGGTGTGTCATGAGAAACGGGAATAATTTATAGCAAACCTTTGTGAGAAGCTGACAGAAACATACTCAAACCGTTTGACCTGAAGTCATACAGATTGAAAAGCAATTCTACCAAGTATTAAGGAAAAATCTTTTGTGTTTATGTTGCATTTCTCAAAGACTGAGCTTTTTAAATAAGAAACCCTTAATATCCCGGTATGTAGCAAATAGAAATTATTTTGGTATGTAATAACTGACCCAAAGTAGAAAACCATTGCAACGTGAGTCAAATAAAAGCTTTGACATCATTAAGCAGCAGTGGTGTACACCATGCTTACACTGTTACCACTAAGTGGGTTCATATTTACTAACAGGACATGCAAATACTGTGCATAATAGGACATTATCTCTGGGATTCTACGGACCATCTTTGCTTTTTTGACTTATGTTGCAGCGATATGTCACATAGAAAAGTGAAAGGATCTGGGCACGTTGCCCCTTCACCGTTCTGTACCTGTGTAGTTTTGGTCTTTTAGTACCAAACTGTTTTGAGAATATGTTGTTTCTGTTTTTACAAGTGATGACAAAGTAGTTTTATATAATCTATTTATAGCATCCAATGATAAAGTGGCTATGTCTCCAAAGAAGAACGTATACCATCAAGGAGGTACAAATTGTCAAAGTGCAAGCAAAAAATGGGGGTAGAAATTGGCAATGTGGCAAACTGACCTGGAGTCAAAGAGAAGAAATATAGCAAGACAGACTCTTCATTTTAGCTGAATTAGGTTTTAAATAACTCGGAGAAAGGTGGGCAGTTAATATCAGATAAAATTTTATCCAACAGATTCTAATATTGTTGGATTGACTTTTCGTAACTTGTAAAATGGAAGAACTGTCTCACTAGCACTTAGCCTTCAATTACTCTGAGGATTTCACTTTTCTACAAATTCACCTTTCAATATGATATCCGTCTATGACTGATGATAATGAATCAGTGACTGAGAACAAAGTCTGAGCTCAGGGACTGACAAAAGGCAGTGACAAGTTTCTTTTGTCTTGCGAAACCTGAATCAAGTGAGCGGACACCCATAAGGTTGGGAGGTATTTAGGAAGTATAACTGGTAGCATTATACTTCAATGATGATGCTACCAGATATAGCCACATTCTTTTTTTATTACCCACACACATTACCAGGCTGGTGGTATGGGTGCTCATTTATGCAGCTGGTGGTTATTTATAGCATAAATGTAAGCAGAAGGCATTGTTTCATATTTCTGTGTGTAAGAAAGTATGTAAAAATCTTTCTGGTCAGATTAACCGTTATAAAATTAAGGTAATTGGTAATGTTTTCTTGTGTCTCTGTATGTTTGTTTTAATCATTATTTTACTAAGAAGTTGCTTGAGATTACTTTTTTTTTTTTTTTTCAAGGGAGACTTGGTCAAGAGGCTCCCCAGTGTGTTGTGTATGCAGCAATAACTAAAAAGTACAGACAATTAAAACATAGCATTTGCTTGAGTACTCAGAAAATCCAAATAGCATAATAGAACATAGGATTAAGAGTTCATAAAATAATTTAAAAGGATTTGAGTGCAGCATTTCAACAGCTTTTAAGAAGAATTTAAAATTCATTGATGGGAATAAATTGCTGGATTTTTAATGACTTTTCCAAATTACTCCAGAAACAAATTGTAGAGGATCTTTGCATGAAAAAGCTGTTTTTAAAGCAACTTCTGAGCAGATTTTGGACAAATTGAGAAGAAGAAGAAGCTGATGTGAAGAGCAGGTATTATGTTCTCACCAGAATGGAGACATGACACGAAGCAAATATGAAGGCAGCCATATAAATGAATACAAGCCAGGGTTGTTGCCTCCTTTGTTTTGGTGAAGGCCACAAAAGCATAAAGGGCATAAAGTTACAGTGTTATTACAATCTATTCATTGTGTATCCTGCTCCTTACTCAATGACTGAGGAGGGTAGGGACCAGCCTGACTCTGTAACGATTCGGCAGATTTAGAAAGTAGTTTTGAGGAATAATATGCTGACTTTGTTTTGTTTTTTTCACAGCACAGATCTAAAATGTTTGTAATTTCATAAAAAAAATTTTTTATCTAGCTACATTTCATTAAATGCAGTTGGAATCAACTGAACTTAAGGCAATCAGTTTATACCGAATCATTTTGGGATGAAAATTATTTTATTATTTTCATTTTAATTAAAAAATAATGGCTAATCGTGTAACATTCCTATTTTAAACCATTAGCATATATTTTAAAATAACCATTGACATTAAATACTCCTCACAATCGCTTCAATTCCCCAATAGCTACACTCTGATATCACAGTCTTTTGATCTCACCTCTAAATCTAAGAAAAATCAATAATCATTGAAGCGTGACTGATGAAATATCATTGACACACTTAAATGCAACTAGAATATAAAAATATTTTTGAAATTAAACTAAATTCAGCCTGGTTCATAAAGCAGAGAAATTTAGAGTTTGATAGAAGATTATGTTTATTTTTGCTTTAGGTTAAGCAGGAATGTGGTATTAACCAAATCCATCTTTTTCTACAAGCATTTTCCATACATCCACAAAAACCCACAGCCCTTAACACAAATTCCCAAAAACATCATCCTTCTTAAAAAATGAAGTGCTTGTGGCCCAGAGCAAAATTAGAAAAAATGTAGATAAATTTAAACTCACATTTCCCAAATTACATCACAATTATGCCATCTTAAATGCAGTTCTCTCAGAACAAGGATTTGCATATACCCTAGGGTCAGTTTCTCAATTGATTTTCATAAATAACTTCAAATGACTAACACTTTTGAAGCAATATGACATGTTCATGCTTATTCATGTTTCCTCACAGATCAAAATTTCATTAGGGGCTTTGCTAATGTGCATGAAAAGTCTTGACTGCATTGTTTACTGCTTCAGGACTATAGAGGTAATGTCCCGGTCTGATGATTCCTTTGAACTTGACAGGCTGTCGACAATCATTCCCTCCTAGGAATTTTTTGCACGCAGTTTACCCCTCCAAAGCATTTGAAGATTCTAAGGGAAGAAAAATATTCAAAGCATTGAAATATTGGCTTCAATTGTGTGGCACTTTGTGTTGTCTTTCTCCTTTTGAAGAGTGAAAGAAAAGTTTCCTTGAGTTTTGCTCTGGAGGGTATAGATCATTCACAATGAGCTATGAAGACAATAGAAATGTTGACATTTGGCATATAAATACATTTTAATGTCTTTTGTATTATTAATGGGCTGCACAGTGGGGTAGTTGTTAACAATGTTGCCTTACAACAAAACGGTATTGGGTTTGAATCCCAGCCTGCGAGCCTTGTGTAGTTTGTATGTTCTCCCTGTGTGTATGTGGGTTTTCTCTGAATACTTTGGCTCCCTAACAAAAACCAAAAACATGACTGTTAGGTTAATTGGTTTCCAAAGTTGTTCTTAGTTGTGTGTGTGTGTGTGTGTTGTGTGTGTCTACACGATATCTTGAAGTTCATGGCTGTAATGAGACTAAATGTGAAAAAGTTGAAAAAATATGTTTGCAAAGCACTGTAACCTGTGTTACTCATCCAGTATTTTTGCCATGGTTCGACTAGACTTGATAATACAAGTGACCTGGTCAGGTGCCTTTAATGCTCCTCATTCCTTAGTAAGGAGTGAGCAATACACTACTACTGTCTGGAGGGAGCCATTAAGGTCACTAGCTTTGATAAATGTCCACAGGCGTCTGTAAAAGTTCATCTTGTTGCTATTCCACTTATCCCAGTCCTGGAGGGTTGTCAGTAGAGGGAGATATCATTTCATCTGTACCAATCCCCTGGGTGTCTCCTCGCGCAGGAATATTTATGGCTTCGTGAACTTTTGGTCAGAAGCAGGCAAGGGCACAGAAAGTGCTACGGCCAAAGCACCAGTTCCACACTCACCTCCTGCTCCACCTTATTTTTAGTTCTGGATCAGTGTTTCCCCTTTTAACTCCTTCCTGTCTACTCCACAACATCCTGTCATATAAAGCACAGCACCCTCTGCAGCGACTAACACCGCTGGCACATTGTCAAAAAGGCAACAACATAATCTCTCACTAAAAAGCTTACTGTAATTTTCAGAGCCTAAGCTATGGAGATTTTTTTTAACCTTCCTTACCATCCTGCTCACTGTGCCAATCTGTCCTTATTCAACCTTGCTGGCCACAGTTTTGGGTCTTTTTTAATTCTGTAGATCCAGCAGGTTTCGGAAACTTGCTTTTTTTCTTATTGCCATTTCCTAACTTGTACAGATCTACACGCATAACCATTTTTTCCCCAATGTTTTTTTTTTTTTTTATCCAATGCTTCCTGGTATTTTAAAGAGCTTACATTGTCTTATAAGATTCTGGGAAATATGGGAAAGGATACACCCAGAGATTCAGAGATCCTTTTCCATATGCAACAATGGGCATGATGTCATTTTTTACAAATGCATCCTTTGATTTTCACCAAACCAATCTGAAGTATTTTAAATAATGATGCTCTTCTCAACGTCTGCCAGCATCCTTCCAAGGTGTTTTGCTTCTGTTCTGGATTGATTTACATGTTTTACACCAAATCATGTTTGTCTCTGAGACACAGAACCTTCTGATAGCTGCACATTCTCAAATATTTGGTGCAATTTAATGTCAGACTGTGACAAAATGATGTCATATAGAAACAGATTTACATAGAGATCTAGATAGTGATGTACATATATAACTATCAATGATATGTTAAAATGTTTACTTATTGAAATGAAAATAGTAAATTAGTTAGCTTCTGTAAATCTTGTGGCAGCCCTTTCAGTGCCAGCCCCTTTGGAATAACGGCAGCAGTGGGGTTCCTTTGCCAATTCAACTTACTTTGGAGGCAACCTCTATCACTCTATAGATTATTAGAGTTTGTATAATATTACAAAATTACCCTCATTTTCCATTGCTGGTGTGTGTTGGAGCTCCACAGGGGAGTCGCCGTTTAACAAGACTGATCTGTGCAACTTGTGGATGCATAACCCCGTGAACATCAGGGAGGAAATGCCTCTCTCCCACTGTGCTGGAGCTAAATACAGAATCTGAGTACCAGAAAATAATATATGCTGAGTATTAGCTGGGAGCTAAATGTTAAGGGTTGGCAAACACTCCTTTATTTGAAAGAGAGAAAAGAGTTTGCTTTGGACCTATCTTATAGTCGCTTTTTGGTGTGTGAAAAGAAGGAAAAGAAAACTTAATGGAGCCCTGGACTATTTCCAATAAACCTTTCTCAAATAAGATGGTGCTCATATTTTAAGTAATGGTTTGGTAGGGAGCTCTGCACTTCTTCTCTTTCAATTAATGTAATTGGAAAGATCAATTTTCTCCAAAGATGAACTCCAGAATCAGAGTTTTTGCAGAGCGGAGACAGTGTTAACCTTGGGCTATGAGAATAATTAGTTGGTCCAACATTGCTTTGGACACCATTTCTGGCGTTTCCCTGTCAGCTGTGAAAATGTGTTCATTTGAGCAGTGTAGAACCCTTTTCCTGGGTGCCCTGTTTAGAGGGCCTTTCGTTTCACTTTAATTTCTGTACTTTTTCCTCATAGCATAAATCTGCCCTTCCCTCTTTGGCCTTCAACACTGCGTTAGATGAGAGTTAATCAAGAGAATCCAGACTGCAACTTGCTCATCCACTTTCAAATCCCTGCTCTTATGGGATCAATCCACTCGCAAATACACTGCGGGTCCTGCTCACTTGGAGGTCTCTATTTACAAGTCAGATGGGTTACCTGTCAGAGCAGACTCTAGAAGAGAGAGCTTGAAAGCCCTTGTTAGGCAATATGTCTTGTTCTCAAGAGGACTCAGAGTTCCCGCTAAATGCTAACATTGACAGAAAGGGAGACAAATTGTCTTGTTACAACATCTTTTACTTTGTGACATTGTATCAGGAGTGAATGAGTGGTAGCATTTTCTGAGGGTAGTATTTGAAAGTGAATCGTTTTATGAAAGAGTCCTTTGAATGGTCTGTATCCATAGTAATGAGACTAGTAAACTAGTAGAAGCAATGTGATGAAAACTAATCTGAATCCAAAAACCGTAATCCAGACTGAAGGTTTGCTTGAAAGAAAAGCTGCACATGAAAAATGAGCTTTTCTTTGAATCCGTCTCTGTAAAGTTACAGCTCGATATAGCAGTGAATCACTAATAGGCTGCTAGAATTTTTAATTCGGCGCAGATATTTGGAATAATGCAATAATTATGCTTCGGGGAAGACATTTTTCAAATGAGTATTTAAAACCTGAAGATGGATACTTTAAAATGAACACTTTTCCTTACTGATGATCTGTGAAGCTCTGCACAAATCTAAGAGAACCTTTTAACATGAATATGTGTTGTTTAGGTTTGCTGTGGTTGAAGGTAGGGGGGGGATAACAGGGTGCCAGTGAGTTGTTTGGTTGGAAACCCATGAAAAAACACGCCCCACACACACTCACACCTTGGGGCAATTTAGAGTCACTAATTACCCTAACATGCATGTTTTTTTGTAGAAAACCAGTGCACACGAGAGGAAACATGCGTGCTCAGGGAGAAAATGTTAGAGCTGAAACAGCAGTTAGCGGATGCAAATCAACAAAATACAAAGCGCTGTCCGGGGTGCTGATCCTGAAAGCCAAAACAACAGCAAAACTCTCATAGCAAGAAAACTCCTACAGATATGCAACAGTGTTTAAACCCCTTGAATTTTTTTCCCCACATTCTTTCACATTCCACACAAAAGCATAAATGTATTTCATTGTGATTTATGTAACAGACCAAAGCAGTGTACAGATCTGAAGTTAAAAGAAAAGGATACAGCACTTGGTTTTCACACATTTTACAAGTCAGAATGTGTAGAGAATGCCTTGCAATTTTTTTCCAGTCATTAAGTCTTTGCCTTCTGGATCTACCTTTGCTATAATTACCTGCAAGTCAGTTATAGTGTGTCTTTACCAGCTTTGTGGAATATAAAGACTGAAATTGGACAAGGATTTTCAAGTCTTGGTACAGTCTTTAGGATGGCTTTAGATCTGATGTGTTCTAACATGCCAATAACTATTGAAACAAACTACTACACTGCAGCTTTAGCTGTATATTTAGGGTCATAGCCATGAAGGATGATGGCCTCCACCTCAGTCTCAAGTATTTTCCATCCTCTGTCAGGCTTTACTTCCAGGATTGTTCTGAATTTAGCGGCATCTATTTAGCTATGAAATGACCAAGCTGATCTGACTACTTTGTGTTGGTCTGTCACACAAACTCCCATTAAAATACATTTAAGTTTGTCAATGTAATGTGAAAATATCAAAAGGTTTTGAGCTTATAATACATTTCCCTATTCAGCAGGAACCACAACGCTTTTTTAACTTCTACTGAACAGCAAATGACAAAATTTATTGTTACCTCGAGATATTAAACAACCTTAGTAACGAGATAACATACAACCCCAAGTACTGTTTTTCCTAATTAGGTCTAATTATGTTCGATTTTAATGATGCATGAATACTTTGCTGTAGTGATTAAAATACTTGGATCAACATACCACCATAATAAGAATGTAGCTAAAGGGGATCCAAATTCTTTATGAATGCACCTTAGAAGGTTTCTCTAACGCTGTTTTATCACTAAGGTGCAGCAGACAGACAATCTTAAAGCTGCAGCAGTAATTAAATCATCAGAGGGAATGAAGAGGGCCATATTTATTGCATGTTGCTAAGTCAACTATGTTGGAGACTTATAAACAGAATAACTGTGATCAGATGCTGTTGCTTAAAGCTGTTAGTCCAACTTTCCTGATCCTCTTAAAAACAACTCTTTACTTATTTTATAACAGAGGAGTGTTGCTGTGTAGAGTATGACAGTACAAATTGAGGTAAAGGGTTTCAAACTAGTTGTTTTGCATGATATTTTCATTTAGTATTTAGTGTCTACCTTGTTTTTTTGCTCAAAGATTAATCTAACCTTAGTGACTTATTGATGGATGCTCCACCTGCTGCCTAGTGTGCCTTACTCTAAAGATGGCACCTTTTGTTTGAAGTGATATATTTCAGATGGTACAAAGTTTGCACAGCTAATAACATATATGCTTTCCCATATTAGGGTGACCTGTGAAATTCTGAATATTTGGGAGGAAAAAAGGCACTTCTTTGAAAATTCATGGAGGTTAGTATTACATTCCTTATTGGCTATTTTTTTTTCTGGAGTTACATAAACATAAAGAGCTATTTAAATTACTTTTGTTTTACTTTGAAAAGGTTTTCCTTAATCAAACGCCTTAACATATGCATCAGAAGTTGCTGCAACAAAAAAAGGATCACATTGTACTTATTATCTTTTTAGAATATTGAGAATATGACCCTTTTTTTTTTTTCTTTTTTTAAATTAAACATGATAAATCCACAATATAGGATAATGTTCACACATTTTCATCTTCCTGTGAGAATTAATAGGAAAGACTAACCTTTATATTTTATGCAAACCCATGCTAAATAATGCATGATATATTGCATGGTTAGTGTGTGTATCTCTTATTGTGTGAGTACCTAATTAGAGTTTTTAATATATACAGACTTACCCCCTGTGACTATTGTTACATACTGTGAACATTAGCTGAAAACACAGGTAACGCTGGGCAATGGATGAGTCCTATTTAAAAAAAAAAAAAAAAACAATATCATGTGTAAAGGAATCGTTCCCATTCATTAAGATGGGAATAAATTTAAAGTATGATTGCATGAGCTATATTAACAACAAAGCATGAGCATATTAACCCTTGTCAGGGGGAACAGCATTTTATATTCATAATTAAAATGTCGGTCTCATACTTCTAAATCCTTAGATCCACTCAGTTGCTGTTTAGGAGACCTTCAAAATCAAAACCGTTGTGGCTTTTTGTCACGCTAATTTACTATTATGAAATGCCAAGCGGTAAAGAAACTAGAATCCATTTGAATTTACTAAACAACCAAATTTTCCCTTAACATCAGGAAAATAGAAAAGGGAGGAGAATGAAGAAACTTTGACATTTTGCTACTGGTGGAACACAGAAGCTAAGACAGCAGAAGAAGATAAGCTGTCAATGAAACAGTTCTTGCCTGGAATATCAGTAGATGTCGGTCAATAAGCAGCACTGTGATGAAAAAGTATTTGCCCTCCTACAGATTTTGCTCTGGTTTTCATCTTTTTCCCTCGTTAATATTTTAGATAAAAGAAAATGTAATATCTAAAAGACAAGCTTCCAAATTATGATTTTTATTTTTCATGGAAAACAGCTATTCTGTAAACATAAAAATGGTTTGCTCAAACCATGGTGGCAACAACTTCTATCAAATGTAAACTGCCAGTTAGTCATTTAAATTGTGTGGAGGAGTTTTGGCCTACTCTTCTTTGTAGGATTGTTTTAATGAAGCTACAATGGAAGTTAGCCTATCAAATTCATGTGCAAATTTTCACAAACCACTCAACATTTTCAGATAGTGTTTAGATTTTTTAAAAAGTATTGCCCAGCAATTCTTACACTGTAAGTAAGTAAATACAATTAATTTGAGGCATAAGTGGCATGTTTGGGAGTATTACATTAAGTGCTGGTTTGAATTGGAACCAGCACTTAATGGTGCTGGTTCCAATAAAAAAAAAAATCTGACATAACTGCGAAGATGAGACCCACTGACTGTAAAGAGCAGAGGCAAGGTTTAAGTTTTTTGACATTTACCAAAAGATTTCATCATATAAAAGCACGTTTTAGTAAGAGTTCAAACTGAGAACCAGAATGGGGAAGAAACCATTTCTTGATTTTATAGAAAGTGGTCAGAAAAATATAAAATATTAAGTGAACAGTAGTTATGGAGACGAAAATGCCTTGTACATTTCAGAGGCTTCCAGGTTAAAACTGACAAAGCTGAAGGTTCTGACAGAAATTAAATGCCCTAACCTTGCCTGGAGACAAAAAGTTGGATCCTAGACAGGATGTCTTGCCTTGAATAGCATTATGACAATATGTGCAAGAATCACATGTGTGCACTACTGGCCCCAACGCAATGCCTACAGCTACAGTCACAAAATTCTATTGGGAGGATTTTCTGAAATTATTGACTAAGCCAGTTTGATATTGTACTGCAGATTCTTTCAACTATTTCAATGCTGTAATTTGGAATCTGTTTTTCATTCCATCAGACTATTATTTCTTGGCTGGGCATCAGTAATGAAAGGCAACAGCAGCTCAGATAGCTTTACAACCAGGGAAGCCCTTATATAATAGTTGTACACGTCAAACTTGAAGCAGAAGAGCTTGAGCAGACTGGGTGCAACTCCTTTTATCAAAGAACAGGAGACTAAGATAACAATTCACACAAGATCAGCACAATAAAAAAAATACAGATTGGAAAATATTGGCTGGTCCAATGAGTGTTAATTTCAGAAGCAACACTCCGATGACAGGGTTAGAATCCATGGATGGGTCCATCCTGTGTTGTATTGGTTGCAACAGTTTACACTGCTGATGGTGGAAGAAATGGAGTTGGAGACACTGTTTTGGCAAATTAACACCAAAACCTAGATAAATGTTATTGTTAAGATTGGTATAATTCCCTTAACATACACTGCTTCAGAGTAAGTTATGAGTTCAGCGTATATTGTATGAGATAGATTTTGCCTGGTTCGAACATTCATAACATGACTTTCTGCTCAACACAGCTGGCTAAGCATTTAATCTTCAATCTTCCTTTCGTATCCAGCCTGAGGCCAGGGAGTGACTGTGTTCAGCTCCCTAAACAAATAGTCCCATAAAGTAAGCTACACAGCAAGCACATCTGATTTCTATTTCTAGCTTCCAGCCCACACTCCCAAAGACTCTATGTGACCAATGTGGCGGTTTTTTTTCTGCTAATACGCTACAATGTTTCATTGCAAAACTACGCAATTTACGATGGGTTGTAGTGCAATTTACATCAAGGTTCTCATAATCATGCCAATCTACTGAAGTACTCAAATACATTTACTTTCCATTTACAGTTGGTCACCTGGGGTTTTTATCCACACTGGCTTAAACTTAGAGTGGGAGACCCTGAAAAATTCAAAATAGTCTGCTCACAGATGTCAGACATCATACCGAGAGAGAGAAAAAGAGCTGCTTTAATCTTGTCAAAACATGAAAACATTTGATGCACTGCTAGACAATATCTCTGGAAGGTCATAGGAATTTTGCCAATTTTAAGAACCAATTAGAACCACTGCACAACCTTCAACATTTGAACACTTCAGACAGATAAATCCTTGTCTCACTTCATGACACACACACAAAGAATCTGTCCTTTTAATCACTCTGCTTATGCTTCTGCATAGTGAAGCTGTGCAACGCCGCTGCTGAAGGTCTGCATGTTTGTTGATTTATAGTGACATTTCACACATAAAATCTGCAACCTGGTTCACAGTGTGGCTCAGGGGATGCCTAGCCCCGGTGTGCGTCACCTGTCCGCCCACATTAGAACCTGTCACATCATTTAAGCACTGCAGTACTGCACACTGGGATAAGAACAGATATGTTTTTGTGCTTACATGTTGCTGTGTGGGAATTGGTCTTGGTTACAACTATTTAATCGTCATTAAGAAAAGTGGAGTTTCACGGAAACTTAATGAGCGAAACAGTCAAAAAAATAGTGAATTGTTTTTTTCCAGGAAAGACTGCAAAGATGTGAACTAATCAAATGAAATGCTCTCAAACCAGATAAATGCTTTGAATCATATGAAATTTGAGAACATGCTATACAAATGGGTGAAAGGTAACTACCAGTGTCTGAGACAAATCTTATTTGCCTGAACAAATGTCTACCAGGGATTTGTAAGAAAATCAAATGGCACATGCAACTTACTTTTGTAGATCATTTCGGGTGATACGAACCAAATAAAGAGCCTAGAGCCACATTCACCCAGACACACAAAAATATTCATACACCAGTGCACAGATGGGTAGGCACCTTGGAGGTAAATGCCTTGCCCACGGACATACCAACATGTAGCAGAAGATGAAACTCTAATCAAAACCACAACTTTTTGACTGCAAAACGACAACCCTTTCCATTACCCTCGCACCTAAACACATTAACCCCATCAAATCCTTAATCAGGTTGTTACAGCGTCGACATACATTCCCCAGCTACTTTATTATGAACACCTGTTTAATTGCTTATTAACATAAATGACAAATCAGCTAATTACATAGCAGGAAATCTACTCATATAGGCATCAAGACAAGAAGAAGATAACTTGGTGTTCAAATTGCACATCAGAACTAGGAAGAAAGGGGATGAAAGTGGTCAAATGTGGTATTGTTGCTGGTGCCAGATGGGCTTTGTTATTTCAGAAATTGGTGATCTTCTGGACTGACTGAGAATGGTCACAAAATATGAAATATCCGCTTACAAGCAGCTATGTTGACAAAACGTGTTATTGATGTCAGAAGTCAAAACAGAGTAGAAATTTGGTGCAAGCATCATGAAAACACTTCTCCATCCTGAATTGTTTCAGCAGTTCAAGCTGGTGGTGGTGGTGTAATGATGTGGAAGATGGGTTTTGGCTCAGTTTGGCTCACTTAGCATCAGTTCAGCATCATTCGAACACCAAAACCCACCTGGATATTGTGGCTGCTCATCTCTTTCCTTTTGTGATCACATCATACTGATCTTTTTAAGGCTACTTCTGACAAAATACTGCACCACACCACAAAACTAAAAATACCAAACTGGAATCTTTAACATGACATTAGTTCATTGTGGTCCAAAGGCCTCCACATTTGCAGTTTGGTGGAATGAGAGAGTTATATTATGGATGTGCAGCTGACAAAATGTTATCTCTATGGTCCAGACTCACCATGAAAGCCTTGAACAGGATCCAGAATACATCCTGAAAAAGTAAAAAAGAAGCTATAATATGGCTGCATTGAGTCTGCACCCAGGATAAAGGATAAATCTCTGTTTTGAGATTATCTTTGGAGAATCAGAGATAGCAACATAAGACATATATGCATGGGTTGTCTTATTAACTTGATTAATCACATATATGTTGAAATTAAGTGGGATGTGTTTTTAGTTGTGGATGGAAAGGTTAAAAATAACAGAAATAAGTATCTATTCATCAAGTTAAAATTAATGTTTGTTCTTCTTAACCTTTATTTATTGGGTTAGTGTTGCATATTCACAAATGGCAGCACTTAAAAAAAGAAACCAGCTTTACATGTATCAGCCACAGGGGCTATAGAATAAGACCTCTGTCAGACAAAAGAACCTGTGACAATAAGCAGAAAGTACAGTTACAATTTTAAAGAATGTCAAACCTTTATTCTTATTTTTTATCTTCATGACTTTTCTACTCAGTTTGGGGGATTTCTTCTCACAGATTTGCTTATGCAGAATGTGTCAGAGGGATTCTTGCACAAACCATCTGAATGTCTTTCTTCAGACAGCAGAATCTTGCAGAAATAGCTAAAATGCCAGTGGTCTTGTATTTTTATTTAAAGACGTTTTGTAAGACAAATTATACATCCATGCTTTCCTGACTGACTCAGCTTTTAATATAAGGTCTGGGAATCTAGTGAGTCGAATTCAGTGCTGCTATTTGTGACTATACATGCTGTGATACTCAACTTTCCTTGATAGGCACAAATTTGACATAAAATGAACTCAAACACTGAGAGCCATGCAACATATGAGTCACTCTGCAGTTACAGTACATCGGAAAGTGCGCATTAAACATGGTTCACTAAAGAAATATTTAAACAGTGGATGGGGAAGAATCCTGCAATTATGAGAATAATTCAATGTGAAGGCCTAATTTGTGGTGCTTCAGGGAATTCATCATGGTAAACACAGTATAATTCGGCATTAAAATTAATTTAATCAAATTCTATTTGATTTCCATAAAGCCATTTCAAAAAAAGGATCATGTTAGGAAATTTTACAAAGGAGGTTTAAGTGAACTTGAACTGTATGCAAAACGATTTGTCGTAATAGAATATGTGCGTACATGATCTGAACTCACTTACTACTTAATCTTGTTAAGCCTGTGGAAACTAAAATTATGTTCCTTATTTTATCTCTCCTCATTCAAGTAATTAGGCCTGAGCAATGAAGCGCTGCGAAGGCCTATTGTAATCGTAAGATTTCGTGTATATTATTAGGCCTGAGCAGCAAAAGTGCAGCGAAGGCCTATTGTAATCTTGTTTCTTATTACGATTCTGCCCCACCAAAGATGGGGATTTTTGGAGTCTTTATCATATTCAAAAACTTTAAGGTCGTTGCAAAAATCGCAAAAGAAATGGCTCAACGGCATCACCTAGCAACTTTCAAAAAAACATTGGGAGAAACCATAGGTTGTAGAAAACATGGTACATGGGTAGACGTTCCTATATCATCATAGTCTAATATAATCTAAGCCCTGTTCCCTCAGAACAGGATGTGACTTTTTTACTTGGAAACCTCCATCTCATCCTAGAATTCAGTTTGACTACACTTGTGCATCGTCAGGGAGCGCTGCCTAAGACGTCGATGTGTGTAGCCTGGCGGACGGCTACGGGAACTGCGCGAGAGGGTTGGCGGTGGCGAGAGCGTGACGTTACTAGAACCCCCGCAGTCGTCTCGAGGCCGGCGGCGCGCTTTGCTGCAAGGGCCTCCAACGGCGCTCGCAGCTTTAATTCAAGTTGAATTTTTTTTGTTAAATGGCAACCTTTAACATCCCACTAGGGGAATTGGTGTTTAGTTTATGGCACTTATTTAAAATAAATGTCACACCATTACTCAACTTGTTGTACATTTCTGGTGTCTAAAATGGGCTTGCCTAAGTCAAAGCTTTGTAAAACTAGTGCCATGTATGAAAAATGATATAAAAAAAATAATAATTTTAACTCCCATCTTCATGTACCCAGAACTAGAAGAACGCTCCAATGCTGATTTTTATTTTTTATTTTTTTAATCAGACAGACATATGAATAATTCTGGGCCAGCTCTATGTTCCTGAAAAGACAATTATTTTAAATCAGCAAGGGATTGTTTCCTATTGGAAGATTACTCTTCTGATCTTTTTAATTAGTTTTAGAGTTCCTCTCAATGAGACAGAAAACAACAAAACTGGAATTACTTGAACAATTTACCTCCTATGAATATTATAAATACTTTATAAGCAATGGCACTGAGTATTTAATGATCACTCAATAATAAAGTGAGGTCATGATTTGTTTCTCATCCATTTCATATATATGAACAGCCACTATTATGAAATAATAGAATATGTCATTATATTTAATCAGGAGTCATGAGCAGTGGATTTGATTCTCATTAGTTTCCATGTGATTAAATGTATAATGTTCTCCCTGTTCTAAACTGACCACATTGTTTTCATACTAGATTTGAAAAGTTTTGCAGTAAGACATCCTGCACATTCTTCTTGAATGGACCCCAATCAAGATGAAGTTGAACAACTGTGTGTTGCTAAGTACAGGAAAGTTTTATGCAACAAGAATTATATTTTAAGGAATTGAAAGAGAACAAGTGAGCCTTCGAAGCAAATTTACAGTCACTGATTAACACAAGTGTGTGAAGCCAATAAAAATGGATTATATCATTGACTACAAAGTGGTGTTACTGCACAAACACACCTGAGATCAATTAGCCTGTGCTTCCTCTGCAGAGCAAAGTGGTGCCTGGTGCATATCTCCAGCAGTCATTGGGCAAGAGGCAAAGTACACCCTGGATAGATCACCAGTCCATCAAAGAGCAACAGCTACACACAGGAGAAACAACCACACACACACACAATTTAGATTTACAGTCACCTTTTTGTACAGTTTCAGTACCCCGAGAGAACCTAGAGATACACAGGCAGAACATGGATCTCCATAAGAAAGGACCCTGATTTGGGCTTCAATATCCCTAAATAAAATGTGTCAAAAGACACGAGTAGTAAGTACAGTCTATGTTTCAGGGTCTGGTGTTGTTTTGATTTTTAGAGTTCTCAAGGGTTTCTATTTTTGATTATTAGCTATTTCTGTTTTGCCTTAGTTATTCCTTGTTTTCTATTTCCTTGTGTTGATTAGAACACCCTTTTTTTGACACACTTTAATTCTGCCTATTCTTTTTTTGTTCCTTATGTTTAGTTATTTAACTAACTATTTAACTAACTTAGTTATTTAACTAACTAACTATTTGGCGCTGCTGAGCACAAGCTCAGCAGCGCCAAAGCGAAGTTGGACAATCTGTTAGCTTCAGGATTACGTCCCAGAAGTTTAACAACACTGACCATACAGCCAGAAGGATGATAGAGCAGATTAGATCAAAACATTATTTCCAAAATGTGGTTCAACCTCAGGGAGCTGGATAGAAGGCATGCCACACTTCTCAGATTTCTACTTGTAAAAATGATTAAAAAGCAGGAATCATTTGGCTTTTATTTCAAAATGTTTTACCTTTGGTTGGGATAGCCCGTAAAGTACAAAAAAACACAAACTGAAGTTTTTGTTTGCGACAAAATATGGAAAAGTCCAAAGGGTATTTTTGCAAGATACTATCTATAAGACTTGCTGACAAGACAACTGAGCTCATTAACTAAGAGGAAAGATGGCATTCCCTTCCACATGATGCAATATAGACAAAGCATACTATATAATGATTATGGCAAGAAAAACATTATGAAGGGAATCTATTGGATGCTGGCACAGATGGGAAAGAAACTCACAGCATGATAATGGCACTTCAGCTGTCAAACTGTCACATTCAGCATTACTGACACATGGCCCACTTACCTTTCTCTGTTTCTCTCTGATAGGTGGAATGACAGGCAGCAAGCTAATTTGCTCAGCGTTCTGTATTTGAAGAGTCTGGAATCACTGGGAATTGTCCAGCTGGGTGAGGTTTTAAAAAAAGATGCAAATCCGAACAGCAGAACATCTCAAATCAGTCAGCCTCACTGATGTCTCTGGGAATCACAAGCATAAAAATACAGCAGGAAAATAAGTACTGAACTTGTCAGACATTTTCCCACTAAATATATTTCTAATGGGGGTACTGATGTGAAGTTCTTACCAGATGCCATTATCTGCCCCAGGATTCCACATATACAAAAAAATCATCACATCTCAGTCCATAAGTAAGGATATGTGTAATAAAGTGAAATAAAAGTCAGGCATGATGGTGATTACTTCTTCCAGAGGCCTCTTCTATAAACTCTGAAGATCAGTACTTTAGTTTTCAATTGGATTCAAAGCAGGTGATTGATTGGGCCATTCTATCCACCACACTTTATTTTCTCTAATCGTCAATGTTTTCTTGATTGTGCGTTTAGGATATTGTCTTACATAAACATTCACCTTAATTTCCCAGCAAATTCCTTTGGTCATCCTTTAGTTAAATTTGCTCCTCCGACTACATTCACTAGAAATAAAAACAGCCCCACATCACAATGTTTCCACTTCAAAACATCACTATTAGCCGTTTCGGTTGATTTGTAGTGTAATTTCTCTTTCAAACATAGTCTGCTCAATGACATCCAAAGAGCTCATCAATTTTTGCGACCTCTGGCTAGAGTATATTTATTTCCCCCAGTACTTAATTTGTTTGTCCACATGTCCTACAACAATCCTAAGGTTCTTGGACAACTGCTCTATTTTTATTTTTATTTTTTAAAAGACTGCCCAGGAATTGTTCTTATTTTATTGTCCCCGTAGAGGAAATATATTATGGATATTGAGCACTAAACAAAGCTGCCACTGTAATCAAATATACTTATAAGCACTAAATACATATACAAGACCATAAGAGTCAAAACACACATATGTGCCCCAACAAAAACAAATATTGCATCTTCCTGCATAAATTCCAAACGTGATCAGAAGAAACCTTTTAAAATCAACCAATATAATAACTTCCACTGATGGGAATCAGCAGTGGTGGTTAATGCAGTAATGTTTCTTCTGGGTGAGGCTCTCCTTGTGCCCTTTAACTCCCCATAGTACCTAAACATAACCAAATACGCATACTTTCCACATGCATACCAATCAGCAAATAAAGAAAAATAGCAGAAACTAAGAAAAATATATTTTTATCCTATAGCCTTGGGCTTTCCAGAAACAATGCATATGGCCTGATTATATGGTGAGGTTTTCATGTTTATCTGAACAAGCATCTGTTGTTGGTGACTTTTTAAGCAGACCTGTGAAGGTAATATTCCAGTAATCAATTTGATTAAAACTCACTGCATGGATGGGTTTCTAAAGATTTGGTTGGGACATTTATCCTTTGGTCCTAGAAGGCTGATTTTGTAATCGGGTTCACGTGTCTCTGTAGGGTTAGGCCCAAATCCATCTCTACACAGAAATTTTGGTCATAATCAGTAGTTTCTAGCTGTAATAACTAAAGGTGTGTGCTACAGATGGAATAAAGTTTTCATAAATTATATTGTGTTTGAAATATCTGTATTCAACATAAAACTGTCCTGTGTATTTTGATTTAAAATTTGGAATTCAGTTTGAGTACCAACCTCCCCGACCCACATTTTCAGGGCAGGAAATCATTTCACATAGAAAAAAAAAAAAAAAAAAAACACCACTGGGGTTGGAGTTTGTTTTTTACTGGAGTAGCTCAACCCTTTTCTTTTGACTTTCTTGATTTTTACCACTTTTTTCCTCATCCACGCATCCAATTTTTATGCCTGCTGGTTGATTCCTAACCCAAATGGGCCAAAAGGTCAGGCACAACTTGGACAGGTTACCAACCAATCACGGGGCAACTTCTTTCTTCCATATGTTTAATAAATAGTCCTGGTTTTTCTTCAATTTAATCATATACCATGTGGATCAGTTTGTTGTCTTTTCTTTGTATGTGCAAAAAAAAGACACATACAAGACACTGGCTTGTGTTGTCATGAATATATGGTGTGACTTCCATGCCAAAAGTCCCATTAGAAGCATATTTGCTGATATAACTATTGACATGTTCAATTCTTATTTCAATATGCTGTTGGAATTTTTCACTTTTAAAATGCATTAGGACCATGGGACCTTCACTTCAAACTTTCTTCTAGTGGATTATCCTCAAAGAACTGTCACTGATGGTTTTTTTTTTTCCTAACAGAAATGAATAAACAACCTCCAGCAGTGACTTCACACATAAGAATTCAAAGTTGGCATGTCAAGTAGAGCTGCTTCTGCTTAAAGGGGAAGGCATGCTTGTCTTCACTACTTACTAGCTTCTAAATTAGAAGGGTCTTTTTTCTGATCCCCTAATCCTGGGAATCATCTCTTGTAGCAGCAACATGCAAGCAACCAACTGGTGTGTCTGTGACATGAGAAAAACATCAGTACTTTCATCTGAAATCCTGACTCACCACAGACGATAATGTTCACCTTGAGACGAGTGAGAGTGCAACAAAGATTTGGCTAACCTGATGTTGAGGCTAAACACACACTGCCTGGGTTGTAATCTGCAGCATGTTGTGAAAAACTCACATCCTGGTTTCTGGGTAATCAAGGAATATTAGGACACTTTTTCTTTTTGTTAGATGGCGCTTATATGTGCATTCCGACCGAAGGGGGTTGGGGAGGATGCACATATAGAAATGCGTGTGCAGCGGGAGAAACAGAGACAGACACCACTTTTACTTACCAAGGCTCTGTGCTTTTCTTTTTTCCAGGAATGTGTGGATAAAAACAGCACTTCAATGATAACCTTGAAGCATCGAGCAGCGCCACATTCAGACTATGTGAGAACCCAGAAGGGCTGCAAACAAATCATTGGACCTGCAGGCTGCGTGTGAAATTACCTCCCTTTCTGCCTCTTTATTTCCATGAGTAACCCCTTTATGGTTTATGTTGACAGAATATTAAGGAGGCTGGAGGGGGAGGATGGAAGGAGTGTGCATGCATCACTCCATCTCCAAGTCAAAATTTATTTCCTCTCTCAGTAGGCCACTGCCTTCATGAATGAGATCCAAGTGAGCAGATTCACACTTATCTTTCTGCTGGGACTCCATGTTATCGCTGTACATGTACAGATGATGATTTCTCCTGTCATCTAAACTAGAATCTCTTCACCCTGGACATGGTTTCCTCTATCCTGGCTATCAGTGCAAAAACACACCCTTTCCCCCTTTTTAACACTGTGCCAATACAGCTGCATGTCCTTTAGGGTCAAATTAAATTTTCCAGATAGCACAGTCAATCCCAGCAAACAGCAAATACGGTCTGATAAAATATATATATTTATCAGCATTCAACAAATATCAACAGCAAATCGAGCTGCAAAACAACACGAGCTGCCTTGGCTCCACATCAAAAATTCCATGAAACATTCATATGTTTTTCATTACAAAGGAAAAGAACATGGGCTAAAATATCATCAAAGAGAAAAGCTGAGAAGACAGCTGGTGCACAAAACGGACAAGCGGTGTTTGCCTAATTTCACATAATGTGATCCAAATAAAGCAGCTGCTGACATTTATGTCACAGACTCAGTTGTGAAGCTACAATGCTGGTGAAAATAATCACAGCTCTGAAATGGTTCTGGATGTGTTTCCGATGCTTTGATGCAGCCTCTGATTTGATCACTCTTCTTTCCTACCTCACATACACAGTCTTTTGCAAAAGTATGTATATCCATTCCAGTGTTTCATGTTTTGTCATTTGGTAAATGGTAAATGACCTGTACTTGTGTAGCGCTTTACCAAGTCCAGAAGACCCCAAATGCGCTTGACACTACATTCCGTCTTTCAATCATTCACGCACAGAATCACATGCTGATGATGTTAAGATACCACAATTTGGCCACAGCTGCCCTGGGGCAGTCTGACAGAAGTGAGGCTGCCATGCACCGGCGCCCCCGTGCCCTCTGACCACCACCAGCAGGCAAGGCAGATGAACTGTGTTGCCCAACGACACAACAACTGAGCTGGACGAAGCTGGGAGCTCGAACTGGCAAACCACGCAACTCCTACCACCCTCTCTCCCAGAATATGACTTCAAATTTACAATTTTATTTGACACTGCAAAGTAAAATGAAAATTATATGTAGTTTTGTAATGGTAGTTATAGCATTAATGAGGTTTCTGAAAAATTTCTCTTACTGCTGCCAAAGCCTATTACAAAAGTTGTTCTTTTTTTTTTTTTACTTTCTGGTGTTATGCAGTGAACGTTCGTGCTCATACACAGCATACATTACTGCTCACTCAATAAGAGGTCAGGGATTGACAGCATAAACGGCCTGCTCTTTCTTTCTAAGAAAAAAATAAAAAGAGTACCTGCACAAGTTAAAAAGCAATACAAACTTGTTCAAATAACAGATGAATACATTTTTAAAATGGGTCCTTCAGCAGCTCTCTTCTATTGTTGCCCTGGGCAACTACCAATTTACCCCATGTATAAAAATGCACTGGGGATATAGTTGAAGGGATGTTCAAAGTATGGTTATATGCTAGTGAAATTTAAGTTTGGGATACATTCAACACCCCAAGCTTTAAATTTCTGATAAGCACCATTCAAACACATGTTTTAGTAAGGCAGACTACCTCCAGTGAGATGGTAAAAATGTGCATTGTACATTCATTAGTCCTCAGATGGAAAAGGCTCAGCAGACAGAAAATAACATTAGAACAATGTAACCTATTTAAATACAAGGAGTCTCGCATTACATTGAATGGCTGCGTTTGTCTGTCTGGTGCATGTTTGGTTAATAAGCATTTGTCCTTCACTCTGTGAAGTGACCAGAGGTGGGCAAACTAGCCTGAAGCTGCACTCAAGGATATTAATATTACTAATGAAAATGTTTTAAAAAACCTGTACTAAAGTAAAATTCATACCGGTTCATCTCTATTGGCAAGCCAGGCAAGAATTTCATGTATCAGACAGGATGGAGGAGCTGATTAGATCCACAGGTCAAGTGGGAGAATCTGTTGACAGGACAGTTAACAAAGGACAGAGAGACGAAGTGTAGAGGACACAAAAATGATGGAAAAAACAGAAGGTGCTCTGGTCAGATGGGACTAAGACTAAACATTTTGGCTGTTTTGGAAATCAATAAAATTAAGCAAGGAGAATTGCTTTTGTGTCTTCATAGCTTATCACCACTCCATGCGATGCGTAAAGGTTCAACAGAGTCCAAGCCCCTGAAAAAGCAATCACAAAATCACCGAAGTTTTTTCCCTTCCCTTGTTCATCTCCCTACCTCATGTGTGTCCTCCTGCACACATGTAGACAAAGCAAATAAAACTGTATCAATGTAGACAAATCATATAAGTCAATTTCATGTGTAGTTAAAAACTACCACCCCTTAGAACATTGTGCCTTCTTTGAAATGTAGTGATAACACCGTGCCATGGGAAGGGTTTTCTTCAGGCAAGCTGGTCAGAGATGATAGCAAGAAGGTTAAAACTGAATGCAGAGAAATCCAAAAGAAATTCTGTTAGTTTACAAAATCCGAATCTAGGTTGGGAGTTTACTTTTTCCACTAAACAGTGACCCTCAGTATATACTAAAGCGACAGCTAAAATAGTAGTCCTAATCCAAGTAAGAATCTTTGGCGAAACTAAAAATGTTTTCTTAGAGATCCTCTCTGATCAATCTGACTGAGCTTGGGCTGTTTTGCAAAAATAAAAAAAAAGAAGGGCAAAAATTCAGCCTCAAAACAGAAAACTACTCAGAAAGACTTCAATACACATGCAGGCCACAGGGTCCACAAATACACTGTGACTTTTATGTTGGTCCATCACAAAATATCCCAAGAAAATAGACTGAAGTTCTTACTTACATGTGAAAAGACTTTTCTATAGTTTTACAGATTTAGGTCTGTGAAGCTACCATCAGACCTAGTCTTTTTAAAATAGTTGGTTAGGAGTAGAAAATCTGAAAATTTACCCTCTCAATGCTCACAGCATCAAACTCCAGGATTTTATCTGGCGAGTCGCCGATATTCTTTGCGTGAGCTGTCATTCCCAGGTCAGGTGGTCGACTCCGGGTGTCAACGTCCCTCGCTGCTCCACCACTCCAGTCCTCCCTGAGGTGTCTCTTGTCTTTGATTCACGCTCTTATCTTCACAGTGCATACAGTGAGGCGGACCGCACGGACACGGGTCGCAGGACCAATCGCACGTACTGATCTCGGTGAATTATTGAAATTGCCGAGAGCAAGAGGAGCACACAACCTTTACATGTTACGTGACAGGAATGGTGGGTCAGGCAGCAGCGGCTTCAGATCCGGCAGTCATTTAGACTGGATAAAAATGTAATTTGTTCTCATGTATCTGATTTTATTGTAATGGCTGGAATAGTGATTTGGTAATGACCTGGTGTCCATCTTACACTCTCTGCAGCTCAGATTAATAAAATCACAATGAGAGCAGGGCTCATGTGCCCTAAATGAATCACGCAGATCCTTTTCATCCGCCATTATTGTGATAAAGAGCATGTATTTGTGGAGGCGTTGACACAAGGCAGAAGAAAAAAAGACATGCTACAGTGAAGGTGTCTGAATTTCACAAATACGAGAGCTAAAGGTAACAGGGTGGAAATCAATTACATGCTTGGTTCACCTAATTGATATCCACCTGGGCATGAACATAGATAACACCCACAGCAATATTCACACAGTGAAGCGTGTTTTCATGGCACCTAAACAAATTTCACTAAATACACAAAATGCCACTATCTCTAGTGAAGGCAAACTGTTAATTAGAGCACATTTTGAATTAAAATTTAATTTGCTTTACTGTAAAACCCACCTAAATACAATGACTTGTAAAAGTGTTTATCAGTTCTGTTACATTTTGTCACTTTTCAGCTATAAACTTCAGTCTGTTTCAATTAGATTTCATACAGCCAAACTTGTTTAAAAGCAGAGGAGAGGATATATCAAGAGGAGCAGACAATGTGCCTATTGTAACTGGAGGAGCTGCAGAAATCCAGGCCTCATGTGAAAGTATGTGTATTTTCACGGTAGAATGTTCCGTTCTGTAGGTTTTTTTTTTTTTTCAAAAAACAGCTTTACTTATGCTGAAGTTAAATGACACACAAGTGAGCTCTATCTTCTAATTAAGTATTGGAAAGCAAACGGAGGCTCTGTATTTTATATGGCGGCATCAAACCATGTCAAACACAATACAAACAAAACACAGTTAGAGTTCTTGGTTGTGAGAAAACGTGAAAAGTTTCAAGAGGTATGAAAACTTAAGCAACTAAGTGTAACTGATTTGGATGTGTGAAATAGTTTCCTGAGGACCTTACTTCTCTTTTGAGTCTTAGTATCAAAGAAAACAATTCTGTCAAACAACTTTTTCCAAAATTAGTTTGATGTTACACGGATTTTCCAATAAATCTTTTTAAGTCTGCTGTATTTTGAGGATTGTCCAACCTTAATCTAACCCACGCAAAACTCACTTTTTACTGTAGACGTTATCAGTTCACACAAGTGGAATTGAAGTTTGCAGCCAAGGCTTTCCTTATCTTCTCTTGTCTCTTTGCAAGCACCATGCAATTATGTCTGACTGTTATCATGCTGCAAATGTTCAAGTACCATTACAGCAACTGTGTGAAATGTTAATTGAAATTAACATTTCAATTAGTTAATTTCCTATTTTACCTCTGGGAAGTAATGCAGAGTAGTTATTTTTCAGCTTTACGCTCCCTATACCAGTCAGATCATTTATATGATAAAAGGAGGGAGCATTTTCTAAAATTACCCTTTACTAACAGATGTCCAGGCTGTCAATCTGTCCTAAATACACACTTTACTACTACAGATGCAAGGAGAGGCCATTTTGAAATGCAAAGTGTGCCTTACAAGTCATAACTGTGGGTTGTTGGAGCTGCTCTCACTTTCCAAGTGGGAAATTTGACTTTGGAGGGTGTTTCAGTTTGTTTTTTGTTTTTTTTTTTACTGGGAAGTTGGGATTTCCCAGTTCCAAGTACAACTGGATCAGAGCAAGAGTTGGGGACTAGCCACAAGCCGTAACAAATGGAAAATGTCACAGTGCTGGCCTTCACAGGAATATCAAAATTACATCTGAAGCATGAGAACAATCCATCACAAGTGAACTCAAAACATCTAAAATAAACATTATGTGATCATTAGTTCATTTAAAATGTCCTACTGTTAATGTCTTCTTGAATAAACTCACCATTGTCCTTTTGTTCAGATCCTAAATCCAGAGCAGGTCTCAATGGGAGGGGCCGGCCAAGCACTTCCTGGTTGAATAGGTTCATGATGTCATTGATTGCATCACTGGGTTTAGCGAAATCAAGGGTTTTCTTTTTGTATTGTATTATTTCTTCTCTCCAAAGTAACTTTTGCACTAAACTGAATGAAGTGTTTTACTTTGCAAACCATTTACTTGCAAAGATGAGTTTGTAAATTAGCTTAATAATCTTACTTTTGTTTCTGTTTTTAGATTGTATTGCTTGACTCAACCTATTTACTAAAAGGTACAGATCAGTGAGATTTATTGTGTTTCAGTTCTATACAAAACCAGTAAAATTTTGAAAGCTGAGAGCTTAAGATTGAAAATCGTCAGGAGACAAGAGTGCATCATTTTCCTTAACAAAATTGAAAGAAATTAAGATGTCACTGAATAAATCAATCCTATATACCTGCTGACACTTTTGTTGATTCTTGTACTACAGTACAACACACAGAAATACCTCTAAATAATAATAATAATAAAAAAACAAAAAAAGATTTTGAAGAGGCCTAGTAAAAATCCAGCATTTGAATTTAAATTCTATTGAGATGATGTGGCAGTACTTTAAATGGGCCAAAATGCTCTATGTAAAACTAGTTATCCACTTACATAAGGTTTATAAAGTTGGTTTTGATGTATTTTTTTCACCTCATAATTTGCATCATTAATGTAGTTACCCAGTTTATCTTTGTCTTATATTAAAATTTATTTTATGATCTAAAAGACAGAAGTAAATCAAATGCAGAAAAATCTGCAAGGAGCAAATCCTTTCAGATTGCTTTTAAAAATTTCTGTAGAATTACAATTAAAGAAGTCTGTAAGGTTTGCATATGTTTACATATCTTGAACGACAGTGACTTTGAAGAACATAATAAGATTCCATATCGTTCTGTAACCGTTACAGTACAAAGCCTTGCTAAGCAATCTTGTTTTGCTTGACATGCTTTTACAATTAGTACAACAAATATATATAAGTTTATACAGACAAAATGAACAACACTTTTTCTTTATGCATTTCACAGATGAAATTTGAAGAGATGAATCACTAAAATCAAACAAATAGAAGAATGCTTCTCTAAACCTTTCAAGCTCAATATTTTGTCTAGTTGGCCAATAAAATGAAAAAGGTCCTATTCTTGTTTAACAAGAACATCTGGCCTCACAAACTCTTCAAATAAGAAACTTTTAGTGCGTCAGTGTGACCTTGATTTTATAGGTTGTTTTTGTTCGGTGTTTGCTCGCCACACACCAAAGGTGAGATAGCTGGTGATTTCATGCTGCAGTTCCCAGTCAGCAGGATCGCTGTGGTACTGGGCTGTGTATATTGGCTTGTTAAAAGAAACAACTGGATAACTACAGACATGCCAGAATGCTGCTTTGGCCTACTGGTTTTCAGAAAAAAAGAAAAAAAGACCAAACATGCAGTTCTAATTTACATAAAACCGCCCTTAATTTTCCAAAATTCATGAAGTTCAGTTTTTGTTGTTTGTAAAAGCAGAAAAAAACTTTGTGGGTTTATCGCTGATTCTTCTATGATGTGTTTGGTCTTCTGCAAACCCTAACATCCTTGACAGCTGATTTATTCACAAAAAATATTTTTCAAGATTTTTTTACTATATGAATATCCAAATAAAAGCAGTATTATTTTTAATACTAGCTCTTATCAGTTGGGAATTTCCAATTCCAGTTTATAGTGTTAAACTCTAGGAAGTAATTTGAAAAAATGATCCTCTGGGTGTTACGTGTTTAGAGATTTGTAGAGACATCAGATCCAGGATTTACTCATCTTTCAGCTACTCTTGATGGAGAAGTACTACTGCCATTTGGGTGAACTCTGTCAAATGAAATGTGCAGAAGGTAGGAGTTTGTCTTGTATCCGGTGGTTGGTCAGTTTGTCTGCATCAGTTATTGTGTCCGTGGGCAAAACACTTTACCTGCTGGTGGTGGTGAGCCCAATGGTCAAGGCAGCCTCACTTCTGAAAGTCTTTCTCAGTGCAACAGTGGCTACAATTTTGTGTGAGTGAACGACTGACTGGGTGTAGTGTAAAGCACGTCCAAGTCCTGTGGAGTTGATGAAGTACAGGCTGTTTACCATTTTGTTCTAAACTAACAACTCCAACAGAGTTGTATCTACATAATTTCTTTGATAAAAAAGATTCAAATTTATCTGCTTTCAAGTCTAGCCGAGAATGCTAATCGACAATTAGCTTTGCGATTGTGACTTTTTGAAAATGATAGTCAAAAGTAATTTACACCTAATGGTTAACAAATTTTAACAGTAGCAATTAAGAGCAAAAGGAAATTCAATATGAGACTCTTTGAATGGAAGCAAAGACACACAATGTATGTAACTATAAGGATTCAGACAGTCACTTCTCTGTTATTTAAGCTTTAGTAGAGGGGAAAACGCTACAAGGACCAGGCTCTGCAATTCTCTGATGAGAGTAATCCCAGCTGTCTGAGTACAATTACAACAGATGAATTTGCAGTTTTCGAGAAATATTGCCATCCTCCAAATGATGATGTGGCTTCTGAAAATCAGATGGAGGTAAAAGCAAACACCAGCTGCTCCCTGGTAAGTAAGTAAAAGCTCTAAAAATTAGACTTAATATATTCACGGAAGCGCTATTTAAAATGGCTGCAGATATAATCTAATTGACACCAAAAGCTGACTTCTATGTTGAGCCACATCCTACCTATGTCAAATTGTTTTATTATTTTTGTTTGGTCAAAAACATGTTTAAGCAAGATTAATTAAGGATGTTTAGCCATCAGAAATTAAAGTACAAATCTCCACAGAGTTCCTCCATTTTTAACTGTGAAAGGAGACTTTTGCACAACCAACTGCAGACCATGCTTGAAATCCTTGTTTCATTCAGTGCTTATATTTGTATTTCCTCGCTATGTAAGCCGCAGTCAAAAATCTATGAAACTCTTTGGTATGCAGCACAGTTCTTTTTTTGTATTCCTTCCTGGGAGCTTAGGCAAATAGCATGGTGGTTTTGGTTTCATTGCCGTGTTGGTGAAAGATTAGCTCTCTAAAAAGGGGGGAAATTGTCATAGACACAGAATGTGGGACATACAGCAGTTCAAGAATTAGTATGTACCATTGGTAAGCTGTTAAGATCTGCAAAGCCTTCTCTGCTGACCTAAATACTGTCAGATTCCCAAGATATATAAACACAACCTTGGCATGTTTCTCTTCGTTGTGCCTCGTCCTGAATATGTTTTTGGATGATCCGTGTTTTGTCTTAACAGTTTTCAGTCTTCATGTGAGCAATCTAATCTTCCAAGGGCCTTCAGAATCTTTTGAGCAATTAAATTATACAGCAACAGCTTGTTCCCTCAATAATTCCTGTGAATTTGTTTTGATTCTTTTGGCCACAATGGCTGATGGAGAAAGCGAAATGGTTTAGTCTCAGGGATGATTAAAGATCCATTCTCTAGGCAGACATTTTCAGAAGAACTGGACATTATAAGGAGAGGCCAGCTTACCCTATAGCTAGCCACCCTATCTAAACCAGTCCACATGTAAAACTGTTTGTCTAGCACTTTCCAAACAGTGTCTATGAATGGTACCCCTGGGTTACTGTCTCTGACCATCATTGCAAGTTATTTTGCAGGGAATGGCTGCTATTTGGAAGTGATAGACTTGGTGTTTGGTGTAACAGGATTTGCCAACTTGAGTTGTCTGATCAAGGAAGTAACATGATGTCACTGCAGGGCACTTGCAGTCTTAGCCTCCATGGCAATAGAAAAGGACTTGTTGATGGAACTGCAACTAAGAGCTCTATGCTGGAGTCATTGAATGATTCTTGTGTAAAGAGAGGAGGATGGATTTTGCCTATAAAGAAATAATCACAACTGAGTGAATGTTACGTACTGTATTTTTCCATATGTGGTACAGTTGTGGCTGTTTTGTAGAGGTTTGGAGTTGTCTTAATTGGGATTCTTGTCATAATAACAATAGTATTCACTCTCAGTATGTGAAATTCCCCTCATAATCAATTATTAGCAGAATAATTGCTAATAAATAGTGCTGCTTAAAATAAACAGCGCCCTCTCACTTGCTCCCTCGCCTCCCTTGGCATGCCTCATAAACATCCTGCTGCTGCATTTGATTAATACATGTAAAAAGGGTGGAAAAATCATAAGGAAACTTCCATAAGAAAGTCTTCTAGCAGTCTTCTCTCTATATTTATCTGGATCCATGTGGTCCCTTAGGATGCATCAAAAACCACGTCTGAATGACGCATTCAGAGCAGGACACTTGAAATCTCATCACTAAATACTGATATTATTTCCAGTGCTGAACAGAACCACTGTTATTGTGCATTTCTAGTATAGCATTGGTTGGTGGCTTGTACACTTGTAACGTCATGTTGGTGGATTAAATCATTAAATCCCCTCTGAATGGCAAGGCACCAAATGCATGGCCTGCTTCTGGTATGGACCAACAGACAAACACAGGCCAAGATCTTCTGGACTCATCCAACAATTACCGTTTTCAAGCCAGCGGAGCATGCAAAAAATAAATCAAAGACGATGGGCACAAAGCAATATACCTATAATATATCTATGTGAGAGATATCTTCACTAAGATGCAACTGGCAAGGATCTAACAAAATATTATCAATCATATTGAGTTACATTTTAACTTTTCAAATTGCCATTAATAGAAGAATTAAAAGAAGAATTCAGAAGTCAAAGGCTGTTATCCAGAGCGGGTTGCTGGTTCCTTATAATTTCAAAGAATAAAAAAAAAAAAAAATCAAAGAAATCTTATGAATTTTTTCTTCAGCCTTCATCTTTTTAAGAAAAATGGTGTTAACTGTGCTGTTTGACAGGAACAACGTCTCTGCTTTGTAGTGCCTCCTTTGTGATATTCATGCTTTTTCCTACCCCAAAAGGAATGTTGGAGACATATCCTGTCTTCACAATATAAACATCCAGATTCCAGGAAACACTTATCTTCACCTACAGACACTTCATGGTCTCATAATTATGCATGAACAGCCATAAAATGTGACTTTGTTGTCATGTTGCCTGTTGTCATGCTGCTAAATAAGACACCAAAGATGCAACATTTATAGAACTATTAGGCTTTGGGAAAGAAATGAGCCAAAATCAGAAATAGCAGATCATACCTTAAGAGCAGAGAACACAAAAAATTTGTCAAAATGATTTCCGCTAAAATAACTCAACTGTGCAGAAATTCATCCCTATGTATGTTTCTTAGGTAGGTGAAAACAAAAACTAAGGTAAAATTTCTAACTGACTTTTCCATTGCTGCCATTTAGTTAGAATAGAGAAAAAAGTGATGACTGTTCTATTAAATCTTTCTACGAATGCTCTGTAAGTTGCCTTATATCAGTCAATGATCTACAAATGATTTTAAATGATCTAAAGTTGTGCTGCTCATGTTGTCAGCACGCTAAAGTAGCTCTGTTTGTTCCAATTTTTTCTTGTTGACTTTTGTCCATATTTATTTAGCTCTATTTTTTTGGTTGTGGAATTGCAAGGTTGGACAATTATCCCCTCTGGTTTTGGGTGCTGCTCAGTCTAAAGGCTTTTCGCTGTTATGGTTTTACTTTTGGAGCGTTTTATGGTGTGTAGCCATGGCAACAAGGTGTTGTTTTTACAACTGGAAGAAGCTGATTATCATCTCAAAAATGTAAACAAGATCTGAACTATGACCCAATATCCCAGAGGAGCTGAAAAGCAGTGTTTTTGATCAGAGAGAAGGAGCAAGTTCAAAACATCTTTTCCATTTATCTTAATGGGCAAGAATCATATCTCCAACTCGTTTAGATTCTTTACAAGACGACAGTGGCCAGATATCCTTCGTCCTCAACGCATCACCATCCACGTTGTCTCTTCAGAGACACTTGGATAACATGAATTACAACATATAATTCCTCTTTGGGATAAAGTGTTTTTTAATTGAACTGAACTTAACTGAATGAACTGGGTCAATGCCTACAGCTCCTTCCATATCTATATATTTTAAAAGGCATGTAGTACCTCTTTAGCAATTTCAGTTTCACAGTAAAATGATCTGTAATGTACTTAGCTTTGTAAACTGAACTTGGATTATCCACATCCTTTCAGTCACAGCAGGTAATTTTGAAACACGGAGAAGTGGAAAACATGCTTCTGCATTGAATTGTAGATCAGTATTTCCTTGAAGAAGAACTTTGGCTGCGGTACACACATATGCAAAGCAGAACAGATTAAGATGAGTCTCATACACACTGCAGTCTTTATGCATGCTCTGCATTAATCACACTCCAAGATATGATTCAGAGCTCTAAATTAACAGAAAAATAATGGACCTCGTGGACCGTAGCCTCATCACGGTGGGCCTATAGCTGCAGCAGGCATCTTGAGGGATTTGCGGTTTGGGATTAGAGCAGAATACAGATGTTGTTCTGAAAGAGCCAAGATGAGCTGCCAGAGAGGCAAGATATATATAAATAAAACACCAGTTGGATTATAGAATGTGAAAATTTATCTCATGACTGTTTTAAGAAATGTGATCAATGAGAGCAGGAGTCTGGTGCTGCCACAGGCAACCATTTTGTCATCTCTCCCCATTTAAGTTAAGAGTAATCAAGAGGTATTGACTTTTGTAATGTACTTTTTGTGTTATATTGTGGTGTATTGATACCACAGTTATTTTGTGGTATCACAAAGTAACTAACCAGACACACTAGAACTGGTTTTAATAACAGTACTGATTCTATCTTTGCAAATGCACTATAGGAAAGAAAGGTATAAATATTAAAAGCTGGCACCTTCATATTTTACTGCAGCAACTGCAGTTTTTTTTTTATCACTTATGTTAATTGGAAACATAATAATGAGACATTTTAAAGGTTTCAGCAGTCTGTACAAAACAAAATGTTTTCAAATAGAGCACATATATTCACATAAACACATAAAATCTTTAAAATACCATATGTTTTCAGAAAATACATATTTATGAAGTAATTTTCAATTAGCAATGAAAGATTTTCTAGTCTGCATATGTGGGTGTAATTAATTCAATCGTGCATGTTATTACATGAATTATGCAGACACTTCAGTTTTTTTTTCTATACAGCAACATGTTAAGGAGAAAAAACATCAGGAGAAAATGTGAGCGACAATAAAGTCCCTATAAAAGTTATTTATCCCCATTATTGATTTTACAAATTTATCAACGTCATTACACATTTTTGACAAAACTGATTCCACAATGAGAGGAATGGGGATCACCCGAGCAGAGTGAGTGTATCTCATATTATTGTAGTATAAAGACAGACATCCTACCACAGTGTAAGGTTTATTCATGGTTAATCAGTATTTCTGGCTACCATTACAGCTTGGAGACAAAAGAACGTGTATCTGATTGAAAGTTAAACATGGGAAAAAGCAAAACCAGTAAAACTTCATGAAAAATTATATAAATGAGGAAAAATAACCAGAGACAAGAAAAAACAAACACAAGGAAGAACTAAGTTTCAGAATCTCCAAATCCATCATAACAAACAAAATACTTCTTTCTATCTCTTAAAAGAAGAAAAAACACGTCTATAAGGGAAAAATACAATGTCTGACCTCCTTGACTGACCACAAGAAAACAGGAGAAAGGGATAATAAACAAAAATAACAGAGAACCCCAACCAGCTTTTAATGTCAGTCTGGAACACACTGCAAACAACATGGAGTCCGATTCTTACTTTTACAGAACGTCTTAAAAATACACCAAATATACCAAAGACTGTGGTCTAAGAAATGTATTTTCCCCTTCAGACATTTCTTCTGCTTTTGCTTTTGAGTCAAGTCAAATAGTTTCAGACTATCAAACAAAAGTAAATACCAGATAAAGACAGCCTGAGTAATGTAAAATGCATCAATCATTCTGTTCAACTGAAAAACTTTAAACCAACCTGGCTATAAGTGAAAAGTAATTTCTCCCTTTTAACACATATACTGTTACAAATTTTTCATTTCTTTAAGGATGTAGAGCTAATTAAATGACATAAACAATACTTTTATACATTATAAATAATATTTATATATATCCATAAATTATAGGAGGATCAAAAAAAATAAGGAGACATAAAAGACAACATGATCAACTATAATAAAAATACAATTTGCAATGTATACATAAGAAATTTAATCAAGCAGAAGTCAATAACAAACAAATGAATTAGGTACAGAACAACAACAACCCAAGTTGTTACAACTAGGATTGCTAAACAAATACAAGCAAAAATTCACATTTTTGTTTTTATGGTGCCGCGTATTTTATTCTGAGAGACTTTTTGTTGGTAGAGTCTTATATATTGGAAAAAATAAGAGGAAACTATTTAGTCTATCAACGTGAAAATTTCCTTCGACTCTAAAACAATGAAATAAATTATATTCATAGAATCACATTATTAACAATTTCTAGAGCAAAACACTTAGCAAGCTATAAGTAAATGTTATCATTTAGTTTGGTTAAGAATATTTATTGCACTGTGAATAAATGCCTTCTTATAGATGTTCTTAGTTTCCAGAGGAACATAATAACACTGTCATGAGCTCAGAGGTTCAAACTGACAAAATAACCAGGATGGATGCTCTCTGCTAAAATATTTCTTGCCGTCTTTCAGCTACAGACGCCAGTATTTCACCGTTCTTTCACAGTATCTATACTGTACTTGCTTTAACAGTAATTTACTGTCAGAATTAATTATGATACAGCTACTGTGCATTTACAGTGAAATACTGGCGTCTGTAGCTGCCAGTATTTTATTGTAAATTTACAGGATTATTTCTTAGAGTGTATATAATTGTTCCTTCTTTTATCATCACTTCTGATAATATATTTGCATCTCAGTCGTTAATCTTTGGCTTATTAAACCTGAATATGTCGAATCTGTTAAATAACACAGAGCTCTGGTCGAGTCAAGGAATACATATTGAGGTTTCTTTAGAAGACAGGACACAATCCAATAGGCTTAGGGAAAAGAAATGTTGAACATTTTCTCTTGCAAGATTTTGTGCAGAGCAGTAAATTTAATCAACACTTCTGTCATATTTATATTTTATGTACTGTGTACTGTTGGCGTCCCCTTTCATTGCAGCAGCTCCATTCCAAACTTGCTCGACAGGGATGATTCTTGATGGGATCCTCCTTCTGTTGCCCCTCTCACAAACACACCCACATAACCAACCAAAAACACGCATTCTCCTAAAACTACTTTTTTATTTGGCTGCTTATTACAAACATAAAAAAATTAAAATACTTTGATCTGAAACAAAGTGTCTTAGGTAGAATGGAACACCATTTTCAATTGGTGAATCCCTCGAAAATCCTCTTTTTGTGTTTTCAAACTTAGAATGAAATGTGGATAAAACTCACTGGAAATAATCTATCTGAACATGTTGAAGTTCAAACTAATGATGGACAAATTCTTCCAGACTTCTTAAAACAAATTCTCTTTAATTTAGCACCAAATTAATCCCTACAAATCAGATGCCTGCAATTTCATCAGGCACATTTTCTCTACAGCTACTTTGTACCATAGTTCTTATCAGTATTGGAGACCCACTCCCATTGATTGGACATGCAAATACGGAACACTGTTTTTGATATTACTTATGGTGCCCTTAAAGTTGTCAGCTGATGGTACTTTACTTATAAAGAAATCACACTTTGGTTTTACTGTCACTAAAACACTATCTTACCCTGATGAGTTTTCAAAAGTTTACTGTATAATAATTATTATCCATCGCTACATCCAGATAAATAAATTCCACAAGTTCCTGAATGTATCTAATTGAGTCTTGTTAGCACAAGAAAACAAGAAAAGAAGGATTAGAGGCTAAAATGAACCCTCATTGAAAGGAGTGAATCTGAACTGATCTCTTAATGAATTTGTTAAGAAGAAGTTATCAGAAACCGATTTTGATTAAGAAGTCATCCTTCTCCTAATTCACTCAAAAAATCTTGGATAGCAAAGAGCTTAAATAGGCCTTCTCAAGCAAGAAACAATTTATTTTTCTTTTTTGTAAAAATCTGTTAGAAATATGCTGCCGCTAGAGTTTCATCATTCACATTTTTATCTGCACTGTCCCAGAGGGCAGAAGAATATGACATTACTAAATGGCCTGGAGCCTCTCCAAACAGCAACACAGAGCTTTTAGACACCTGCAGGTTTATATTCAGATCCCCCCCATTTACCAGAAAATCAGCTTTATACAAAAATTGACAGTTGGAGAGGATGTCAGAGTGACATGTGGCTATTAGGTTAGTTTAAAATGTTTTTGTCATGCTTGCAATTACATCACATTAGACTTTTATGATTTAATAATTACCCCATTAGGCTTTGCTGTGCAGTAAGAGAAAAGAACAAAGAAGTAGCACAGTAAAAAGGAGGAGTTCTTATCACACAGTTAAGACAGTAAAGGATTTGCTGGCATCTATTTGTAGGTAGAACACTGTACCAACATCATGTTACTAACCACACCTTTCCTATCCTTTCTGTGATTCTGGCATGTAATGTTAAGCATTATCTGACAGAGTTTTGAGGCATCCATGTTTGGTACGTATGAAATACTAAAGAGGAACACTGGTGGCTTAAAGTTTTCTTTGGAGGCACTGTGGCACACACACAGAGTTAAACAACTGCAGGGAATTGCTCTTTTTCTCTCTCCTCAACCCTGTACACTTGAGCAGGAAAGCTCAGCAGAGAATGCACTTCCTCTGGAGAGAAAGAGGAGGCTGGATTCTCCCTCCTCCTCTGTTTTTACCTTAGCAGTATTAAAAGCACACAATTGAGAAACGAGATGTGTCAGATCTGCAGTGTGACTAACAAGAAAACACTGCAAAAATGGTGAGGACGTCAAAAGGATGTCTCTCCCTTCTTTGAAACTAAACAAGGACAAACAAAACAGAAATGCCAGAAATGCTGGTGATTCTTCCCTTCTTTCCTATTTGTTCTTTAAGAAATGGGCTGCTTCAGTCAATGACGATTAGAATGTGCAACAGCTACATTCACATTCCATGTTCCAGAAAATGTTTTTCTCTGTCAGATTTTACTCCTGCACTGGAAATTAATAAATGTCTTCTCTTCATATTTACTGAGCATGTCAAGGATTGTCAAGGGTCTCCAGTATAGATTTTATTGCGAAATTAATAATGTATCTGAACTGTGACCAGTTTCGTAATAGGCTTATGTGACCTATGCAAAAAAACCGACAGATGAAAAACGAGAAACAGCTGAATTAGCAACCATTTTAGTACTCAGTAGTAAAAAAAAAAAGGTTTATAAAAAACATTTCCATTTTCCATTCAGAAAGGCAAAGAGTGGTCAAGGTAAAGAGATTTTTGTGGTCAATCTTTTGTTGTTTTGTTTCCAGTTATCAGAATTGACTACATATTTTATTATAAATCTGTACAGAACCTTGAAGAACTCCTTGCATCTGCTAATCCTTTACCTTCACAATGAAAATGTAACAGTAAACTTCCAACACAGTGTAGTTTTATGATCCAATTTTTCCTATAAGATGTTGTAAGTTTTTGAATTTGTCTGACTATAAAAATGCAAAAATGATTCCATTTGTGTTTTTGGTTTTGATATAAATTTATCGAATTGACACAAATTTATGCTTAGTCAGACAAAGTCAATACAGATGTTGCAAAAATAATATATTTTACTAGACAGAGATTTTAGCCCTGAACTGAACCTTCTCCCTAAAAACTTTGTAAAAGGAAAAAAAAAGTGAACATTCTCTAGGCACAAAAATCTAAAATGTTAGTGTAAGAGATGAAACCACATTTTATTCCACGAATAAAAGAAAAACCTTTCAATGTTAAAACAGTTTTGCAAATTTTGTTTGCTTTAAACCCTTGAGACACAGAAGATTTTGGTCATTCACACATTTATATAGGCAGAACCTACTGCCAAGCAGTCCCTGTGTGTACCCACACACACAAAAGCATATTCACAAATCACATCCAGTCAGCCAACAATACCAGAACTGTCTGAAGGGAGTGAAGCACAAGCTGTAGGTTGCAAGCTGTGCTGTATTTTTCTGTTCTGAAGTGTGAATCTAAAAACTCTCGAGTCTGACTCATTTCTAGTGAACAAGAACTTATTCTCTCTTTAGACCTGTAGAAAAAAAATAACAATAAATGTAAACATAAATATTTAAGTTGTAAACAATTAATTCAGTCATATACAGCTCTTAAATCTGACAGAAGAGGTGCACTTAGTTCTTTGGTCCTAAAATCTGGCATAATATCTAAAAGAAAATGTGAAACACAAACAGAAGGAGTTGTTTAATTTTCTGGTCTCTACACATACTGTGGCAGCCAAGATCTGATTATGCTGGATAGTGAAGTTGTATCCGTAACGATAATCAAATGGCTCAGTCATTTCACGCTGATAAATGTGTTCAAGATATTTTCACATATTTTCTCTATATGATTTCTACCACTAAACTGACCATTTCATAGCACATTTAAATGAATGTTTGAAAGATTTGCAATGATAGAGATGAGAAAAATAGAAAATGATGTTTACCATTATGGGATTCTGAATAACTCTGATTGTAACATTCAAACATTAATTCTCAATTTGTGTATTTTACACCTAGTTCTTGCCTCCCACAGGGAATTTCATTCCGACCTCTAAGGTAAAGATTTAAAGAAAAACTGTTAAAAACTGTTAGCAATATCCATCTACAGTGTAGTAAATGGCCTTGGCATGTCCAGATGCCTGAATTGGTTGATTTTATGTGTATCAAATGCAACCAATAGCAAATTTGCACATGCATATCAGAGTGAAAGGGTTACCTTTTTTTTTTTCTCTGAATCAGTTTCAAAAGTCAAGCTGATTGCATAGATGAAAAAAACAGAAAAAGTTAAATTTCTGACTATTTTGTTTATTTTTGATTTTGATTATACTAATAAAAACTGAAAGTAAAATTTTTTCAGACAAATTGAGTACATAAGATCAGTTAAAAATATTTTTGTTATGTTATTACCGCGCTATCTTGAAAATCCTTAGGAAACTTGACAATTTTCCCATAGACAGTCACTAACACCCTCAGTATAAGGGTAAGCCACAATAGGTTAAAGAAGCTGGAGGTTTACAATTAACAAGATGTAACCATGTATACGCAGAAAGCTGTTTGTAGCCATATAAAATATGTCAAATACTTTGTTATTAAGTTTAGATACTTTCTTACCTTTTTACCAATACATGTAAGTTAATGTTAAGCTGTAGACTGAATTTCAGTCAATGTTACTTCACAGTGCTTCAAATATTCCTTCTTGGCCCTATGCTTCTGCAGAAAGGAGATCAAACAAAGTGCTTCGAAGTTATGTTTTACAACATTTGGATCTAACCATCTACAGAAAGTGCTCAAGTCAAAAAATGATCTGCAATGTCTCTGCATACACAGCCATTACCCCCTATTGAAGAGTGCATAGTCTCAATATAATAACCGTATTAGTAATTGTACCCTATCAGTGCATTAAAGGCATTACAAATCAATGCCTTAGCTAGAGTTATTGACGACGTCTGTGGGGAAGCACTGTGAGAGAACTCCCTCGTGCAAAACCATGATTTGAGATTCATTGTGCTGTCTTTCAGAAAGGCATAAACAAGCTCTTTGTTTGTCCTGTGTCAGGGTCTTTTCAGTTCGCTGCATGAGGAGCTCCACCAAATGAGGTCCAGCGTGTTTCAATCAGATGAGGAATCAAATCAATGCTGTGTGCAAAGAGGCTATGGCAATAACACTTGGCAAACCTCATAACTTCAAAATGTCTGAAATGAAGCCAGTAGCGATTAAATGATATGGAGTACCTCCTAAATCCATACTAAATATTTTCCACAATATTTAGTGCTGAAAAAGCACTAAATGGGATAGTTGATTTTTAGTTGATTTTTTTTTTTTTTCCAAAAGCTTGGGTACGCCATTCCAGAACTTTACAGATTTAGATTCTCAAACCAAACAGAGGTGTGGTCATACAAATAAGTGACTTTAACAACACTTCAAATTATTATTCTTTTTCATTTGTATTTATTGAATACGTCTTTGCTCATAAGCATCTTTTAGTGTTTTGCTTTGATTGCCCTACAGCAGAGTTAGCTGACTAAGCTTGTTGCATCCATCCAATTGCTTTAACTTTCAAGGTCTAATAAAAATTGGAGTGTCAACTTTATGGCTTCCTCATAAAAGTCTGCAGACAATACAGAAGCTTGTAGGACAATGTTTTACCTTTACATTGAAAATATCAATGTAGAGAACATGTTTTTGTTTCTATCTCAGTTTAGCAAAACAACATAAAACTGGAATGTTCTTTTGTTGCTCAGATAGTTAAGTATCCCGAATTGTCCATTCATTAATTTTGTTTGTTAAAACTAACAGTATGGTTTGTTAGGACTGTGGTAGTGTACTTGTATTGTTTAAAAGCACTTTACTTAAAATGTCCTGAAAAAGAGTTAACTGCCTTAAAGATTTCTGTTTTTATTTTTTGTTACATTTAAATATTTTTTATCATCAAATCACTTTCAAATTATGTTTTATTTTATATGTGAATTATAGAACTACATAATTTAGAAACTACACTAGAGCGTGTCATGACACCAGGAGAAAGCCTAAAAGATCACAACAAGCAACTCATATTGCCTACATCTAAAGTAATAATCTAAAAAAAATAAACAAATAATGAGAAACAAAGTCAATGACATCTGTCATTTTGGTCTAATTTCCTGCACTGAACAATAAAAAACAAGACTGGAGAGTGGTGCACTTGGTCCATCTCTACATCTGCCAGAATGCAAATGTACTGAGTCAAGAAGTTGCAACAGAGTTGATAACCTTAATGACTTCCACCTACATGAAAATGTGCGAGCTACAACATCAGGTGACTACAGTTGATAACTCAGTTGCCAACAGCAACACCTTTGCAGTAGATTAAATCTGGTTTGTGAAACAGTCTTTGAGCTCAAACAACAGAGTAATTTGTTTGAGTCTGCTAATGATAAATGCTTCCCAGAATAGGCTGCAGTCATGTAGCTCCAGATTTCTTAAATCTGACAGAAAATTTCTTGTTCGTGCGAAAACAAGCATGTGGCGATGAAGAATGATGTAGTCTAAATTTTTGACACTGTATTTACGCAAATGCCAAAACAAGCATTTTCTTTCACGTAATAATATTCTCCATCTATTTAATCTTTTGTACTGCATCTGCAAACAACCTCTGAACAGCCACAATGCAGTTATTGTAATATCAGCCAGAACAAGCTCAGCTGAGTAACACTGAATTTACTTCCTCTACTTGGGATCGAAAACAGTAATTACACAGCAAATGAATCAGATTTTGTTCTGTACATGCTGTCACCAGGCTGAGTGAAATTAGGACTTCACATCTGAAATAGAAAATAGAGATTTTTTTTTTTCCTCAGGCAATGCTGTATGACTGAACTCTATCAGTAACCATAGGGATGTTAAAGCTGCAGTCAGTAACTTTCATGAAAAAATATACATGTTTTTCTACATATATATGAAAAATGTTACTGTGTTGTGACAGTATAATATGAGCAGAATAATCTTTGATAAAAAATTAAAGCTTCACTGACTCCTTCCTGTGGTCCTTCTGTCATCTACGGAAATGCACAATTCTGTCAGAAATAACCAATCGGAGCCAGGAGCACTGTCAATCATACTTGTGTATGCGCACACTCACACACTCACCCTTGTTCCAGGCTACTACACAACTAGAGCCTAATGTGAATGTACAGGCTTGTAAGCATGGTCACTGATGACGACGGATCAACATTTCCTGTACTGGGTAGTTGTTTCTCCACCAGTTTCTCCACCATTTGCAGATTGTCTGTTTCTTAGTATAGTGTCATGAGATGGTGACGGTATAAACAACATGTCAACAACATGTTTATACAAGTTACCTACTGCAGCTCTAACTTGCTGTGAAAAGATGGTAACTGTGGAGGACTCAGAGTTATTTCAATTAACTGCAAAAAATGTGTTTAATAGGCAAATTACACTCACCAATAAGAAATGTTAATTAAAATAGCACCTGAACTTTTAGCCCAACTTTCTTTGGTTGATATTTAATTCTGATAAAAGTTGAGTCGCTGTTTAAGACCTTAAGCAACAATGCTATATTTAAAGTATATATTTTAAAACATCATTAATATGGTTAAAAAAAAATAAAAATTCTGCAAAATAATCAGGCTTTTTATCTTACACCATGATGTGAAGAATGTACATTTTTCCTACATTTCATCACATTAAATGAAGCTGCAGAACATTTACAGCTAATCCAACAACATTAACATAAGGAATAATTTAGGAAATTTAAAGTGGTGCATATGAAACAATACAGGCAGTCAACATATGGCCTTCAGTAGTTATCTCTCTTGGTGTCTTCATTCCAAATAGTCAATAACAAAGTGAACTTCCGCCATCTTAAAGCAACGCTTATTTTTATAACAGTTTGGGACTGACAAAAGCTGTGGTGAGTGCTAAAAGTATATAAAGAGTACCCAGAGTGGTGATATATAAGGAAATAATAAGCAGCAAATAAACAAACAATAGACACATTCATGAATACTTCATTCATGGATACTTATGTTAAAAATTATTTAAAACAAATCAAACTGATTAAGTAAAAAAATATCTTTATAATACAAAGCTTTAAAATGAGCTTGACTAGAAGGTTTATGTCCAAATTCTTACAGTAATTTTGTTTAGAAATTCTTGTCTGCAGATAATAGACAAGGTTGTGTATGCTTCATTATGCTTATCCGTCTTCGAAACCATCTTCCTTAAACTGAATGGTATCATAAATTCTGGCTGACATTTTGATCAGTCAATTCTCTTTTAAGCTGCAGCCAAAACATATTTGCAGGCCCAGGAAAGATTATAGTTGGAGAATGAGCTGTCATTGGTTATAGATGTTCAGGAACACTGAAAATGACATGCAAAAAAGTGTGTGCTGCTAAAAAAAAGTTTGGGGTAACCTTTGCAGCCTGTGAAGGATGAATATTTACTCTAACTGCATCCAAATGGGACTCCAGCTCAAGATCATCCATGCTGCACCTGTTGCTTGTTCAGAAAAGCAGTCAGTCTCCAAAAGTTTCAGTAACAAAACAAAAGGTCATTATATTTGTCACCTGTGCATTTAAAAAAAAATGCACATTCTGTGAATTTCTGCATACTCACCAATCATATTGACAAAGCAGCTCAGTTGCATCTGGGGGATATAAGATGCAGAGAGCCACTACTGATCTTCCTGTGTGAAAACCCACTGAGAGCAGAACAAGTGTTACTGTCTGATTAAGACTGACTGAAATCCATAAGACAGAATTAATTTACTATTAATTTACTAATTAATTTACTAAGATAAAATTAATTTAATTAATTTTTTCTTTGTATACAACTTCACTATGCTTTCAGGCCCTTACTTGTATTGGAAATACTTTTTATGTTCTATTCTAAATTCTTGCACTTCTCATTACTTCTTCCCTTAATTTCACTATAAATCATCTTCTGGCTCTCCATAAGTACATATAGAAATTGCAAATGTTCAAAAGTTCATAAAGTAGTGGATGAACCACTCTAATGAATTTAAGAATTCAGTTGTTTTAGGACAGCAGAGGTTCACTTTGGTAGTGGCACCTCTCTAACCTGCATTTAACATCAGTCTACAAGGTCCAGCTAAATCTGGATTTCTCTTTATGACAACACCATGACAGAATTATCTACTGGGTAAGAAAATAAGTTCTTACAATATTTTATTATGAAGAAAAAAAGTTTAAAATGTCCCTGTTTTACAGGCATACTTCTTTTGTTAAGGAACATTAAGATGATTGCACATGGGATCCGACTGTAATAATAACACCTGAATTTATATTATGTAACCAGTGAGTGGGCTTTCATCTTTTAATTTGCAAAGTTTTCTGAGTCTTCCTCTTTAACGTAATAGATAATTAACTATTTTGAATAAATTATTTAGAAATAATAAATAAATAGCATTCTTCATTTACACAGTTATTTAAAACTCTGAATTTTTATGACCTTTGTTAGTAATAAACTTATTCAAAATCTACTACTTGTTATGTAAAAAATCTCAGAAGATTCAGTTTTTCATTATTGTTCTCTTGCGTCCTTTTTGATCTATTGTACGGATGTTTTTACCCTGAAGCAAAGGTGCCCATTTTCTCTGTTGTGTTTACATAATTCTCCTAATATTTTTCATGTTATATAATGCTGAACATTTCCCCTCATTAAGGTCTCCTGGCTGAAGAGGATGTGAGGCATCCTTAATATTACAGTGTGTTTATGCAATAACAATAACACTGGATGAAGATGTATTCCTTTGTTAAAATGATAATATATTTGTTTGTAAACTGAAAGCAAGTCACTTGGTATTTATTGAATCTTTATGAAGCCAACGTCTTGAATGAGATTGTCACGCCATTACAATATAAACTAAAGGTATGATGAATGAACAGCTTTTTAACAGGCACAAGACTGAACTTTGACCTCCCACATTTTGTAGCTGAAAAAGAAAATATTTCCAAACATAATTAAAATAAATTAGGTAGTTTAAGATTTTAAAATATTGTAAATAATAAGTTAAGGTAGAATGGATTTATTGCCTCTTGTACATGTTTCTTAGTTTTGAGAACCTACAAACATTAAATAAAGGGTAAATCAGTACAGATGGAAAAAGCTAATAGTCATGATTTCTGTCTGTTTATGAATATTTTTGCTATAATTGTTTATTAAAAAGCATAGGTTAGCATAGGTTTTGTATGCAAATATCCATACAAAACCTATGGATATTTGTTATCCATAGGAATAACAATATTCTAACAATAATAATAGGTTAGAATTACACCAATATAATTCTCCTAAAACTTTCTTTTACTAAGAAGAAGCACTAAGTATGGACCAAGGGATTGGAAAGAGAAAGACCAAAATGTATGTGTCAGAAATTATTGCATTTCTGACACAGCCTTTCTGCCAATATTGTGGCATTTAGCAAATAGAAATCATCTTGCTAATTCTAACTGACCTAAAACAAGAGATGTTTGGTTGAATTTAACTTCAAACTGTGGTGGATTTGTTTCTTTATTTGATCCAAACTTCTTATTTCAGCTGTAACAGAGAAATGCTGCACTAACTTTACCATTAAAAGCAACCTTGGTAGACATTTAAGGGGAAAATCAAAACGGGAAGGAATTTGTGCCAGTTGGCCTTGGCCAAACATACACACATGCATTCATGCAATATTTTAATTATTTCAGTGTAGCAAGTGAGAGATATATGCCTGTAGATGTTTATAAAGCACTGTGCTGTGCATCAACCTTGCTGCAAACAGTAGCTATGTTTTGTTTGTCTTATTTCACACCACAAGTGCACACATTAATGACTGTTCTGTTCCAAACCTGAAATACAGAAATAGCACACTGACTCAGAGCTTCTTATTTGCTAATGGCAATTCATTCTGGTGTTGTAGTCCTCTCTGACAAGACAACCATACTTTCACACACAGTGAAGTGAGATATGTCCACGTGCCAGGAAGATTCGCAGATCATTCACTCGCCAAATAATATTTTCAAACTCCCTCAGGGGATTTCAGAAGAGCTAGAACAGTTACATGTGTGTGGGTGATATGTCTTAATAAGTGTTTTCACAATACAAAACCTGAATAAAACGCCTAGTTGCAAAGATGAACTTAGGACTGTGATTTTTATACACTTTACATGCTTCTTCAAAAATGACAAACATAAGTTTAAAAATTAAGACAAAACTTCACAGATAAAGAATTCAAGGAGCTACAAAGGAGCATTTGCTTTGTAGTTATCTGAACTATTGGTAAGAATCTGAAACACTGGCTCTGAGATATCTGGAACACTTCTTATGAGTTTTAAGGTCGGAAAAACAACTTGAATTTCAAGTTAGTGAAGCGACTGAAAGCTGTCTTTTCCTGACTCCCTGACTTGTCCACAGGCTCTGTGGTGCAAGTGGGGTTTTTTTTGAAGGAGGGTAACAGAGCAGCTCCATAATGATTCAAACTCCAAGCATAAAAGAAAGCAGGTTGAAGATGGCCACAGGCAGCTGTAAGGGACAATCTAAAGCTCCTGGGATGGAACGACAGCTAGAACTGCAGCAAAAGCTGCTAATGATAGCATCAGAACAGAAGGCATTTGCCAAAGTGGGCAGAGGACACTTTATGTTCTTATAATGAGGTTCAATTTAATACCAAAACCCCACATTAATATCTTTAGAAGCATAATAGAAACATATTTAATGTGGATGTGAAAGTAAACTTATTTGCAACCACATGACGACTTTGTTAGTCAAGATAACTACTCTTAGTTTATGAGGCAAAGCCAAACTGTAATAAAAACTGCATCACAATGAGACTTTTTTGGAAAAAAAACACTGCACACCAACATGAAAGCCAAACATAATTGCTAAATTAGGCTCAAATAGAAGGCTCTCAGTGACAGTAAATGGGGGGTTATTGGAAAATTGAAGTAGCTGAATCTTCTGAGGGACTTGTCCCACTGGTGCCATTGTGACATGTGAAAGCAGAACAGAAATGCAAGATTCATATGTTGTAGATTTGCCAACAGAGGTGTTGACGTGTCCTACTTTGTTTTTGTCTTAGCTGGAACTTGTTTCTTTAACTCAGCTGTTTCTAAGAGTAACAACAAACCAATGCAACACAGAAGAGGTTTTGCAAATGTAACCGGTGTATACTATTAATGTTCTTTAATGTTAACCTAGTCTTACATAGTCAGTTAACCTTGACGTGTTCTGATTTGTGTTCAGTTGAAGAGTCAGACCACAGGAGGTGCTGGTTGTTCTTTAATGCACGGTGCTGGCAGAGGACTGCACAAATAGAAGTAAAAATGCCCTTTATCGTGCAGCTCTTCCAGTCACAGGAGTTGGACTTCCCCTTTTCTCAGGCAGCTGAGTGCCAACTGAGAGGAGTACAGTCCTTTCAGTTATCTTATGCTCTCTTGAAGTAACAGTAAAGGTATTAGTGTTTACCAAAATACGTTATAGGAAAATCTTAAAATATAACAAGAAATATGATTCTTCAGTGTTAATCAGGATTTGGTGAAATTTTGAACATTATAATAAAAAATAAAAGCACATATTCTTAATTTGTTACATTTAGAATATGATTAACAACAAAGAGCCACTTCTTGCATTATAATATGTCTTCTCTCTTTCTTGTGCTCTTTAGTGAACACAATGTTTTAAAACCTGATCTGACTTTTGAACCATGTTTCATATTTTCCACACCGAAACTAGCTTCTGCTTTAAACAGTGCTTCTTTGTATTTTATGTTTATTTATATACCTGTCTGTTGTAACTTTGTGACATACCTAGAGGGTTCTGTCATGCCTTCTTTAAAAACTTTCATTTTAATTGGATTCACTTTAATGAGGTACCTTTTCTTTGACTTGTCAAGACTTAAGAAACCTCTTACTTATCGTTCTATTGTAAGGTGACTGAATATATTTATTTAAAAAAAGATGGGGAATAAAGCACATCATTTCTTTGCCCTCTTATGCTTCTCATCAAGAATCCTGACTTTTTTCTGGAGGTTGATGTGCAAACCTTAGCTGGTTGATCTGTGTAATTAAACGAAGTGGTGATTTCTTATGTCCTTTGCAACACCAATTTATAGTTGTTCCTTATTTATTTATTTGTATTATACATGTTTGAACTTCTGTTCATACTGTATTTGAACATGTGCATGCATTCAGTGTGTCGTGTCTGATCAGTGTATTGTAACTCAAATGAAATTTGGTCACAACTAACTCAAAGTTTGGGTAATTTGTGTGAGTGACTTTACATGCATTATATATTCCTAGACTTTTATGTTTCTTTCTGTGTTTCTTTAGATGAGCTTCATTGTAAATCAAGGCTGACCAAGTTTAGAAGAGTAAAATTAGAAATCCATTAACCTAATGAGATCTGACTTAAAACCAACAAGAGCTAAAAGGAGTGTTAACAATTTGACAATGGCACATTATAGGATAATAGATACACATCCCTTCAGTTTTTTTCTTTTTGGAACACCTGATAAACATGTAAAAAGTCTCAAAATCAATCCATTATTTTCCACTGTAGAATAATATTCTTTCAGGCATAATTTGAGAAAAATGTAACCTTAAAATTCTGAGCATTCATTCTGAAGAGAAAAAAAATCCCATGTTGAGAAATTGCAGGCTTTTAACTAAATCACTGATGCTGCAATTATTGTTTCCCCTGCTGTTAATAATTTGTTGAACTCTCTTCTGCAGAGAGCACAGCAGTTTTGTAGATGTTGGAACCTGCAGAGAGAGTGATCTTTGACCAGTTTTCTTTGTACAATATGTCTAGTCTGGGACAGCTCTCCTTAGCTTACCTTTTTGGCTTTCTTTCGGGTTCACATCCTAAAACAGGCATGAGGAAAGTTTGATTTCTTAATTTGGTATATGGGGATGATTTGGCCTACATTAGCATCCTGAATAAAAACATTCTCATAACAGTATTTTGAAGAGGATAACAGATATAGTAAGTAAACTTTTTAATTCAGACCCATCTGTTTTGGTTTTTGTCTAATAGTTTAATCATTGAGTTATTTGCCCAGATTGCTGTCATAGGAAAAGTCCATGAAGCATTAAGTGTTTGTTATAGTAGGACAAAAAGAGCAATCATTTGACCTGCTCTGCAGGTCAAATGATTTACATTAATGTTGTGCACTCTTGTGTTTCCTACTTGGAAGATTGGCAACAAAAACTGTCACATATTATTTATGCCACACCCAGGCAGGCAGACCAACAGAAAGGAAATTATTTTTGATACAGTGGAGTCGACATCTGGCCAAACAGTATTAAGCATAACACAGTATTTACATAAGGAGAAAGCAGAAAAATACATTTAGACACTGATCAATATTAAAATAAGGAATGAGATACAAGAATGCTTCAGGTGCATATTTTTTATATTAATCATAGTGGTGCCAATAATTATGAATACATCTACTCCAGTTAAAGGTAAGATTTTTGTAAAATACTGCAGTCTGACGTCATAGTATTGTGAGACAATATACATGTATTTTTAATCTTTTTCATCAAAGGGCTCAGAATTTAGGGCAAAAACCAAGACCTGACATCAGTACTATAATTGTTTCATTGATTTTAACTTTTTAATCTACCCCCCTTTTAAAAATACATGATGTAATAGCTTAAACAAAAAAGTCTTCCTAATCCTTCTCTATACTCTCGACACAGGGGAACAGAAATCCTCTTCTCTTTCAGCTCATATTCTGCATGGTTTCCACTCCCACCATTTTTAATTTCTTTTATTTTTCCAGCAGTTTTCTCGTTTCAGTCCAGTTTTTGGCTAATCAAATTGATGACTGGAGTAAAGTCCAGCTCCTGTTCTGCATTGTGCATGTTTGGTTTTCATGCACAATGGTTTTCTATCAAAACCTTGAGCAAAAAATCTGACCTCAAATGTCTTTACCACAGTAAGTACACTGTTTTATGTAACAAACACAGATCCTTTATCACATTTTACTGAAGAGATTCTAACTTTATGTAACGTAAAACTGTAATAGTATTAAATGAAATTTTTTTTAGCTGTTGACCATGAGAGCAACTGTGCAAAAATGTGCTGTCAGTCCTTGACATTCTCCACACACCTGATTGATGATTCAATGAACATGAGGCTAAATAACGATGCATAGTGTTTGCTAAAGGACAATGAAAAGCAATGGATTTTTGCACATCATTTATAGCCTGGTGCTGCCAGACGTCTTGCAATTTCAAACACAAAGCTTCAGGCTACCTTCTCTGAATTTGTAGCATAAAAACAATCATATATATTCAATTTCTTCTACTGTTTTAATTTTATTTATTTATTTATGTTTTGCTCTGTGCCAGCAAACAGAAAAACACTTTTGACAGTTCATAGTATAAAAAATGTTCCTCTTGGAGAGGTTTTTTATGTTTTGACTCAGACTATAGCAATCCTATCAGGTTATTTAAAGTCAGACTGTGTAACTTCGACATAAGATCTAAATCATTTCATATTTGTAGACTGCACAGTGATGTTTCCTATTATTTCTGCTCATCTTTTATCTACCCACAGCTTTCTCAGGCTCCAGTGGCAGCTTATTGATAGAGGCTCAAATTAAACTTTCATCTAAAGCAGTACTTCTTCACGAAAACTTTGAAGGGTAATTATTTTGGTAAAAGATCATCATATGGAGAATCCTCTTTGTGTTGTCTCACATCTAAAGTTTTTTCTTTTAAAGAATGTCAATAAAAACTTGAGGCAATCAAAAGCACTGATAGTGACTTGCAGTATTCATGCATCTTTTCTTTGTTATTTGTTTTCATAAGTATGACATGGAAAGCATACTGACACTTTTTTTGCAAAAAAAAAAAAAAAAGGAATATTGTAAGATGTATTTTAGCTCAACCATATTTACTATGATACCTCTAAATAAATTCCAGTGGTAGTGGTAGCATCATTCTGTGGAGCTGCCTTTGTTCAATAAGCATAGCTGCAGTGAGATTTCAGATAACAATTAAAATGCAAAAGGATTTTCCCATTTTTTTCTAATCTTTACAGGCATGTTGAATCAGCCAAGAACATTTTTTTTTTTTTTCCCTATTTATGACACTCTAGGGCCATTATTTCTGTAATTAGCCTAATCTCTCTCCTGGACATGCATTGAATAACCTACTATTTTCAGTAATGTGATATTTTACACCTATTTTTTTTATAGGTTTTACTATTGGCTCAGGAGTATTGTGTTTATCTGTGTTTCTCCTATATATAAAGTCACTAAAAGAGCATACATGTTTACTTTGTTTATGTTAACAAAGGAAGTACTCTCAAACCAGGGCATATTTGTCTCTTTTTTGTGTTTGCTCTGTCTTCCAGGCCTCACGTCACATGCAGCTCAATGAAGCAACCATCTGTTAGCAAGGATCAGCTAAAGGGAGTTATTGTTCCTTAAGAGGACATTTGTTGTGAATGGGAAAAATTCTGTATTGGAATTACAAATTAAAATCTGTGAAAAGACTTGAAGGAGAATACCCACATACATTCTCTGTCCAATATGGCTGACTATTTTGCCAAGAAGAATAGCTAGACACATCCGACATTCAACTTTAAAATAAAGCGCGTTTTCTGTGTCAAAAACTTCATAGTCAATACACTGAGGTGTGTAGTTGTAACATGAAAAAATGTGGAACCGTTTCAAATAGAGAAGAATAGAAAGAAATCTTTATTGTGTTCGTAACAATTAATCATTGTATAATTAAAACTGAGGTGCAATTCTCCAGACAAAAACAACGTTTCTGTAAATAAATATTTACATTGCAATTAGTAAGTATATTTTCTTTTACTTTTGTATGTCGTGTGCTTTCTCAGTCAACAGTGGCCTTTTCAGAGTCTAAATGTCCACCCCATAATTTCTAGCATTTAAAAGGCAGAATACAGTTCTAATTATAACAGAGACTGGAGGCATAAACTAACCATCACCTTTTATAATCATGTAGCTGCCATAATATCTGGCGGGCATGGACCCGCAGGTTCCCTTGTTAGAATGCTTGTAAACAGTTTAATAAGATTAGCCTACAGGCAGTAGAGATTAGTGAATAAACAGAACCCGTATCAAATACATGACACCATCAGAAAACACTTGGTAGGAAGTATTTTTCTACCAAGGAAAACACTTCCTTTATAAGAAGTGAGTTGGAAATGCTTCTCTACTGTGAGAAGCATTTTCAACTCACAGCAAACACTTCCTTGGTAGGAAGTATTTTCCTACCAAGGAACTGTTTTCCTTGGTAGGAAAATACCAAAGAAACACTTCATTATGATTCAAAGCATTTAATCATAATGAATTTGATGCTTTGAATCTATTATGATGATGAAACAGCCTCCAAGTCTTTGAATTATCAATGATAGACTTCAAGAGGATAAGTTAAAATTATAAAACTTCTGCAAGAGTCTGCAAGGTGTCAGCACACTAGAGATTTGTCATTCAGGCTTTCTTTCAACAGGACTGCCCTGTCCTGAATCAGAACATTGTTTTAAGAGAGGCAATTTCATGCAATGTCATTGAGCAGCATGTCAAAAAAGTTACTGCAACAATCTAATCCAGACACTTTTGAGATCCCATTACGTTGTTGAGTTGCCCTTGTTCCTGCGATCAGACTTTTAGAGTAGAGTGTTATTTGCTGAGGCAAATGGCAGTTTATGTTGAAGCATCAGTCCACGGTTGGTTTGCAGTGTCCCATTAGCCACCTGTCATCTCATGGCTCCGTACAATTCTCATCATACTGTGTTCAATAGTGTTCAGTGGATATTGTACATAAAACAAAAATGCCTGTATTTGTAAAGAGCACCATTGTGAAACATAACTTTTATAGTTTAATTGATAGTACAGATGAATAAAAATGTTTAGCCAAATTGAGGCATTTGAAATTTACTTTACAGTAAAAAGTATCTGGCGTTGCATTAAAAGAAAAACGAAAACATAATAAAGACATGTAAATAAACTTTCAGGCCACTTTTCTTTTATATAAATGTTATTCTTTGCTTGCTAACACAACTACTGGATCCCCCCATCGCATGTCACCACAATGTCACAATGAATCTGGACACTGTGAGGATAAATATATATATATATATATATATATATATATACACACACACACACACACACACACCCCCACACACACATATATATATAAAAAAAAAAAAATCCCTTCTCACCCACCGCGGGTGGTTCTTATCCTCTGAGCTCGGGTCCTCTACCAGAGGCCTGGGAGCTTGAGGGTTCTGCGCAGTATCTTTGCTGTGCCTAGAACTGCACATTTCTGGACTGAGATGTCTGATGTTGTTCCTGGGATCTGTTGTAGCCACTGCTCCAGTTTGGGGGTGACTGCCCCGAGGGCCCCGATGACCACAGGCACCACTGTGGTCTTCACCTTCCAGGCCCTCTCCAGTTCCTCCCTGAGGCCCTGGTATTTCTCCAGTTTCTCGTGCTCCTTTTTCCTGATGTTGCATTCACTCGGTATTGCTACATCCACCACAACGGCTTTCCTCTGTTGTTTATCCACTACGACAATGTCCGGTTGGTTCGACCTTACCATTTTGTCTGTCTGGATCTGGAAGTCCCACAGGATCTTAGCTCGGCCATTCTCCATCACCTTTGGGGGTGTTCCCCACTTTGATCTCGGGGCTTCCAGTCCATATTCTGCACAGATGTTTCTGTACACTATGCCTGCCACTTGGTTATGTCGTTCCATGTACTCTTTCCCTGCCAGTATCTTGCACCCTGTTGTTATGTGTTGGACTGTCTCAGGGGCCTCCTTGCACAACCTACACCTTGGGTCTTGTCTGGTGTGGTAGATCTGGGCCTCTATTGCTCTGGTGTTTATGGCCTGTTCCTGGGCGGCCAGGATGAGGGCCTCTGTGCTGTCCTTGAGTCCAGCTTTCTCCAGCCATTGGTAGGACTTTCTGATATCAGCCACTTCAGTTATTTGCCGGTGGTACATCCCATGTAGGGGTTTGTCCTCCCATGATGGTACCTCCAGTACCTCAACTTCTGTTCCCCATTGTCTGAGACATTCACTGAGCAGATATATATATATTAGAACTTTTTTTACACTGTCTTTTTAAATGTTTACTTTATTAGGCCATCAAGAAAGACTAAGGGTAAGAGGAGTCTTGCATGCATTTAATAACTGCAGCACATGTGGTCCCTCAGAGTCTGATCAATGGCAGTGGCTGCTGGCTCTGCCCACCAGCCAATAACTCTACTGTGAGAAACATTTCTAACTCACAGCAAAGTGGGATTAATGAAGTCAAAACAATGGCAGGCACTCATCAGTGTCCATTGACCGCTGCAGATTTCAACCGACTGGTCACACTTTTCATTTTTTCCATGAGAGGCATCATTAGGATCTCTCAACACTGGAGGCTTACAGCCCATCTGACTCGTGTTTTTATGGATGAAGTTAATGGGCTGTCATACCACTCATCTGAATGGGCAGGATATCACAACATGAATTAAATAAGTACAGTCTTATTTTTTATTCCTTTTGGTTTCTTCTGTAAGCTACACATTAATGTAAAGATTATTATTGATTTCAAAAAGAAAGAAGATCTCGTGCTTGAATTAAAGGATTTTTTCAAGCCTCCCTTCATGAAGTTTCATTCTATTTCCTGTGCCTGTGTTGCTATTTTCTGGACACTGCAGCTTCATTTCTTTTCACAGTCCTAACTTGTCTTCCCCATGTTTGTGCAGGCCAGTCCTTGGTCGCAACATAACATGTTTGTATAAATATTTTTTTATTCATCCTATGTAATAGTATTTTTTTCTGAGAAATCTAGTTGTTTCATTTGCTTTAATCCACAATCATCTAAGTTGGCAAAAATAAAGCTAGAAATGCATTTGTTGGAAATTATAAACAATGTTCAATGATATTGCAAGTAATACGATATAAAATACAGAGAAATATAATCAAGAATTGATTATATTTGATTATATATTTAATTGTAGCTAGCCAGGATACAAAATTCAGAATCTGAACTTGTTTCCTGCCTTGCTGCTGGAGGTTTTGTTGTCTGTAAAGTCACCATGAGATCTGAGTTCAATTTCCGAGAACAAATGGAACGCTTCATAAATCATGTCTCAGAGTTTCGACTACTCTTGTGTGACAAGTGTTGCTTTTCAACTGTGGCAAAGCGATAACTGTATGTCTGTCTTATACATCTCAGTGGCTTCTGTTCTTTGCTTGCCCTGATCATATCTTACTGTTCTGCTTCTCCTTTTCTTTCTGTCATACTTGTGTTCTACTGCTTATCTTACATTTCTGCTCCTGTTTTGCTTTTTCCATTCTTGTTCATACTGCTCTGCAAATGAACATCTTAAGAATATGCCACTTGCCACTTTCTAGCAATATATTAGCCCACATAATTCGACGATTTGGCATGTTTGTATTAATGTCTATTTATATGTTTGTATTTGGGTCCCCTTTATTTGCAGGAGTCACCCTCAAAAAAAATATATTTGTACATTTTTCTAACATATATTTATAGAAAAAAAAAACATCATGTAAATGCTGAAAAACTGCAAGTCATAAAAACTGTTGCCATAAAAAATGGTAGCAAGAATAGCAAGGTCAGTGGAAATGGTGAAAATAAAGAAATAGGTAATAATAACTACACGTTTTTTAGTCAAAGTTTCCAGGCAGATTGGTTTCTGCATGTTTTATCCCTCGTACATAGTCTGGTAGCATCAGCTCACCCAGTTTAGTGACAAGTCAGTACAGCAGTAGTGCAATATACCAATATATACTAAGCCATCTACACAGTGTTTAAATAGAGGCATGGCGGTTCTTGTGCGAATACTCCATGAGAGAACACCTCTTCAATGCCCTCTCCAAACCTCCAACCTCCAACCTCCCCTGTCATATTCGGGGCGGATAAAATGCCATGCTGCCCAGTCAGGTAGCTTGCTCCCGCTAATGTCAGCAGCAAACAGGATGTACCTATTGAACACAGGGGGAAGCCGACGCCTCACTGCCCGCATGTCAAAAAATGAAATATTAGACTTATTCCAGGCACAGCTAAGAGACGAATGGGCTCTCATTTTTTATTATAACTGGTCAACATTTAAACGCTTGTCAACATTTAAGACTTACCTCTTCTCTTTTCTCATTTGAGTTTCCAAATAAAGTCACCAGTCTGCAGTTACTGTAGCAGGAAATAATTTCTTCCTTCTCCACCATTCTTACTGACATGCCTTTAAAAGAAATTAACCAAACTAATAATGCAGCTTAATTATTTAATCAACATGCACAATTTTTCTCCTTTCTGAGCTACAATAACCCAACATGGTTGTTGAGTGATTACGCCAATGGGCTTTAATTTTCTGTAATGAGACATAAATAGTCAAATTGTCTGCAGCAAGAAAAGGTAATTCTGTAAGAGTACCAGTAATTATGGCCTTATAGTTGAGGATTGTCAAAGAACAATGCATACACCATAACTACTTAATCATGAACCACTCCTGGAGTTGTTGTCCCTCTCTATATATAACATAATAGCAATTCCCACCATATTTTTCCTCTCTTTTTATTTCATAATTTTCTACTTTCATCCACCAATCCCCCCTCTGCAATCCCACCCCACCAAAACAACCTTTAAAAGCTTTTCCTGATGTTTCTACCAACCCCAGCTTCATCTTCCTACTCATAAAACACGTGGCAGGAAGGGATAATGCTTCCAAATATGATCAACATCAAAGTGAAACGTGCTGTGAAATGAGCTTGGTATTTATTAGAGCCAAAGTGAATGACATGATTGCACCCTGGGGACTAAGTGTGAAGAAGAACTAATCTAAAAATTTGCATCGGAGTGTAGATGACTCAAGCCTGTTTTAAAGCATTTGCTCAACATTAGGTGGAGCGAAACATGTGAAGGTTGTTAATGCAAGCAGTTGGATGGCTCTGTGAGTGCATGGGCTGACTTGGACAAAGGAAGAGACACACTGAGCAAAAAATATACTTTAGCAGTTCTATTTAGTTGGTTCTTAGCAGACTATTGTAATGAAAAGCTTTGAAAGGCAAATGAGGGATCCCTCTTGATTTAGGTAGTAAATAATACAAAATCCAAGCTTGAGCAAATTTTGAAGTGGCGTAAGAGAGCATAAAAATGCTTCTGAACATTGCTAATGGGATTTGTTCATTATTCAAGATACACTCGGATTTGATTAGCTGATGTTCAATGATGTCTCCTAAAACCGATCAATGAGTTCATTGGATGAATCATGAAATGGTCCATCTCCCAGTGAGTAAAGCCTCAATATTTTTCTCTGAACGTGTCTAGCACTGATGGAACTTTTATGACTTATTTTTGTCATTTTTATGTACGCTCACATTTTTCCTCTCTACTACTCAGATGTGCTTTATGTAGGCGGCCATATTCATACACCATAATTAAGATTAGTCCTTCTATTTTTTGTGTCATTTTAAAGCTAGTATGAGACTAGATATGGAATTTTTGTCATGTTTTGAGGCAATTTTCTGACCTACATTTATCACTGTCTGAGGGCATATAACCATTGTCATTGGGCTGGCTAGAATATTAATGGTGCAGTTTAATGTTATCTGCTAACATTAAAAGTATAAGTAATTAATGTACCTTTTAACAACAGCACTTGCCTGATTGCACTGTGTCAAGTAGAAAGACTGCCACAATATTTTTTAGGATTTGACCTCAACCCATTCGTCCTCAACAAAGCTTGGTGCTTCACATTTTGGAAAATTTTATGCTTTCAATTCTATTGGACTAATTTGAGAACACCCACTGTCTGTTTCTAATATTGGTACAACACAAGGTTAATAAAAAAAAATAAAAAAAAACATAAATGAGCACTTGTGAAAGAACCTGACTGGCTTGCACAAACCCCAAGCCTCAACCTGATAGAACTTCCTTTGGGAAAACGTAGAGTGAACTTTTTCTTCAAAATCCATATCTGCATTATATTAAACAAATCCAGCAATAGGAAGGAAATGTGGTTGCTATGGCAGCAAACAGTTTCTTGTTACATGTCCTCTCCTTGCAGACCTATATTACATCCAATTTACTCATTAGTGCACCTGTTTAATCTGGAAAGCACATGGAACCAGTCTCTTACATTAACCTCAGCATAAAGGAGTTATGATTTTTACAAGAGAAAGTTAACTTCTCTTTGGTTTCTAATTTGTTTTTTTCCTTTCCTTGACTCAACCTTAGTCATTTTTTGGCAATGGAAATCACAGAACATTATTTTCATAAGGAAGGTAAAAGAAAAGGGAAATCTTAACATCATCAGCAGAAATTCTATTTTGGATAACCAGTTTTTGAAAATATAATTCCTAACCTGTTAGTTACCCTTCAGTTATGTGATTATTATTAAAAGCTAAGCAGTCATAAATCTAAAACAAGCGATGCATACAAAGAAGTATTCACACTGTGCTCCTGCATGTCAACAGCAGTATTGCCTCTCACAGTAAAGACTGTTTTTACCCCTGTATCAATTTTTACCATTTTACAATCTCAGGCAATCCTAGCTGTTGTTTTTACACTGTCCCTCTGTCCTCTCTGGGCTTTGACCACTGCTTTCTCTGATTTTTTTTCTTTGTGTAACTCAGAGACTGATGTTTCCCCACCATCATACTCGCTGTCCTAATATTTTGACATCCGTCATGGCAGTCATGTCAAAAGAAACTTGAAAGGACCTCGTCAGACCCCGTCTTCTGACGCGATACCCCTCAACACACTCAGCACAGGCAGCCTGACCTACATAAGAGATACTGCATGTAAAAGAGACAAACTGCAGGATGCTTTGTCAGAGAGGATTTATTTGGGAATCTGAAGGCTACATATTGCCACAGATACAAATTAAGCCATTTTATGCATGCATAATGGTAGCTTCGCTCTGGATTGTTATTTTATTTGTTTAATTTTTGGAGCTGTTTGCATTTATCTTTCAGGCACGGGGGGGGGAAACAGACTTCTTTGGTTTTTACGTTTTGGCCCCACTTAAATGTGTCAGATCAACAATGACATTTGAATATCCTACTAAGTTAACCTGCATAAATACAAAATGTAGTTTTCAAATGGCAATTTCATTTATCAAAAAAAAAAATCTAACAACATGACCTTATTTGAACGACTAATACCCTTTTTAAACGAAGGCTGAAATTAGGCCTCGTGGATACAATGACATTTTCTGGGTTTCAATATCTTTCCCTTTTGGAAACTGTAATATCAGACAATTTATGGGTTTTTTATACAACATCTTATAAGCATAATATTACACTTTTATCTGACCTTTGTGTGCCATCTGTACCATGACTCAGCTGTGCTTGATTCTTCATATTGATTAAAAAATAGAGGAGACTGTGATTGGTTGAGTGCAATAGTGTAAACAGAAACTTTTTGTGTCCAAGAAAGGCGTTTTTCTCAACCACAACAGGTGCTGAACCTTTATATAATGCTGCTGTAGTTCACTTTAATATAATAAAAAACATTAGGTGTTACATCCGTGTTTGTAAAAACTGGCAATAGGTCTTTTACATCATGATGAAATTTTTGAGAAACACCACAAAATTTCAGTCTGATTTAAGCCTCAGCTTTCACATAGTCACGCCAACATCTTTGGGCACCAACAGCAGTGGTTGGGATTCTGCATGTTTTAGTTCTCTCCCTGATTTAATGCACATGGATCAAATGACGGCTCGTTAGATGGCCTAAGAAGAACATTGACATGCTGAGGAGCATGTCAATGTTCTACTACCACCAGAGAGAGAACTAAAACATGCAGGATGCCGGCCCTCAAGGACCGACTTTGGGCATCCCTGTTTCAGAGTAACAAGACTGACCACAGCTTTGAAGGTTCCCCTGTTCTCAATCTTTTCCAGTTCTGGGTAATGGCTCTTGCTGTTGTTCTCGCTAGTCCCAAAACCTTAGAAAATGTATTTAAAACTCTTCTACATTGGGCATGATGTGTTGTTCACTTTGTTGTTGTGTTTTTTTTTTCTAGCCTGTTTCATGTCTACACATGTTCTGTTTAAATGATTTTGTTATTTTAAATGGCCAGACAGTAATTAAACATTGTATCTTGTGAGCATAAACACAGTGAAAAATATTAATTGATCAGAGTTCATTTATGATTAATCAAAGAATAAGAATTTATTTTTCCACTCAGAATCAGGGTAGTTTGGATCGTTTTTTTTGTTTTTTTATTCTTAAAAATTTATTTTATTATCTTTGTGGATTTCTTTCATGTTAAACCTTTTGGTGGAACACAACCAAAATGACACAAATTTGTAAGGATGTGTTCTCATCGTATAAAAAACATCTTAACTGTAAGCTGCATTGATCACTGTGTGTAATGGAAGTACCAGAAAAATGGGGACGTAAAAATCTCTGAACATCTTTTGAAATGTAGACCTCACATACAATGCCAGTTCAAATTAGATTTAATGACGTACTCTTTAAAAATCTGACAACCTCCGTAATTTGAATGGGGTGGCTATGATTACACATGATTGAGTCTTTACTGGAGTACAACTAATGCCATTTGTTTAAAGCTGAATATTCAAAATGCTCTTTTTCATCTATAGCTGAATCCCTTGGTTTGCATATCTCTATATGTCCCACTCACTTTTCATTTGAGCTATACTTCCTTTGACGAGATGAAAGATTATGTGGGTGGACACATGCAAAACTGAAGAAAGGGAGCAGAATGAACACTTAAAGCATGTTATCTTTGTTTTGAGTGACAGAACAGTGGAAGCAGCAACAAAGACAATCCTTTCTCTACAGGTATAATGAAGGCATCTCAGATGTGCTTGCATGACCTGTGTTCTAAGTTTCCTAACTTTCTGCAGTCAACAGTCTCCAAACAGTTCCAAAATCCCCAAAGACCTTTCAGTGGCGCAAAGTCAACTCCCTTCCCTTCTGTCCTAGAAATGGGTGGATTTTTCTGAGTATAAAATGCTCAAGAGGCAGAAGAACTACCTTGTTCTGAGGTGACTCACAAAGAAAAAGATCCATTCTTGTGCCATTAAAACGGCACCGAATGAGTATCATGAGGCGTTAAAGCCCTTATTTCTCTGCAAAAAAAGGGTAATGGTATCGAAATGATTATTTTGCTGCCACATTGCACGTAATCTCACCCACATAACTGCTAGAATGGTCTTTGTGAAATCATTCAAATCGCATTACAACAATAGGACTGAGAACGAGGCCAAAAGAAATTCTGCAAGAAAATGACTGCATGACGAGGCGGATGTCTGGAACAATGGACAGGGGTGAATCTGCCACTGGAGTTTTTACACCTGCTTAGCTAACAGATGGGCTTGCTCTCACCAATGACAAATATCTTTGAGGTCACTCATTTGTATTCCTTCTATTGCTCTGTACCAAGTTATCACGGTCTATTATTTTTCCACAAGACCTTGAATCATCCGCTTTACCTTTCAAAATTTCAACAGCAGTGTACGTGCTTTTATTCAAGGTTCCTTTCTGCTGAGGAAAAGCATGTGTAACTTACATATGGAAAAGAAGAGAAACATTTTGTTTCTAGTGTAGCTTTTGCCTTACTGCTTTACCGCCAAGAGTGCAACACTTGTCTTCTGCTTATTTAGGGTTTTATAGTGTCTTGTGCAGGTCTTTTATTTACTCATACCTAACCTAACTCTTCACTTAACCTACCAGACCAATTTGTGACTTACATTTGTCATATTTCCACATTTGAGTGTTTGTAAAGTGGGCTGCAGGGGAAAATAAAAGCTGGATTCCAAGTGATACTTGATTTTGCTTTCTTTGTCTAGATTTGCCGTTTCCAGTTTCACTTAATTGGCTCCTTCACTCATCTCTCAAGCCATCTGTCTTCTTTATAGAAAAGAACTGAGTGCCATTACCAGGATCAACAAGATTCTTCACCAATATGCTCCTACACCAATCACACACTGCTTATGACTGCAGTGTGTGTACCTGGTTGACTTTATGTGTTAAAATACGCTCTCTGGAGTCACTTCTTGTCACTTCAGGCCAAATGATGACTAATTTCAGAGCAATTTCAGGGTAAGTTAGCTGGTGTTATCAAAGAGCACAGACCTGGCGGAGGTTTTTTCTCCCAGACCACTTGGGATGAGTAAATTTTACACTCGCTCCATATCAAATTACAACATATGTCAAACTTTAGCAGTTGGATTTTAATCACTCTCTCATGCTTTGTGATTCTATTTAAAGTAAAATAATAATAATAAAAAAAGTCTATAAAAACCTGTAATTAATATTTAATTTCCTTGTCAATATTCATAAGATTACAAAATTGCAGTAGCAAAAAAGTGAAAAAAAACAAACAAAATCTGCAGCATATAATATAAATATGACTTTTTTGGGGGGTGTTTTATGCTTCAGAAATACATAAAATATCAATACAGAAAGAAAAAAAATTCATAGTAAAAGTTGTGCATAGATTTGTTTATTCACCTGCGTCACCATTGCTTTTGGCCAAGGGCATTTTCCTGTCAGCTGTGAAATGGATTCATTTGTGAGATCCTTTTCATATTTCCTTCTTTTACGTTCGAAATGAAACTCTGACTTTTTGAACACATCTGCTTTGGAATGTAAAGTTCCAATCATCCTCACACGCTTTCAATAAATACAAATGTTTTAGTTCCATCTTCTTTTCAGTTTAAAAGTAAAATCTTTCAAAAATGTTTTCTTCTCTTTTAATGTTTGATGAATTAAAGTTGTTCACAGAAGCTGGGACTCTGTGAATTTAGACAAGCTGAATAAAATGCAAAACGTCACCACCTTTTTTATTTCGCTGACTTTAAACCACTAACTGCAAAAACTGCAATGCATGTAAGCAATGGTAAAAGGAATAAATGCTTTTTTGTTTAAAACAAACAATTAGATTATTTCAAAGGTTTCTTTTTGATATTTGTGTAAATGCCATACAGCCATGTTTTTTGTTCTTTTCACTCATTATAAATTTCAACTAAATTTTTCTTAGCTTGACAAAATTTGAAGGAATGTTGCCAGATATACATTTTCACACAATTTGGTTATGGACACTGAATTTGGTTCGTAGCTTTTGACAGCTCTATCCATTTTGGCACCTGAAATCTTGGATCAGTGTTAGATCAGTCTATAAAAATATTTTCAGACTCTACACACATTTTACTCAACTCTCTACCTTCCAGCCTGAAACTAGAAATGAGAGAGCGAGACACTGAAGTTTGTCTGGCATCTGTGTATGCTAAATATCTGCAGGCTGGCTGGCAAATAAAACAAAATGTGGAATGGGAAAAGGCAATCTGGCTGAACATCTATGGGTGGAAGTAAAGGTGTTTACTGTGCAGGGAAGCACACGAACGTTTGCCTGCCAAAGGGACTCAAAATACTCCGAACTGGAAAGTGGATTAATGGGGATGCCACTAGTCCACATGGACTGAGGACAGGAAGACATTTTCTTTGAATAACAGTACAACATATGCTCTAGCATTTTTTTTAAAGTATATTTATGTGTGATTGGAGGACACCCGCAAGATGTGCAATTTTCTTAATCTTTGCATTGAAATTAACCGTTATAGATATATGTTTAAAATGAGTAAAATGTCTCCCAAATGTCTTTTCCCTTCTTTAAAATTTTCCAAGACACACATTCTTGTGTTCAAACTTCTGATATCTTTTTGAAAAAAGAATGAGTGGAAATGCATTTATACTTCTCTGTTCTAATTTGGGTTTATCTCATTGCCATTGAACAGATTTATAAACCACAGTTTATGAAGATCAATCTGAACTTTGACGTCAGTCTGAGTGACAGCGGGGTCATTTAGTTTTCTCAGTCCAAGGAGAGCACTGAACTACTACATGAAAGTCTGTCTCGGCTCATTAAAATGGTTCAGGGTTTTCTGTTGTACTTGTAAATATCACCTAACTGCTTGGAATTTCAACCATTTACGATTATAATTGTAACAGAAAACCATTACATAAAAAAACAAACATGTTTTAGTTTACTCTGCTGCTAATCTGACTGTGAAATAATTTATTTTATATCAATATGTGGAAACACAACAAAGTTTGCTAAAAATATTTGCCTGTATAATAATTTTTGTTTAATTTACATCAATACTTACATAAAAGCTATGTTCAAGCCCTAGGAACTTCAGAACAAAACAGAAACTAAAAAATAGTAGCTGTTGCAGTCACATTTATGGCTTTATTGGGTATCAAGAAATAGTACAGTAGTTTGAAGAGTTGTGACATCTAGGAAACAATATTACTTGGTGACAGTCTGATTAAATAAGCCTTTTTGACCTGAATGGTTATTAATTACACGATAGCAGACAGAATGGTACACTGTGTGTACGTGAATAAATTAGATAATTAGATAAAATAATTTACTACAGCATTAACATACGATGGTGACATTTTTAAATGATTTTTTAATTTGATATGCTATTTGTTTATTCGAGTCTGAACTGGTAAATAGATCGATGCACCCAGTCCATTATCAAATCCAAGAATGATGTTGCACGTTGTGTAAAAAAATCCAAGTGAGGCATTTTGATAAACTCAGAACATGAACCCATATAGACTAAAAAAGTGTTCAGCACACTCTATAGGTAGTAGTGTTGGAAAATGTGAAGCATGATGCATCAAACTACTGTTTGATGCATAATTAATTCTTGACATGGCCATGTTTCCTTAAAAAAATCTCCTTAGTTTGCTGCTATTTTGAGTAATTTATCAAACCCTTCACCCAAAATTGGAAAACAGTTTCTGGGGCTGTTAATTGTCTAAAATCACATTTTCTATAGCTTTCATCATTCTATAGCAATTTCAATAAAAACCCTGTTGAAAAGTTGAAACTAAACTGGAGAAATGGAGAAAAAAACTTCAGCGAGCATAGAGAGAGATTAATGAAAATCCTGAGATTTCTACCAAAAATACATCTAATGAGCTTCTGTCTGACCTGAAGCAATAGAGAGGCACTTAAACTTAGAACTGTGTACTCTGTATGCTGAACCAAATACAGTTCCACGAATGAAGCTCAGGGGACCTAACTACTGAAAAGAAAGGCAAAAGATTATGTTTTTCGTATGTTTGGTTTTTTTTTTTTAACTCTTTGTGAGCAAAGTTTTTTGGCTAAAAATATTAAGTAAGAACTTTGAAGAAGTAACTGTAATCAGCAATTAACGGTAAATAACCACCCATACGGTTTCCAGTTGGAGAGTCCATCAATCATGAAGAGCCCAGGTCTTCAGGGCAAGTGATGGAAAGAGAGCAGAGAAAAAAAATAGTATTTGAAACCAATTTCTGGGATTTTAAGAATGATGTTAAAGTTGGATTTTTTTTTGCATTCGTTTTGTTTAATACAAGTTTTTCAGATATTCAGGTTATTCAAATTTACATAATGTGAACTATTCTCTGTGATGGGGACTGCAATATAAGGTGTGTGTGAGGCAAGTCAGCTGTCGGTTTTATATTTATATTGAGGGCCTTGTTGGTCCTATATTGCATCATGACTGTCAGTTGTTACAACTGACCATGCACAGACAACTAGGGGTCAACTCTATGTCAATGAAAGCAGGTAGAGTCACACAAGACAAGGTGCCAGCAGAGCCGTCACTCATATCTTTACCTCACTTGGAGTACCGTGAAGCTTTCACTCAAGGTAGCTTGTTTGTTGACTGGATGCTGCATACGCAACAATGTTGAATCATTCATTACAGAGTTTTTATTTTTCTCTTATGGTAATTTCTTTTAATGCCCTCTTGTATCATGTCACCAAATTAAAAGTGTTGGTCAGAGGTTTATTTGCGCTCATCTAAACATAATTTTGGACTATTTTGTACATTTGTTCACACTGTACAAAACACAACATACAATTTGAGTGATTTTAAACAAGAATTGGATGAATAAGTTTGACAATATGATGATTTTTTTAGGCTTTTCCCATGCTGCAATTGTTAAATGTCTCTTAAAAAGTTACATATGACCAAACTCTTTTTGTTCAACCTTCAATGTATTTCTGGATGTACATTCTTCTTATGAGAAATTGGTGTTAAATTGCTGCTATCCATCAGAGTTGAGGTAACGGCTATTCCAGACAATTAACTTTGTCCTGTTTATTCTAAAGCCATTTTGAAATGGCTTTAGAATTTCAAAATGAATCATTGTTTTGTAGGAACACCCAATTGTGCTCAAGTAGCAAAGGTCTAGTTTATTTGAGGTGAAGTAAAATACTTCTGAAGCTAATCGTTCATTTTCAGAACTGTAGCCACTTGTTACAATTCACCAGTAATACCAGAAACAAACATCTCACAATATGATGTTGTCATCACTTTACAGTTGTTACAGATTTTCGTTTGAAAGACTCAACTTAGTTTCTCTTTTATGGTGAAATATCTCAATCTTTTGCTCTCATGCTCTATCCGACTACACATGTTTTCTGGACGATACTGGACTTTCCCATTTAGCCAGCTTATAATTTTATCCATGCTTAACAATTTTAGAGTAGGTGCTTCTTCTTGGTTGGCACGCCTACAGTCCATGTTGATTTTGAAATCGCTTCACTGTGGACAGCAACATTCGTGTTTCAACAAATTCTACTTTAGGCATCCTGATAAATGTCCTTTATTTTTAGGTTGACAGCTTGGGTCTGACATCAGAAACTTGGACAGTTGTCTACTCCAACATAACAATCAAAAACTCCAGTTAACACTGTTTTTGGAAAGGAGAAAGCATGCATGAGTATTTAATTGGGTTTAAGCATGTTTAAAAGCAGGCTCCACGCTAAATGAATAACGTTTATCATTATTAGAAGTCAAAAGAAAAGACGAATGTACATAGGTGGTATAAAACAATGAAAAAGTGCTTGACTGCACAGATTTGATTCACCTTCAGAGGAGGGTCAGAGCCATCCAGACAGCAACCATCTGTCAGTTCATTGTAGAAGCTCACTGTATGTGAGTACATCCCCTGTGTAACAAGATTTCATAAGGGCAGGTGCAGAGGTGAGACCACAAAAGAGTATCCAGATCACTTGTTTAAACTTTGTGTTACACAGGGTTTTTTTTTTTTAAGAGAAACAATTTAGAGATGTGAAAATTAACAGTTTCATCCTCATTAACTGTCGCATGTGCAGCAAAACACATCATACAGTATTTTGAAACATTCCAGATGTGTTTTTAAATGTATTGATTGTATAGGTAAATTTATTTTTATGACTAATGAAATTTTGCTTTGTCGACGTGAAAGTAATTCTGTAAAAAAAAAAAAAAATCTTGTTTAATTCTAAACTAATGGCATTTTTATATATTCCACTTATGTTAAAACGTAAACAGCTTTTCAGCCAACAACAGTTTCTTTTAAATAATTTAACAGTTGTTCTCATTCAGATGTAAATCGTGATTTTCTTGGAACCTCCAAATTAATGCATTGCATCAAAACAAAGTGTATCGCATCCGTTTGAATCAAAGCTGAATTAGGCCGAATCGCAGTTGAGTGTTTGAATGAAACATTCCTGTATACCCAGAAAGCATCTTGGGATTAATCTCCATTCCCAGGTTTAATTCTTCCCATCCATCCCAAGTCTCTGTGTCAAGTGAATTGGTAAATATATTTTTAATGCCACCAAAGTGTTGAATCTAATTCTGCTTTGCTTCCCTGAAGAACAACAGCAGTTCCTTCTAGATTTAGGAACTTAGCATGTTGATTCAGAGTGTATTAATTACAACTGTGAGCATAAAAAGAATGAGAATTGCACCTAGTGAATGTGCACAGGCAGTAAATACCGATCAGAGGTGACTTTGGGTTACAAACACAGCTTAGGAAATTAGGATGATGTCATATCTTGGACTTAATTTCTGAAAATAACAATAATCCAGAGCAATTTACTGGTTAGAGTTTAATAGAGTTAACCAACATAGGAGTGAAGACTGGCCTTTTCATTTTATACAGAACATTGGGCACTGTGAGAGTAAACAAGAGTATTTCTAACTTCCCCTACACTCATGAAGTGGACTCGTAATGCCATATTGATTTTGGAAGAACTATAGTTCAAGGATTCCAACCCCTTCCACTGTTTTCTACACATTTATACATATTCTTGAGATATTGTTTGCTGTGCAATATCTTTAATGAGGAATAAAATTAATAGGAATTCATTTTATAAGGATTTTTTAAAAAATTTTGTAGAAAAGTGTTGGAGTATTCCAGCATTTTCCAGCTGTGTGAGCAAACTGGCAAACTGTGTGTTTTGTTATCTTCACCTCAAAACTATTTATCATTCAGTTTCTGCCCTCCGTCTCTGCCAGGCAACACTAATGTAAGATACATCTGTAAACCCCTTCAAGGTAGGTACATATAAATGCGCTAACATTCTTACCACTGCTCCCTCCTGCGCTTCACATGGTCGCTGGTTAATATTACAATAAGACAGGATCTATCTGCATCCACAGCTAACCTACTTTACTTATGCTATCCTGTCATGTGGGTCAGGCACTATGCTTAAATAATTCTTTTATGTCTGTATGTTTTGTCCATCTGAAATGATGTGAATTATAACAAAGCTCATCATTAGTAATTTTCCTAGAATTCTTCATGAACAGGAAGTCTGTAAGAACATCATAGTAATTCGAAATCTACAAGGAGTTTCATTTGATAACTAACTAGCCAAACTTTACATTATTCATCCCTTCAGAGGGTAGGTCTATGTTTAATAACCTATTTTAACTTGCAGTGTCTGAATACTGGATGTCTTGTTTTTCCGCTCAGGGCAGAAAGTCTTTCACCCGCCCTGTGTTAAAAGCACTCCGACTAAAGCCATCGATGCTCTTTCATTGCTTTTATGTATCTGGGCACACAAAGTTTTATTTTATTTAAGTTTGATGACGCAGATTGCCTCTGAAAATAATGAATCGTGAATACAGAAACCTGGCGGACATTCCAACTCTCACTATATCTGTTTCTTGCTGTTTACGCCACAAAACAGTTCTTAATGTTACAATTTAAATCATTTGATGCAGGGCTCCATTCCTTTTTTTCACAGTTCTGGTAAACAGTTACAAGAACGCAGTGAGTCATTTATTTTCAGATAGTTTGAGCTCATATTTTTAAAAAGTCGAAGGCATGTTTGTTGTATAATATCTCAAGTATATTCTCATGCATTAAACAACTTTCTGCAGAAACAGGACATACAGTGAATCTCACAGCACTTACAATATAACAATACTTCTCATCAAAGTAAGGTCTGTCATACAAAATGCTATGTTGCTGTATCATTAAGCCCATTCACTTGATGAAGTAGGAATATGATATTATTATAAGCTTAAACATAAATGTGAGAGCTTTCAGTTTGACATCCTTGATGTATTTAAGAGACTGGTATTTTAAAGCAAGAAAGGAAGTAATTATGAACTATTCTCTTGATGGACTTGTCTCATAGAGACTTCTCAATATGCATGCAACTCGGTCTGCCTTAAACATAGAAACACTATGGATTCAAATTACTGCGCCTAAGCCTAATGTCACACATAATCATTTAACTTCTTGTCTCCTTTCTTTTTAGGAATATTCAATCCAGCATGAAAAAGCAGTAACTGCAGTGAATCATTTCACACACTGTTTGACGTGGAATCTGACCAAACCGTTCTCGTTTTAGATCAGTTGAAATTACCAAAATTATTTCAATTTGATAAATGCCACAATGATGAAAGAATGTCAGAGATTTTTTGATTAATGTGTCAAAACTCAGATGTTAATATACAGAAGGCCCAGATGATAATGGCTTTGATAACTTCTGATAGGCTAACTGCACTGTCACAACAATCATTTTGTATTACTTTATAACAAAAAAATTGGCCGCAAATACATGTACATATTGTTCCTTCAGCCTTATTATGTTTTCTCTAAAATCTATAGGTTCATATTTTACATCCGTACATTGTGCAAACTATCTAGGCAATAAAGCTTATTCTGAAAACTGTATTGTTTCCTCTTGTGAGCTGGGTCTATCATTACTCCTCTATACTTATGAATTTTAATGTGGCTCATTTATTTAATCACTTAGTTTCCTGCAGTTGTACTTAAAATTGAGAAACAAAGGGAATAAAACTTTGCTAGTCCTAGGTCAAAAAAGGGACTAAGCATTGGTTTCATAGTTGTTTCTGAAACATAAATAAAGTACAAGTTAACTACAGTGGTGTAGCACATTATACATCAAATCCACCCCAGCTGTTTGTATCATCACTGATGAAATACAGCCTCTCTCTGCAGTTTAATTTTTTTAGCAACTCGTCATTACTCTCGGGTCTGCGATATGCATTAGTATTCCTGCACACTGATGGCCTATTGTGCTCAATTGCTGAACAAATTGCTCAATCAGTTGGCTGCAGATTGAATTTGTTCATGTCAGTGTGTGGTGTAAATATCCTGCTGTCACCTTTTAAGCAAAGTACTGGAATCATACAAAGCACATATATTAAGAAAGGAGAAGTATTTATGACAAGAAAATGATCATGTTTCCAAATAGGATTGATGGTCCTAATGAGTAAACAGCATAAATTGCAGTAGGATGATTCCTCTAGATTTGTGGCCATACTTTAAGTGTTAGCCTGTTGTATTATTTTTAGCTGCGACTCTGTTTCAGGTCCACAAATAATAACGTCATCTGTACAGTTCCAACTCAATATCCTACAAATCTGTCAAACGTTGTTGTCCCTGCAGTTTGGCGTCCGCAGCACACGCAGGACACGCTGCTCCTTCTGCTGCTATGAACTGAACACACAGAGAAAACACAACGCGAGGCGTCTTTATCTGCTGACGGCAGTCAAAGACATCTTTGGCATAGAACACACGACACAATCCCGGACTTGACATTTCTCAGCACGCTGTCATACTCCTCCACACCACCAAAAACTCCCGTTGACACCCGAGAAGGGCCCCCTGTGGCTCTTTGTTGTCTAACACTCTGCAAGTATAGATGCCTTTGAAAGACAAAAGATGGGGCCCCTCTGTAGTTGATCAATGGTTATTTTATTTAAAGTGTCAATCTCAGTGTATGGATAATAGCACTTAGTGTAGTCTGCAGGAAGAGTTTGTCCCTCTGCTGTTTAAAGCGTCAGAGGGTGTTATTTGAATGACAGGGGTTGTCAGAGGCCACGGGTAGAAGAGAATACTGATGATAAAGTGACCGATAAGCGTAGTTCTCAAAGTGTAATCTGATGTAAGGTGAATATAAATACACATGATGACAGTCTTTGTGTCGGCTGAAGCTGAAAAATTGCCTTTGCAGAACTTCACTGCCCTTTTAGAAAAGTTGGTGAAATCAAAAAATGTTTAAACTTCTCTGATCCTTAAAAACTGATTTTAACAGCCTATTAAAATGTCATAAATAAAAATACATACATTTTAAGTCAGTAGTTCTAAGAATATATTATGTAAGGTCAATTTGTAAAAGGCATGTAAAAGAATTGGTCAATTGTAAACATTTAGCTGACTGATCTAAATTTATGAAACATGATTGAAATGGTAATAAATGTTTTAAATCTAACTAAAAGGCAAAAAAAATCCTGTCCATAGTAATGAGTTCTGTTCACTGCCAATGACAGGCTTGGGGCTAAGAAGCTAAGCTACTAACTGAATAATTAACTATTCTATCAATCAAACAATCAATCAATTTTATTTATAAAGCACCCTTCATGCTAAAAGCAGCTCAAAGTGCTGCACACATCAATAAAAGCAAACCCACAAAAGAACAATTACCCCCCAACTGTATGGAAAAAGCAGTTTTGATATTAAGTCAGTTTTGACATAAAGTCAATAATGTTAAAATCTATCTGAGGCTTAAAGGCCTTAATTTGACTCCTCCAAATACAGTTTGTTCAGTCCAACCAAAAAGCTCAACCTTTGATTCATTTGAACATAAAAACCTTTTGCTGAAGGTATTTGAGTTGGCATTACGTTCTTAGATTGCTCCTGACCTCAACCCTGTTGGAAACATAAGTCAGTGCCTGAAAGTCAATTTTGGAAGCTGACCAACTTCCAAATTCTAGCAATTTTGATAAGAGGCATCAAATATCCAGGCAGAATGATGTAAGAAGTGTATTTACAGCTACAAAAGTATGCAAACATAAGTGGAAGTGTTTGTATATATTAAACCCTGACTTTACAATGTTTGAATCAGGAAAAACTTATGATTTAAATTTGTCTTTTTTTCAATGAGTATATTTAAATATTGAACAATTTCCTTTAAATTTGTTTAAATACAGCTGTGTAAATTTTACTAGCATATCATAGATCAGTTAAGCCCAAGCAATTAGCTGGAAACACACGAATGTTGCACACCGCAGCTGTGTTGCCCTTATATGTTTCTTCTTACTCCTTCCACGATAGGTCTGTAAATGTGAGTTCTGATTTACAAATGTGAGGGGAAAGAAATTTGTCTGTAACTAAATGGTCATGTATGCCCTGAGCCTGGCTCACAGGCGCACTGCTGTTGTGTTGTGAAACCACTCTAATCGCGCTGCCCCTGAATAGCCTACAGCCAACAGATTTTTCTGAAGACACATCCAGACATTTTCAGCATGACCTTGCTAGGCCTGGTAGCGGTTACAGATGCAGCTATGCAAAAGAAAAGGGAAACTATGCTGAGAGGTGTTGGTAGTCTTTCCTTGAGGGCAGATAGTTTAGTTAGGAAAGGCTTAAAGCAACATGTTCTATGAAGGAGATAATTGGATTCAGAGGATTTTCACCAAAGGGACCACTGTTTATCTCTTACATAAACTCAAAAGTTGCCTACCATTTTTTGCTTTTTAATTTTTTTTTCTCATTTTTAGGATTTGGTTTAAAATTAAGTTAATAAAAACAATAAACTGAGATTTTGACAGAAAGTACACATCTTGCTTTTCTTAATATATCTACAACAGTGCTCCAGATGGCTTGAAAATGCCTCAGGAATTGCTGGGTCACAATCCAATGACCCTGAATGGAACTAAGTGGCTACAGAATGTGAACGGATAGTTTGACATTCAAATCAGGGCATGTTTTATTACTACTTAATGAAACATGCAAGAAACAAGATTTACACTTTGCTATCTCCTCCAACTACTTTTTAACTGTTTTATATAGGATTATCAGTGGAATTTCAATGAGTATTATTGTTATAGACTAACCAAAGATGTAGTGACTTGTTTGCTAGAAAATGTAGGAAAAGTCATTTCAAATGTGCAGTTTCAGAACAATTGTAAGAAATAAAAGAAACCTGAATCAGCCACATTCTGAAAGAAGAGGGTGAATCTTTGCACAAATCTAAATTTGAATAAGCCAAGGAAACTACAGTCAGCACATCCTTAATCTTGATAAAAATCAAGCTCCCAATAAAACAGCTCACTCCGACGTCTTGTGTCTGTTTCTGGTCCGATACCCCGATCAGTCTGCTGCGTGTCTGCTTTGTGTTTCAATTAAATATTAACATAAGTGGGCGCTCCAGGATTTTTTACTTAAAAAAATGCATCATAAGAATGAGTAATTGCCTTCTGCAGATTTCTGTGTTCATACACATTCCAATAGCAGACATACATCTTGTGTGAGCTCAAAATGCAATTTTCAGATGGTGATTTCACTGATGAAAAATCTAATTTATCAAAATGAAACTGGCCACATGTAAAGGTATAAGATTCCCTGCTTATTAAGAAAACATTTTTAAAGCTAAGTTCAGTCTTACCGGACACACCCAGGTCTGAGCTCTAGATTTAAATCAGTCCACTAGAACCTATCTGACAACATGAAGTAGAGCTCACAAATCAACAGAATCAGAGAAAGGAATTGTAAAAAGTCAATCACAAGACTTTGTGAACCACAGAGACCACATTTGCATAGCTTTTTTCTTTTAATAAAAAAAAAATGTTTCTTGTGCATTCCAATTTCCCAGGTGAATTTTAATATCACAATTTGTTTGATGATATGAAACTAAGCGTGATAAAAAGATAAAAACAGAAAGAATCAGTCGGCGAGAATCTCTTTTTTTAAGAGACTTTATATTCTGCACACAGGCACCAAGTACAATTTAAATATCACAGCAGTGATCTAATTATAGCATTGCTTCATATCATGGAGCACTATACAAAGGTTTTGTATGCACTGATGAAGATTTCCTCATCCCTGCATGTTGAATGCTTAGAGTAGCTCCAACAACAGGGCAGTTACTTCTAATATAACACTTGTTTTTAGATGATAATCTGTGAAAGCTGTTCAAGACCAAGACATTACCCATATTCCTTTGGACCTACTCAGCAATGTGACTCTTGCTGAAATTTGCAATCTTAACAGTCTTACTTTTACTTGAACTCACAAAAGTTGTATCCATGGAAGTTAAGCAACTTCTGAGCTGTGACTATGGCATGTAGGGAGATCACTTAGAGGATCAACATTCTGTCAGCCTTGACAGAATGTTGAAATCTTCTTTTGCTCAGTCCACAGCTTCCCAACGTGACACAAAGATAACATGGTGCATGTGAATTTTGTGCATGCAGCTGACAAAGATTGTTGCTGCTTCTCTTTGCCTGCTGAGTCAAAGACACTTTGGAAAGAGAGCCAGGAGTTTTGCTCCAGCTTGATGGTAAAGTCTGTGACCTCAAATGTTTTTGATCTATGCCAGTTAGGAACTGATATATATGTGGCTTGTGATTCCAAAAATTGCAGGTGCAGGTAAAATTATGCAAAAATATTACATATTGGGTATCATTTAGGTGTATCATGCTTTACCATCAGTTTATACTTCTTAGTTCAAAACCCTCTTTATTTATGGAAGTCATAATTTAGTTATTTGTATAAACTAGGTTTCCATTACATGTAAAAGGACATAGGTTATGTAAGTAATGGTATGCGTTTTAATATTTAAACTACTTAACTAATATTATAGAATCTACTTCTAAAATGGAACAGAAATTTTAGTGAAATTTTTAACTTTCTTTCAGACTCAGACAAAAAAGAAATAATCTTAGGAGTACTAATTAGCAAAACTGGTGCTGCAATATCTTGTGCACTTTGTCAAATTTCTATGTACCCTGCTGTATGATCTTCCTAATTTATAAAGCTTTGAGTCCCAGTTGTAATTCATAATTTTATTTTCATGTTGTGGAAAAGAACACAAGGCCCACTGGGGCGTACTGATCCGGTCTGTTCTTTTTCCTTTTGCCATGACTTTTTGTTCCATTAATTCATTAATTTTAAATCCACTCAGCTACTCTGAATGAAACCACTGATGTGTCTCAGCAGCTGTCTGATCTCAACTCTTCCCAATAGGAGCCGCAGAGCCCAGTGCAGCAGGAGGTACAAAGGAGCACAGATTTGAGGTTTGTTATTAGATTTAAGGAGTTGAAGTGAAACTATTAAACTCAATTGCCACATTAGTATGAGAAATAGACCAAAATACAGCAGATATGAGACTGGTATGGGCTTAGCGAGAGTTGGATAAATTGTTACATAAATTATTAGTTTATGTTTCTGTGTTTTAATGGAAGTAAAAGTTAGGACTCTCCAGCCAGGTGGCCTCCAACCATCATTATGATTCTTCTTAATTATGACCAGAGATAATATAGAAACAAGCTGTGTTTTTAAGATAGATGCAACAGGATGGATGATTTTAACAGTTATGTTATTTATATATTTGGAACTGATTGACACTAGGATATTTTTGGCATGGTTCTTTCAACATGTTGCAAAGTTTACTGGGTTTTTTTGTTTTGTTTTTTGTTGGGGTTTTTTGCTGGTGACAGTTTTTATCTGTTTCTCACTTGGCTCCAAAAATAATTACAAATGTGATATTATTTTAAAAGTTTGCATATTTTCTAATTTTATTTCACCAGAAAGTTTTAAAAAGTCCTTTCTTCCATTTTGATAGTTTGATTATATTACTAGAATTTTTAGGTATTGTTAAACTGATATTAGATATTTATATTTCCATGTATGTGAGGGTAAAAAATACTTTATAGTTTGTCCCAATTGTTTCTCACAGTCTTATATAAACCAGGACACACATAGTGATATATTTCAAGTGTTTGTTTCTGTTGCAAACTATTGCTGATCATGCAAACAAAATGTACTAGACAAGAATGATTTTCTCAAACCAAAACTTCACCAAGATTAACTTCAGCCACAGCTTGACAGTCTGACCTCCCTTTGTCTCCTATGGCTGTCGTGCAGAATCTGGTCAGGTCAGAATCAATCTGTCTGGGTGAGGTTTTTTCAGTCTGCTCGTCTGCACACATCTTCCTCAGGTTGTATCTTTCTTGCGGCATCTTTTTTTCATGCTACTCTGGATTCACAGATATGTGTATGAATATGTAGGTCAGTGTGAACTTGCATCATAGGAATAAAATGCATACACATTTCTCAGTGGCTTATTTATTTATTTAAGTTTATTTATCAGACAAATAAACTTCACATACAAAAATCTGTTTTCAGAGGAAAATTTATTATTATTACAACAAGGAAAAAGCCATCCAAAACAGATTTGTGTATGTGAAGTAATTGCCATATATTAACTTAACTGGTCATGCCAGGCTTGGTTGTAACTGCCACAGTCAGATTTAGGTAATAACTATCAATGTTGAGGAACTTTGCTGTACTTTTTTTTTTATATAACCACATAAGAGGGTATTTAAGCATCAAAAGTCAGTTTTAGGTCATGCTGCTGCCACAAAAGGGATGTGGTGGTATTCATTTGAGTAAACATCGTGTGTTATTAAAATTTGACAGAGAGAGAATGACAGCTCCTAATTAATCCTTAATTCAGTGGGAGAGTATACATTCAAGGTCAGCAACAATGCAGGTAGAAAAGGCAAAACATATCCAGCAACAAGGCAGTAAACAGGGTCCAGCTACATGAAGCAAGATTCAGAGCCAAAACTAGACCAATTCACAGTGTAGGCAGAAAACAGGCCAGATACATACTGCCATGGCCCAGTCAAAGGCTGTGCCAAAGATGGCAACAGACAACCTCACACTAAGTGAGTGCAGAGCAGGAGCTTATATAGGCAGCAGCAGGTGAGCGCCATCAGCTTTGGCTGAAGGCACAGGTGAGAGTAATGAGCTAATCAGCAGTGGAGGAGCATCAGCAGTCATGGCAGGAAACACATAAAACAAGGAAATTATAATAAGTCAGAAGTCACACAAACCACTATTTACACTGGTGATTATTTATTATGAGAAATTTTATTACATTTATTGTTTCATCATAGTTCTCCTGATTTTATTATAAGAGATCATAAAGAAGGATCCTTAACTTTTTCCACAGTCAACATAGTATCACTTAATTTCGTTTGAAAGCTGGGAAAACTGTCATAAGCGCAACTTTCTGACACATGAACAGTTTTAATCATTCACCTAAGTTTGTAACTCATGCAGAGTTAGAAACTATGCAAGAAGTTGAAATTAAACTGCAGCTATCGGGATAAGCATCACTTGAATCTTTGTGTGCTCATTTGTGAGGGTAGCTTTTCATACTAAGCCTGCAGAGCTACAGGATTGTTGTACTTGTCAAATCCAAAGCTCCTTGACAAACATGCTAACGATCAAAGGAAAACTTTTTCTGCTGTCTCTTTGAAATGCAGTTTTCCCCCGTTTTTGTTATTATGCTACATTAAACATCTTCATTAGATAATGTTCTTTTTGTTTATCTATTTATTTTTTTTATTTTACTTCCTGTCATGCACAGGCAGTTTTTTCAGTGCACTGATGTTACTGAAGCACACCTGAAAGCTTCAAATTTCGAGGTAGAAATCACCTTGTCAAGGAGTTTCATCTTCATGATCAAAAGATGAGCTGTTACCTGAGGGAGCGAAGAGGAAAATGCAGAAATTCAAAATGGGCTCATTGTTATAGAGAGATAATTTTACAGACACCCTGCACTGCTGCAAAGTAGGTTATTAAATCTGCCAGCATGTGCTGTTTTACCACTCTGCTTGGAATTTTAAAAAGTTCCATGATAAAAACAAAACTAATGTTAAAAAAAATTGAGAAACATAGAAATGCTGATTAATAACCATATCCATAAATAACATCTTTAAAGAGTGAAAAAAATGTAATATGTAGATATCTCAAAAATAATTGTACATCCCTGAGGTTTCTTATATTCATGAGGTAACTTTTTGGTACAGCTGCTTAAACTTGAGCAGTGTTATAACCGCATATTCACACTGTAGCAATTGTAAATGACGATATTGCAGATTTTAGGTTACTGGTTCCTCTGATAATCTTGAAAACACCTTAGCAATTGCAGACACATTGGGTAAAGAGCACTTTTAGCAAAGTTTTAGTCAGAAAAATAGATAACTGGCAAAACACTCCGAACAAGCCCTATAAAATAAATCCAACTAGAGGATTTTTATTTGTTCATGAACTTTTAGGGACTAATTCTTGACAGGTTTGGCATATAAATAAGATGCAATACAAACACTTTTTTTTTTAATGTACTCTTTGAAACAGAAGATAAGAGACATGCTAATTTAAGTGAGAAACTTAAATTAGCAAACTCATATTGAACTCAAGAAATGTCCACACGAAAACCAACAATGTCAGAAGTTTACAAAAACATACTAGCTGCAAATGTAGTGTTTATTTCTGGCATATTTGTAATAATTATGCAATTAAAAGTTACAATGAATTTTAAAAACATAAATACATTTAAAAACATAAATTTTGTCACAATGTTCAAAATTTTTCAAACAGACTCAGGTATACATATACACACCGCATTGATATGGTTAAATGCTGAATAAAATATGTGTAAAGAAACCAGCCAACCAATTCATCAAGGGTGTAGCATAATTATGACCGGACATTTGACCACAGAACTCGTTTAATTTATTTTTTGGGACTGATAAAATTAACAGACCCAAAATAATCCATACATTTTCAAAAGAATTGAGGTCAAACCATTTCAAACGCCGAATGATAGTTTGCTTTATCCATTCCAAAACCAGCCTTGATATGTATCTGGGACATTTTCCCAGTTAGAAAACTCATCTTGGAATGTGTCAACGGTTACTCATCTTGCTCCAGTAAAATCAGTTACTGTGTTTTACTCATGAACCACCAAGGCTCGAGCCAATTATAGCTTCAGACACACTGGTGTCACGGTCCAAAGCAGAGGAGGTTTAACATTAGCATGGACTATGAGGCTGCTGACCAAGACAGAAGTCAGCTGAAATTGACAGCTGTCTACATGGACAAACTATTTGTCTTTGGGGCCAAGTTTTATGCCCAATCTAACAGTAAGAGTATTTGGAGGAACTGAGGCGAGAGTTTAAATCCTAAGAGCACTGTAGTGGTGACATCATGCTGAACTTCAAAACTTTGAAACTCTTCAGCATAATTTCAAATCGACAGCTATGTGACTGATGTTTTAAAACAACTGGATATTATAACAGTACAATGGCCCTAAATGCACTTAAAATATTCTTTTACTCTTTCCTTTTTAAAAAAAGCAAAAATAAGAATGATTTTAATGGCATACAGAAAAGAGGCACCTCTTGGGATTACTGTTTCTGCTTTTGGAGCTACAGATATTTACCACAGGTGCAATAAGAGGTTGGATGTCAAAGTGTGAAAACACTCAATCCTTGCATTAGTGAGTTTATCTTGTTAAAGAAATAGTAGAATCAGAATCACATCCATAATTAAAACTGCCAGCTTTCTGTTGCCTTCATAAATCAAAACTGTTGTAATGCTAATGTACTGCATTACTGCTGCTGCAGACAGGATGAATCCTGCTATTAAAGATGTAAAAGAAGATGACAGCTCCCAACCCAATTTTATCTGCAGTCTTACTTAAGGCACTTATGTGTGAAGACAGGGTGGAGGAGATTCTGCAAAGAAAGCAAGAAGGACCTGCTGCTTTGAGTCAAGTACTATCACCAGGGGAAGATATCACCAAAGCAGATGGAGAGACAATGACTGCTGAAGCATGGCCAGACACTTTACAACCATGTGCATAAAGATTGAAATTTGGGTACTCTCAGTGCTGGGAATCTGATCTAATTTGCATGAAGCTATAGCTGATGCTTGAACATGCCTCTAAGGTTAGGATCATTTGAGAAATACACGGACCTTGCTTGACACCTATCAGTGTCATCATCACTTAAGATGCCTTTAATGTATGGAGTGTTTGCATGTTCAGTGTACTGGAAAACTCAAGAGCCCACGTTTAATTAGGCTATACCCACCACTTGTCTTGCCAGGAAGTGCTGGCACATCTCCAGGCTGACATGGGACACATGGCAAGGATTTATTAATGTCATAACATCCCACTCCCTGCCTATCACATATTGATGCATACACATGCAGGCAATACTAGGAGTGGAAATGGAAAGGGGCGATCTAAAAATGGGAAGAAGATGTCTTGAGGTTTAAATCTGAATATCTGCATCTTGAGTCTATGGTTTTCATCCAAAACTTTTATCTAAAATTCAGAATATTGTTTTATTTTGCGTTTGTTTTGAAAATGCATGTTTCAGTTTTGGCCTTAGTTGCTACATGTTGCAAATACGAAGGATATTTACAAAAATATTTTAACCATTGGCCAAATATACACTAAAACCCATCAAATTAAAGTATATTTTGAAAATAACAACCTATAAAGCTGATACTTTATATGGAAATGGAAATACATTGCAAATGCACCATTCCTGACCAAAAACAACCAATTAGAGCCAGAAGGCGGGTCTTAACGCTGTCAATTCACCTGGTGTACAAATTGCAGAATGTGCTAATGGCGGAGAAACAACTTACTGTCAACGTATCGTCATTGGTAGCCATGCTAACTAGCTTGAGTGCTGTTTAGCATTTTCTGAGTTGGAGGAGAGGAGGGAGGATAACCCGCCTCCTGGCTTCGATTGGTTGTTTCTAGTTAGCACTGGGAGCACTGGGAGAAAGCGGAAGAGCTCAGTTTTTGTCTCATACGATACAGTCATGGCATAGTAACAGTTTTCAACAAATCCGAAAATACCTTTTTTATAAAAGTTACATTCTGTAGCTTTCAGCAGGTACATTTCATTAAGCTTCTGATCTGTAGTGCAAATGGTTTTTAATCATTTTAAATTACATATTTTAATTAGCTGTAAGTGGAAGATTATCATAATTAACAGAAATAAAGGCTTGAAACACCAGTATATGCATAATTAATCTAAGTAATAGTGAACTGAGTTCCTGAAATAAATGAACATTTCAAATATTTCCAATTTATTGAGCATTATTAGTATTTGTCACTCTAGATTGGGTTAAAAAATTGTATCTTGTGATCAAACAGACAAGGTTATATGTATACAGACATAAATCCCTATGTAAAGGGAAAAAACTCAAGCCATAAAGCTATATCTTTACAAGCTGTATCTTTAGCTACCAATGTACTTGTACATCTATGTCCTATCTATGCTTGTCTGCCACTTTAAAGACTTTGGAATTGGTTGAATGATACAAGCAGCTCGACTTGGACTTCAGCCTGTTTTTCTGCACAAGTTATACAATTATATTAAGCTTGCATTATCACAGTTGAAACAAAATGCTGATTTAAAGCTCTGCTTCTGAGCTCCTTACATTCGTCACCATCACTGTAGCTGAGAAGAAAGCCAAATTTCTCTCCAATACCAAACTCCAGTGATAGCTGCGAGACCTCTCTGCTTTGGCTGCCACTTCTTAAAGTTACACAAGGGAAACGTAGAGGCTCACACTGCAGTTCTTCATATTATCAATCAATCAAATTTTATTTGTATAGCACATTTCAGCAGCAAGGCATTTCAAAGTGCTTTACATCATAACAAACATAAAAACACAAAGTCATGTAACATAGAATAAACAATCAAAACATTAATTTAGACGGCTGTCAAATTTGTAACTTGTTATCCATTTATCTAAATGTTTTATTTGGTGCAGATCCTGATCTTTGACATACTTCCAGTCGTTTGATTTTAGACTGTCTATTGGCTAATTTTTACTTATCCCTTTCCCTGTCACGTCACGGAATTTAAGTGCCTGTTTTCGCCGGACTCTGCCGTCCGTTTTACCACGGGTATTAGCCGGGCCCCGCTGCCCACAGCAGGACAAGGTCTCAAACCTTGCAGCACCAGGCTCCGTACACCTTTACACGACATTTTACGCTAGGACTTCGCCGTCCTTCACGGATTTTGTGCATTATTTTTACCTGTTAAAGTCTAGAATATACAGGGTTTTCAGTACGCGCAATGACCCTCAGTCACTCGCCAATTTTTAAAGAAGACATTAAGTCAAGTTCCATCATTAAATTTTCAATTGATTAAGTTTCAAATCCAACTCTAAACAGGTGGGTTTTTAGTTGTGATTTCAGTCAGTGTTTCAGCTGTTTTACAGTTTTCTGGAAGTTTGTTCCAAATTTTTGGTGCATAGATGCTGAATGCTGCTTCTCCTCGTTTGGTTCTGGTTCTGGGGATACAGATATTAGCTTCTGCATGTGTTCACATTTGAAACGAGGCTGTTCATTTGGTACACATGCCGAACTGAAATGGATCCTGAAATGCAAATGTTTGACCAAATATTGTTGGCAAAATATGTTTCTTGTCCCATCTTACACAGCTCACTGAACTTTGATCAGATCACATTAATGTTCAAAACAAACCCAACAAAATGTGCCACAATGCTTTAGTCAGTGTTTAGTCAAAACTATTTATCTTTTCAGCATACTTGGTATAAAGTCATAATCCAACAGTTTTTTTGTTTTTGTTTTGTGTGCATTTAATTTGCAAATGACTGATTAAACATCTGCTTTGATCTACCACTTTTAATGGAATTGATCTTCTAAGAGAAAAAATTGGCTATATACAAAATAATACAAAATGCCAGTTCAGGTTTTAGAATATAAATGAATGCCAGTAGCAGACGCGTCTTTGAAGGCAAAAACCTTTGAAATTAACCAACTGTTCCATCCAAACTGAACAAGTGTGTAGAAACCACTGAGCCTTGTTTGACAGTTACGTTTGTTCAAACTAATTATCATAATTTAAATATAATGCCAGCAATTTTAATGAGTTTAACATCCTCTGGATGGGAGACTTGTTTTTTTCTTGGGGCCATATTTCCACTCTAAGCTTGTTTCAAGTCTGATGAAAGTGTTCATGCAAATACAACTTGTGTCGTCTTCCAGCAATATATTACAATGAATGCGGCGCTGTGCCGACTAAACAAGTACCAAGTGTCAGCTGCTGAACTGGCAGTATCTCCTATCGTTTATCTAGCTTTTGATTTATGCTTTCACTACACTGCTGCACTCTGGATCTTATCTTTTATCAAAACCATATCACAGATTTCCAACTGGCTGAGCATCTCCAGTGGTTCAAATAATCACAAGATACTCATCTAAATGCTTTCATGGAGATGATAGCTATTCACTTGTACGTTTCACTCTTACATGCACCGACTGCCCCACCTGACTTCCATTAATGGATATCATTGCCCTGTGTACCATTAAACAGTCAGAAGGTGTTTCTTTCAGTGATGCCAGAACAAAAGAGATTGTTCTAATGGAATCAGTGGTGCTTCCCTCTGGAGTATGTGGCTTTTGCACTACAAGCCTCATTAAAATTATACTATAAATTAAATTAAACACATTTAAACAGTGTTCACTTTGATTTTGGGAGGTTAGAACCATAAACTTGCATATAATTTATTGGGATTTGTTCCTAATAAATAAGTCGCATATAATTGTGAAGTAGAAGGAAATTTTTACAACTAATTATCTAGAAGTATGATGTTTTGTTAATCACCTCACCTTTTGGGTCTTTTGGGTTATGTCTGTTTCTGTCCATTTTTCTTTGCAAAATACCTGGAACTGAATCCAAGTGATGTCTATGAACATCAGTTTTAAACTCTCACCATTTATTCTCAATTGGATTTATGTTTTGACACTGACTCTGCTATTCTAAAAAATCCATTTGTATTATTGCCCTGAATCTATGTTTAAGGTCATTGTCCTGCTGGAAGGGAAACGTTTACCACCATCTCAAGTTTTTTTGCATCCTCCAACAATCTCTTCTCAGCATTGTCCCGTATTTATCTCTACCCACCTTACCATCAACTTTCAACAGTGTGAAAACATCCCCACAGGATGATACTACCATCAATATTGTGCTGTGGATGTTTTTCCACAATACTTAGCGTTTTGCATGGAACTATGAATAGCTCAATTCTGGTCTGCTGTTTTTGCAAACTTCAAAACTTCTTATGTCTTACTTTCAACAACAGCCTTTTTCTTGCTTCTCTTCCATTGAGACTATTTATGAAAAGCACAACTAATCAACTAATATTTGTCAGCATCTCCCACCTGAGCTGAGGGTTTATGCTGCTCCTACAGAGTTACCATGAGCCTCTCAAACTCTCCTATTAATGTGCTCCTTGCAGAGCCTGTCAGCTTAGGAGAACAGCCATGTTATGATAGGGTTGCAGTTGTGTAATACTTTCTCCATTTCAGATGACTAAACAGTGTTCTGTGAGATGTTCATATATTTTTTAAATCTGACCTTGATTTAAACCTAAAAACTTAATCCCTGATTCATCTAGTTTACTTCTTCTTCTTTATAATGCTGTTTGATCTCCAACAAACCTCTAAGGCCTTCAGAGAACAACTTCATTTATCTAATTACGCACAGGTGGATGGTTATAGGATGGTTATAGGCTTTTTGAAGGGAACTCATTTCTCTGGATGTTATGAAAGGATAAAACAAAAGTAAAGTTGAATTCCAGAATGTTTTGTGTTGAGTCCATTGTCCTGTAGCTTGGAATACAAGATAGAGAAAAGGTCATATGGCCATCGTAACTGTTTATTGTCGTGTTCATGAACATTAAACTGCTGCAATTTGAAAACGAAGGTAATTGTGTGCAATGAGGCAGCTAATTTCCCAGGCTACACAATGTTTTGGTTTCATGTTGGAAAAGTTTTATGGGGTCGGCACCAGCTAACTAAACGAGGAAGAAGGCTAAGCTTTTCTAGCCGTTACTCCGTTCTTGTCTGGATCACTGTACAAAAAAGCTGAGGCATGTAAAGGTACAGCATCCTTCTTGCAATTCTGTAGAGTCAACAACTGCCTCTTGCTACAAACAAGGAAGTGAGATATTATCACTGTCTCTTGGCCAAAACCAGAAGCACTTTAATCTACGGAGCCCAGTTTCTGAGAAGACGGATGTAGCTGAAGTCGGCTCCTATGCTCTACCTGTCTCATCTCTGCTTCTTCTTTCTTAGCAAGTAAAGCTCCTCTTCAGCACTTGCCAGTCATCTTGATGAGGCATCTATCTTGATGAAGCGTGTTGCCTGAGGCAGAACTCAGCCGCTATCTGTAAAGCCAGCTTGGGAGTTTGTGTAAGACAAGCCAAGATCTGTTGCAGTTCACTCAAAGTCCACTCAGTATGAATCTGGGTTGTGAGTCTTCTGATTTTTGCATTTCTAGATTGATTTCCCATTAGGCAAGCCATAATGGGAATGTTCTGACCTTTTTATTTTCTTCCATGCCAAAATGGGAAATCAGCAGAGGTGTTGGGTTATTTATTAAAACAGCCTGACCTGAGACCATTAAATGTAATTTTTATAAGTCACCTGTAAGTTATCAATGGAAAAATTAAGCAAAAGGAGAGAACTGTCATTTCATCTGAAGCTGTGCTCTCATTAAGCTATTAAGATGTGCATTACCACCTATATACATATTCTAAGCATCATTGAAGATGCATTAATCACTACATAATCATAACAGCTCACACAAACAGCATTAATAGGAGGCTATTATGCATGCCCAATGAATACAGAATGAAATACATAAAATGCATTTTAAAATAAGATTAAAATAAGAATCATAAGTTATTCCATTTTATCAGAGGAATAATAGATCATCCGTGGCTACTTTTCAGCTCGGCAGGATTTATGAGGTGGGAGGAATCTAAGAGATGAGAGAGCAGTCAGAAAGAAGGTAAATGAACATTGAATGATGAATGTTTTGTATTGCCTAAAGCATTTTCACGGTGTAATCAGAAATCCCAAAATGCATTATACAACCTCTACTTAAAGAGCTTCAGCTGTTGAATTGCCTGATTGATGAGTGTTTCACAGGGAAAAGAAACCGCTTCAGCAAGGCGGTGTTATATGAGTGCACTGATATTGGCTATGACTGATATATTGCCACAGCCTAAATTATTTTGTACCTGACTTGTGAGCTGCTTTGAAAAAAAAAATCACAAACATAAAAATAACATTGGCTAAACATGCAAACACATTATTACCAGCTAGATATTTTCATATTTTCTTTTAAGTCAAAATCTAAACTTCACTTGATTTCATGGGGATTTTACATGATGAAACAACACAAAATAGTGGGAAAGTGTGAGGTAAAATAAAAAGGAATACTTTAAGCAATTTTCTAGGTTTAGCTATTTTCTTAGAAATATCTAAGTGACTTCGATTTGTATTTAACCTCTTGACTCAGTTCTTTACAGAATCTGCTTGACCTACCACTACAACTGCAAGTCTTTTGAGGTAAGCTGCTCATTTTCCACATCCAGAGATTAAAGTTTTGTTCATTTTCTGCACAAAATGGCTCTGACTCAGTCAGATTAGATGAAGAACATGAGTGACATCTCTCTTAGTCTTGCCACAGATTCTAAATTGGATTTAGGTCTTGACTTTGACTGGATCATTCTGATACATCAATACAATTTGATCTACACCATTCAATTGCAGCTCTGGATAGGTTCAGGGCGGTTGTTTTGCTGGGAGGTGAATCTTCGAACATTTCTCCGACAAACTCTGACCGCCTTCCTCGTCTTTTTTGTGACGTCTCCTCGTCTCATCTCCACACGGTGGAGATGATGTGTTTAGTGTAATGTGGAAATGTAGTTTTTGCCATTCATAACATTTTTCTTAACTCAACTCAGCTTTATTAACAACTCAAAGAAGAGCAGCTGATGTGTTGCTAAAATAATACACAAGTGTAACACCCAAAGAATCCTCAGGTCAACTGGCAGTTAAGGTAGTGACAGAATGTGGTAAATAATAAATCCCCTTGAAATGTTATGGAAAAATCAGAGGGAAAAAAAGGGAATGACTTTCTGTCCTTTCCTTCAGCCTTGAGAAAAAACAACTATGGTGAAAAAAGGAGTATTTAAATCTTTTGATCCTAATAAGAGGTAAACCCGGCAACCATGTACAATTTGTCTTCCACATCTGCTTCAGGTCAGTTTATTGCATAAAATCCCAATTAAAAAAATCTTTTATGTCATTAGAAAATGATCAAGTTCAAAGAGTAGAAGTCCTTTTGTAAGGCACTGTTTGTAAAATGAAGCTGCACTGATTGCTTTGAAGGGAGCTAAAATATTACTGTAAACATTAGTGATCACAATCTATGTAAAAATAAATCTCATTTGTGGCTAAAATAAAGGGTCATTTTCATACACCCTCATAAATAAAAGCATGCACTAAATATATGTTTCTGACTCCTGTTATAACGCATGCAAGTTGTTCTGTTTCAATCATGTGCATCAGACTATACTATATTGTGCCAGAACAGCGATAAGAATAGAAAATCCAATGCTCTGGACAACCCTCCAGCTGCCCCCTATACATGTTTTATCCTGCCCAGAGTTGTGGGAATACTGAAGGATTTATTTTCTGCCACTGGGTGACAGGTGGGGAAAAACCTCGACAGGGCGCCAGTCCATTACGAGGCTTGTTCAGAACTTCTGTCATAGTTCTAAGATGTCAACAGGGGAATGCCAACTCTACTATAACATAACATGCAAAACGAATTCAGGGCATCCTGCTCAGTTTACCTTTAGCCACTGCTGTGGCAGCAGAGCCAATAATAGGACTTCTGGACAAATGAGGTGAGTAAGGCAAGACAAGGGATTGTAAAAGAATATGGACTTAAATATGGATGTAAAACTCCAAAGAAAGATAAAGTGACTCATAAATGTACTTACTCTAAACATTGCTATATAAACAAATAATATATGTGACTTCCTTTAAAAAAGTTAATGAATTATGTACTGTATCGGTATCAGTTAAATAAATAAATCATATCTAAAAGTGAGGCAGTAATCAAAGGTAATAATTTCTTACATATTTTTTGTTGTTATTGGATTTAAGGTTGAGATTAAGCAAATATGTTTTAATAAGTCTAAAAGCTCAGAGAAATCAAAACAGTCCAAACACAGATCAGGTTTTGAAGTTACTACTTTTTTAAAATTTATTTATTTATTTTTTATTTCCTTTATTTAACCAGGTAAACCCCATTGAGATCTGGATCTCATTTTCAAGAGGGACCTGGGCAGAAGTCTGCAATACACAGTAACCTGGTTACAAAGTAAAACCAATTAATGCAAATGCACAAGTGTAAAACAATAAAAACAAGTTAAAAGCAGTGACACAGTTTCATAGAATCTTGTTGCCTATCTTTAAGAACTGCTCAAAATAACTGCAATGAAATAATTTCTGACATCTTGAGTTCCGACTGAAGTTGATTCCACGCTGTAGGAGCCAACACACTGAATGCTTGCTTCCCTTTTTCAGATCGAACACCTGGAACATGCAGAAGAATAATGTTGTTAGAGCGTAAAGAATGAGAACTAACAGATCTATGTAAGAGAGTACTTAAATATGCTGGGGTTAAGCCGAGTAGAGATTTGTATATCAGGATCATCATGGATCATTATGGTGCCTAACTTTCTGAAGACCTGGTAATATTTCAGATTCTTGTTGGGTTTTTATTATTATTATTATTAAAACCAATGTTATTTCTCAACAATCCTATGAAGTAATCACTGCTGAGAGAGGGGCTGGCAACAGACATATCACTGTGTGAATCTGGCTACTTTGCTCCAGACAAAACCTTACACTTATTCTCCACAAGTAATACTGTTCATAATTTAGACAAGGATCTTTTTTTTTACAAAAGTAGATTATTTTTGAAGTAGGACCCTTCTAGATGTTTAGAGAGCAATTTTATCTTCAATTTCTAGGTTTCTTTAGTCACCGTCTTTTTCAGCAGGGGCTATTATTCCTAATGCAGTCAGTTGATAGCTTGCCTGGGTGGTTCATTAATTGATTAATAGTGAATCTTGGTTGCTTGGCTGCTTGGTTGGTCAGTTTATTGGATTAGTTAGTGATTTGACTGGTCAGTTATATGATTACTTGGTTGTTTTTTGCCTGGCTGGTTCATTGGTTTAGTTAGTTGGATGGTTTGGTAGTTGTATTTCTACATGTACCTTCTAAGTATAAAGGGAAAAGTGTCAGGGCTTAGTCTGGTAAGTACTCAGAAGTAACAAGATTCCTGTTAAAGGCCATTTAAATGCAACTTCCAACACAGTGAATGTAATACAAAAGGGTTGCCAAAAGGAATTCCAATAAGAATCCAGATTTGAGTTTATGTATGTTCTTACTGGTTACAGAAGGCAATTATTACTTAATTTGTGAATAATATCCCAGATGTATGAATAACATTCAAACTGTAGAAGCTATTTGCAACTTTAAATGAGCTGAAGGGAACATGTATCTGTAAAGAGTTTAGACCTCATGGGTAATGATACGTTAGAGGGCTGACAACTGAGCTTTTTGTTAGCTATGCAACGTCTACAACATGCCGGTGGAAGGAAGGAGAAAAATGTAACTCAATTTCAGCAGTGCTGAAAAAAGTGAAAAGACCCTGAGGAGTGAGACAAGTGAATGAAAGAGGCTTTTACCAAAGTGTCACTCCATGAATACGAAGCAGAACAGCTGAAGCAGCAAAACACAGTTGAGTTCACACACAATCAGCGAGCCAGACATTTCATTTTAGAAGCGCTCATGACATTAGGTCCATATTAAGGTCTGTACAGCTATACAGCACAGATGAGACAAGTTCAAGTCTAGGATGACCTTATTCTCTTATTTTTCTTAATTAAGTCAGTTGTGATAGGGGCACATTGTTAATAGAAATGTTTTAAAATCTTGTCTTAGGCTTATTGGAAGACAAAGTTTCTAGTCTAGAAGACATTATATGCATGCAGGTAAATAATGCAGCAAAGGGAAAGAAAGGCCTCATGTCAACCATTTTCTTATCCACATATTCAGCCATTTGTCCTTTTATGGAATACAGATAGTACAGACTGCTCCATTTCTCCATTTCTCCTGTTTTCCCAGAGGATTGCCATTAATTTCTAGTCTACAATCATATAATCCTTGATTTTCTAGGTTGAGAAGCTGGAAACACAAATTTGATTTCACATCTTGTAATACTTGGGCAATTCACATACATACTTACAATTCCATGAAGAAAATTCTAATCAAATATAATATTTTTTCATTTGAAGCAGAAGACTCGTACTATTTATTTGTCTTTTGAAACATATGGGCTCATTACGTTGTGAGTTGTACGCAGAGTTTCCATTCCTGTTTCTCACAAAATTATATCAAACAGGCAACATGTATTCTGCCATGTCTGGTTGAGCTATTTTCTTCATTACTTACTTGTACAGTGCAGCTCAAATGTAGATTCTGATTGGTCAAATTTTAATGCAAGCAAAGTAAAATGAATAATTTGATGATTGAAGAGCATTATAGGCATCATTGTTTATCAGACAGGACCATGGGGAAGTTAATAAATCACTTCTAAATCGCAGTAAATCACAGCACTGTTGAGATTCAGCTGCCTAAATATCACTTTGTATCCAGAACTGAATTAATGAGACATAGCATAAAGTCATGATCATTTCTTCCACATCAGTTCCTTCCTCAGTGAGATACACGTGTCTAAAAACATATTCAGGTTCCAGAAAACTCTCCTCTCTGTAGTTACTGAAGTATTACCGCTGAAAAAAATGAAACTTAGACACTAAATAAAGTGTCTGTTCGGTTTGGCTAGCAAGAGCACATCTGAATCGCAATCAGTTAAATTCAGAGTTCACCGCTTCCAATGTGTTAGTAAATTAAATACCTCATTAGATGTAATTAGGAATAACAAAGCAAACCAAAAAAAAAACAAATACACAATATTCTAGTCAGCAAGGCAAAATAACTGTTAACAAACAAGTTATTTTGTTAAAGTTTGCAAGGAGTTTCAGAGACATTCCCAACAAAAACGCTTCATAAGTATGGTGGACGATCTGTATCGCCTCCAAAGACCCACAGAACCTTGCTATGGTACATGGCACCATGAACTCTTTGAAATACAAAAACGTTTTAAAATCTAATTATTTTTGTTGAAAATTAGTCACCTTTCACTGTAAAAACAAAATCAGCACAGAAATGGTTCACCAGTGAATAAATCAGCCTTCTCAGGGCCATCTTACATCCAGATGTGAATCCTCTTGAAAACCTCTGGGCCGGGTTGTAAAGATGACAGCAGAAGAGACGACCTGGGACTCTCGAAGATATAGAGGCATGGTGGAGGAGGAAGGGTCAGGGATCCTTCTCTGTATGGTTTAACCTTGTGAAACGTAATAGGAGAAGATTAAGTGCTGTCCTATTGGCCAGAGGGGGCTGTATCAAATATTAATAGCAAGAATGTCAATAAGTGAAGCACTTTTGCAGAAAATTACTTTTAATATGGGATTTTTTTAAATCTCTTTGTATAAATGATTTTATATTCTCAGGTTACTATTTCTAAATTGTTTGGTAACGTATTATACTAGTGTAGATACTAGATTTTAAGGCTTTTTTATTCATCATGTATCAATATTGACTCCATCTATTGTTTCTGAGACATAACACTAATCAATATGCATTAGAGAAAAACAAATACATGATGCATAAGCATGTTAAAGTTCTAACAAGTCTTGTGTTTTAAGTAACATATTTTTGAGTTATTGGCTCTATAATGATTATCATCACAGCAGGACAGGAACCTAATTAGAAGTGTTATCCAAGCATGCAGTGCTGTAGATTTTCCCACGTGTTTACAGAACCTCAGGCGTAGTTACTGCTCACTGCTAGGTCACAGTGTCTTCAGTTTCCTCTGACTTCACATCTGTATGGAGTGTGTTGTTACATTTGGTTCAGCTGAACTGAAATTAGACACGTAATCACCACGTATAAGTCAGTAACTTTGACACAGCAACACAGGGGAATAAAACATGAGTAAAACCAGATATGAGTTCAAAAGATTGCTCTGATCTGGTGGATATTGTTTTCCAGACATAAAGAAAAAAAAAACAAATCAAATGACTTAATAATGGAGCAGGAAGTGTTTTTTGTTTATTTCATTTGAACCAATACCAAGCTGCTGACACATTTTGAAAACATGCCTGGCTTATTGTCTTCTCCTGCAGCTTCAGCCAATATTGATTTAAGAGCACAGACATGCAGGGTATTGCTGTAATATACGCACATAGGAAAACAGCCCTGAGATAAACATAAAGCATTATAGAGAAAGCATTCTTTATAGGCCTAGTGTCTTTACAGTTTAACCTATTAATCCAAGGTTTGCAGAAGAGTCCACTTGGATTTGTGTAAGTGAGCCAACCTTTTGAATTTGAATTTCTACATACAGGAACACATCTGGGCCTGCTGGTTTCTATTTAGCACAATATTTTAATAATCCAAAATAACATATGTTTATGACTTTCATGCTTCTGTTGTGTCTCCCAATATGAATCTGTGGTCTCTTTAAGATGGCAGAAAAGGGAGAATCATGGTTTCATACTGATCATTCATTTTGCCAAAAATCTGCATGGGAACCAACTTTTCTTCAGTGGAAAGTTTACACTGTATTTTTAAAGATCTGAATGTGTAGAAGAAAGGTTAAAGTACATCTTGTTTTATTTAAAGTAATCTTTTGTCAGTCAGACTTAAGAGAAAAACAACTCTTGGTAATTGGCTAGCTTTGGAACCTATTCACCTCATTAACTGTGTACTAAAACGCAGCTCCTGTGTTGCACAAATCACATGGTTTAGATAGAAGGAAGGAAAAGTTGTTCTGAGATTAAACTGATTCAGCTTTTGTCTTAAATGTTTGTATATATTTTACACCTTGCTAAGTCACCTGGTTATGAGTTAAACACTGCTTGATCCCATTTGTCTACAGATTAACAGCCCAGTTCCAAATCCAGGGTGGAGAACATCCAGAAATCCAAAACCTGCAGAAAAAAAAATGTCAAAAGTCACTGTTGTATCATAAATTGATCTTTGTGGCTCACCATAGCAAAACTGTGTGCTGTGCCCAGATTTGTCGTTTAAATTGCCTCTGACTTGAGTTAAACCTTCTGTGTATCCTCTTACAAGTCTATCATAATTTTAGTCAATCTCATATGACTAATCTAGCATAACTGAGGTTTGTTCAAGTTGTTGTTTTCTGAAAAGCAGGAGTTTCTCACTTATTTACCTTTTTTATTATAAAATAGGACAGTGAAAACTTATAGTGTGCAAAGTTGATGATTTCATCTAACAAGAAAAGATTGCTTGTGTGTATATGAGAGACAAAAATGCAAAAAAAAAAGGCAACAAATTGGCACCAAATTTACCCATCTTACTTTAGCATCATCACTAATCTTTCTACTACAGTTTTTCTTCTGATCTTTAATTTCAGACACTGAAAAGTGTCTCGTTAATTTTTGAGCATCTCGGAAAGGTCATTCTTGATTCAGCACTCACAATCAGTTTGCAGGGAAAGTCTACAGCAGAAGGATTTACACTGACATTCCCACAGGAAAACCTTGCCTTGGCAGCACTGGCTTGTTTTAATTAGTCAAACCGCTATCAGTCATCAATCAATGTCCAACATTAATAATGTTCTGACTTTAAGTTCCTAATAGCTAATTTCTTTGAAAACTTCTTCCATTTATTTACAGAAGTAAAGTGGAGAGCAGGGTGTTCTCCAGATGAAATAACCCAAAGTTCCTTGGCTGCAGCAGCTGCAGATTGAGCTGCAGTGAGCAGAAGATATACTGTAAGCTTAAGAAGATGAGTCTGGGTAGAGCTTAAAACAAGCGACAAGTTTATCTAAGCTGGAAGGAAGAGCAATATTTTACAGCTAATTCTGGCAGCAGAACCAGCACACCATAGTGCCTTGCAAAGTATTAACTCCCACTGAACTTCACTTTTTGTCACGATACAGTCGCAAACCTTAATATTGTCACCTTCCTTAAGTATTGGCCTAAGTCATTTTTTGCCATTAGTGATGGTATGTTTTATTGGCATTTCATAGGATGAACGTACAAACGGATGGATAAATACTTTATAAGATGGACAAATACAAGGAAGCACTAAACTGTTGAATGTAATGAAAATAAGACCAGATTTAACTTATTTGTATTATGAATGCAAAGAGTGCCGTATTGTTTAAATGTAAGTATTTATTACTCGACTGCAACTGAGTTGTTATCAAACCCACTAACTCAAAAAATGGACACCCAAAACGCAACTACGAAAGAACAAACTGCAAGCCCTCCAGAAGAAAACAGGAGCAAAAAATTGAGCCAGCGTCTTCAAAGTCTCTTTTAAGCATGCCAGAGAAAGCTGCTGGAAGAGATGAAGGGGGGGAAACTCAAAACCACCTGGGATCAACTGGAACAGCCCGTTAAACAGCAGTGCAGTGATCCGGTACGGAGTGTCCCTTTAGGAACACCAGCCTCGGCCTGAACCGCCATCTGCTGAGTTCAACATCATTCCTGATTGGTCTAGATTAGTGGTCTCAAACTGCTTTCCTCGAGGGTCGGAGCCCTGAAACTTTTACATGTGTCCCTGGTCCTACACACTTGAATTACGTGGCGAAACCTCCTCACCAGTTGACTGCACTAGCATGCAGTCAAGCTTTGCTAATGAGCTAACATTGGAGCAAAGAGACACCTAAAAGTTGCAGGACTCTGTCTCTGGAGGAATGTAGTTTGAGACCATTAGTCTAGGCAAAAGCACATTCATGTTTATGAATGAATCCAAGTCCAAGCATAAATCCAAATGTTTAATTTAGTTTAGTTTAGTTTATTTGAAAGAAAAAAAGAAAAAAAAAACCACTCGGACTCATTCATAATATTAACAGTACTTGCAGTCAATCAACACTCCAACTGCAAATCAAAGAAATTCAAAACCAAGTCAAGTAAAAATAATTCATAAGTGTTGCATAAATTGAAAAGGTGTAGGCTGAAGCTGTTCAGCTTGTATGTGCGCACCCTTAATGGAAAATCAATGGCAAGTGTTGAGAAGTTGATCTTCACAGAAACTATCCACTCAGTCTAACAGAGCTTGAGCTGTTTTGCAAGGATGAATGTCAGTCTCTGGATGGAGAAACAGAGACATGCCTCAAAAGATTTCACCTGTAATCACAGCAAAAGCCACTGATTCAGAATGTAAGGCACTCTTTTTAGATGTTATTTGTAAAAAATTTATAACCTTGTACTTTAAAACTAGGTAGTTATCACTCATTACATGCTTTATATCCCAGTTTCAGTTATTATATAATGTGGCCTTCTGAAATAATTTCTTCATGTTCAAATGGCATCAATACACCTTAATGTGTTGTGTTATACCCTGAATGAATAGTTTCCCCGTATTGCCGTGTGCTGAATCTAAATATTAATGCTGCAAATGTTTGCAGCATGGTCCAATGGGACTTGACATGAGCTCTGCTTGTGTGCATGAGGGAGGACCGGATCTGGGGAGGATCTGTTTCTAGACGGAGTACTCGTTTACCCTTGTGCGTTACATTAGAGCTGTTATCACGTCAAGGGTAATTGGAAGTGTGGGCTGGAATACCAAGCACAAAGGCTGCAGACCAAATGATGGCTAAAGAAAACACAAAGGCATAGAGCAATATCAAAGCTTATAGGGCATTTAAAATGAACAGGTAAAATGTTCTATAAGGTGAATATTTTAAATGTTCTATAATCCAAATATAATCAAATCAAAGTTTATTTTTCTGAGTTTTATTTTTTCAATCTAGGAGAAACGGTAAAATAAATTTTGTTGATGGAATAGGAAATTAATGCCCTCAATTCAGCTCAGCAAATCAATTGCTGTGTGGCAATAAAGAAACAAAAATAAAACAATGATAACAAATATGGGAAATAATAATCACAGATTTAATATGAACCAATTTTATTTAACAGCTGAACATTTTGACTTTGAGAAAACAACCCTTAAAAATAATAAATGACCATGTTGTAATTACTGGCACAGGATTTTTATCAAGTGGAAGAAAGCATTTTGGAATCAGTCTGTAATTTGTGTTTCAAAAACAAATGTCTCCAAAAGTCTAATTATGCAAATTGGTTTGTGGTTTAAAAAGAGAGCTTACAGACCTCAACAAGCTGTTACACCTGGCTGATTGATGGGAAGCACAGCCCCAACGAGAGCGCTGTCAGCTGAAACAATGGACAGGGTTATGAAACTCCTTCAAGTAGGTAAATCAACATAAAGAGGGGGGAAAAAAGATGTGAGTTGTTTCCAGTCAGCTCTGTCCAAAATACAGAGTGAGCAAAAAATAGTAACGTGCAAGGAAAACATATAACCCACTTCAAAATGTTGTCTCTTTAAAGCCACCAGGTTCAAAGAATGGTTGTATAATTTTATTTTACAAATCAACATAAAATAGTGTATACTTGTGAAATGAAAATGATTCAAAGTTTTTAGATTTTTTTTTTTTTTTTATCAGAAAATACTTTGATATCTCTAAAGAAAATTAAACCTGAGAAGTCAGACCAACGGTGGTCAAATTACTTGGAAATAGTAATTAGTTACTAATTACTGATTACCTCCTCATGAAAATAATCCAGTTACTTTACTGATGACTTATTCTCAAAAGTAATTAGTAATAGTTCTAGTTAGTTTTTCAAAAGAAATACGCACAACCTGAATAGACTGCAAAGCAATTTACCTATTCAGCCTAATACTATTCTCTCTCCATATTCTGTCATATATAATTTTACCAAAAAAAACCCCACCTCTTTATAAAACTTGTTTTGCATTGCTCTTTTAACTTTATGCGCATAGCGTCAAGCAGAAAATGTATGAAATGCCACAGTCTCTGATTTGAAGAACTTTGTTGGATATTCAAACCTCTTCTCTGCACATTCCACTATATTTTAAAACAAGCAAATTTTTTCCTGTTAACTTGTATTCCTCCATATTTCACCATAAAAAATAAAATGATTTTTGTGCGTATTTTTTCCAGTAACATAACTGTAAATGTATTGCTGAGGTGGTAGAATCTCTTTCTGGATGGGCAGCAAGAACAAAGTGGCAGGAAATCACTGTTTAAATAAGGTCTAAGAAACCAAGTTTGTAGTTTTTTTTATGGCATAAGCCATAAGAAATACAACAAATAACTGGCTTGGGTGCCACACTTAGCACTTACTGGTGACAGCATCATGCTGTGACTACACTTATTCTTCAATAGGGTCAAGGAAGCTGGTCAGAAATGAAGGGTAGGTAGATGGAGATAAATACAATAGAATTCAGAAAGAAAAGTTGCTAAAGGTTGTAAAAGATTAGAGACGGGGATAGAGGTTCTCCTTAAAGCAGGACATTATCACTAAACAAACAGAGCTGCAGTGGAATGATGCAGATCTAAGTCCAACCAATCTAAGACCTTAATCCAACAGCGAATCTGCTGCAAGTCTTGAAATGCACTCTTGCCAAACTTGACCTATTTTGCAAAGAAGAAAAAGCTAAATTTTCAGTCTTTTTTCAGCTCCTTTTGCGCAGAGAAGTATTTCTACAACATGGTAACTCAGAGGGGAAAAGCAGTGAAAGTGTAAGTGGTACTGAGTGATGAGCCGATAGGGAAATGCATGTTTGATGCCATCGCAAAGAAACATGGATGGATGAATTGCTTAAGAGAACAAGAACATTTCAACACTGATGATGCAGCACTGCATCACAAGTGAGGAATCAGGACAGACGGTCATTATCTTCTGCTCAGGTCGACTTTCAGACTCTTTTCTCTTCTAATCAATTGAAAGCCGGTTTTATGATAATGCATCTTGCCACCAGCAAATCAATTCAATAATATGCACAACGAATGTTTCCAGCCTAATCTGAAACCAAAAGCATGCATGACAAGGCACCATTCTACAAAGTTAATCTGTACAATGCTTAATATTAAAGTCCATGCCTTCAGGAATATCGTTGATATATTTGTTGCAAGAAGCTAAACACATTAAAATAACTTATTGCTCAATTTTTCTGGTCACCTTTAAGTGAATTTGTTTTTAAAGATAAATCAGCTTTAAAAAGTGTGACAAATCCAACAACTTAAGATGGTTTTATTTTTTTCATTTATATCAAATAAAATGTAAAGACTCACTGAGGTAGAAACCCAAGTCTTAATATATTCAGTTTTCCTCTCTCGGTGATGGAGGATATTTGTAAAGGGAAAATGGCTAACCCAGGGCTCAGGGAGGTGGCAGAGATAAACTGCACAACTGATAAAGCTAATTGAAGGAGCAAGGTGTTGAGCACTGATGAAGCAGAATGAATGGGAACTGTCTCAGTTGGCCAGAAATTTGTTGCGTATGAACTGTTGCTGCACACTGCAGCACAAACATGACTTGATCCCGTTTTTGTGCCTCGTTGAAGAAACACAAACTTTCGTGATGCGTTTAACCTTTAGGGGACCCAGAGGGGTGAAATAAAATATTAAATGTCCTAAAAGTTGAAACCACTGGAAGAAAACAGTTTCCTACCAATAAACAATTAATGATCACACAGTTGCAGAAGAGGATCGGGGCCACTGAAAATAGAAATTTGAATTTTTTTCTCAGAAAAGTTTAAAGTCAAAATTCTGAGCAGAAGTTTCAGAGGCCCTAATCCTCTTCTGCGCAAAGTAATTTAAATGGCAGAAAAATGGTTGTAGCACAGATTTTTCTGTGGAAAAATCTTGCTGCCATTTGAAATGACAAAACTGCAAAAAAAAAAAAAAAAAAAAAAAAAAAAAACAGCAAAGTTGTAAAGCTGTTGAGTCTGTTGGGCGCAGTAATGGTTTGATGGGAGGAATGATCTGTGATAACGCTCCTTTGGAACCGGATGCATTAGTTTGTTAATAACGGAGCACTCCAGCTCAGTAACAGCGTCCCCTGCACTCCAAAAGACCCAGCCGCCTCAACAGAGAGCGTGATTCTTCCCATAAGAAGCCATCAGTTCAGTGGCTCCGCTCCAGTTTACTGTTCAGTGGAATGTCCAGTTACTTATAATATCTAAATGCCAGTTCTGTGGATGTTGACCCTTGTCAGTATAATGGGTCTGCACCTACAGATATCCACCACCGGCTTCTTAATTCACTTTAAAGGCCTGAAATCAATGTTAACTTACCATGAGTTTACATTATACTGCACTGTAAATATGGCTGTTGGTTCTGTTTAATGAAAAACAGTTGATAACTTAGCATTGTGAATGAGAATGTTTTGCTTTCTGAAATGATTTGTAGCCTGGAGCAAAACAAAACGGTACTTCTTATTATCAGCAAAGCAGATCATGATTGTTTTGTTTGCTTTTATGAATATGAATTTAATAAGTACTTGTTGTTGGTACCTAATTAAATGTTGACTTTTGCCTGAGATTTATGTCAGCGATATGTTATGCAGGGTTGAGAAGAGGTTTAATGTGTAACAGCTCCCACAGTACACAGTGCATATATTTACCTTCATCTCCAGTCAGATCTGATAAAATCAGCCTTCCTGTGTTTCAATTCGCCTTGTATTTTTATAGACACACACAGACTATTATTTAAATGTTGTAGTCTGAAAACAGCATACAGTATGATGTAACTGGATAGTTACCAAACGGGAGCAACAGCAGCTTGTCAAAGTACTATGCAATAACACAACAAGCCTCAATGTGTCTGGCTCTATTAAAACCTGCTGGATGCCAAAGCATTACCCAAATCAGAAACTGAGCTAAGTGGAGGGGCCCCGCCAAACACTTTTACACACATACACTCACACACGCAATTTCTCATTCAACACTGCAGAGAGCGAGAGAAGCGCAAGAACAATCGCGGCTCTCCCGCGGCAGAGAGAGACCTGGAACCGGACCATCTGAAATTAACATATAGAATGTGATAAAAATGTGAAATGCAAAGCTGAGCCCTGGTTTTGTGTTCATAATGCAAGCTAGTCGTGTTCCTTTAGGACTGTGACTCTGCCCACTCACAGTCTGCGTGTATATGTGAGGAGTTAAAAGGGAACCTATAAATACTGAGCTTTTGGAGAGGAAAAAAAAAAGAATGAACTGTTCCACATGACTGGCTCAGTCACCTCAGCTGTCGCCTTTTTTTTTTTTTTTTTTTTTTTTTAGTGTAACTTGGATAAAGGAAAAACCAGAAAGGATGGTGGAGGAAGGGGGGTGTGGGGGGTCCAAGATTAAGCCTGCAGAAATTATAGCAGGTGGACTAATATCTCACTGAGCATTTGCAGCCATCACACAATGGCAGTGCAACACTCAGCACTATTTTTAAGATAATCTCCACAGAGGTGTTATGAAATAAGGAGCCATCTTCACTTCTTTGCATTGCCCCCCTGATGATGCGTGCACCAACACTGCCCCCTGCTGGTTTTTTAACCCACAACAGACTGCAGGTGCTGTTCCTTTTATCTGCAGTCTGCACATGCTGTTCTTCGCTTGTTTTGATGCTTTGGTGGAAGCTGACACAACAGGAACAATCAAATGAACAGAACCATGCCATAAATCAGCTTACTCATTATTTTGGCTTTCCTCAAAGCCAGCTGGAGGCGTGGATCTTTTAAGAGTGTGCCTTTGCGTTCCCACATGTTCACGGATCATAAAGAAGATTTCGGTAAATCACAGGCGACTCTGCGGCAGTTTGAGATTTATCAAAAACAACCCCATAAGTTGCCAGTGAATGAGTTGGTTCCTGGTATGTAAAAGAAACTTCACATATCTATCTTTATTTTATTTATTTATTTATGTATTTTATTTTTTTTATTTTATTTTTTATTTTTTGCAGCAAGCATAAGCTCACAGTGAACATTTTTGAAAAACAATCAACCTTTTATTTGACAAATTGCATTCAGAGCTCATGTTAAAAACTGTACTGTTTAGAAAAATCCTTTTTGCACAATCTCTTTTTTATGAGACGCCAATGAATGAACCAGTGATTTTGTCTCTGTTATGTCTTATCTGTGTTAAGCTTTTTTAAAAAAAATAAAAACAATGAACCAAGCCCACAACACTACAGCACCACCACTTTACTTAACAGTTGGCAGGGGTGATTTTTTTGCATATTCTTCTTCCTTGAAAACCAAATTCCTTTAATTGTTTTTGATGTTACTGTTTTAGTTTAAAAGATCAATCTCAGTTTCATCTGAGTACAGATCTAGTTAAAGTCCCAGAGGGGTTTAGGAATCTCCACACGTTTTGCTGAAAGGACAGAAAACTCCTTTTCTGCCGTCACTTCCTGTGATGTTGGTAGTGTTTCAACTGTTTCAAGGCTGCTATAAACGCTTGTTAAGCCAAAACTCCTATTTAGAAGAAGACTAAGAGAAATGCTCACATTATGTCATTACTAATTATATGTTCTTACAAAACTTAAATAAGGACAAAAAATAAAAATCTGAGTTAAATTACATATTCCACTTTAAGTTCATTGATGCAAAAAAAGCAAACATTTATTTAAATACTTTTTGCACTTTCAACTAGAAATACCTATAAATATTTAAGGCGCTTTTTATATAAAGTCACTTATTTTTCTGCATGAACAAAAAAAGACGCAACACAACAAATTTTGGATGTCTTTTGTATGAAAAATATACATCTTCCAAGTAATCTTAAAGTTTTCTTTCGCTGCCTTCCACTAAAGCCCACTTATTTTGCAAGGAAAACCTAGTTTTGAATGACGGAATACAAGTAAAGCACATTTTCTATTCTATCAAATATTTATATCTGCAACTGAGTAGATGGAAGTGTACTAACTTCTGCCATAAAGGACATCCATGTTTAGAATAAATCAAGCACAAACATATTAACTTGACATCCTGCCATATTTTCCAGTAACATAAGCTGGAGTTTTCTCTATACGTCATGTTTCTGAAGTCCTATTTTTACCTTTAAGGCTCTGATAAGGAAGACAACTGTGTTGCCACCTTCACAGAAAAACATGGCAAAAAAAAACCAAATTTTTTTCTGGGTGACAAATGCTGTGAGTTTTGTAGCACTAGGGTACATCAATTAAACTTGTTCTGTCTAAGAAAGATGTTTTCATCAACCCCTTTCTGACTGTTGTTCTTCTTATTTTAGCATAATCAAAGTAACCTTTCCCTGTTGTGAAATGCAACCAAAGTGACCCAGTTTCTGCCTCAGGAAAGCTGCTAGTTAAACATGAGGCATCTGAGCCGGCTAATGACCTGCCTTTTCTCCCATGTGCATCTCTGCTATGCAAATGAATCCAGCAAGGCTTTTCCAAAATCTAATCAGATCGTCTGTTCTCTGAGAGGAGACTGTAGAGGAAGTTGGAAGTTTCTATTATGAACTGCTGATTTAGAAAAAAAAACAAAAAACTTGGCCAACAAAGACTGGTTTGTCCTAAAAATATTAACCCTGTGGGAAGAGGTTTGTTTTATCTTTTTCATAAATTCTACACATGGTTAAGCTTTTGCATTGAAAACAGATGGTTCTATCTGCACCTGTATGTAACATGTAGATAAAAGAAAACATCAATTTTATTGAAATTAATCTAACCAAATTTATTTTTGGTTTATTTATGAACCACAAAAGGCAAACAAGTCTGCAGTTCAAATACCATTCAACCCAAAACAGTCATCCTCAGATTCAAGTCTATGTCATATAACTCAGGCCAATGCCAATTAGTAAAAAAAAATGTTTCTCAAAGAAAACCAGCATCCTGTCATGCACCAGTGCAACCAGCACACCAATTAAACTGACCCAAACAAATCTCTAGGAGTACTGCAGCTTGATGTCAGTGAAGTGTTTGTTTATATTCACACGTTTTCGATTGTGATGAATATCAACTTTTTTAGTGCTGGATGGTTTTTTTATCGGTACCACAATCTTTTGCTCCCTTTGCAAATTCTGTGTGAGATTTGAACAAGAACTCTGCATAAGAAGGTTAGTTTTACTTCTAGTCATAATAAACTTTTAGGTCAAATTAACCTAAATCTGCTTTGAATATAAAGAATTATGTTTCATATATCCATTTAAATTGTTGTCTACACCCTTTTTTTGGTAAATATAAAATTGCAACATGCATTTTACAAGTACTAATTTTTTCACAACAAATTTTCCTTTTTACTTTTTTGTAGTTATTGTTTTTAGTACTTTTGATGTCCGCCATCCCTTTGCTATTGACAAATATAAATTTAAAGTTATAATAAAATGATCTTTTTTTATTACAACTCTATATGTATTGACCAAAAGAGGGAGAATTAAAATTCGAGCAAAAGTTGCTACTAGCTTTGCTATTAACTGCATTGTTATATTATCATTTGTAAATCGCTTTGGATAAAAGCATCTGCCAAATCCCTGAACATAATAATACTGAAAAAAAAGAGATTGCAAGTCACAATGTTTCCCACTAGATGGCAGTGTTTCCTCTTTTTCCACAAAAGCTTAAATAAACAGGTTTTACCACCGAACCGCTTTCCTTCAGAAATATGTCAGTAAAGAGAGTCAATAAAGACAGGTAGCACAATTTTTTTGACTAAATAAAAACCTTATAAAAACTTTGAAAAGACATACAACATAATTTTATGCAACTAAAATACTAGACCTAAGAGGGTTTTAAATAATATTGCCAAGATTAGTTTTATATGATGAAATAGACAAATTAAGTTTTTCCAGGCTTCCCATCAAAATGAAAAAAATAAATCCTGAAAAGGTGGAATCACAGATTATGTAACTCAACTACAAGGAACCAACCATCAGAAACTGCTTATTAAAGAGCTGTGAACATAAAAGTCAGGCAAGAATGGCAAAGCAGCATGAATGAATGGATTAATTTGTGTTTTGTCAGCAATGCAACAGGATCTCTGACATTTTATTAGTCACAACTGCTGTGCAAAATATTTTCATAACATGCAAATAGGCACTATCATCTGCAAATGTATTTACTTCAAATGCTTTCACATTTTTCACATTACAACCACAAGCTTTGGTGTGTTTTACGTTTTGCAGTAGATCAACAAAATGTTGCATAACGTTTTGAAATTGAATGAAAACGGTTTTCTAAAATTTTAACGAAATGCATCTGTATGTGTTGTGTACATTTGGATTTTGTTTCTCAAACCATGTAGGTACTTTAAAGAACCTATGTGTAAATTTTACAGCTAAAAAAAAAGTATTTTTAGGTATGTCTTTACTAGTTTTGCACATCTGATAGATGCTGTCCGTTATTCTTTGCAAAGTAGTTGAAACTCAGTCCAGTTGGCTTGAGAGCATCTGTGATCAGAAATCTTTCAGTCTTTAGTCTTGCCAGAGATTCTCAAGCGGATATACTGAAGCTCCAGGTTTTGACTAGGCTTTTCAAACATAAATATATGATTAAATTTAAATATTTCCATCACATTTTTGACTGCATGCTTAGGACTGTTGTTCTTCTGAAAGGTAAACTTTTTTCCCTGTACTGGGTCTTTTACAGCCTCAAATGGGTTTTCTTCTAGCAATAACCTTTATTTACCACCAGCCTTAGTTTTACACAATATAAAGTGTATTGTTTGTTGTCCAAAATGTTAAATCATGGTCTCATCAATGCAAAGACCCTTCTTCTTCATGTTTGCATTTTCTCTGAAATAACTGGTGACTATCATCCGCTACTATTTACAAAACAGGAAAGAAAAAGGTTTGAGTACTTTTAAATTTCAGTTTCTCTTAATAAATGTTATTTAGATAATGTTATACAAGGCTATGAAGAGGTATCAAGCACATAATTTATCAGTAAGGCACACCGTCTTGATAGACTCCACGATTATTAGCAATTTAGATGAACAGCAGTCTGACTGGCCGGTCCATTAACGGGACATGAGCCACACGTGATTTGATTTATAGCTTCCTGTCGGAGGTGCAGAAACCGGTTCTGGGCACAATAATTGGTTAATGTTGATCCTGTGATATACACATAACAATGATATTGATTATTCCCAAATAAATCTCACCCTGCAAATGTGCCTGAGCGGAAACGGCTTCAGTGTTCTTGGGGGACACATCAAATAAATGATCCCCATAAATGGAGGGAGATGGAATGGAAAATGCTGAAGGAGAACTTTTGCAAGGTAATGAAGAAACCTACCATGGATGAGCAAAGGACCCCAGAGGTTGAGTTTCTTCCTGTTGCTGATTCAGTATAGATTTTTCATTTGTTTAGGAATGATGTATTGTAAGAAGGAAATAAGATATTAGCTTTTTCCCTCCCAGAAACATAAGATCTTATGGCTTCTTCACCTCCAACAGAGTTTTAATTATCGGCGATTAATCTAGTTTCTCGTGACAATTTTATTCTAAAGTTATTAATCCTGAAATGGGATTAACTGAAATGGTAATGCTACCAAAGAGTGGTAGTTATCATTTAATTTGTTTTTTGTTTTGCTGGGTTTTTTGGGGTATTTTTGGTATTTCACAACGCTTAGGTTACAGATTTTATTGTCATTAGTTATCAATTATAACAAACGCTTCGCTCAATATGTTACATACATCCAGCACTCAATGAAGTGTTTAAGCAATTAATTAGCTCTAGCTCTGCTGACAGATATTGGCCTATTGCTCTAATGGCTCAGTGCATTTACAGGAGTCCATCCAATAATCTGCATTATTATAGATGAGAATTCTTCTTGTGGATAGCAACACAGGCGGTTGTCTGTTGGGAAGGCCCAAAGCTGCTCATAGTTAGATGATATTTCTGATATAAGAAATGCAGTTATAAGACTACAGAAAGGTCTTGATCTTTCTATTTCACACAAAGTCATAAATAAACAAATCAATGTCGTAAATGTCTGGCTTTTACTTAAGTCAGGAAATGACCCATGACTTGCATCCAGAGGAAAGTAATCCGATCGGCTCTTCCAATTGATTCATTTAAACAGTCCCATAAATTCCATCTAGTCAGTTAGACACTTTGTTGTCATGCGTTTATCAATTTACTCAAAAGTTATTTCTTAGAAGTGATGAAAAAAAAAATCCACAGAATTATATAAAATACATGTTTAGAAATGTACACTTCAGAAGACATTTTAGAGTTAGGAATGGCAGGCAAATAGTGGATTGATTAAAATTGGTATCAATAAACCATATTTCAGTGGTTAATGCTCATTTTTACCGCTTAATTTCTAGACGGTTGGTCCCAGGAATGAAATAATCTTGTTTTCAGAGACATTCACACATGGTTTAAATTTGATAGTCATTGGGTTCATTTCCAATGGGGCTAGAAATATTATTTCTCCTTTATTAGATGGCAAAAGAAATGAATTATCAGCCAATTTTACAGGCAGCAGATCAATTTGGCTATTCTGCAGGGTTTAAAACCCACGTACACTGAATGTTATCGGCATAAAAAGAAGAGATTACATTAAAAAGGAGCAGAAGAGGAATTGTACAATAATAACAGTGGAATGGATATCGAACTCCACGTGTTGAACAGGCTTTAATAAAGAAACTTCTACTCAGAAATAAGAGTCCAACACAGAAACCTTTAGCTATGACCAGAAGCTAGCTTTAGCTAGCTATTAAGCTGATTGTCCTCAACATTTTCTAAATTGTTCTAAGACTAAAAACAGTTCTGTAGGCAAAATGGAGTCCAGCCTTACAGTTCCTTACAGTACACAACTGCAACCTTTCCCACTCACGTTTCCCATGCAAATACTCTTCAAGAGCTTATTTTGGGCAACACCACTGGTCACTGAATACACGTCACATTGAACGCTGGTCCTTTAAAATTTGTGCCATTTGTGAGCATGAATAGAATGAGTAAGGAAGATGTGTGTAGGAGGTCGGAGATTATGAGTTCCTCCACAATTTTCCGCCTCGATTTGCACCCAGTCCGTAAATAAGAATCTTGATTTCCTAATGCAGAAGAACAAACTTTAATAGAAAAAGTTCTTCCTGCTGTTATCATAATGTATTTTCAATTTTAGATACAGACAGAGTATGTTTTTTTGTTGTTTTTTTTCCCCTCTGCCCAATTTCCACTTTGAGTTATCCAGGGAAGGATTGAAATGTTTTGAAATTACTCACAAGAAATAATACTGTAACAATCAGCTATCATGTCTCAAATTAAATTGAATAAGTATTTAACAGTATTTACAGGTAAAATGGTTTAACTTAGTGACATATTAGGGAGCTTTCGAATTCAATGAATTAACAAAGGATATTTTAGGCCTTTTTAATAAAGAATTAACTGGTAATATATAGTTTCTTAATGAATTGGAAGGAAACGAGGGTTTACCATTAGAGAAAATATCTTCATTTTTGCATGTAAAACTGTCTGCTTGAGGGAAAAGAGACCAGGACTAAAGTGTCGGCTTATGGAAATTTAAAAATGAGACTGGAATCTGCTCAGCAGTAATTGCACTGTAATAAAAAAAAAATAAGCCACCTGTAATTATGTAGATATATATGAATGAAGAAATGTCTTTTAAGAAATGCCTAATCCAGTTATTCTTACTTATTCTTCAATGTATGATTTGGTGGACTAATATGAAGGCAATTACTTTGCTATAAATGTTAAGCATATTAAATTAAGCATATATAGATTGTGAGTTTGCTGATCTGATAACAGATGGCTGACTTTGATAAAACACAAGATGACAAGTACACAATTTCCCTCCAGACTCTAAGACTTTGATTTGGAGAAAATTTACTGAATTTCTCTTAATCTGCATAGAAAACCCAAGATCAATAGGCAAACACTCAGTACTTTGAACTCTCAGCCCTTGTTAGCTGATTTTTTTTCAGGAGTTATGCAACAAGAGGAACGGAACAGTGATATGGATGGATTTGTGTGTTGGCTGTACTGACTCCAGCTCTGAGATATGTAAATCTTCTCAAACTGTTGAACGGATTTTCTTGCACAGTTCTCACAAATCTGACTATACGTGTTATTTGTGTACTTTTTTCCTTTCACTCAACCTTTCATTAATATACTTGGATACATCGATATAAGCATCCAGCATCTTTAGTAACGGTATTCTGTGGTTTACACACTTCCAGAGTGTCAATGACAACATTTTTACTGACTTTGTTGTATATAACAGTGTCATAAAAACTGAATTATGTGTTTTTGTTGAAGCTACAACCCTTAACAATCAAACTGGACAGAAATAAACGTTTGAATAATATCACTCTGTGTACTGAATCCATTTGAGATTCACTTTTTGAACTGAATTATTAAAATAATCCGCCATTTCTCATATACAAAACTACCGAGGTGAAGCTTCTTAAATTAAGTAGATCGAGTCCTGATGTTCTTTTAAATCCGGGTCTGGATGCTGAAGGATTTATTACGATCAGTCTGTGGAAAGACGCATGACGTCACATATCTCGCGGGTTGCACATCTCGATCCCGTCAGTTTCCCCTCAGAGTGGAGGACGGTCCGGATCAGAGACTGTCACTACTTTGTCTTTTCACCTGCTCTTCATGGGAGGATTTTTTTAATTGTTATTATTTTTTATTTATTTACTTTTTAAGATGTTGGGATATCATTTAAGTGCATTTGATGGACAAACCAAACTTTCTCCGAACCTTCATTAAACTCCACTCATTGCTTCTCGCTGCCACCGACTCTTTTCGCTGTTGTGCTTTTTAGAAAGTTTGTTCTCTTCGTGCGTAACTCGGTCGGCGCGCCTGGGCAGCTCGGAGTCAGAGCAGACGGCGCAGCAGCGGAGCGGAGTGGGAACATCCAGTCAGCACTGATTCATGACTTAGGCTACTTGTTCTGAGGGCTTTGCAGGAAACCAGACAAAACCTCCGGCGGATCCACGAGGCGGTGGCTTTAACCCAGAGTCTGGATTGTCCCTGTCGGATCTAACACGATGTGTCGTCGCTTCAACATACCTGAGCTGCAACCAGACGGAAAGTGGATCAGTCTGACAAGTTCTTCTCACAGCTTATTTTAATTCCAGCAACAGTTGATTAGATCCTGAAAAACATCCGAAAAGCGCAATGATTTTAACTTTTGTCTTTATTTTATCCATTTGGGGTAAGTAGCTTTTTCTTACGTTTTAGACTCAACATTTCCATTAACTGCATCACATTGATTTAACTTCATTTTCTCGATGTAAATCCTTTTTTTGTTTGTTTGTTGTTTGGTTTTTTTGGGAGGTTTTTTTTTTTTTTTGTTGTTATGACTGATCAAGTTTGTAGCTCTCACGGCATATTTTATGCCATCGTGTTTTCCTTTCCAAGCGCTGGCGCGCGTAAAAGAGCTTAATGGTTTCCCATTATTGCCAAACCTCACTTGAGTTTCCCCGACTCTCAGATTCGGTGTTCACCTTGAAAGGTGACGGCGGCGCAGCCTCCCGTGCAGCCCGTCTGGACTGCGTGAAGGCCAGCGAGCACTGTCTGAGGGAGTACTCCTGCAGCACCAAGTACCGGATGATGAGGCAGTGCGTGGCGGGGAGGGAGAGCAACTTCAGCGCGGTCACCGGCACCGAGGCGCAGGGCGAGTGCCGCAGCGCCATAGATGCCATGAAGCAAAGCTCCCTGTACAACTGCAGGTGCAGGAGAGGCATGAAGAAGGAGAAGAACTGCCTCAGGATTTTTTGGAGCATATTTCAGAGTTTACAAGGTGAGCTTTAAACTCAAGGGAAGCATCGTGCATACAAAAATATGCATGCACAAATACAATGAATAATTCAGTTCAGGGTTGGCCATTGTAATAAAGGTGTCTAAATCTAAATAACAAATGAAACTAATGTTTGCTGGCTGTCAGACTTTCTTTCTAAAAATGATCTCTGTTCATTGTAGAATAATGAAGTTCAGGTTTGACTGTCTAAGTTAATTAGATTTTGAATAAGACGTCCAGAATGGAGTGGAGGTGGCAGAAATGCTTTGACTGAGACGCTTGGTCACAGATTTGGGCTAACAATGGTAAGCACATCAGGGAAATGCGAAGGAAATTTATTCAAGAGTAAATTCTGCAACATTACTTTTGGACACCAACTGGCTTTCCAAAGCTAGAAGAATGAATAGCAACATACATAAAAAAAAATTAAGAAACCACTTAAAATGATCAATTTCTCTCATTTTACTTTTTCTATGTATATGTTTGAGTAAAAGAAACACTGTTGTTTTATTCTATCAACTACTTACAACATGTTTCTAAATTTCCAAGCAAAGATTGAGTATGTATTAGCAGAAAATGGGAAATGGTCAAAATAACCAACAAGGTGCACTGCTTTCAGAGCTCAAATAATGCAAAGAAAACAAGTTCATATTCATTTAGAAACAACAACACTAATGTTTTAACTCAAGAAGAGTTCAGAAATCAATATTTGATGGAATAACCAGGAGGTTTTCAGTGAGGTTCAGTGCAGTAAGTTCTTCTTTTTTTTTTCAGAGCTGTATGTTGGACATGCAAATATACTGACACCTTTCAGTCCATTCTGGCAGATTATAAAATACTTAAAGCCTTGGGCAGGAACGACCCTACCAGTGTCTGACACCAACCTTGACAAAAAGGACATATTCATGTGTGATGGTTGCAATTTCATCAGCTGCCAGAATCATACTGAGACACTGGAAATGACACACACAATGCTCCGTGAGAGTGGAAATGTAATGACTTGAGTCCGCGTCATATGAAGTCATGCTTGCCTTGATAAGTTAAAGAGCCCAGCGGCCTCAGGATGTTGGGTTAACATTGTGAGCCATCTTACAGTTAGACAGTTGTTTGTTTTATCATCATTACCCTAAATGTATCGCTCCAGAAACAACTGCAACATCTCATGTTACTGTCTGACTTTAGTCTGTCTTTTGTGTGCTGTACTATTCAAGCTGCTTCCTTTTTGTTGTTGTTTTATTTGTTTTTATAACAACAAAAGACAAACTTAAAGGGGAACTTCAATTTAAATCTGTAAATATGACAGCAGCTTCTTAATTGTCAAAAATTTACTTGAAATATTTGTTTTAAACATATATAAAACTGTAGAAATTGGCAACACAATGCAATGACGTCCTTTTTTGATTTAGCTGGATAATTATGTGGGTCATTTTTTTATTACATATGAGGAGAAAGCATTAACACTACTCTATATGAGGAACATACACTTTGCAAGTAAAGGTGGAGGTGTCAGGTGTTAGAACATAAGAAAACAAGGTCATTTTTTCTCTTTGCCTGTAATCTTATGGCATTATTTTAAAAATAGTCAATCTGTTCTTCATTCAGCGCGTTTCAATTTTATATTTTATTATTTTAAAAAGTAACAAGTGACTCAAATTGCAGCAACACACATCTGTATTTTCAGCTTTTGAATTCAGAGTCAGCTTTTTTATATTTTCTCATTTCAGATGCACATTATTTCGAAGTAGCATAAATAATGTAAGTGATATGTAATAATGCATGAGGTTCATAAGGTTATACTGTTATTTAGAGGTCAGACCAGACATCTACACAAGATTAATTTTGATGTGTGAACTGTGTTAATGTGCATTTATAACCCTCAATCTAAAGTTGAGGACTAAGAAAAGCTGTGCAAGCAAGTCAATGATTGTCCCATTCTGTAAATGAAAAAAAAAATACATTTAAAAGATACCTGAATAAGAGAGCCAATTTTCTAGTATTACTTTACTGTATTATTTTATTTTTAAGTAATATGCAGTACAATCTCATCCTAAACTCTGTTAGTAACATTCAGAGAGTTAAATTCTGGTCTCATCTGACCAAACGTCACTGGTATTCCATTTATTTTGGTAAATAATTTGCAGAAAACTATAAAGCAGTTAGTGTACATAGAAGCTTTTAGAGCTTCTATGCAAAGCTCTATATGTGGTCCTTGACTCTTGGAAAAATCTTTTGATTCTAATGCTTTTGAATCCTTTGACAGATTTCCAGCAATAAGCTTCTGGTCAAGGCTTTTTCAGGGTGAAATAAAATTATGTCTGTACCCAATGCCATCGCTGTATTTTGCAACAATACGGTCATGCAGCTCTATAGAAAACTTTTGTCTTTTAACCATCATGAGTTGCTTCTTATGCAATAATAAAATTAATAGGAGGAAGCACAACTACGTTCTATTTTTCAGGTAATTTTATATACTTTTGTAGCCTCTTCTCTTCATGTTCCTAATATTAATTCCCTGTGTTATTCCATTCATTACACATAACTACATTTCTGGAATCATTTGTTTTGTTTTATCTAGATTATTTAGGTGTTTACCAATGCCTGGTGTAAATTTTATGTAAGCAACAAAAAAACAAACAAACATTGAAGTATTCAATAGTTGTCAGTCCCTCCGTATGCTAAGCAAAATACTGCTTCACTGATACGTGGACGATAAAAAAAAACAGAATTGTGCTTCATTTTGGTTGCTTACGAAATGATATGTTACTTGTCAAAACCATAGGGAATCCACTTTCGCTTACAAATATACTGACGTCCCCACAGGATGAAAGTAATGACAAGGCCCTATTATGCCATTAAGACAAACACACTCTGTCTCTCTGTCTCACACACACATGCAATTTCAAGCACACAGTGTTGACAATCTGTTTTGTTCTGCAGGTAACGATTTACTGGAATACTCTCCATATGAACCAGTCAATAGCCGGCTCTCAGACATCTTCCGCTTGGCTCCCATCATAGCTGGTAAGAGGTTTTTTTTTTTTTTTTTTTAACCTCCTAAAGGTCTCAGTTTTGCAGTGTTAAGTCACAGTTTATATCCCTGGTATTTCTCAGTTGCACTCCGTATAAGACACCACATCACTGCAACACATCCGTTACCATTTCTGACAACCGCTCTTTTTTCTATCGCTGTCTAGTTTTCAGGCTGTAGCTTTCAATGCCCATTATCAATCACCAAAGCTTTTATCTGCCACTGTGACCCATGGTACACAAAGCAGAATAATTTAGTATATTTGAGTTCCTGCGCTTAAAACGATGATGAGAGGCCTGCGTGCTTTTCTGCTGTCATGGCGCTAATGCTGAACATCGCATTTATCTGCTAGTTGTGAAATAATCATCCTTTTAGAGCCGAGTCTGATGTGTTTGAGTTCCAGGAACCTGTTAGAGCTGGATCCCTGGATTAAAAAAAAGAAAAAAGGCTTGTTTGCTTTTGTGAAAATATAAATGTCATACATGTCCACAGTCATCAACGGTGGACCTGTGAGCACACACTTAGGCAAGCCCATATTTAGCTTCACAGAGGAGCAATTAGCCATCTGTCTGCATTCAGTTGCAATGATAGAGGAAGAGCTTTGTGACATGTGCAGAACCCTTTGGCGCTCCACAGCGTTGGGCTTTCTGGCTGGAGGAATGCATCTGCTGAACTGGCCAGCCACTATTTCAGTGGGGAAAAAAATTGGCTTTTTTTTTTTCTTGTTTTTTGTTTCTTGTGCTCTGCCTCCTGCTGTTTCTGGCTCTCGCTGTGGCAGAACCAACTTGCCATATTAGAGTCACTCTGCTCAGCATACAATGACTGAGTGTCTTAATGTATTTCAAACACAGAGTGGAGAAAACATTATTAAGATCCACATTACTCTCCTGGAAAGATGCTGAAATGATGAGGAGGTTTGGTGCCTGCCAAAAAAAATATTCCTTTGAACATTATATATTTTTCATGTTACATCCACAAACATTAATGTATTTTTTAATAGGTTTTTGTGTCATAGAAAAACAACTTAAGACATAGTTGTGAAATGGAAGGAAATATGCAATCATAGAAGCAAGTCTTTTGGATTATGTATACTAGCTTTTCAAATTTTGAAACATTTCTGCTCATTCTTTGTCATTTTATAGCTGGTCTGGACTTTGACTAAGCCATTCTAACAAATGAATGTTATTTAATCTAATCCGTCCAAAGATCTGTTGTATGTTTAAACCTTCTGCGCAATTTTGTTGGCCAGTCTGTTGAGCAGAATGCATTTAGCTCCACTGATCTTCTCATCAACTCTGTCCAGCTTTCCTGTTCCTGCTAAAGAAAAGTGCTTCCACTATGATACTAGGGTCACCATGTCTTAGCATTAAGAGGGGTTGTCCAGGCAGATATAAGTTTTTATTTTCCACAACATATTCTACTTTGCCTACAATGGCGGGCCAAGCAAGTAGAACATTAATCAAAGAAAGAGAAAGCCAAGATGGCAAAGAATGATCCAAAACGTGTGAAAGGAGATGCTCTGTCAGGTCAGAAGAGACAAAAGTCAAACTTTTTTCACCTACATGGGTAAATGGCCATGTCTTGGCTCTAATAACCAAAGCAATGCAATATTTTTCTCCTGCTTTACAATCACGCAGTACTTTGTGACGGTTTAACACATACAATAAAATATATTGACGTTTTTTGTTTTAAAACACAAAACAGGAAAAACTTCAAGGGTATGTAAATGCTGAAATCAGAATGATAAAAAAATATTGTTAAAACTGTTAAAGGTTTACAGAAAATATGATCAAGAGACATTAATAATCTATATTAATGTAATACTTTCACTACACAGTTTTCACTGCACCATTATATGCTTGAAGTAGCTTAGATGAGGCATCTGGCTGCATCAAACTGGAATTATTCCACTGAAGAAATGAGAAATGCTGAAATCTTGATCAAGAGATCATTTGGAAACCTGATACACGCCTAATGTGCTATTCCATCAAAGTCAGTGACTGGGAATATGGAAGTCTGACAGGGTAACTTATCAGCATTATGTGTTATCATAAAAAATCACATGTATTACCTATATTTTATGAGCATTATAAGCTATGATGTTATGTAGCTGAAGATGAGTAGCAATTTTAACTTCTAGCTGTGTAAACAGCCACAGTGGCCTTAAAAAGAAAAAAAAAACATAATTCACCTAATGGGTTAGATATCACAAGTCCATTAACCGTAAGTGACCTCATTCCTGCCTTTTATGCACATATGGCTCAAGATAGAACTGAGTTATTGACTTGATGGTTGTCGTTAAACATCCTTCAGTAAAACAAAGGCTCTAGGTGCTTCGGCTATTACTCCCTGCTCTGTGTCTCCAAAATTACATGAAAAGAAAGTATTGTATCGCACACTTAAATCAACAATTATGTATGAACAATTAAGCATTACATTATATTATTCATGTTGTTTTCAAAAAATAATGAGAAGTGAAATCCCCATTAAAAGGCAGAATCTGTATATGTAATTAAGGTAAGGTAATTATCTTTTCTTTTAATCCTGATTTTCACAAACTACATTTTTTCTTACCCCAAACACTGTTGTAATGCACATTGTTACAACTTCACTTATATCTTTATTAATTATACTGGGAAACAGAAGTTAGCTATTCTTTAGCAGAACAAAAGAAAACAAAACATACTGGACTGATCATTTGAGTGATTGAATGATTGGCATTGAGGAATGTACATCTGCTGTTCATGCATTGAGTGAAAATGAATGCAGGTTTTATCTTAAGATGCTACAACACATATGTTAGCATTAGCATCCAAACTATAGTTTTAGAAATAGAGAAATATTTTTACTTAAATAAAATTAACTTTTAGTTAACAAGTCATATCTGGATATTTTGAGAAAATAAATATTTCTAAACACCTCAATTTGTCTTTTTTGTGAGGGAAAAATGCAGTAGCCTTGTTTCAGCCTTCAGGTAGGCACAGCAACAGGAAGGGGAGGGGCTGTTCTGCTGTAATCTGCCAATACAGCTTTAAAAACATTATTGTTTTCTGAGTTTAATCTCATTAAGGAATGGTCTAACAGAAAATAGTTGCAGTTTCAAAACAGTTATATACGACACTGTTAAGCCAAGATGCCAGGAAGTGACCAATTCAATATATTTCAATTGTAATATTAACTTATGACTACATAAAAGTATTACTGTAGTTACACATAAAATATATTAAAAATAAAAGCAATCTTCTAGAAGTGTAAAATTTGATTTTGTGGGGGTTTTTTCTACTTTGGGTGTCCTGTAATCATCACATTAATAATTCAGACCAGCAGGCTTGAAATCCAAACCACTAACTACAAGCATGGTTTCCAGGAACAGATGAAATTAAATGCTTATCTTTTAAAAATCAATAAACACAATCAATCTGTAAAGCTGCCTTTCAGTATTACGGGTTTCAGTAAACTGACAGACGGTTGTGGTTGAAGGTTAACAAAAAGATGTCACATGCATAACTGTGCATAAGTGTTTCAGATCGTCAAACTAAATTTAAAATCAGGCTCTTTAAATTATGAGCCAACTGTGATTGACCACATTTTGTTGTTTATCATCATTGTCCAGATCTAAACCTGTTTACTGCCAGACAAGTAGATAATGAAATCACCTAAACAGAACCTGCTTGACAACATGAAGTAGGTCAAAAAAATCTATTAAAAAAGCAATTCATCACACCCCAATCTAAAGAAAATCAAGAATGGTTGAGAGAAAACGGTAGTGGCATGTATCATACAGGAAAGAATTTTAAAACTGGGGTTGGACCCCAGTGAACAACAATGAGAACCATTAAAGAAAGAAACATGGAACATAGAAGTAGTAAACCATCTTATACACTAAAATTTTTTCCTAACTTATCCAGGAAGTTACAAAAGAAGTGATTAAAAACACACTTCTAACCTCAATGAAGCTCAGTGTTCTTGATTCAACTCTAAAAGAAAATGGTGCGCAACAGTTTGGAAACCAACATCACTCACAGTCCAACATGGCAGAGTGGAGGTCTCAGTCTGCTTTATTTTTTGCTCAGCCTCACTAGAGCTAAAGAAGACCGGCTGCCTCATCGTTGAATGATACAAAAAACCTGAATAAAAGTTTTGGAACGGCCTAGTCAAAAACCGGGTTTAAATCCAACTCCGGTGCTGTGGCATGATTCCCAAGATAATAATCATTCTCCAGTGTGACTGGATAAAAATAATCCTATTTATAATGGTATTTTTTAACATATGGCTTGCTGTTTTTCCCCTTAATAAATAAAATCATAATTAGAAAACAGGGTTTTGATTCTCACACTGATTACCTGATACTAAAATGTGCTTACTTAAGTGGGTCTAAACTTGTTATATTACATTTTTTGTAGATATAAGAGTAAATTATGTATTTCACTCATTTGATACCATTACGTTATAGATGGTTTACCTTTTTAAATCCAATTTCAATAGAGAAAAAAAAATGCAGTTTTCCCCTTGAGGAAATTACAAAGGTTGATCCAATCATGAACTACGGTGCTTACTTCATCTTTCAGCAGTAGTCTGAGTTACTGAGCAATAAATACGGCTTGATTATCTTTCCAGCAAGCATCTCTAAAATAATCTAAATTTTCCAGTTCCCTGAGGGAAGAGATTTATATTCCAAAGCTTGAGATTTTTATACTGGTCCAGTGTGCATGTGAACTGTGCATATGAACATAAGTAGATCATTAGTTTAGTATTTTATGGATAATTTTCCTGATTCGTACCCCTTTTCTCACTTCAATATTAGGACAAGTTAAATGAGCCTCAGAGGTAGAAAACAACTGGTGTGCATGCTCTGATGTTTTAACACTAGAGCTGAAATTTCAAACATTGCAGTACATCGTGCTGCTTGTATGAAGCCAATGTTTTTATCTGCCAAATACTCCAGAGGATTGAGCTCAAATTGTGCTTTGTAATCCAAAAACATATTAGAACGCAGAATTTGCTTTTCCAAGAGCTCACCATGAGCTAACACACAAAATTTAGTTAATTTAAGCAAAACGGAGTACTTAAAATAAGTCACGCCAAGAACATTATTTAGCAAATACAATTTTTAACATTAGCTTCTGCTCGCGCACACACATGCACATTTGCATACTGGCTCACTAACTTTCACTCTGACATAAATAAATGGTGCTGGAAGGCAAAGGCTCGGTTAAATGGCTTGAAAAACAGAAATTCCTCACCAAGATGAATGTACCTGATGGCCGAGCCATGACAGGCTGAGTACCGAAAGCCAAGTGGGTATGCACTCATTGGAAATGCAGTCATTGGCTAACCATGGCTTAGAAATACAAAACCAAAGTACCGTTCGCTGTAAGAAATGCACAATAATATTTTTGGCAACCATAAACATATTCATGTGGGAAAAATGTTAATCAGGTCCTCATATTTGTTCCATCTTCTTTGCCAAATTGCCCAATCAGATTGAAGTCTCGCCACAAATGGACACTGGACCGTTATAACACAAGTAGGCCTTGGTCTAAGCCACTCCATTGTAGGTCTAGCTTTATGTTTAGTGCTCCTGTCCCTTGGGAAAGTAAATCCCTACCCAAGTGTCAAGTCGCAGCATCCAACAGTTTTTCTTTCAGAACTTCCCTGTGTTTAACTCCATTCATTTTCCCATCAAATCTGACCAGCTTTATTGGTGCTGCTGACGGAAAACGTCCCCAAAGCTGTTCACAAAGTGGTTTACCTGTATCCAAAAATGTTACATTTTGATTTTAACTGACCAGATCGTTTCTTCCAAATGAAAAATATTTAAAGCACATATATTGCATTTTATAGCCATATCACACAACACAATTTTACACAATAACTCATTTACAAATGTATGGATTAATAGCTTAGAGTCATGTATCCTGCTCAAGGACACTTCAAAGGATGGGTGGGGGTGGAATCAAATTTACAGCCTTCTGTTTGTCTGACAACTGCTCTTGCCACTGAGCTACATGTTTGCTATGTCCCTTACATGGCTTGTGGCCAAATGTAAACAGGATATCTTGTGGTTTTGGATATCCTTCCACAAGTTTTGCACAATAGTTTTTTCAGATTTTCACCCATTTTGCCAGACAGAACTGGTGGAACTGAGTCAGACTTGTAGCCCGCATGTTCAGCCCTGCCCCCCATGTTCCTACTAGACACATTAAGACTTTGCGAGGACCACTCCAAAAACATAAACGTTGTTCTGCTTAAGCCGCTGTATCGCAAAATTGGTGGTCTGCTTATCCACAGCTAAATGTCTTGAGATGTTACTTCAATTTTTGCGTTTAGTGTTCTTTTCTCATGATGTCATCTATTTTGAGAAAAAAACAAGCGAACATCTGAATTTTTAAATTAATAAGTGCGTCAGAAAGCTGCATATCTCGGTGAAAAAGTTTGGCTTGCTCACCCATATGCTGCAGCGATGATGCACCATATGTCCATTCAAGCTTACAGTACACCACATCACCGTGATTAGTGAGCCAAACCTGAAGCAAAAGCTGTTATCCAACAATGCGGAGTTCCACCAAGGTAACAAAATATCTGCTTGGCTTTAAAAGCAAGTAATTCATTCTCTGTTGGTGATTAAATGTTCTACAAAAGGGGAACATTTGGGAAACTTTCACAGACTTCCACTATTGCTGACAATATTGCTGCGTCTGCTGGGTGCTTCATCCTAGCAAGTAATTTCTGCAAAAATACTATATCATTCCAGAATAAATGACTGACACAAAGATTAAGGAGCAGTGGTTGCAGCAGGAGCTAAGAGGGATTTCACTAATTTCATGGGTGTATGTAATAAATGGGTCTTGAGACTGATCATAAATATTAAGACTCTGGTGGGGATTTATACATGCTAGCCAGAGATTTGACAGAAAGGAGGGCAGCATGAGGGAAAGGCTCTGAGTGCTGGGTCTGTTTTTCTGAATTGTGAAGGAACAAAAGAGAGGTCTATGGATGCAAAGGTTTAAAAGATTAACTTCACTCCTCATTCACAGAGCAACATACTGGATAATGATATGGTCTGATTTGAAAGGATTGACTATTTTAATGAGGCATCTTAATTGTTTTTTCTTGTGAATGTTGTGAGTGTCGTAGCTGAACAGGGAAAGTTGCATTGAATATGCAGCATTTAAAAATTTGATCATAAATTCATTCACAAGAGTACATACTTTTTATTCAATTAGAAAATGTATCAAGATTACATTATTTTTCTTTTAAAAAGCAACATAATAGCAATATTATTCATAATTTAGTTCTCTTTCATTTGTTATAATGTCTGTAATACATGATTTGTTCAACTTTTCTACGTGCAGACATGATTACTTCAAATAATCATGATAGAGGCATGTTGGTTGGGAGGTGGGCATTAGCTTGAAATCATAGTATCCTTTAATCCAATCCTATAAGATTTTATGCTTCTTGTTACTGTGGGATTATTAGTTATAGAAAGAGCTTTAGGGATTATCGTGTGGGTCACTCACACTCTTGAGCTTCTTGGACAATGTCAGGCCTAAATCTTATAAAAAGACAAGAGGGTAAGTCCATAGCTGCATTTTCCTAATGCTCTTATTACACAGTGAAAGATAAGGAAGAACTTGAGAATGTTTTTGTCAGACTATCTACAGCTAAACCCTCAGCGAGGGAATATCTTCATTGTGTCCACACTGGTAGCATCATACAATTGTTCTTTTTAAAGTGATCTTTGTTTTTCAGGATTTTTTTCAGTTGACGTTTTAAAAGACATTAACATAGAACCAGACTGATTTCTATATTACTAAGTGTTCAACTTATTTTGAAAAAATCTTGATTTAACTCACAAAAAGATAGTAGAAACTATTGTCATAGCAAAAACTAAACATACAAAAGCAAGACAAATTATTCCTTGGAATAATTTTTGTTCCTTTGTTGATACGCATTTTTACAGAAAACCTTTGAATTCTCCTGTAATATGGCAACTTAAAGGCTCGGCTTCTTTCACAGACGTCTGAAAACTTGAGCTCTGGAGAACAAAAACTAAATTTGTAACTTCTTTAGCAAACTTTCTGACCATAGTGGGATACCATGCTAGATGACCCATCCACAACACATTCTTTGTTTTCTAGCTAAAGGAAGACGGTTTTTGTGAAAATACATTAGTCGATGTATGGTTTTCATCGAAATGCAAAGCACAATGCTCCCACCTCCGTGCTTCTCTGTGGGAATGTTATTCTTGGGTCACACTCATCATTTCTCTTCCTCTAAACATGGTTGAGGTGATTCCAAAGAGTTTAATGTTCAACGTTGGTCTGATCAGGCCACAGCACTTTGACTTATTTAGAGCTTCACTGCCAAACTTTCACTGTCTGATAGTGATGTGTGCCTCCAACATCAGGAGGCTCCAAGATTTCAGAAAATCACATCACAGCGCAACAACAACAGTGTTCTTCGTGAACGAAGTCTCAGCTACCTCCAAATTATCAATAATCTCCTTAGGTTTCTCATCCTCACCATCTCCAGACAATTTTCAAATCACTGACAGTTTCCTTCTTCTCACTAATGTTCCTCCCGATGGTTCAGGTTTAACAGATTTATTATTTGGTCTATAGCATCTTCTGACAGCACTCTGATCTTGTTGCTGGACAGGCTGGATTTGAAGAAATGAATCCTGTAGGCAGGTATGCTCCATATAAATAATGCTTTAAGTCAGGGGTGTGTAATCTGTGTGGTAAAATTAATTTAAAGTTTTATTTAATAGGTTTTTTTAGTCACTTTCTCCATATTAAAATGAAGCTACCATCTAAATTAGAAACTGTTCATTTTGTTATAAGTGAGAACACTCAGCAGGAGGATGAAATAATGATGTCCCCCACTGTAAAAGACAAATGCCAGCTCCAACTTCTCACTTTGTTAGAAAGCATTTTAAAAACTGTAGTTTGGATAACTATAATTTTCACGTTGGTGCATTACTGAAATTAATTCCCGCTCCAGGACACCGTAATTAACAACATTTTGGAACCATATTCAACCCCGACTGACTGACATCATTGGAAAGATCTCTTATATCAGCCTATTGAGAGTTGCCTGTAGAGTCAGATTCCTGTTATGTCTGCTGTGGTGGCCTTGCTCAAGGGCAGCAACCTAAGAAGAGTGGCATAGATTTGTTTTTCATTGCCAGTTTTTTTTTTTTTTTTAATATATCATCGCAACGTGCTACAGAGGCACCCACAAGTGACTTCTCATTCGTCATGTATGATTGAAACTCTGGGATTTCACAAAAATTAAGACTCTAATAAGCTGGATGATTTTATCAGATACTTTCTGATAAGGTCAGAGTCTTTTGCACAGCTATCCATAAAAATCAGAACTAGTGACTTTAAAAAAGCCTTTTTATAAAACTAAATTTGAAATACAAAGTCACAAAAAAGTGCACAAGCAGAGCACCTCAGAAGTGTTCACCTCTTATTTTCATTTTTCTTCATATTTTGTGACATTACAACCACATATGATTTAATTTGTTTTATAAATAACTGTGGTGTGCATTTGTTTTTTCAGTGCTCTTTACTTGTATAACTAATGTTTATCTAGTTTATCAATTTCTTCAGAAGTGAACTATTTACAGTCAGAGTTGCTCTGGTCAAATAGAATAAAAATGAAGCTCTTTTTGCTTTTAAACACTAAAGTTGATTTCTGCCTATTCAAAGTTTAGTATTCACAACTTCATTCCATTTTTTTTTTTTTGCAGAAAATCCTCTTATTTGAGGATTTTTTTTAATAGCGTTCGTCTGATATTCAACAGAAAATTCAGCTTGGCAAGATGAAAATCCTAGAATGTCATGCTATTGGCTGGTGCTTGCAACAGCCAATCCTGGAGCGCCATTCATTTCCCTTGGTGCTGATTGGCTGTACCCCTAAAAGCAAAGATAAGCAAAGCTGTGGATGTTAATTTGTATATTAGTGCTAAGACAGTTTACACTGTGTGTATTAATGCATATTAAGGTGAAACATCCACGAGGACAAAACTCTGAACATCCGTCCAGATCAAAGCAAAGCTGAATGACTGAACACTGAATATTTTTTTTCCATGAATGGATGCAAAATGTGGAAAAGTTCAAAAAGCATGAAATCTTTTGCAAGGCACTTCATGACATTAAGATGACCTTTTTAAATGCAAAAATACCCCAAAAGAAAATGTTTTGCCTCCATACAAACCCTTACTGTTACCTATATCTTCTGATTTTGCTCTCCTCTCTCTGTTAGCAGTTTGTACATGTACAGACAAATTTCTTTTCATAATACCTTTTTTTTTTAAATTGTCTTTAATTCAACAGCAGTGTGCATTTTGCCTCTGGGTAACCTTAATTGGAGTAAAGCTGTCACACCTTTGCTCTGAGAGACACAAACAAGAACTCCAGGATCACAGCCCAGGTCTCTGAGAACTCGTCATATTTAAGTAACGGATTCTGTAATATATGATTAACCTAAAGGTTCAAGAATGTATTCAGATTTAATCATATCTCATTCTGTGATGCATTGACGAGTTCAGTGCGCTTCAATTCCACCTCAAAAAGCAAAATTACAGAGCTCATGCTTCCATGTCGAGGCCGAGGATAGAGTTTGTTCTACTGTGCAGGAGTCAGTGGAGCAGAAAGGGTTTTAACTACAATAAATGAGAAATAATAGGAAGTGAGAGGCATTCTGTTGACCACACAATGCTCTTTTTAGGAGATGAAAGTAAAGGTATACCAAAATGGAAGCAAATTTGAGTGAGCTTATTTCCATATGATTTTTTAATATGTAAATGGATAAGAACAAAATTACACCATAAAAATGTTTAAATGGCTTATTTTAAAGTTGTGCTTGTGGATATTCTAAGCACTAATTTTCAAGGCTTAAGGAACACTATAAAGACCAGGGGCCTCATGCATTTTCAAACTAAAATGTGGCGTACGGCGCACAAAAAAAAAAAAAAAAAAAATCGGATGTAAATTAATATAAATACCCAGAAGTCTGCCACCGCTTGAAGCAATAGCCATGGCAACGTCCTTGTTCGAAGCAGTATAAATATTTGTAATAATAATAATTATATATTTTATTTAAAAGGTGCTTTGAGGACCTCACAAAAATAAAAATAAATTTTAAAGAAAAAAAAAAAATCAAAATTAAAAATATAAAAAATAAAGAGATCCTACAAATTGCCTGTTTGAACAGTAGCGCGTTCAGTTGGGATTTAAAGACAGACAGAGAGACATTGAGTGGGGAATGTGGATGTTTATTCTAAATAGTAGAGTGCTTTATGTCCATAAGGCACATTCAAAAAGCGGGCGGCTCGACTGAAGGATGACTGCAGCTGGACTCTTTAAATACTGCTCAGAGCTCCAGGATGATCAGTCTGTGCAATCTAAACGCTCATAAACCATCATCAACATTTCCCAGCAGATCAATATGATCTCTGAGCAAACTCTGAATCCTTCCATTGGCGATGCTCTCCATCAGAACCAAAGCGCTCCACAATTACGCGGCTCACCTTTGCGCATCTACTTATATACGTGTGATTGCACATGCACCTTGATCACCTTAAAAATAATCAAACCTGTTGATTATTTTTAATCAGCATGTTTGAGTTAATCTGCTGATCCAACCCTGTTTTCTTCTTTTAGAGAGAATGAAATAACCTTATAGATGCATTTCATTACAAAAAGTACTATTTACACTCCAGCGAGGTTTTCACATACTTTTATTTTTATTTTCTTTATTCTGTGTGCATGTTAACTTATTGTCTGAGGATAAATGCGGTTCAGTTTCATCGTTTGTGTTTAAACAATAAAATATTAAAATCATGAAAAACATCGGGTTTGATGCGTCTTGGTCTAAATAACACCAAATGTAGTCAGATTTCACTGTGTTTAGGTGCGTTTTGATGCTCTGTAGTTTGATATTGTCCACAGAAAAAGTTTGCGTGGCTGCCGCACATTTTTTTGTGCGCACGCACGCTTTATGCATGAGGCCCCAGAAGCTTAATGGAAGACTGATTTTTTTACATTCCAAAAGTAATTTTGTTGTGTTTGCAATCATTCAGATTTCAGCCATTCAGCTGTGAGTTGAGGTAAAACACATATAGTCCTCCTACTTCATTATTCCATCCATCCACCTTGATCTTGCCACCACCTTCCTTTACCATTGGTTCTGTGTTTCTGTTGTTCTTAAACGACCTTACCAGTTTTCTTTTGTCTGAGTGTCAACATCTACACAATGAAGATTTTGGGCAATAGATTCAAAAACCAAACGAGGGCCAAAAAAACAAAACAAAAAGAAGTTGGATTTTTAGAAACTTGTTGAAATCAGCAACAAAAGTTGTTGTCATTCCAACCTGAAAAGTAACAATAAAGCTAAAATTTACATAACATCCATTCTCCTAATGAATTATGTAAACTTGTGATTACACATTTCTCAAAATAACATTTCTCAAAATAAAGTTCTAGTTATGTGGAGTTAGTGATATCCTTAATGAGGCAGAAAAAAATATATAGGGAGTCAAATTGACCTAACGCATTTTTTTGGACCCACACATAATATACTTTAGGCCGGGATGCAAACACAAGACCTTCTTACTGCAAGGAAACACTACTTGTAACTCTACCACTGTGCAGTCTATCATTTTCCTTTCTCTTCAAAATTATGCACTACTCTGTTGTAGCATGCTTCAAGAAAGCCTACAATCTTCAGTTCAAAACATTCCTTTTTTTTCTGTCCCAGCTGAGCCTGCATCCACAAAGGAGAACAACTGTCTGAGTGCTGCCAAAGCCTGCAACCTGAACGACACCTGTAAGAAATACCGCTCTGCTTATATCAACCCCTGCACTAGCAGGGTGTCTACTTCTGAGGTCTGCAACAAACGCAAGTGCCACAAGGCTCTACGGCAGTTCTTTGACAAGGTAATTAAGCATGTCAGGTTTAAGAGCTTTTACTGTCTTCCATTTTGATGTCTGACGGTCAGCCTAACATTTCTCTAAATGATCAAAAACTTGCTTCTATTACAATTCTAAATGGGATTTCACTTTCAACGCAGTGTCTTTGTAAATGTCTCGGCTGGGAAAATGCTGTAGCTCTGTATGCCGCAGTACATTACTAAAAACCGCTGTTTCATGTTGAGAGTTTTATACTTTGTGTTTGTTCCAAAATCAAGGTTCCGCCTAAGCACAGCTATGGGATGCTGTTTTGCTCCTGTCCAGCGGGAGATCAAATGGCTTGTGCAGAACGCAGAAGACAAACCATCGTACCGATTTGCTCCTACGAGGATAAAGACAAGCCCAACTGTCTTTCTCTGCAAAACACATGCAAGACTAACTACATCTGCAGGTAAAACAGGAATCTTTAACAGGGTGTCCAGCCTGTGTTAACTGAATCCTCTTCTGCATCTTGCTGGTTCTGGGTTGGATTTCCTTTTGCCTTCAAATCTGCTTTAATTCTCCATGAGATAGATTTAGGTATTTGCCAGAAGTTGATGTGGATTTGTCAGCTGCACATATACAATGTGAATCTCCTGTTCCACCACAGTTCAATGGTGCTGGGTTGGAATGAGATATGGTCACTGTGAACTCATTGTTCTGTTCAAGAAACCAGTTGGAGGTTATTAGTGTAGAAGAGAAAGCATGGAGAAGATGTTTAAACTGAGATTATAAAGTGATGGGCATGATTTAGATGGGCTGTGGCTTTTAAATGATGCTCAACTCTTACTAAACGGGGCCAAATTGTGTGTCGCCACTAAGTTTAAAACTCATTGAGCCAGGTTTTTTTGCAATCTGTATTTGTGGGCAGATCAGCGCACACATTGCACCAACAACCCCGTCGCATTCAAAGTCACTTTGAATGCGACGTGGCTAGTGAATGTATTTATACACTTGTTATTGTCGACGTCCCCTTATATTGCCAATTACAAGATTTCCTGTGTTGCTACTAAGAAGTCTGCAACATGATGTAGTAAATGCATCACTGAAGAACTAAAGCAAACTAGAGGGTTTTTTTTCCAGCATCATTCCCTGCTCTTTCTCTCAGTGTCATCTTAAATCTTCCGCATGAAGTATCTAACCTTTGACCTTAAAGAGAGTTTTCAGCACAAATATTTTATTCAACACACGGAGGTCAAACTGAGTGTATCATCTCAGCCATATATAGCGAAGCACAAAATTGTTCGTTCTCCTGGCAGCTTTAGGCTTTCTGTTTTCTCCCTCCATCAGATTCAAGTCAGAACTTGGGATGAACCACTTCAAAATGACTAGTTCCAGTAAGAAAAATAAAACATAGTAAAACTGAAGGATTAAGACTGAATCTGCCAGGCATATGAAAATTGCACTAATATAGATGCAAAGTTCAAATACCATAAGAAAAGTTGACTTTATTTGCATTATTTAGAACACATTTTTCTACTTATTGCAAAACTGAATAACTCTTCATCTTCATTACACTTTTTTATTGTTAGGCTTATGTGTATGTTGGTGTCTCCTACTTAGCCATCACTTTGCTCTAGATATGTTGTGAATTTCCCCACTGAGGGGTATGAATAATTTTCAGCTTCACTGTGCCTAAAAAAAAAATGTTCAGTGAAAACTTGTCCAGTTCTGTAGACACAAACATTTAATGAAGTTATGTCCAGCCTGATCTGATTGATCACTCAATCTTTGCATTGTATCTTTTTTAAACATGAGCAAACTGATTCTACTCATGAGAGATTCCCCCTAAACTCTAAAGAGCTGTTCTATTAGATCTTTCTTTGAGAGTGATTTCAGAATTAGGACACAAAAAACATTGTTTTAAGAAGCTTTCATTGACAACATGTGTCATGTATCTCCATTGCTGATAGATCAAGGCTGGCAGACTTTCTCAGCAACTGTCAGCCCAAAGCTGGTACCATATCCGGCTGTCTTCTGGAGAACTACGCCAACTGCCTGCTCTCCTATTCAGGTCTTATTGGTAAGTTCTTCACAGATGTATTGGACATATTTTTCATCAAGGACCAGTGATCTTACTGAACTGTGCTTTCAATTATTGCCACACCTGTTGTGGAAATGTGGAACATTGTCTTCTTGTGGTAGCACCACCTCACATTAAACATTTTAGAAAAATCTAGTACATATTTTTGTACAATGTTTCAGTGTGGAATAAAATGCTACGTACAAAAATACTCTGTCATTGTCAAACAAGAACTCAATGTGTTCCAGGTGTAGCCTCAAAATACATCCACAGGTTAGCCTCCAATTACCTCAAATGTCTTAATTAACCTATCAGAAGTTTCCAAACCCAATACATCATCATCATCATCATCTGGACTTTCCTCCAATGCTTGAAGACGTTAAATAAATCTCTGACATGTTCTTTCCTTCAGTATCGAAGCAGTTTAAAAATAGAAGTCATTTTGGTTGTACTAACTGACCTAGAACAAAAGAAGTTTGGTGTGTTTTACCTTTAGATGGTGAGAAAAAAGGTGTAAGTGTCTATTCATGTTTGTAAACTTGTGGTTTAACTCTAGAACGCAATTATTCACAGATCTGTTCATACTTATATCAACCCCTTACTCAAAATGTTGAAGCATACAGAGAGGGGATTTTCATTAAAGTGTGGTATTTGGAAAAAGTCCAATCTCCTGTGCATTTTTAGAAGTTTCTCAGATTCTCCATCAAACTTTAGAATGGGATCAGAGGGGCTTTACATGCATTTGTCCTTTGATCAATTCACCTGATTAAAACACACAATTTCCAGCTAAAGGACCAATAGAGTTTGTCCGACTCCACACATTTATGTCAGTGATGGTAGGGATGAAAAGCTGTCTTCTAACTGGCATGTAAATGTGTCCAGATTGCTGTTATGGAGACGTACTGACCCCATTAGTGCCCCTTTGAGATTTGTTTATCTTCTTTAACTATTTTTCTCAGTGGACATGAAACTTCATACTTTATACTCGGGTCCTCACCCAACCTTTGTGTTACAACTTTACTTGTTTTAAACTTGTTTCTTACTTAGGTTAAGCTATTTTAACCACTTGTAAATCAACAAACATATGTCATCTTGCCATGTTCTCTGTTTTCACTCATTTTGAAGAGTAAGGACCCGACTTTTCACATCTTGATCAGAGTGCCAAAATAACAGAGTGAGCAAAGTTTATTGTTATACTTTCTTGCCTAATAGGTCACTAAAAAGATTGAGACTATTCTTAACAACCACGTTATGATGCTAACTAAAATTCTCATTTGTTTTCTCAACAATTTTCTTGCATAGTTGATGCATTCTTCTACACATTCATATGCAGACTACATATGTATAACAGATCATTTACAGGTGCTTATTGAAAAGCCAAGTCATTTAGCCTGTGTGTGTTCTGCAGAGCAAAGGTTAAACTAGCTGATCAACTAGGCTGGCAAACACCTTTTAATACAGCAACATTTCAATGCAGCTCATTGTGCAGTAACAGATCTTGTTCCAGTCTTTCTTTCATCAGGGGGTTTCAATACGCAGAAAGGAAAATGACATCCCACAGAGTTTTTGAAATGAGATTTGAACACAGTGCAACGGAGGCCAATTGCAGTCTCAATAAGCAGAAATTTCAATCTACACCACAGATATCATGCTTCACACAGTTTATCCCCTCTAATGCTTCCACCCGACAGGTTCCTGACGCTACACCGCAAAATCTGCTTGTAATTGCAGAAATCGAACCTACTCGGCCTCAAACTTAGTTGAAAAATGCAGACAATTAGTCTTTGCTGGATATTACAGCTTACTAAGGGATTTTATCTTTTTATCACTCACTGCAATTTCCCTGGATGTTGTAAATGGAGTAAGAGCTCCTTATAACACAGAGTAAGCCCACTCTCACTGGCTGACCGGAGCATTTTAATTTTGAATAAAAGGCCAAAAAAAAGTTCCTACTAAACCACAAGTGCCCTATTAAATGATTTCACCCAAAGTAGCAATGACTAACAAGGGTCCTATTCTGCTTTATGCTGCAGGTACAGTGATGACTCCCAATTATGTGCGGTCTTCTGGCATTAGCCTGTCACCGTGGTGTGACTGCAGCAGCAGCGGGAACAGCAAGCCAGACTGTGATAAATTTGCTGAGTTTTTCACCAACAATCGATGTCTCCGTGAGTTCCAGGACTTTGCTTTCCATTACATGTACAATGCTTTGCTAAAGTATTTGCACTCCCCAAACTTTTACAGATTGAGCCAAGTTAGCTTTTTTCTATACATTTCAAGGGATTTTATGTGATAGAGCATCACTAAGTAAGTAATGAATAATTGTAACGTGATAATGTTCTACAAAAAGTTATGAAAAGTGTGGGATTCATTGGTTCCATTACTTTACTAAAAGTGACAGCTTGAATGGCCCAGCCAACCAGAATCTAATTGAGAATTTGTGGAAATCCTTGAAAACTCAACGTTCGCATCTCGTCTCACCGAGTTTGGGGGAATTCAATGTTAGAAGAAAGGGGAAAAATTTTAGTGTCTAGATGAGCAGAGCTGGTAGAGACATAAGTCAAAACATTTTTTCCTGTCATGTTTTGGTTTTATGATAAACCCAAACACAGGCAGAACATAAAGTGAAAGCTCCTTTATATTAAAAACACAAAAAGCGACAGAATAGGATCAGGATAAGAAACCAGCAGAAAAGCATTGGACCATGACAGAAAGGAAAGAGAAAAATCAAGAAGGTAACAGCAGAAACTGAGAGGCTTAAATAGGGGTGAGTTTGATTACAGGTGGCTGATTGGAAACAGGGTGCAGCTGTGACAGAAGGACAACGTGGAGACTGACTACAGATGATTAATTAACACAGAAGGGGCTGAACAGAGAGTAAAACAGATTTAGAACTGAAGGAGAAACGCCTGACAAATCTAAAAGATAAATACAAAAATGCAAGAAACATGTTAAGAATTTTCTAATGAAACCAAATATAGCAAGACCTGTTCAGCAATCACAGGAGATGCAAACACAAATGAAAACAAATTACCCTGTTTTTGTTACTAGCTACATATTTTTTGTAAGAAAACTTTGAAAACATCCACTTTACAATTATGCACTACTTTGTCTGTTACATAGAAGTTCACTGAAAGCTTTTATAACCGTAAAAGTTGCGTGAGTACGTAACCCTATTTATCTCTACATATGTTTAGGTAGTCTGTTTGTATTACTTAGACTTTTTAACTATGATACAATTAGATTAATCCATCATATCAAACACAGAGCAGCTGAATGAAAGTCATGCTATTTGTTGTAAATTTGTCCCACATCTGCCATGTTTTCTGTTTCCCTGACATGCTCCATTTGTTCTGTTCAGAAAGTCAATAGGATCAATACTTTCTTCTTGTTTAGGTAATGCCATAAAGGCATTTGGTAATGGCACTGATGTTGGAGTATGGCAACCCCAAACCCCCGTTCAACCCACTGTAGAGCCAAGCATCACACGCAGGGGTAAAGCTTGGACAAACAGTGTTGTGGACGTCCTGACAGACGTGAACCAACTGGGCGCCAATAGTGACTCGTATCACATTTGTGGACCCTTGCAGGTGAGGTTTGAAAAGAAAATCTTAAATTTTGCTGTACAGAAACATTTAAATCTATTTTTGCTGAAATGTTTAATGAAAATAGAACATTGGGAATGTCTTGTCAGGACTTGGTACTTGGCATTCTGTTTGCAAAACTTTAGAAACGTCCCTGAACTTGGAAACAAAAATGCCTCATCCCAACTTCAAACCTTAGGAGGTCACTAAGAAATCCATTCAGAGCTTCAGTCTGACTGTCAGATGTCTGAATCTGTCACTGTGATAGATCAGGGAAGGTTTTATAACAGCATGCACAGAATCCCGCCTCCTGGGCAGAAAGTGGATATGTCAATGTGGAGTCACATTTTCTGAAGCTGTCACGTCAAAGCTAATTGGATGCCTCAGTAACCTCAGAAATGGCCTGGAGGTTCAGTCTGTTTGTGACAATGTTAGTGTGCAGGCGGGAGTTAAAGCTAAAGGGATCTCCCTCATATTCCCCCCCTCAATACTGGAAGGTCAGTTATTGGAAAGGACACTAGTCTAGAATTTTTTTAACTTGTTCTCACTCATCAGTGCTCTTACATGATCAAATTAAAAGCGTCTGAATTCCCCAAACTCAAATTTTCAGTTGCTATTTAGTACATTTTTAAATTCTAAAAATTCTGAACTGATGGCACCGAGAGGAAGAGTTGTATGGCAAGATAAATAGTCATATAATCACAGTTTATCAGTGCCTAATAGAGTGTCTATTTGTGTCTTAGTAATAGACACAAAGTACCTTTAAAATCTACTTAAATGACTTCATGTTCTTAAGTCTCTAAACAAACAATACCATGACAAGTGAGTGGCATTTTCTATTTACTGTATTTTGCTTGTATCTTGTTAGCAAAGAACTAAAAAACAATAATTGTCATGTTTTATTTTGTGCTAGATATTTCTTAGTTTGGGTCTTAATTCAACTTTGGCATTCAGTTTGTAGGTCATTGTGCAAGTCAAAGTGAAGAAAAACCTTTCTGCTTTTTGTATGGATATTTTTTGTTAAACATCAACAGTTCTGTATGTTCATCAGTTTTGATCTAAAGCCTTCAGTTGGTTGCAAGAAACATGGAGATGAAAATTGATTTTGCTTTTCAGTGTTACAGCGTGACCAAACATACATCCAAATGAATGAAAACCAGAATAAAATGAAAATGTTGGGTTAGCCTAATCAGAGATTAGAGCTAATTCTGACAGAAAATCTGTTGGAGTCACCAGAAGAGGTATGCTGACAAGAGTATGATAGATTTAGAGAACTTTTGTAAGATGGAATGGATAATTATTCCCAATTATTAAGGTGAAATATAGAAGATTGAATGCTGAAATTTAGTCCAAAGATGGAGTAAAGTGTTAGTTTAAGGCTATGAATCTTTATGTAACCAGGTGATTCCTCCCAACAGATTTTCATATTTTTCAGTTGAGTTGTACAAGTTTTAATGCCACTTTATTTTACACCACCAGAATCTGGCATTTTAGCAGAGGTATGTGACCTTTTAAAATCATGTTAAGACTTTTGTTTGTGTTTCACAAAGATCCAGTTCCCTGAATACAAAATGTTATGTATATTCACCATTTTTATTTGTACTTAATTTTGCTTAACTGTCTCTAAATCCGCTGCAACCCCTTTGGGCAGATTTTGGCCCGATCAACACACTCACGATATCTGCTATTCTCTCCTGATAAATACTTTGGGGCTTTTTTCTTATAAATGAGATCATATCACAGAGCCTCCTCTAACCGAAACAATCTATCATATTGGCTTTTAATAGCGATAATATGATTTATCACCCGTAAAGCATCCTTTAGGAGGAAAGACCTCCAATACAGCAATTAATCATTCTTCTCCATAACCCTGGTTTGGAGGATTTTTCTGCTTAAAAATCACCACATGGAGTGTTTATTCTGTTTCCAAACCACTGCAGATTCCTCTTATCATTTTCTGCACCCAAACACTGTATCTATGAGGTTGTATTTTATTTTGTTTATCTATTTGTATGTGCAAATACAGTTGTTGTTTTTTTTATATACGAATGCAAAGGTTTTGAGGAAATTGAAAAAAGTTTTAATGTAATAAACGGATGTAACCTTGAGCCGGCACAAACAGGCAGAGGGAAAATTACACCAAAAGTTTACACCAACGGAGTTTTGTGGGGATAAAACAGTCTGTGGTTTGTATTGTATCGTTTTTCATTGCCCTCAGTCGGCCTGTGGAGAACTTAATAAAAAACAGAAATCAAATTTAATGTGTTTCTACCTCCTCACTCCTGTTTTATTTTCTCCCTTCAAGGTCCAAAATCTGGTCTCAAATCAAACAGCAAAAGCAGCTTTTTGTCCGGTAAGACTCGTTTTATTAAGCGCTTGAAGGTTCTATGGTTCCCATAAGACCAAACAATTCTGGGTCTATATTTATTAGAGTTGGAGCTAAAATATTAAGTGTTACATTTCATTCTCTATATGTGTCTATGCAGTCTTTTACTGTCATTTGAGCTGCTCTTCTATGTTTCCTTCCCCACCGGGTCATTATTGTAAAAAAGAAACTGTTCTTAACTCTCCAGGTTAAATAAAAGGTTAAAAAATAACAATTTACATTTTGCTTTTAACTTCTCAACATCTTCAATTATTGCATTTCTTGGTTGACAAAAATATTCTCTAACAAACATCAGTGGGTTTTAAAGGGAAGCTTGTTTTTTACTGGATTCTGTTTAGGTGACTTTATCTGGGTCTGCTGGATTTAATAAGGTGAATCAAAGTAAAGGGATTTGATTACAAATTCATGCCAAGATTTTTGAAACCAACTTGGAAAACCATTTATTGTTTTCACTTCACATAAAGTCCCAAGAAAATAGATTGAGCTTTATGGTTGTGAGGTAGAAAAAATTAAAGTGGTATTAATACTGCAAAATATTGTAAGTAAACGATAAAACTTTCCACACAACAAAAAACTGACGTACAACACTGATTTTTATTTTTATTTTTTTCCTTCAGAACCACCAGCTGGATGAATCTGGCACTTTGAATGCCATCGCTGGAAGTTCACCATCTGAACTGAACTCCTTGCATCTCTCAACTTTAGTCCTCTCACTGGCCTCAACGGCATTACAGCTCAAAGGTTTCCTGTTTCTGTAGGAGCCAAGAACTGGAGGTCAACCTTTCTGGTCTTAAGACGCAATCAATGTCATTTTAATTCAGACACTCACCGAACTGGAACCTCAAGGTTTTTCTGAAATCATAGCCGCTCGTGGGTCAGATTTGTGGACGACTGACGCTGAGATGTCAGCTCACTTGCCTTCCAAAGCCCTGTGGAAGTCAATGGCAAAGACTCTGCATATTTGAGTGCAGGTGAAAACTGCTTCGAGGATGAAATCCTGCATTCTCTGCTTGATTCGTTGTAGCTGAGGGCAAGCGAAAAGCTAAACACGTGAGAAGCAAATGGGAAAACCGTGGACATACAACACATTTCATAGATTCATTGGATTATGATTATTGATGAGGTCGTTCAAACGTCCATTTTGTCTGAAAATCTAACAGCGACAAAGACAAATCTGCCAAAAAAGTCCGCAACAACGTTCTCTTCTACATGTTTGGCGTTAGGTATAGAGCAGCTCTGTAGATCTGGTCGTCAAGGTGGTTTGTGGCTTTTATCATGTACACACCTCACTTTGTGCATAGAAATATACAGGTGCAAACTCTGTTCCAGTATGCTGCTGTTAGCTTGTAAAGAATATTGTCTGTAACATTTTGAGAGTGTAAATTAGTACAGGTGACTGAGGTCCCTCAGCGTTATCCAGCCTAATTGTGATTTATGAAATGTGATGAGATGTGCTTCTTTTCTCATGTGGTTGCAGATTTGACTTTGTTTGTGAATATATTTTGATGGAAAAGTGCATCATTTCTCTTAGGTATCAAAGTATTTGTAAACACAATCCATAGAATTTACAAAGAAATTAAAAAACATGGCAAGGAACACACACTTATTTTTTTCACATTATTATTTCTTTGTAAAGAGCAAAGGAAACAAGGGTTTGATGAATAAACAATGTGTAAATACCCACGAGCAGAGTTAGTGTCAAAAGACAAAAGCTAGCAGACATTAATTGCCTGCAATTAGAGCTGGTCTGAAGGGACGGAAAGATAAAAACACATAGTTAGTTTGTACTAAATGGCTTGAATTAACACAGACTTTTAAAGAATGTACAACACAATAAAGGCTCATTTCTAAACATCTTTAGCATTTCTAAAAATGCAATGTGTCTTACTGATTAATTACTGATGTGTGATCTCTGTTGACAACTGAACAACAGTCTACCTATAATGAACTGATCCAAGATGGAGAGCATAAGAGGTTTTTTGAATAGTTTTTTGTTTTGTGATTTTTAAAAAAAAAAAAAGTATATTATTTAATAATACAGTGCTTTGAGCTTGTTTACATTTTATCAAGTTGCAACCACAAACTTTTACAAACTTTATTGAGATTTTAAGTGACAGATCAACTAAAAGTAGTGCATATTTATTAAGTGGGAAGGAAAAGACTTGTGGTTTTGATATTTTTACAAACAAAAGTCTGTCAAGCATATCAGGTATTCAGCACACTTTTCAGATATTTATTTATACAAGATTTTAATAACCATGAATTCCAGTAACATACATTGAAGGTTGCTGTGATGAAGTATACGGTTCTGCAAGGCACAATTATTTTTAAAATATCTTAACAATCAAAAGATGAGATCATATTTAATGTTTATTAAGCATGACAAAATAATAATAATAATAATAATAATAATAATAATAATAATAATAATAATAATAATAATAATAATAATAAAAATACATCTTGGTTTATAGACACAATAACAAACATATATCATGGATCATGTCATCCTTTCTCCCTCTCCCCAAAATGCCACTTTATCTCACCTTTCCATATAGAAGAAACTCCTGTAAAGCAGGATTATAAGATGGCACCTGGCAGGCACCCTGCTATTGCCACTTAGATCATATCAGTCCCCGTGAGGAGTGACAGAAGCGGACAAGGACGTAACCTGCAGAGGACAGACTCGTCCCTGGACGGGGAGGGCGATGTGTGCTGTCACCTGTTTTGGGAACAGTGATGGAATGCACGATCCAGAGAGAAAGCCAAAGATTTATTGGACGTCTCGCAGAAACAGAAGGACCAAAATGTCCACCTCATGTTCTGCACAAGAAAGAAACAGTCTGTCCATTTTATCAGATGTTGAAAGAAAGTATAAAGTACTCTGTACATTTTACATTAAGCACCCAAAACTGTAGCATGGTAATTGTAATTGATTGCTTTTATACAGCAGATTACCTGGGGGCTGCAGGAGCAAGACTATAAAATAAACAACATACGTTTAAGATTTTTATTAGTAATCGTTTTAAGTCTTGTAGCACTTTTCTTCCACTTCACTGTTATATGATACTTTGTGTTGGTCTATAACATTAAATTCCAGTAAATGAACCTGAAGTTTGTGGTTGTAATGTGACAAAATGTGAAAAAGGTCAAGAGGAATTCATCTGTGAGGCGCTGTGCATTTCTATAACTTCAAACACCAAAAATTATATAAGATTATACCTTTATGCTTTTTTTTGCACATTTTTGTCATCTTAAACCAGCTAAATTATAAAAGGGATTAAATTATTAGCTACTGGGCTAATAAATAAATTATAATTTATAGTTTTTGTCTTAGTTTCTAAATTAAAATTGCTTCTCTAATAACTTCAACACATCAAATTCCAATTAATGTTGTCTTACTTCAGGTGATTGATGCCTTGAGACAATCAGCTGACATTAAGCCCATTGTAAATATTATTGCTCTCCAGATTTATTGTTCTCCTGCCACTGAGCTCGGTAGGTTTCAACCCTTCCACACCCATAAAACCACTGCAAGTCTTCACCGTCTGCACACTCACCCTTGACGTGGATTAAAGTGGATCTTGATAAAACAGCACAATTACAGCCGTGGCACCTCATATCTAATTACTGCAACGCTGACCTCTCCTGCACCATTTTTCAGCCAGCCAGAACTTCTCTGTGGATTTCAACCTTTTCTATTAGCCAGGAGAGCAGAGGCAATTTCATTTTATTACTTTTGGGGGGGTTTATTGTGTCCAAATGTCAGTGTGTGTCTGACTTTTCACAGTAAACAACTATGAGTTACGTCAAGATACTTTGCTTCATATCTTTTCAAATTTGTCCGATGGACAGACATAAAAAATAATGGCTTCTTGATTGGATTAAATTGGGATTTTAGAGGAACAAACATTTTTTTCAGCTCTAGAATAGATGGATAAAGAAAACCGATAACAACCTTATGAATCTGTTTTTATCTTGATATTAAAAAAAAAAAAAAAAATGATATCAAAAACATTCAACTGCCCAAACAATAATTTTGCTGGAAGACAAGAAAAAGAACAATAATTTAATTAAAATATGCAAAGGTTTAGAAATGTCTTGTGGGCACTGATTTAAGCTTTTATTACATTACCAAGAAATCAGCAAAGTAAAATAGTTCTTGTGAAAACATCCTCAATTATTAAATTATCAGTTTAAATACTGGCCACTTGGCAACATTTTATTAATATGTAATTAAATAAATAAAGTAGCTTTTGAAGAAATAACTCAAATGCTGAGTAACGTAAACACTCCTCAGCTGATACCATTTACCGACCGTTTAATCAGACTAATTGTTCCCACTTTAAGTCAGTTAGGACTACCAACAACATTTTTTCCATAAATCCCAAAATATGTTAAGATTTTTTTCCTTTTTTTTTTCTTTGAAAATCAAAATTTACATGCATTTCTTCATCTTTGGTATTAGCTTTAAAACAGTGTGAACAAGGTCTAATATTGTTTCTAGTCTTCCTCAAGCTTCTGATAACGGTTTGCTGTAAATTTGGCCCAGTCCAAATTTACAGCAACTTATGTTGGTCCATGGCTTTTATACTGTTTATATAATGTTACCACATTCAGCCCACATCTTCATAAGGTTTTGTGCTTTAATTTGGGGGTTAATATACACATTTCACATCTGAACATGTTTCCTTCCTGAACAGTATGATGGCTAGACATTCCTGTTCTGGCTTAATAAGCTGATGTTGCTAAACCTAAATGGAAAAAAATAAAAATACTACCTCTACTTGTGTAGTTTCTAAACCTTTTAGTCTCTGACTGGCATTTGATGCAGGTCCTCGGATGGAATTTGCTTCCCACAAATCGTATTTCTATGCTTTCAAGGTCAGTCCACATGATTTAAAAGGAAACCGTTTGCATGAGAGTCAAAGATAACAAAGTTTACTAAATACACAGACTGAACCCATTGTGAAGTTAATACTCCATCATCATATTCCGTCTGTATATGATGTGCACTATCATTTAAGGATCTGCTGCTGGTACTGAACCCTCCTGTAGGGCACTAGAAGCTTTTTTTTCCCTCCAAGAGCAGCTGCAGCTAATGGGTACAGAATAAGTGAAGATTCCTTAAAGTAGCACTTTGGCCAACTGCCTACATCCTTGCGCAAACACACAGCAATGACACTGGAAAAAAAAGAGCATGAACAATCTATAGGGAGTTAATACAATGAAGGACAAACATCTTAACGTCACTTTGAGCTTGGAAAAGACCAACTGCAAAGTAACAAAATGTGAAAAATTCCAAGGGAGAAACCAAAACACTATAGGTGTTAAATGCAGTAAAAAGTATTTCAATGGTTATTATTTTTTACTTGAATATACAGCAATACCTAAAAGTTAAGTTTTGAATTTTAGAAGTTATTTTGTGAGATTTGGGCTGCAGTAGTGCTTGCTGAGTTTATGGAAAGGTTAGGGTCTTGCTGGACAGGACACACAGGAAGGCTAACATTTTTGTTAATAATATTGTGTTTGATTGGTATAAATTTGGACAACGCCACACTGCATCGCTGTTGGCTTGTAATTACAAAACAAATAAATAGTAAGGCGATGCTTCATTGCTTCCCACATGAAAAAAAAAGAGAGCAAAGGGAAAAAAGCCAATGGAAGAATACAATTTCTGAATGACCACATATTTGTGGCTTAAACATTTCTCTAGAGAAAACTTGACTCATTTGTAAGGGCAAAATTGATGAAGGAGCAAACAGGTGGTCTTTACCTCCCAACCTACAACCAAATGCCTAACATTTGGTGCTGACCAATTTTATCCTCAAAGTGCCTAAACTGGCCCAGCTCGCACGCAACAAACTGGGAATAACATCAGACTGGCAACACTGGCAGATCTTTTAAATTATATCAAAGCTAATTGCTCCTACCACCGGCACCTAATGTGAAATCAGACCCGACAACGGACCGGAGACCAGAATGCATTGCAGCACAAACAGTATGGCGACGCCCGTGCGAGTGACAATATTTAATTATATTTATAAAAACACCCTGCAATATTTTTACTCTGTTTTTACATCTAAAGTAAATATTTCCCAGTGTACTGTCAAAATACTACAAGAAAAAAAAAAAAAAAACATATAACTTCAACACAGTGTGAGAGATGGAAGAAAGTTTACTGCAAAAAGTTTTTTTTGTTCTGATATTTCTTCTTTTAATTTTCTGGCATGTTGTCCATCTTCCCAATACACTGACGATGACTGATATGCAAGTTTGTCATCGGTTTCACAGAACAGCATGAGCCTGATTCCTGTGCAAAGACACGGTTAAAGGATTACTCTACAAACACAAGATAAAAATAAGAAAAAACACATTAGCTGGCATCATGACTTTTGTGACACAAAGCAGGACAATGCCCAAACAGTTTATAAAGATGCACAAATAGAAAAAAAGAGTCTGACATTAAAACAAGTGGTTTGAAGTCAACGAGAAAACAGGAATCTGTTAAATACAAAAACATAGTAACAGAAAAGCTCCTCACAAGTGTAGCAAACCGATAATTTATTATAGATATAATAGTATCAGGAGACAAGGCCTGAAATTAACAAAAGGTTTTCACCAGTTCCATAAAAACCTGACCAAAGAAAAAAAAAAAACAATTGCGCAAGAAGAAGACGCATATTTGTTCTAATGAGACACTGTACAGCTGAGAAACTCCTTCAGATCTTCATGCTCCCATTTGAGCTGATGAAGAGCAAAGGCATTCTTATTATTAGCACAACTCATTGTACTTAAAAGGTGAAATAAAGTTATAGCTTCTTTTTTTTTTCATATAAAACTTACAAAACAAACTGGTAAACAGCTAGAAGAGCAGGACTTCTCTGGAGCAGCCTCTTGAAATGTCCACCATCCCAATCTCAGTTCAAAAGCGTCAAAACGTCCAAAACTTTTTATTACAAACTACAGTAATTTCAGTGTTTTTTCTGTTTATTGAACAGTGACTACACCGAGAAAAAAAGATTAACGTTACATTTTTCCCAAATAAAATGCATCCAACCTGTTCTAGATTTTCATGCCATAATTCAATGACGAATGGTTTGTTTGTGGCTCCTTCACGTCTTCACCTGGCATGTCACGAGAAGGGACTCTCTCCTCTGCAGCATTAGTTCATGTATCCCACACAAAATACAGACTTTAGCTTTTGCTGGGCGGAGGAGTCTTATGCAAACGAACAATTATGCTTAGAAATTGCAGAAAATGCTCAAGTTGTCATGGTTTGCAATATAATTATGGGTTGTTAAGTTGAGACCTTTTCAAGTCTAAATCATTTACAACAAAAAAAGACAAACCAGGGAAATCTGAATGATTTATCACCCAAATGTACCACTTACTGGTGCGCAAAAGAAAAGTAAAAAATTATACAGGGTGCACATATTGGACAACTACCAGCCGTTTTTGATCATATGAGGAAATTTGGTCAACTTGTGACATTCCCAAATGAGCATTTACATTTCCTTCATGCTTTGAAAATAAAAAAAACCTTCATCAGTCATACTTTAATGAGTCTGGATCTGCCATAATTTGTGGAAAATATGACAGACGTTCGTTAAATGTAGACGGAGCTGTCCGAGCAAAAGTGAAGAAACTAAAGCCCGCCCTGGATCGGTCGCTGCCATGGGTTTCTGATGTCGGCATATTCGGAAATGAGGGACTGCGATCACGCAAAGTGGGAGCTGTAGTGGTGAATGTTAGCAGCCAAAATAAATCTCCTACAAGTCACTTAGGCAGGTCAAGTCTATGGAAAGGCTTCCAGTTGTGGGACCTGGAACATGCTGGAATGACATGGCGGTCGGTCAGAAACGTAACCGCCGGATGGAGTCAGACGCAGGTCCCTTGGTGAGCTGGAGGAAGGGCTTTTCGGTTCTTTAAAGCTTGGGACTTGTCCTTGAAATCTGATGGCTTCTGTTGTGAGATGTCTACCAACGCACTGGCGACAATCAGTCCTGTAGTAAAGTTCAACAGAAAGACGTATTATGTTAGATAGAAAGAAATGTATTTATGTTGATCATGTGCAACTGAAGAAAACCTAAATAAATGGAAAAGGACAGTGTGATTTTTATTTGGTCAGAGGAGAAATTTAATTTGCAACTTATAATAAATAAATAAAATGTTGCTCAATTTGAATACAACAATAGAGCTATCTATAAGTATACATTTGCTGATTTGACATTTCCTTTACCAACTATAAAACTTGCAATGTTCAAACTTTTTACACTTTCCCTTATGATGTGTTAAGGATTAATTTCATACTCAGAGGAAGAAAGCCTGTTTTTATGTGTTTTACAGTGTTGTTAATTTTTTTCCAGAGCTGTGTATTAGTGATATCTGCTTCATTTGGTTGTGGAAAAATAATACTGAATGTATTTCAAACCAAAAAAAAGCTAAAAACAGTATTTGTAATATGTGTAATTAAAAAAAATGTTGGTTCTGCTCTGCTTTGCCAAATTATTAAGAGCCAGTGTGGAAGGTTGCAGACTCCTGCTTTGGACCAAAAAGCAACAGTTCACCTTTTTCTACCAGACTTTGTCCTTCCACTCAACATTCCAATAATATGCTTGGATATCTGAGATGACTTTTGGCTTCTTTACTGCCAAATCAGCAGTCTTTCATATGACAGCATATTTATAACAACTTACTTCTCAATTAATAGATCAATTAATAATTATTTCCTATTTTTCTATCCTCTTTTATAGAAAAATGGGAAATAAATAACAGTACATTAGTACTGTTATTCTATTGTTTTATCATCAACATTTTTTTATTGGTTTGACAATCTGTTTTACAAAGGAAAAAAATATAGCTAATTTTGCAAAAGTAATTACTTTTGATACATTTCTCTTTTGTAAAGGGTAAGCTGACATCAAATTTCATCAAAGATAAAAGGCTTTGCAAAAATATTTCAGCAAAAACAGTCAACGATGGGCAAAAAAGGATAAAGCAGCTTTTTTTATGAGAGGACATTTGACAACTGCTGCCAAGCCTGACAAGATGCAGCAATGCTGACGAGCAAATTAGAGCAAGAAATGAAATAAAACATAATCTGAGTACTGACAATCTAATATTTACTCTGACAGTGAGGTCATCTACAATTTAAGAATGTGTTTTCTCTTCAGACATCTTTTATAACTGAGTGGTAATGTTTTTGTTTTTACTCAGATGACTCCAGCATCTGGTCAACAATATCTATTTGGCAAGAACAAATAAAAAGCTTGACCAATCTTCCAAGTAAATCCTCCCCCTCTCCCTGGCAGAAAATATCTCATAATTCATTTAGTGCCTCAATTAAAGAGTAAAACAATGTTGCTTCAGGCTGCACTCATTCCCCAGTTTGCTAGTCAAAAGTTAGATAATTAGTGCAATAGGTGTAGTAAGTGTAACACATCTAACTTCTCTATGTTGGATAATGATCCACTGTGATGATTATGATCGTGGTCTTAATTCAGATCGCATTCTTTGGGACTTATGTAACCGATTTCAGAGACATGTGATTCAGATGTCAGAATGAGTTTCTTACCTGACTGTCCAGGTGGAGGCAGGTCAGAAAGTCCAGACGGGAGTCGCATGAGGACAGTTAGCACAGCAGCCTTCCCTCCAAAACATGGCTCCATTGCAACTGGTTTAGGCGCACCCTTAAAAATAACAAAAGAGAAAAAAACACAAATTAACAGAATTTCAGTACTAATCAAGATTTTGTTCTTCTAAATCTGATAATATGGGTAAAACAAAAAAAAAAGTAGTATTTTTATTCTCGACAGACACATCAATAACTGCAATAATGCATTAACAAACAGCTTTCTCTGCTGGATAATACACCCTCGCTTTACCAACTAAGCTGAAATCAATGTTCCTTTCTGCTCTGGTTCAAGTGATGCTTTATTTATTTTTTTAAAGGAACCAGCTGACCAAAAGTCACTCATGTCATCTGATGGAGCTGCTGCATTTAAGTCAAGACGCCCTCCTCCTGAGACAAATGGTTTGATTGGTCACACAACAAAAACACTTGTGTCCCTGTCAGACAGTCAGAGTGCCGAGGCGATGACCTACCCCTCAGACGTAATGGCCAGAACTGCTCGTATCAAGCGTGAAAAACATGTCATCCTGATAATGAATGTCAAGGGTTTCACAGCATGCTTTGGATGAAAGGACAGAAATTGTTGAGAAACGATGTGCCTCTGAATAGAAATGTTTTTTTTTTTTTCTCCCCTTTCTCAGCGTGGTGGTGCTTAAAGTAGAAACAGCAAAGTCAGAGTGAAAATAATAATAACTTTTAAGTCCCTATGAGTATTGATATTTTTAAGAAGATTCTTGTGAAATTGGCATTGGCAGATCTTAGATAATCCATAGATAAAAGTTGAAAACAAAAGCTAGTAAAAACAGAAATAATTACTATAACTAAATTCTTGTCTTTTAATTTCTAGTAAAAGACACACTGCACTTTTGTATCCACCAGACAATTTTAAATGCCATGATGTCAGAAGGACTGCATGCATTTTAATTTGTTTTTGTCTTCTTACAGCACAAAATTCAAAATGTTGATATTTAATCATTTTGATATTTAACAGATCATTACTGCATTGCACATATATTTGTAAAGCTAAAGAAAACTCTTAGTGTTAGTCCAGTAGGACTAACACTAAGAGTGTTAGTGTTAGTCCTAACACTAACACTAACACTACTGACTACTACTACTGACTACTAAGGATCAACAGCTGTAGTGCCATTTAGTATTTTCAAAATATGAACAGTTGTAAATTTAAATCAGTTTCCTTTTAGTCATATAACCAGTCTTCTTTCTGCCACCAATATGTAAAATATTTTGGTTAGTCAGAATTCCAAGATTCTGGAAAAAAGCCTATTTTGATATTTTGCATTTGCAACATGGTCATTCATAACTCCAAAGCTCATAAACACAGAAGCACAAACATGCTAATACATGCAAACACACAACTAAACAGTCAAATGAGACCTGGCAGTCTTTCCAGGACTGACAGGTCTCATCAATCAAACTAGCTGTTCATTACTGGTTCCATATGTCGAGTGCCTGTCATTTTGGACTGCAGTTTGCAGGCTTGAGTCTCTCTGTCCAGCAGCTCCTGACATCTTGGTAACTAAAAGCGGAGCCTGACTTGGAGGTTTAGGTCAAGAAAATGGCAAAAATGGGCAAAAAGGTTGCTGGGATCTTCTCAAACCAGTTGGAAAAGTAGAGATGCTGATGACATATATGGAGAGATTAGCACTTGTGGTTTAGTCATACCTAATCTAAATATTTCAGTAAGTCAGAAATTTTCTGAGAGACTAACGTGGTGAGACAATTTTTCTTGATTGTGTTTTCTACACATATTCATTTGAAGAAGCAGTCTAAAATTTAGTAGTTAAAGCAGAAACAGAGCAGGCAAAATAAAGCCAGTGTCCTCTGTGTCATCAAAAAATATTTGCAACAGTTAAATGGGAGCAGATGTTGACTTATTAGTTGACACAGAGCAGAATTAGGTTGTTTTGAGAGTTCCCCTCCAGATCATCAATCATCTAATATATCTGTAAGTCATCCAAAAGTGCAATTGAATATTTAAAAATGTGTAAACATTCAACTTTTAAATATATTTCTAAAACACAAAAAACATTTTAGCTCAAAGGTTACAAGCAGTAGCTCAACTTTTATGGAAAAAGAACATATTTTAATGTCTAATTCTTTATTAAGGTTGCGAGTTGTGGAGCTGCTACAACAAATGCATTCCAGTTTACCGCTGCAAATAATGTTTTGGCTTTGCCTTTGGATCAAAATGTAATAAATAAAATGTAAAAAAACATTGACATAACTGAATATTTGTCACATTTCAGAATATTTCCTGCTAGCATTACACAGCTCAGAAAATGTCACTTTGGTGCAAAGGAACACAAAAAGTCCTATGTGATCATAAATCACCCGAGAACAGCAATCTCCTACTTTTACGTTCTGCCTTCTGTGTTCCTCAAAATTAAGCCATAAAATAAAATGTTAATGAAGTCAGAATTGTCTCTGTTGTATTACTATTAGGAGCATTATTGTGTAAACTCCTTGTTTTGATAGTAAATAGGTGTGGATTTTTCAAGATTTAAGCATAAAACCTACATCGATTTTTTTTCCTAAATGCTCTCTAGTGACTGGTAGGTATGCCATTTAATGTGCCTCACAAACAACACTTGCGATATTTATGAGAAGGCTAGAATAGATCAAACACCATACAGGCCTACATTAGAGTGACAAGTATGCAATTAAAAGTACACTTTAATCAAGAAAAAACAGGCCGTTTCTAGCAGTGTTCTGATCCAGACGGCGCGATGCACTCACAGAGCCCAGAAGTATTGTTTTTCCTCCTCTTTTTCGCTTTACATTCCCCTTCAAAACACCATAATGCTGTGTGAGTACCACTCAGCAGAACGCTCTGCGCTAATGTGTTGCCTCTTTGCAGGTTGCCACAGTGATTTTATTCCTTGCAGGAGCAGGTGACACAGAGCCCGAACCAAGCTGAGAAATCACCACTGGTCCCTCAGATCTTATTTTGGGGACGCATCTCTTCATCTTGTTTTAACCAAGCAATATAGTATACACCCCAGAGCCCTAAGCTGAACTTGGAGCCAGACTTTCCCATTTGTTTGAGAGGTATGAACAAAACAGGACTGACTGGACATTACAGTTTAATTCTAAGCAGAAGTATATGAGAGAGAAAGTGACAGTCAAAAATTAATAGAGACCAATTTTAGTGAACCAAGGCAAAAAAAGAAAAAATCTTGAAGCAGTTTGAATACCTCAAAGAAATCATCACTGATTTCTTTTTGACATGACAACTAGAAGAAAATGATTTGGATGACTTAATCATAATTGCTTTTAATTATGTAGAATTAAAGTAATAACATATTTCCTATTTCTTTAAAAGAAGAAGCAGTCAAGAAGTCAAGGTTGTATAAGCTGAAAGAATATTGTTGCTATTTCTACATTTTATATTTTGTAAATCAAAGTAAAAAAGCAACGCGTACATTACAAACGTTGCATGAAATGTGGGCTTTAGACTCACATCAACCAAAGGCTGCAGGACTTCTGTTAGCTCTCCTCTGGCATCCAGCGAAACGGCGACGGATGCAAATGGACGACTGGCCATCTGCTGGCGCTCTCTCATCAGCTGCTGTAGAAACAAACAGATGAAACGTGAACAAAACACAGTAAACGTGATATTAAACATTTAACACATGTTCAGTGGCATTAATATAAACACTTCACCAGAGTTATAACGCCAGTGCCACATTACTATGATTGTTTAACGATTTTTCTCCAAAGGCTTCGAGTTAAAGATGAAACACTCTTTTCCAATTGGCGAAGCAAGATCACTGTTGTTTGTTTTGTAGAATTTAAAAGTAAAACAGATGGATATGAGAAAAACAAACATTTATGCACAAAATTTATTCGCTTGGCAGCTGCTTCTCCTTGAGGAGAAATGAAGGATTCCTACACAGTCTGGAAAAACATAGGAAATGAATTGTATGGAAAAATATTTCTATTTTCAGACTTTATTTTTGTCTAAATGTTGGATCCATCCATCTTGTGTTCTCTGCTTCTTTCCTTGCATCCTTCTTTCCTTATTTTCTACATCCGACCTCCCTTGTCACCTTTATTGCTTTCTTGTTTCCCATCTTCTTTCCTTGCATTTTCTCTTTTGCATCCTACTTATGTTGCTTCTTTCTCTCCTTCCTTCCCAGTGCACTACCTCCATTCCTTATGTACTTCTACTCTTGCTTCCTACATCTCTTCCTTCTATGTACCTGACTTTTCTTCATCTATTTCTGATCTTTTTTGTGTTAATCAAAATTCTGATCAAAATAATCAGTCATTCATTCTTTCTCTTTCTTGCGTGCAAAGTGAAAAGCACATCTGAAGGCCTTCTCAGATTCTCGATCTGAATAAATCCTTCGACAGATTTCAAATGAGTCGTGCAATTAAGGTGACCTCAACAGGAGAAAAATTATATATGAAAATCACATGAAAAAGCAGAAGAAAATAGAAAACATACATTTTCAACAAAACTGCCTTAATAGAAATTGTAAAATTGCCTGGTTTTACACAATATTCACAATACCAATCATTCTGACCAAAATTCTCCCAAACTCCCAAACTTTAGTAGCATCTAAAATGCAAAAGGGGCATTAATAAATATGTACTTTTGTTTAACCCCATCAACACACTGAATCAATATATAAAATTAAAACTGAGTAGTAATTGATTGGTTAATGAGTCAACAACTATAGGAGAACTGTGATTAGATATTTGGATCACATGAAGACATGATTTCTTTTGCCTAGATTGAGCAGAAAATGCATTTTTTCCCCACCTAATCAATACTGTACAACAACTAATGCCACACTATCATCAGGAGCGCACCGTCTGATCAATATCTAAACAGGCGCCAAGGATATGACTGATTGGTATTGGGTTTGAGATGAGCTTAAGTGCATTAAGATCTAATTGTATTTCAGATCACTAAAACCCTTTAGTAGGTTTTTTTTTTATGATGATTCTCATTACTGGTGCTTCTTCTGGACCTCTCCAAGTATCATTTAGAATGAAGTCCAGCAAATAATTACATTCAAAGATGTGTAAAGTGAAATTATACAAAAAAGCGAAACTCTGGAACTTCTATTTTTTCCTAAGCAAATAATCAAAAACAGATGCACATTGTATCATATTTTCAAATAACAGATTGCATTCAAATTGAATCTAATCAAAGACCATATAAATGCATTGGATCCTTTGATTGTATATTTATCTACCTAATTTCAACTTCCTTAGCTCTATTCTATAGAGCTCACAAAATGCTGGAATTTTCTTAAAATTCACATTGGTCCCTTGAGCTAAAGTGAAATCTGAAAATGTGGTTAAAAAGCTAAAAGTATCACCACCTACTGTGATGGATTGTAACAGGAAAGTACAATACATTATTTGTTTTTGCACTTGTTTTTCTGTAGACAATTCAAATTAATGGCCTCCAAATAACGGGTCAACATAAACATTATCTGATGCCAAAATTAAATTGAAAAAGTCTGCTTTAAAACATTTTTCTAGGATATATAAAAGGACAGACTGACCTGAAAAATGTGGGGATTCTGTCTATTATATTGAAAATATAATATGGCAAACATGTCAGTATTATCGATAAATGTTGCATGGTGTAAAAGGTTAATAATGATTTATATTGGCCATTTCAAACCTTAGATGTTCCTTAGAAATAATGAATTCTGTTGGAAATTTCTGCCTCAAAAAGTTTTAATTGAAGAGTTTCTCACACTCAGTATAAATAATAGATCAACTTTAATAAGAATGTGCTTTTTAGGCTCTGTGGTGTTTTATGGTCTCTTTCCTGAACACAATGTTCTCCTTGAGGTTGGGCTGACCCTGACAATTCTCGTCTCTGGACCCCCAACCTTTAACATGGAGCATAATTTAGTATTCATTGGTCTGGCTGTTAATTAGCAAAAAATTTAAGAGGTCTAGAGGTTGACAAATGAAAGATGAACAAGTGAGAAAGTGACAACTTGAATCAGTGTCTAGGTGTTTATCAAAGACAAATGGCAAAAAGACAATTTTAATGACTCTTTTAGCACTGCAATTCTTCAGCAGCAGCCATATGTTAGACAGCTTAAGTCATTTATGGTTTTATATTAAAATACAGATCTGTACTGAAACATTTTAACTCAAAAATACTTTGTTGATCCCAAAGACAAATTAAATGATTAAATAAGAATTCCAAATGCTAACAAAAGAATCACAACTTCAAATATTTTTCATGTGTGTCACATTTCTATGCAAAACACCTGACTTCTTTAGAAATAACCTCTGATGGCTTAAGGGTTTCATATATTTCCTTTGAAGTTTCAAAATCAGCTCTCATTGATGGGGATCCTTGAGGAAAATTGTGTCATGTTATGCGCAGAGAGGCACCTGCTTACCCTTCCCGACACCAGACCCAGGTCAAACTATTTCGACAGAGCTCTGTGCAAAGTGTCATGTGATTGGCTGTGATTGGTCAGATGGTTGTTGCCATGTTTTATGCAGAAATGAGCTCAGACAGCCATGTTGATATTTTGTTTCAACTAGGCAGTTTCCAATATGTGTTTTTTGTATCCAAAGGAGACATAAGATTGCAAATTACTGAGTTAGTTTTAGTTTATCAGGCAATCAATTGATTTATTGTTTATTTTGACAGGCCTCAGTAAAACCAACAAATGGCTAAAACTAATGGATAGAAGTGGAGACATTGTTGAACACTGAGAAAGTCATCTGCAGAAAATTGTGGCCCTTTCTCCACGACTGTTTCGTAAAATCAAAATAGAGGATGCAGTGAGGTTGGGGTGTTCCCCCGGTAGTCTGCGCCATGTATTAAAATGTGTGCAAAAACTCCAAATACGGACGTCCCAGTTCACTCACATTACTGTGAGTGAACTGTTCAGCTTCGGATGAATGTAGAATATGTTACCCTCCATGTGTGGGGTGTGAATAACTATCAGATTACCTTTTCTGTGATTATATAGGCTTCAACATAACATTTAGTTTAAAAAGTTATAAGTAAAAATAATTTATTGTTATACACTTTTAGAATTTGAAGAGTGTTGGATTTTAATTCAGTACAGGTCAAAATCCTCCAAATAACTGAAAAATACTGTTGAAATACTCTTTTTGTGTGCTGAATCTATAAGACTTTAACTTTCTAAAAGAAATGAAATAAATATTTTTAATGATATTCTGGTGTATTTAGATGAACCTACATCTTAAATGTTAAGCCTTAACTTGATTAAATGTGCCCACAAATAGAACTAAAGCATTTCAGAGACCTCACTCAGTGCCGTGGAAACGTATTGGCACATGGTGAATAAGTGGAAAGTGGCGCTGCTTTGTTCAATCTGAAAACCTTCCCTCGGGGAGGTAGTGAAAAAAATAACAGCACCCACATGAAATTGACATTGATCACCTGATTGATTTTTCCTTTTTTAAACTTTATATCTGATGCCCGATGTTAAATTGTTGTACATCTCTGCCATTAAACATCAAACCGACAATACAAAACCGATAGATTTGAGCTGCTGGGTCACAATGGGTCAAAATGAAAAATGTTGCCCTTTTCAAAAAAGATAAACGCAGGATGGGGGGGCCCAGCGAGGTTGTTCCAAAACAAGAAAACAGCTCAAGGCTTATTACGGTTTCCAGCACAAAAAGCTTCAAATCCAACAGCATTCATCCTAAATGTCAGATAGCAGTAATGTTATTTATCATGTTGCAGAATTCATTTTAACGCAGCATAGCACAAGATGGGAGCAAGAGCAAAGTCGAGCACCTGCCATCAGAAATGTGCCAAGAAAGCAGCGGTTAAAAAGGGCCAGCACAATACCTGAGAGACTGGAAATGAATGCTAAGTTAACGACAAAAGGCAAGGCTGAACTCTGTAAAACCAATTAACGTTTATGCAATGACAGACTGATTTTGTCTACAGTACAAGCTGGAGCCATTCACAATTTTGATAAGGGTGGGCTTGCAGCGCATTGCTATGCAACTTGATTAATTTGGCAAGTGAGGGCATGAATTATCTGTCGAGTGAATACAACATTTTGTTCCCTTCATTGGACTGTATGAAGGGGTGGGTATCATCCCGCCTCTGAGCGCATTTCACACCAATGCAGGTCACTCTGTCCCTTTCAAAGATCACCGGTTATACCCACAGGCTGGTTCCTTTAAAGTCAAACAATACATAAACATGCAGTCAAATGTACATACATCATTGCTTTCCTCATAGCAAATATGTTGGTGGCAATTTACATCCTGCATGTGCTGCTTGTTGGACAGTCTGAACACGTACTGTGATTAATGGACTTAAGATAAACAGATGAAGATATCCAGTGGTGTCCTGCCACACTTTCCAAAGCTGATATGACGCTGGAAAGGCTGAGGTGTTCTGTGTGGGCTAAGATATCAAATTCAGAAACAGAATATTAATTAATGGACCCAATTTCAATGTAAAGCGAGGGGCTAAATAGTGAAACAAAACATTTTCAAGGGCAACTTCTGAAGGATCCAAACCGGTGCTAAATTATTTCGCACTTCAATGTTAATCTTGACAAATAAGAACGACTGAGGTAACTTGATACTCAAAAATGATTAAGAGGAAGATGATCTTATTTGAGTCCTAATTATCCTCAGGGGGATATTCAAGCCTGAGCTAAAGCAAACACAGAAATAACAAAAAAATACCTGGATTTGAAGATTTGGGAGTGAAGAGTATAGACTAGTTGGTTTGTGAAAAAGTTGAGAAGATAAAAAAAGGCACAAGTATTGACCCCTGAAGCCTCCCACAAGTAAAAAAGGTGAAATAGACACAACAAAATCAGGCAACTAAAAATAAAACCACTTAAGAACTACACAGGATACCAACAGAGATGCAAGGACACTTATCAAGTAGAACTGGGGATTTAACGGACTGGTGATTAAACAACATGGTGAAGCTAGTAGGCCATTTCAATTCAGGCTTTGAATGCCCCAGAAATCCAACTAACAATAAAGAAACATCAAGTCCTCTATTAAGACAACCAAAAGGACACAGCAATCCTGAAAGTCATGCTTTTGAAATAATTCTCCACCGATGCATTGATGAGACTATATTAAGTAAATAATAAAGCCTTTGAAAATACAAACAACGCATTACCACTGAGCTTCACAGTTGGTTTTTAAAGGTCTGTCTTCGCATGTGTGTAAAAGACAGAGGAGCTGCATTAGATAAATCCGTGTTTGTGTGTGTAACATCTTTGCAGTTCTCTCTTGTGAAATGTCAGCACACCCCTCCTTTCTGTTTTCCCCCACAGGTAGCGTCAAAGAGGTCAGCCTTTGTCCTCCTATGTGGCATTTAGAGACGTTATGTCTTCCTCCCTGTGGTCCCTGCTTAAAATCCGAGTCCCATCACTTAACTTCAACCAAAATTATCCAAATTAACTGGCGTACCTCTGTTATCGTGTCCTTTTAAACCCTGGACAAAAAAAATAAAGCCCTTATCTAATTATTGTTGTGGTGTGGAGGACATCCGGCTCTTTGGAGATAAAAAGTAATTCAAGGAATTGCTGTGTGGTTTCAGGAAACCCTTCAAAATTGTCCTTTATTCAAAGCCAGTTTTCAGAAACAGAATTTGAAATAACTGCTTGCTTAACTAGAGATCTTCATAGTAAAAATATTACAGGAGAAAAACCCAACCCCAAAGAAAATGTGCTTCAAATTCAAGTCAAACACAATCCATAATTACAAACACCTTCAGCACCACAAAGCCAGTTTAAAAAAAAGCATTTCATCAGATGCCCAAATGCCCCATAGCTTGATCACAGTTTCATTATCAGCCCAGCCATTTCTGAAAGCCTCATTAAAACTCATTCATTCCATGTCCTTATAGAAGATGAGGGCTCAAATGGCCCCAGGACGAAACTTTCCATCCCTCATTTCACCAAGACCCATAAATACAAAGACACAGTGAAGAAGAATCAGGGAACCATTTAGTTTACAAGTAAAAAAAAAAACTGTCAAGGCTCAATCAACTCATTTATAAACTACGCAAGAATCACCTTCAGCTCATCTATATGTCCGAGTAAGCAGACAAACTGTGCATTCATTTTACTGTAAGCAATTAAACAACAAGCAGATGGCCTGGTTAGCACTAAAACCTCCTCAGATTGACCGTCTATTAAATGGACCCTACAGGGTCCTGAAGGAATCTCTGTAAGTGATTTTACTGATTCTTGTATTACGGAAGAGTGGCTTTAAAGATTGCAACACGTGAAGTAGTTTAAAATCTATTTGTAAAGCTAAAGTACAACTTGAGCGGTGAAGGGCATCCTCTAGGCTGCCACAGCTTTCAGGAAAAGGTTACCAACACAGATTCTGAATACAATGTTTCTTTAAAAGTAGGCCAACTGAAAATGCCACACCAGAGCTGTAGAAAGCTGTGTGTCTTAGTAAAGTGTTGATGTCAAGGATACAGCTAAGACCAAATTATTCACATCCCTGGATTATTTAGACATACAGTGGTATTTTACTTTTACCAACATGTCTCTTATGATTGGAAGTCACATTAGCGTTTTGGGAGTGTCTCAGCGATCCAAAGTTAATATGGTAGAGGGTCAATGTGAGAAACTTGAGATTATGGAAAAGAGACCTTACAACCTCTGAGACGTTGAACAAAAAACATTTGATTGCTAAGAATGATGTTTTTTGACGTGACATTTTTAAATCAAATTTAGCAAACCCAACCAAAAAAAATCCACAATTTTTGAAAAACTATGACATGTTTTATTATCCTATTTTATCAGGGAAAATATGGTCTGGTTTGAAGTCAGACATTAACCATATATGTCTAAATTATGTAAGTAGAGGATTTTTCCCTGTAAATATTTTTCATGATCAAACTAAAAACAAAGAGATTTCAGGAATGCTTAAAAGCTTTCCCAAACAATAACTGCAAGAATAAACCGAAGTTTTGCAACTGAACAAAAAAGACTTCCCTCTGAAGAATAAAAATTGTAATGTGGAACAAAAAAAGAAGTTATGGTTGATTTAATCCTGATCTAACCAGTTCCAGAGTGATGAGTCCATCTGGGTAAAGAAAAGCTCAAGACGAGGTGTTGAACTCAAAATTAAAAAACTTTTTCTATCAATGTCTCTTTTTCTTACCTCACTTGAAGATGAAAATTCCACAATTCATTGGTCTTAAATTGTGGATGAAGAGTTCAGGGAGCATTGGAGACCATTTTCACACATGGATTCTTCCCAACAAAATCCAGAATTTAATCACTTTTAAAAACCTTTGGATGTCACTGTAGAGAACTTTATGAAGAAGTTCAACTGAACTGTAACAAGGCCCGCTTTCTGAGAAAAGATGCATCTAAATCTGTCATTATGGAGCAACAAAAAAGGGCACAATCAAATGCATTGACATTTTCTTTGACCCCATAAAATAGATTTTTTATTTTATTTTTTGGTCAACTAAAGAACAGATCACAGACATGTCCAAAGCAGACACAAAAACAGTGATCATCTGCTGTCATTAAATTTTATTGACTTTAATTTTTTTTGGACAGGCATGAGTCAGAGACACAGCAGTAATCATTTTTGTTTATTTTCAATAAATCAATTAGGGGGATATGAAATTCTGATCCGCTAATTATTAATGTCATTCCCAAAGTGGAAATGAATTGTGAGAGCTTCATTAACAGACTACAGGTCATGCAGAGAGATCAAAATGAAATTCCTGCTGTTAAATACCCAACAGCACCCAGGATAATAGCAAATTCAACCCCAAAGAGATGGAAATTACCATCAGTTCAGAAGCAGGAAATTTTTCCAATGCGGTTTTAGATTAAGAGCAGCAAGGTGAATTAGCATTTGGCCTCTCCTTCATTTTCAGAACAGAATTCTTCTGACCTACTTTTATAATTTCCACTGCCAATCACCACATCTTTCACATCTTTTCATCCAAGTCCTTTTCATTCCACCACTGAATATTAATCATTAATATTTCGGCTCCTCTTTCCTTCCTACTGTCTGCTTGGTTCCCATTCCTTTCCACAAAATGTAAACCCACACTAGGCTTGAATAATTATCCACTTTCAACTAAATTATTTGACATCATAATTGATCCAATTGTAGAGCACAAGATTTTGCTGGCAGCTAATCAAAACTTTCTTTAGCAGTGGTCAAAGGCTTTTAATGAGATGTAAGGCCTTTTTAAGACTCAACTGTCCTGGCCGACTAAAACACATGGCTAAAACCACGCTAGCCTCTTTGCATTTTTCAAATCCCAAATGTTAATCACAAACATTTAAGTCTACTTTTTCAATACGGTCACCATACATTATGGGTTAATATGGGATACTGGCAAACCTGAATGAGTTACACAAGTTTATTTGGAGGAACACAGCAAAATTTTAGCAAATCATGATGAGGATCTTGTGGAAAAACATGCATAAAATTTGATCCAAATCATATATCTAAAAGGTAATGCTACCAAACACCAATAAAACTTCCTAAAGTTGACGAAAGTTTGTAAGGTTTTCCCTGAAAATGATTTTGCAAATGGAAATATTTTTGGGATCTCACCTAAAACAGAAGGAGTTTAGTCTGATTTCATGTGGGTCAATAAAAAAAGTCATGCTGTTGGCTCAAGAGGGTAAAATTTGTGTTATAATATCATATTTCCATAAAAAAAGGGCTCGATGAAAAAGATGCCAGTTTTAACATTTATCGTATATCAACTTTAGCTACAATTCCTCACTTATTCAGTTCAGCATCCGACTTAAACATAAATGGCCAAGACTGCCAAACACGTTTGATAAACTCAGCTGGAAAAATACAAAATTATGTGTATATTCAAATAATTTTAAAATGACTAATATGTAGACTTGCATTCACTCACACGCGTTTCCTAGGAGTGCCTTAAAGGTAATTACTCAGTTCTGCTTTCAACGTCATGGACTTACTTCTCTGCGTCGTGACGCCCAGCAGGTCTGTTTGATCTTCCACACCACTGCTGCCACCAGGAGCAGAGACAGAAAGCAACTGGGATAAAAAAAAGAAGAAAAAAACAAGCAGGATTACAACTGAATCAAAATATGTATCCTTTAACTTTTTTAGCGATTTTTCAAATAGAAAACTTGGATCCATAATTAAGCAGACTGTAGCTATTGGAGGTTTGTTTTTGAACTTCTACCCTTTCAGGAGACATCTTTATACATTTTTGCTGATCTGAAGAAAGCATGTCATTAACAAAATCTGAAAGGAACATAAGGCAAATCCAAACCTGTAAAAATTTACTTTTAACTTTGAGAAACACAATCGGGAAAAATGATTTGAGGAGGTAGAACATTAAAATATCGTTAGACTGAAATATTTTGGCCGATTACTTCGATTAATAACCCAACACTGTGATCATTAGTCAAGGGAAAGTCAGCAAGATCTAAGCTGATCAGGGAGGAGAAAATTGACTTATTGAGAGCTTCCACTTCATTATCCTTTAGATATATAATGTCAGGATGATTATCCAGTAAGGAGGCAGTTTTTAAGAGCTGGTTAGAATGACGAAGTTTGAGTTTTACATTAAATTTCTCAAAAACAGATTAAGATTTTTTTTTTTTTTTTTTCTGTTATTTTCTGGATAAAACTGTCTACATTAGATTTCTGCTATCAAATTTGAATCAATCCAAAAACAAAAAATGTTGTACATTTAGTAATATACTAGGTATGGGAAAAATTATGGGGTTTGAAAAAATGATGGTATTAAAATCACAAAGATTTCTTACAGTTTTTATAGGAGACCAATAGAATAAAGCCACAATGTTATCATATTCAATAGATTTTATTTAAAACTAACACAAACACATTACGCAATATGGTGGATTATTTTGGCAGCTGGATTATTTCTTCTTTTATTAAAGGCTTTATTTTTTTAAATATGTTTTTGACAAATACTGTGAAATCACATTAAATGTCATCAAAGATGGAAATCTCAAACCAGCCCATCCTTATACACCAAAGCATCTTATTTTTCTCTAATTATCACTGAATAAAAAAAGGGACATAAAATTATTCTGTACGTCCAGAAACCGAGTCTAATAGCCGTCGTCCCAGCACTGTCCTTGTGTCTTAAGAGTCGTGCTACAGTTTTGTCATGTGCACTCCGGTAAAATGAGCAAACATCTCACAGGAGCCAGACAACCATCTCCAATGTTACGAGCCAGTTTGTTTGATATGTAAACTTCAGGTCGCCACGTGTTCTAGATGTGTTTGATCAGATGTTTGAACAAGATGATAACAAAAAACCGGAGCTCAGATCTGTTGCTTCAGTTAAACATTTGATTTCTGTGACACCACAAAAAAAAAAAGCATCTGCTCCCTTAAGGGCTGCTTATCAGATGCAAACAATTCAAGAAGTCTCTTAAAATGATAAATCACAAAAAAAAAAAAAAAAAAAGCATTTATGGTATTTTTCCGAGTTATATTGACTCAGTAACAGAATAATTTAAAGATGAAATACCCATTTTGTGCACACATCCATCCTAAAATGTTTTGATTTTAAAAAATGGCTTGATCTCATTGAAGAAGAAAGAAATGAAAACATTAGAAAAGTCTTGATGTCCGTTCTCTGCTCCTTATCTCTCGTTCAAAGAGCTCTAAAAGACCCTGTGGGGTGATTTGACATTTTGTCATCAGGCTGATTATGTTTCCTGCAGGTTCAAGTCTCCTCAAATCTTCCCTCACGTCCACAGACACACTCCGTCACACACACAAAAAACAGCTCATTAGTGAATCAGTGCTATTCCTTTTTTCCTTTTTTTTCTTCTTGGGTTTATGGGTCACTGAGAACTGGACAACACAGATACAGACAAAGGCTAAATGGAATTATTATGATCTGCCTACCAAATGGGAAAAACACAAACAGTTCACTGCATTCCTGTGGAAAATAATGCATATGATTAAGTGTGAGAAAATAAAACTAAGACTGCGATCAAAGACTCGAACGGGTGAAGCTTTAAAAAAAAAAAACTATTTGCATCCTTAAACTGTATGTTTGTTATATGAACACAATGACTGACTAAAATAACATACAAATAAAAATGAACACAATGACTGACTAAAATAACATACATACAAATAAAAATATTTAATCTTTTAAGAATGTTCAGATTTTTTTAATATTGTTGAGTTTTCTGCAACAGAAAAATATGAAGTTGGTTGAACCCGATTTTCTGTTATACATAAAACGTGAGAAAATGAAGATATTAACTTCTTGCGTAAGGAATGGGAACTGCTGCATTTGCAGAGTTTCATCTGAAACCTCAAAAAGTTATTATCAAAGCTAATGACAGATGCTAGCTGTAAAGGACATAGCACAAACAAGCCAACTTGTTAGCATATGTCAGTTACTAAAGGTCTTCAAGGTCTGTGAACATCTTTTATGTTTTTTAACCTACTTTTGGTTAACTTTGGCTTTGCTAATATAATTGGAAACAGATTGGGGCAGATTGTGTGGTTTGGTTGATTTTATCTTTTCGCATTTTTCCCCTCCAAGTTTCCCATATATCTTTGAAATACAGTAACCTGTGTAACATTGGATTTTTTGTGCCATTGACTCTTATGAATGCTATGAATATATCGTCATTGTAATTGTGTTTTTATTGAACCACTTTCATTCCTTAATGTTGGAATATCTTCTTATTTTCATGCTTTTCATATACAGTATATTATCATGTACTGTAACGCAACCTATTTGCATATGTAATGGAAAGAAAGTTTTAATGCATTTTGATTTTGAATCCAAAGGAGCAACTTAATTTGCTTTATAACTTTAATATATTCTACAAACAACTTCCCAAAAAATATGAAGAACTAAAAATCTGAATCAATGTTTCTTCCAATTCTTGACAATTGAGGCTCGAATGGCAAACTATTTGTGTTTTGTTCGAATTAATAAATTACTCACCAACTGCTGAAATTTCAGTGAGAAAGCAGGCCCACTGTTAGCAATCACAGATAAGTGAATGCCGCAGCATATTTCTGCAAGATTTCAATTGTTTTATTTCTTCTCTTCTCAAGCTTCCTGTTGAAACAGCACCATCCTGGGAGAAACTGTAACTCTTTATGCAGGAAAGCTAAAGGGCCATCATTTGACTTTCAAATCGATCAAATATCCCAAGAAAGTTTCAGAAAAAGTCATAGAAGATACTAGTTTTGGTACAGTGATGTGATTTAACCGTTTAAGGCGGTTGCAGCATGCCTATTAAACAAAAATAAGTTGACGGCATTTGTCTATGAGGAGTGGGCAGCATAGACCCACTCCTGATTAATAGCGGTAGTCTGGCTATTAATCTCTGGAGTGTGGCTCTTAAAATGACCTGCATTTTATTGTTAATGCAAAAACATGTTAACTTTTGTTTTCTGATATTTAACTTTGTAAAGCAAGAGAGACTTGATAATTATTTTTTCCCCTTATTTAACCAGGTAAAACCGCATTGAGACCAGATCTTATTTGTAAGAAGGACCTGGGCAGAAAATCTGCAGGACAAAGTAAAAAAAATTTATCCATAATAACAATATTTGAATTAATTATAGTCTTGATTTTGTTCATAAGTAGTTTTTCTTGATGTTTCTCATTATATTCAGTTAAAGTAAACATGTTATCTCTGATGCTAAAGCAATCTAAGATTAAAGAATATTTTCCTCCCCATTTCAGTGATTAATCCTTCAGACTGATTTTGGTGGTTTATTACATCTCGGAATTCTAAAAATATTTAGATTTCAGAACTAAATATAAATGTACAAAAAAACCTGCATTTTATCCAAAAGGTGTAGTTTTCTGTGTAAATAATATCCGCAGCTGTCTGCCTCAGTTTCGCCTTAGAAGGAATCCAGATTCGTTCTGTTCAGACTGTAATATGATCAGCTGGAGGCAGCAGCTAACTGACTGTGTGACAGCTTTTCTGGAAACGTATTGTGGATTGGGCGCTGATGGACAGCTGCCTTAGGGAACGGCTCTCCATTGTGACTACATATACACACACACACACACGCACCCCCCCACACACACACAATTTAAGCAAACCAGAACTGCACACCTTTAAACGCAAATCAACAAATGTAGAGAAGCCACACAAGACATGTGTTCTTAATAACACAAGCAACAAACAAATGCTATGACGTTGGAGAGTACAGGTGTATTAAAAGCATGCAGACTTTATATAATATTTTTTACAGTATGTAATTGAAAGCAAAAGTGCAGAAGTCACAAACACATCATCTTTATGCACTCAGACATTAATGTGCATTTCAAACAGCTCAACCTATTCATTAGAAACATTTTAATGATGAAAGACTTCCTTTCATCATTTCTTTCTGAGCAGGAAAGAAATGATTAAGAGCCCTCATATCCTGATCACCCACATCTTCTCTTTAGATGCCACTTACAGAGAATTATGCACATTCTTAAAGTGTTAGTGGTAGTTAATGTGCCACTTTAAAACACGTATAAGTAATAAGAAACATGGAGGGGAGAATGAAGATGTTATTAATAATAATTCTTGACTGATTAAAGGGGATTTAATGCATAGCTTATACAAGCAAAGTACAGTAAGGATCAGACTTTTTGACTCCTTAAAAGAAGTTGTGAGAAATGGTTCTCCAAAGTTTTCTCTGGATGTTTTCAGTGATTTTGTGTGAATAAGCTGCTAGTTTGTGTTAAAAATACAATTAAACTAAAGGGATGGAAGGATGTTATGTCTACACGTAAGGTAAAGTATTAAGCCAAAAACTCAAAACAGTAATCTTACGGCTACTGGTTTTTCATTCTGTTCTTAAAATTCTTCTGTGTAAATATTCTGAGTATGAGGACAATTTTCAGGAAGTTAATGTGTTGGTTTAAATTATCAATATTTAAAGAGAAGCAGTCGTCTTTTTTTCCCCTTGTGGGCATGAAGATCAACCCAGCAACACCTGAACCTTCCTCCAACATCCTGTTCTCCAGTCTTTCCCATTTTGAAGAGTGGCTAGTTTTAAATTTATGTCTCAGAATTAAAAGAAACGTGTCTAAACATGTTTAAATTTTAAGCTATTTAAAAATTAAAAGTAATGAATGCTTTCATAACATTTATCAGACAATAATTGTTAGAAAATAAAACAAATGTGGTTAGTGATTTTGTAAAAACATTTTTTTAACATAAGATTTTTTTTTTAACCACACACAAATGTAATTTGATTTGAAATTAGATCTTTTTCAAACAGATATGCAAGTAGAAGATTATTCATTTTCAGGCTTTTCATCCATTAACCAGGAATGTCATCACCTATGTTTAATGCTGTTTGAGGTGTAAACTATTACTAAGTATAGAGTAAATGCATGGAGGAATATCCTCCATGCAATAGAGGAATATGGATATTCCTGCAGGAATATCCTTCACAAAATCTGTAGAACAAATTTTCAAAGCTTTTAAACAAAAACAATTACATGAAAAGATTGTACTGACAAGGTTAAATAGTTTGTATCTACTATATTTAATTTGTATCCTTCCAAGAAACATCTAAAGCGATAAGAAGACTGAACTGCTCACTACAGTACTTACCTGAAAAATGTTACAAAGAATTGGACCAGGTCCATAATACTGTTGTGTTGGGAGAAGGCAATCTATTGGAGAAAAACAGAAGACAAATTAGAAATTTCTGAGTGGTCTAGAAGAAAATCTGCAAAATGTGAGTAATGGTTAATACAATTATATCAAGAAGGGTAAAAACCACAATACAATTAAATTTTTCCATTACACCAAACCTGCCTTTGAACATCCAAGAATCTCTGACTGATTTGCCCGAGTTGAAATGTGACATAGTGAGGAGGTTAATGTGACGTGGCACACACAGGTCAACTCAGCGCTAAGAACCAAGTTGGCCTGTTAAAGGTCACTAATTCACTCAAAGACTTATTAAAACCAGCGTTAAAAAAAAAAAAACTCAACAAAAAATGTCTGATGTAATACTGTGGACAGAGATGAGAACAAGGTAGAAGTTTCTGGCAGTTGACATCAAAAGTAATTTGCTCAACTGGATGGATGGGGTGTGAAGGAACGGTCTGACCTGCAGCTAACACAGTCAGGCTGCAAACTGCAATTTACTGAAACACATACAAGATAAAACTAGGAATGAACAATACATTTTACAATAAAGGTTATAATTAATTAGAGGTGAAAAGGCATTTTTTTAGCTAAAAAGGCAGGAACCAACTGGAACACATTCCGATTATAATTATGTAATGGACACAAAGTGCAGCCTCTCAGCTCTCATGTTTCCATGTTTGGACTGGATCAAGAGTTTAGGAGTTTCAGCTTCTACACATGAGCCACCTTCTATTTAAAAAGGGACCAATTGAACAATTGATTCCAACACTATTTCATTTACAATTTCTTTATTATGAAATACACCTATGAATTCCAATGCGTTTGAGGCGTTGTGTGATCAACAAACACAAATTGGTACATATTTCTCTAATGAAATGAAAATGCACCGTTCTTTAAAAATTGTCACCACTAAAAATCTGAAAAGTCTGGAGTGAATTTGTTATCTGACCCCCTGTAGTCTAATGTTCTTTAATAAAATGAGGGCTATAGATCATCAAATTATTTAAAAAAAAAATAGCAGAATTATGGGAAGCTGTCAGAGTCGATGGAAAGATGAACAGAGAGAAGATAATATGAGCTGAACTCCAGCTGTTGCCTTTAAAATCTCTTAAAGAGACAGTAACCTTCAACTGAGGACAAAACAATGCACTAACAATTACTGCATTAGTACCGTATTTTCCGGACTATAATTAAAAGCGGCATCTTTTTCTTCGTGTGGTTTCCATGATGAGGGGGTTTGAGTTTGAAAATATTCTCCGTCATGCCTACTGCTAGCAAGTGCCTGTTCTAAAACAAAATTAGCGCTTTCTGTGTCCAATTTTGGAAATTTGAAATTTGTAAAATTTTCAAAATTTTACAAATTAGGATTTTATTTGTAAAAAATCAAAAAAGAAAATTTTAAAAATACAAATTAATCAAATTACTTCTATGTCACAATTATGCACTACTTTCATAGAAGTAAAAGATTTTCATAACATGAAAAAATTCTGAGGTTCAAAAGGATTTAATTCTTCTGCATTCTAGCTTAAACTCGAAGTCATAGAAATAAAAAAGTGTTCAATATTTTTCAAAAATGTATCAAAACATATGTTTAATATAATTTGACAGAAACTAGCAACATCTAAGGATAACACTTTTATTCGCATTTTCTTAAAAAAGCAAATAAGATGGATTGACTTAAAACGGTGTAAAGGAGGAGAAACAGATTCTCAGGATGAAGCCTGGAAACTGCTAGGCGTTACAGGCAAGGAATTTTCTTATAGTTGCTGTGATTTGTGTTCATTTAGAGGCTTATCTGTACATAAACCTGAGGCTAGAAGGTTTTAAATGAAAACACTCTAATGTCGATTGGTTTTACACTTACAAATAGACATAATTAAAGCATACACAAATATTAGATTGATAGGAATCTAAATTTATACAAAACACAATACACAAACCACCAGTTATTTTGGTGATTTGGGGATTGTTGCCTCAAAGGCAATATGTCCAGTGAATAATGACTTAGGAATATGGTTCATCTTCATTAAAGGAGAGATTACAGACAGCCCTAGCAGCTAAATCATATATGATAGGCCACATCATGGTGACAAGTCATTATCTACTACAGATGCTTTGCAGCCAGTCTGCCCCGAAAACATTTAGAACCACAAAAACAATGTGATCTGCAGCTGTATTCAGTCTCTGATTGGCAACATGTAGTGCTGGGTAATGGACCACAATTTTGCTTTTAGAGGTGGACCATTTGCGTCACATTTGTTGCTCTGAATGGCAATTTTGAAAAAAGTGGATAGTACGAAATAGCGAAAAGAAAAAAAATAGAGGTTACCACAGGTTGTTTAAACAGAGACAGTTTACCAGCAACCAATAATGGCATCACTAATTTATATTTTCTATAACAATGAGCCATTGAAAAGCGACAAACAACTAGATATTTGTGTATTTTTCACTAATAGTGAGAGGGACGAGGGTGCTTATTTAGGTTGAGAATCTTTATTGTACTAAACTGTTTTTGGAAAACTCCATTACCCTCTTAAACTTTGTTCACCTTTGGCTTCTCTCTACGTTATTAACAAGAAAATGAGAAGCGCTGATCTGAAATACGATGCTCACTGACACGGCTAACGTGAAAAGTACAAATGATTGTCTGGCTTTTTAATGAGTGGGACTCCTCTGTTATGTGCTTATACAACTCAAAGCAATATATGTATGGTTAATTTAATTTCAGTCTGTTCATCTCAGCCATTCATTTTATTTGAAAACTTGATGAATGGTGCGTAAAGCGCATGGGTCCCAAATATCTGTGGTAGCAAAATACATGTTTCAATTTTCCAATACAATTATGGCAGATACTTGTCAGGCTTTGAATATTTGAATATGAAACTTGCAAAAGCCAGAGGAAGAAAGAACAGATGAAGATCTAATGATAGAAGGAAGAGAAGAAAAGAAAGAAGGAAAATGGATGGGCTAGATGAAAATAATGTTGGGATATGGATACAAATACGTTTCTACATTTTTTTCACTTTCTATACTTCTCCAGGGTTGGAGAATCCTTCAAATCAATCAGATCATCCAATAACCCTGAAAGCAAATGTCAAATGATGTCGCTGAAAAATCTCTGTCCATCCTGATTTATATGAAAACCGCTTATTTTAAATGCTTAGACCTTAAAAACAAAGGCTAATCTCTTCCAGATTTCTGCCTCAGCTCACCTGGGTCTCCAGAATCAGTCCAGCACCACAAGGCCTAACCAGGAAAGAAGCCTTATCCTGTAATAGAAGCTATTTGCTTTTATGGCGTGGGCTCGGTCCATAATAAGTAAGTGACTGTCGGCCAGGAAATTTAATAGAAAACTATTACTGGGCCACCTCCACAGATGGACCATCCCCGAAGATGTTATTACCTCAAGGTGGTCCACTCATCTACCATGCGATGTGGTGCGACAGGATATAAAAATCAATATGTGGGAGTGGGCTAATTAACAAAACGGGCACTGTGTGCTATTATTAGTAATCACTACTCCTATCTGGAACTATCATATTTCTCAGCAAAAGCCTTCCTGTCTTGCTTAAACAAAGACGGTTAGTAATAGTAGAAGGGTTTCTTGAGAACTGGTTGATAATTTTGATGTTTTTCAAATAACCTGATGCACGTGGTTACATAAATTTGATTAGAATGTATCAATGAAATAATTTGTCTACCAATGTAAATTAAGTTGATGAATCAAAATCTTAAAATTTAAAAAACTAGCAAAACACAAAGGTAGATAAATACAATGCAATAAATTGATTAAACATCATGTTTGATCATTTATTAGAAACCTGCAAAGTTTAGCTGCAACAACTTTTGAATAAAGTAGTTCTTACATGTTTCAAATTCTCCCATTTTTATATCAAATTGACTATTATTTAGCCATAAATATACATTTTAAGTGTACTTTAATGTATTTCTTAAAGTATTTTCCTTTTACTTTTTATTGGTTTATAGCCAGGGATAATATCTTTCAACATACTAAATTGCAACATTTGTCGTTACATCCATGATTAATCAACGTGTATGTTGAAGATAATAAATTTAATCTATTTCTATACGTGTATTTCCCTTTAGAAAATCTTTTGCAACATCTTAGCTCAACAAGCATCAATACATCTGTTTCTAAGGCCCTTAAATTGTTCATTTGTTTACATCACACTTCTTTGCAATCTGCTTACAAATAGCTGTCTCTAATTTTAATTCATAATTATCCTGAATATTATAATAATGTGGCAACTCACTTTGTATAATGCTGGATCACTTCTCAAAAATAGATAAAGTGGGTTTTTTACAGTCTAATTGGTTAATTAGACTTTCTTTATCTCCTTACATTTATGCAGACATTTGGGGTTTGCAAACTTGACAGAACTACCCTTGGAGAAACTTTGCTTTAATTGGACCTTAGGGGACCGCCTAAGTGGATGGCATTTTGTCTGCCACGCTGTCACAGGTTTTTATGTAACCCCAAGACACTTGGAGAGAATAAACACTATTTTTCCAGTGATAATTCAAGACCCATCCTATAATCAAATCCTCTGACTCATCTTTTCAAAGAAAGCATAGAATGCTAGGCGGCATCTAAAAATAAGATTGTTTTTCACACAAAATCTACTCCAAATTCAGCCATCAGGTGTTTGTTGTTACCTGGATCTTGATGGGCCATGAAAAGTTACTGACGTACACGTAGAAGGTAATGTTAGGGTTGCTTCTGAAGGTGAACTTTTCACAGGAGAAACTGTCCCTGTAGTCCTTAATGTTCGTTTTGGACACAATGGGAACCTCCTCTCCAGAAATGGTCCCAGCTGTTGAAACAAAGTGTTTATTTTCAGTACAAAGCCATTTAGCTTTTAATATAAAAAAAATAATAAAACACGCTTACACATAGAGATGGAGGTGCTTTAGCTGCAACATGTTATTATAAATGCATTAACGAGTTTATTTGTCCATTTCAAACAACAGGAGAGCACTCGTGTGCAATTATCATTATTTCTTAACTGCATTTAACTTTGTTGTTCAAAAAAAAAAAAAACAGTATTGTAGAATTACACATGCCTATAACATTTTATACTAAAATGGATACAACGTGGGTGAAAAGCTCAGCTTGAACGAACGACAAACATCCCTTTCCTGAACTTATGATCCCACTTCTTTATGCATAATGTGATGCCCCAGATTTCCCATTTAGTATTCACAGATTTCTGGTAAGGCACCAAATACATCCAGAATTCATATATGAAACAGTTCCTATAGTTTGAATGTGAGTAATATTGTTTCTGGGCGAGCATTGCATTGCCCATCTTAAAATTAAAAGCAATTTTTATAGAAAAGGGGTAAAAATAGACCATTTTCCATCTGTCTTAATGTTCCAAATCATTTCTTTTTCTTCTTTATGTCAGTGCTTTCTCAGCATTGATATTCCAATCCACAGCTCTGAAACAAAGCACTGAAAATGACAGCTTGAGTGTAGCTACGTGAGCATGTTTATCTTAATTGAAATCACCCCCCACACCTCCTTTTTTCCCCCCCAACTAAAGGCGCCTCTTGCTCTTGTCAATTGTGAAGAGGCTTCTATTCCTTCTGAGACAAAACATCTGTGCCAGGGAGAAGTGGGGACTCAAATTCAAATATTAACGACGCCGCACTGGAAAAGTTAAGGTTGGCGAGGAGAAGCGTGTGGGGTTTACGTGTTTTAGTGGGGAAAATGTCAGTGTTGAAGGAACAGAGGGAAAGAGCGCCAGACAACTTGGGAGGAAGAAAGGAAAGGCGGGAGATAAACAGTGGCACCGGACAACTGCAGTGTCCTTGGGTGTCTTTCCTCAGGGGACCAACAGCAGCAGGGACACCGTAAATGCCAACAGAGGAGGTTTAACATTTGGTTTTGTTGTTTCTCCTTTAAAATATCCAATTGTATGTTTCTTGTAATGCAAAAATCAACAAAATCCCATAATGTGAGAATTCTAAAAACCAAGAACTCCGAACTAAACTACTTTATAAGGCAAATGACAGAGTAACAACAGAAAACTTGAAAGTACTCAAAGCTTTAAAGCCTTTTCATTATGTTTTAAACATACAAACTTTAAAAAGCCCATTTCTGAAACAGACTTTTGGAAACCATGTATCTCTAAATGGAATTGCACTTTCATTTAGAGAGTGATGGCATGTTGTCTAGAACCCCAGACTCCCACCGTCTGAGTCTGTAAACAGAAAACAGACTTTTTTCCTGGACAAAAAAAACCCTTTCCTAATAGGAATATGTCAGACAGGTCTGTGTCCACTTGTTGAGAACACAAAAATAACTCAAAATATGGGAAAGCATTGTGAAAAGTAAACAGCTAAAAACAAAGAATAACTTTTTTTCAACACCACTTTATTCTCCATGACAATGGAACGATTATGAAATAAGCTCTAAATAAGGAATAACCCAAATCGAGAGAACAAGACACAGCACTGTTTATGCCACTGATATGACAGATAGCTCCAGCACTGAGTTGGCAACCGTTTGTGAGCATAAAGTTTCTCAGGTAAAAAACATATATATTTTGTTTCAGCCTTATGGTTATTGCACATGCTCTGTCGAGATATCTGATCAAAATGCTTGTGCCTGTCAGAGGATTGCTTTATAACTCAAAATCGATAATTATTCTGTACAAAAATCTTCCTACAAGTTCACAACAACTACAGCAGAAAGTAATTATTTTCTCTGTCTGAGCCAAATCTATGACAGATTCTAAATTTCTTTGATCAGTATTTTAGCTTCTATAGTAATTTCCATAACTTTCTGCCTTGTGTGCTTTTTTTCTTTTTACTGAAAACATGGACATGGAAATCAATGTTGCAACCAAAGGTGACAAGCGAAATTAAAACGAAAATAAAGGTTGTAAAACTGATAGTGCATGCCCTTTAATTATATTTCATACATGTATTTCATTCACATTTCACAATGTGAATTGTTTCAGGTGAAATTAGCTTCATTTAATGACCCAAGCTAAACTAAAGATATACAGTCTGCACAAATGTGTGCACATAATAATAATAATATTTGCATGCAAATAGAAAATAATTGATAGTGTTCCAGTGACTGTTCTGCAAAATGCCACATATCTGTTGAAGTGTTGAATATACCTCAGAAAAAAAAATACAAAAATTAATTTAGCTACAGCTAACAATCTATCATCCTTGTTTAAATTGACAGATGATTAAATTCAAACTAATAGGACTGGAACTATTATGTCTACTTAATTTTAGTTTGCATGAAATAACAAAAATGATGTAAGCACAAACTAACCTGTTGAGCCCACGGACCACGTGATGTTGAGGTTAAAGTTGTTTGATGCGTTGATGGACATGTCTAAGTTCTTGTTTGCCTTAAAATGAAAAACAGAAATCCAGGGAAATCTTGTCAGGGAGACAATATGCACAATAGCAAAAAACAGCATGTCAACATTTTATTTCAGAAAAGCTAAACATCAACAACTAACTATGATCATGACTAATAAAGATATTTGATGGAGAGATAAACAACTTCAAATATAACCCTAGCCCTACCTGCTCAGGGGAGGCCATGAAGTTAATGGCGGTGTAATGCTTGTCATCCTCCTGGATGAGGCTGAATGTGAACTGGTAGTCAATCAGGAGGTTATCTATTGAAAAGATGAAAGTAAGAAATTTAAACGTGATTGGCCAGGAAAAAAAAAAAAAAACACAGGAAGCGTTTTGAATTATTTACAAATTCTGAAAGTGTAGATTCAAAGTTTCCTGATGAATGTGAAACACATAGAAATAAAAAAATAACAAAGCCATTTGAATACTGACACTAACAAAATATCCCATACCTGGTTCATCATATTAAACTGCAAGTCTTAAATGTGTCTCGCAAAAAGCTCTTCAGTGCATGCATTATAATCGTGTTCTTCAAAGAATAGAAGTTGTGAAGCTCATCACGTGAGAAACTAAAAAGTATTCCTGCAAATATGAATGCCTCCGATCATATCATGGAGTGTTTTTTTTTTCACCTGTATCTTTATGATATATTTTGTAATCTAAGAATTGTATATCTGTTGTCTTCAGAGATGTCTAATTATTCTAATGTCCTGCCACTCTCTTTCTGCTGCTAAAGTATCCATCCACGCTTTGCACTCTGGAGAAGGTTTATGGATGCACAACAGTTCCCCAAGTGGAGAATTTTCTTTTCTTCTCCCACAACATTCACAGTCAAAGTTATGGATCCATTCCTGTGTTAAATAGCCATGTTTTCCTTTCAAACATGCAGTTTATTGACCAAAACTAATAACAAAAGCGTGTGAATAGCCAAAACCAAGCCTGGTACATTAATTAGCTGTGCGCTTCTACACCCAATCTCTGAAACGGTTTTTTAAAGTACACAGCTTCAGTGAGTATATTTTGCAAGAAAAAATAAATAAAAAATACTATTCTTCAGAAACAATTTTTTTCCCCTCAGTTTCTGCTTTGACAACTTGTTTCTAGTTTTGTCATGGCACATCACAAATGCTGAGCAACATCTAATTAATCATATTACACTGCACTTGATGTTTGACATAATATATTTGACAAAAAAAACTGTACTTAGGACAGGTAGAAATAAAATTTCTAATCAGAATTATTATTTTTGCTGTAAAGTTAAAATTAATGTAGTATGAATTTAGTGAAACTTACTTATGATGTCAAATTTATTCAGAGTTACTGTGAATTTAACTGAGATAATCTTCAAGTTGTTGTAAATATATAAGTCCATCTATTCATCTCCAAGACAAATGCATTCAACTGAATTTTCAGTTACTCCTTTAAATACATGAGTCTGGATGGTATGTCTTTTATGGGGACAAGGTAGGATTATAAGTCAGCATGCTCCAAAACTTAACACAAAGCAATCCATATGAGGAAGAGCTCACTAACAAACCCTGAGACAAAGCTGACCACTGTCACCCACAGCATGCTATGTTAAATCTGTGCTCAATGGCCTTTTTGACTGCAGGGAGTGTCGTGTTTACAAAGCAGAATAACAAAGCTCAAGGAACTCCAGTGGTGTCCAGAGGTTAAAACAGGCTCCAGGCTTCTAGTTTCCTGTGTCCTCCTTCTCCTCAATGAGCCTGTTGTCAGGCTATGACATTTTAAAAGGGACAAAGCCTTGGCAAAGGCTCTGAAATCAGTAGCGGAGTGCTGAAAGACATAACAAATCACAAAGTACTGCTGCAGCGCTGTGAAGGACACCCCATCATGCAAATAAACAGACAGCAGCATGACCAGGAACTGAAGCAGACGTGTGAATTGTGCACCTCCATAGATACTCTTTTTAGTTAAAAGTTGCACTATCATTTCGTTACCTTTCTAAATGAATAAATGAATAGGTGTGAGATTGAGTGAGTAGACAAGTGGAGAATTTTGACTCCTCCGTCTCCTTGATTAGCTCAATCACTCACTCCCTGTGATGCACTTGACATTTTCACGACAAGTCATTCTGTCATCGAACAAGCGCCCCTGGTGCCAAAGTGTTAAGATGCGCCATCTGCCCAGAGCGGAAGAGTGCGAGCAGAGAAGTGGGAAGCAACGAGAGAATAACCCATAAAATGTGGATGTGTATGTGTGCATGTGCGTGTGTGTGTGTCCAGTGGAGAATTACTCACAGTAACAGGTTCCTCTGAGTGGATTGCCAAGGTAACGGTTTTCTGAGTCACATCTGCAGCAAAGAATACAGGATAGAGAGAAGCAGATGAAGATGAGCGCTAACAGATTGAGAGCAAAAAACAACGCCTCTTATCAGGTGCAGTGTATGCCAAGTGCCAGCGCATTAGCTCCTGCTGTTGGTACCTCATCAAGCCTCTTAACTTCTGACATAAAGGAAACAATCTGACAGCTGATAGAACAGACTTTTTCTCAACTTTCATTAAACTTAAACAGTGACAAGAAACACAGTTCATCTCCCCGCAATTGCAGAACAAAAAACATGGTACTGAAAAAAAAAAAAATTCAACATCAGTTCTCACTTAATTAAGAAACAAAATACTACACTGACATTGGAAAGGGGGTGGAAATTAATTATAGAAATGTCTTGGAAACAGGTGAAAGTAGATGTATGCATACACTATATAAAAAGACGCCCAATCTTCTGCACTAAATGGCGACACATCTGTGGATATCTTTTAAGGCACATCGTTTGACTTTGTGAGAAATTTTTAAAGAAATTATATGAGATTGAAGGAAGAAAGTTTTGGACTAAGTCTGGTTCATTCTTGGATGCAATTTGCAGATGTGTGATGGTGATGCATTATAAAAATAATCACAGGCCTAATAGATACTAAGAATGATATTTCCATGTATTGTAACTTTACATCAGGATTATATACAAACAACACATTTCACAGAGTGATTTTCTTTTTTATTGGGTTCTGCATTTGAAGCCATTAAAAGGTAGAATCCAAATGGGAAAATTACTATTACTTTTTCCTAAAATAAAATGTCCTTAGCAGTGATGCCGTTGGCTCAAACGGCTGCCGTTTGAGCCAACGGCAAATTGTGGACTCAGCCAAAACAGGCCAACTTTAAATATGAAGAGCTGCCAAGTAAAAATAATTTGTTTATATCCACAGTGGGATGTCAACGGTTCTGAGAATATGTGTGCACATTAGTGTGTTTTATCAACCTCATGGCTTTCCAAAGCGCTCTAATCAATCCAAGCATATGGTCATGTTCACTGGACTGCATTGCCCTTTATCTTATTTGAATGCATCTCTCCTCTCTGAATCTCGGTTGTTTATGCCTCGAACTCTCAACAATTCACTGTGAAGCAAAGTCTTTCTCCAAAGTATTATCCTATATGAACTGGAACTGTACAAAGAAAGTGAAAATGGTTCTAAAAATTACCTCTCTCATCGCACCAACTATGCTTCGCAGTTATTTCATCTTTCAGACGACTAATTAAACTTGTTAGAATGTGAAAAATCAGAGGTGGTGGTGAGGAGTCAGAGAGGACGGCGGGAGGGAAGCCGACTGAGAGACAACAACGCTGCCGATGATGAGGAGGAGGAGGCGGCTGTGAAGCGCCGTTATATTGTAAAATGATCGACTCCGGTTCTTAAAATAATTCGGCAACACTTCAGGAAAGCTGGAGGGAGTTTTGCGTCACTTCTAACGACTCCACTTCTTTCGCACGATGAATCCTTCAGGAACTTGAATAGTTTTTTGCTGTTCTCGCTGATTGATGCTAAACAGGCAGAATGTTTTGTTCCCTACAACAAAAAAGAGATGAAGGACAAATGCTGCCATAGGCTCCTTGAAGCTTAGGGAACGTTGTTGAGTATTTAAACTTCCTAGCATTTAGAGGGCAAAATCCACACACCCACTTGCTGATCAGTATAATTCAGCTCCTCGACTCATTCAGTATCTTAATTTAATCTACACCGGCATGCAACCATGCACGCGTCCAAACTTCAGGCAATCCCCCTTCGCTGTATCTTAATTTGATCTAGACTCAGCATGAACCTTTGTCTGTGCCCGTGCAACCTATAAACGCAGGGTATGTCGGGCACGGAAGCGTTTGTTACTGCCACTGCCTCCTGCATGAGAAATTTTTCTGATTAAAGTATCCATCTAAATGAGCAAAAAGAAGAAAAACTTTCCTTATGACTGATCGTCGTAATGCCGCATAGACAAAATCATTATCTTTTCCACCCTCAAAACAATTATTATTCTGCACCAATGCACTCTTTGCTTCATTAGTACAGCTATTACTTCAAGTCTTAATAGCATCCGTGGCTTCAGTGTAAGCACAGGTGGAAACCTGCATCTGTGTTCTTTGCAGCCATGTGGTTCGGTCTGCTAATCACTGCACTGGACTGCATTTTCTGGAAGAAGAAATCAATGTGGCACTTAGTCGATTGTGCAAAGTGCTATATATTCAGTATTACAGTTGACAGAAAGCAATGAGGATTCACAGAGGTCTTACTCTCCTGCAGCCCCTATTCATTACCTTCAATACTTCATAGTTTGCCTCACCATTAATAATAACATGGAACATTAGAAACCACAAAGCAAGATTTAGTGATTTTGTTTGTTGTTCAAGCATTTTACATGTGTAAAGTTTAGTTGAATTAAAATTATTTATTTAAAGAACTCGGTAGTAACATTACATGGAGATCTTGGTCATTTTAACCAAGATCTGCCTTGGTTCTACCTTGGTTTTGTTAGACATAAGAAAGAATGAGAGGACAGTATGATATGCTGAGCTGTTAAAATAATGTAACATATTGTTTATTACTGCTAAAATATAGCCTTGGTGCCTAAAGTGTGGCCTGAGGGCCTTTTGGTGTCCTTAAAATGTATTTGATCAGTCCCTCCGACCAAAAGGCAAGTCAAAATTTGGCCAACAAAACAGAGTACGATTAATGACCCCAAAGATTTTGAAACTGTCTATTTTTTCCTTTAATTAATGCAACAGTGTGTGACTGTTACCTTATTTAAAATAGAACTGAAGAAAATACTTATTGTGTTTTAATACATTTATGCTACAAAGACTGTAAGAACTGTAAAATAATTTTGTTCAGGTTCTATCAGACAGATATAAGCGTTTTAGATTTTAAAATAAATGGCAACGTCGGTATTGTACATCAGCGTTGCATATCAGCAGCATATAGTGATGCTTTCACATTATTCACAAAAGGTTCATGCCTCATCTCTGACCCAGTCACTGTTTCCTACCTGAATGCCAAAACATTGAAACACAGTTTAAAAGCTGTGGCAGCTTCTTCTATGCAAATTTAGAAGAAGCTCTAAATTTGCATAGAACTTTCTGACTCAAGAATTCTTTCAGGAAAGAAAAATTGTGAAATCTTTTTTATAAAGCCATATCTCATGACAATGCAATAAAGGGAAAAGTTTAAAAGGTCAAAGTCAAATATGCAACTAAATAGGTGCAAAAATAAAAAACAGAAATACAGGATAGTGCATGAGATTTTATTTCCAGCCAGGTATTGGCAGCCTTTGTGCAAAATAACTCAGAAGAAAAACGTTTTATGTTAAAAAGCATGAATGCTTGTTCAGCTTTTCCTGTGACCCATCCATAACTCTTATTGCATTATCTTGCTTACAGCTGTGAAAACAAGGCTTAGAGGAAACGTCCCTCCCACACAGCTGGAATCCACCGGATCAGCACAAATCACCCTGAATGTGGACTTTCTGAGCAATAATGCAAATGATCCTTCATCGTTTTCACCCCCCATCAAATCAGCAGCATCACCACATCCGAGAAACGTGGTTTCCACATGAGGAAAAGGGGTTGGTTCACAGAGATCTGACATCAACACTCAACACCACGTCATGAGAGCCATGAATCACCCCAACAGAATTAATCATACACATGAATCTCATTGTGTAATTGAAACAGTCAGACGGTCTCAAAATGAGATCTTGTTGATTTTATTTGATGCACAAAGAGCTGTTTACGTATACCTGATGGATAGATTTGTTTCTGACCTGTACACTAATATATTAATATTAATGCAGAATATTTAATTATTCATTTTCTTATCTAATCATATAATTAAGTAAGAAGCTTATTTATCTAAAACTGAATTTTTACAGGTGATTTCTCATCTGTGTTTTTAAGAACTTTGCTCTGTCAATACCAATTTTAGTCTGTTCAGATTGTAACTTTTATAATTTTTACAATGAAATTAACTAAATAAAAGCGACATTAGGCTACCTACTATCTGCATTTGTAAAAGCTTTACAGGAATTAAGAATCATTGGTTGTTTTGACGTCCGTCATGGAGGAGTGGACTGCTTTCTGAAAAGATTAACGATGTGTGCAAACGGCTAGTATTGCTATAGCAATGGAAACAAGTTTAAGAATATAGGAAATTGTGTAACTGTTTTCCCCTTTGTAACTTACTGAGCTAAATTTCAATTATAACCTTTTTTTCTTTATCAATATTCTCTAAAAACAGCAACGAATGTTTTGTTTTAAGCTTTTTGAGAAAATATCGTCAGCCTGTCTTTGGTTTTTATTAGTTATTTTTACCCTGATATTGAGCTGATTGTGACGGAAGAGCCGTCACGAGCTGAGATCTAATTAAAGAGTCCGTGCTAGCAAGCCCGCACACATGCACAATCGCAACTTACTTTTTTTTTTTTTGCAGCTTGAACTGATGCGGTTCGTCGTGGGTGCACACGCGGTGTTCTCGTTTCAGTTGGCGTTCATTCTAATCTGTTTTCAGTCAAACATTTTCCCGGCTTTCTTTTTGAGTGGAGCTGTTTCCGGCTTGTAGCGCACCGGGAGCGAATTACGTGATGTGGTGCCGTCATCACAATGTGCTGGTTGTTTTGTATTTGAGTGTATTTTGATTATAAATTTATTTATTATTTTTTTTTTCTTTTGTATATTTTAAGAGTTTATTTGAGTTAGAAGTAACTGCTTAGTTTTTGTTTTGTTTTGTTTTGCTTGATTGAGCTTTCTGTGGGTGGAGCCTGTGGCTTTAAAAGCAGGGCTCTGTTCCACAGGGAGGCAGTCTGCACCTAGACTTTGGAGATGCCACACTGGAGGTGATGTCCTTTGACTTTGAAGGTACTGCTGTGTTGTTGTGATTTTAACCTGCCTTGGACATCTTTTTGTAAATATGCTGAACCTGCCATCTTTGATTCACTGCACTAATAGAGAATAAATTTCACTAAAGTATTTTTCGGCCTTGGCCAGTCATTTTTTGTGTGTGGTTGCCCAAGTCATAAGAGAACTCCGTCACACTGATGTTCATAGAAAAAAAATTAGGCTTATTTTGGCCAAAACCAGGATATGGGGTTTCAAAAACTGGAGAAATAAGTGTTTGTTTAGATTCAGATTTTTACTGAGTTTGTTGTACTCACAGCTGGCACTGGTCTCCTTTGATCCCCTTGGTGGTGCAGAAGCACTTGCCCGTTAACACCTGGCATACGTTTGCGTGACCGTTGCACTTACAAGCTGGAACAAGTGACAAGAACAGATGGGGGGAAAGATTAATAAGAACGAGTATAAAGAGAGAGAGAACACATCTATAAATAGATTACTGAAAGTTCAAAATAATCTATGAACAATAAGTTGTTACAAATGTTCGAATTGAAAAACACCTGAGAGAGAATTCACATCCCATAATTCCTACAGCCTTGGACTGTTTATGCTAAGCTAGGCCCCGGATTCTTGCTGTTGCATCAAACATGCGACGAAAATTGATATTGATCCGGAACGACGGTAAACAAAAGCCTTTCCCAAAAGATTGGGTGAACTTTAAAAATCTAAGAGACAATTGAGAACCTTCCCCACACACTTTACCCTTAGCTGTGTATGTTTGAGACTCCGTATGTGTGAGGAATGGAAAAGGTGCAGCAATAGAAGGGTGGACTGGCTGCTAAAGTGCTTTGACAGAGGCAGGCTTTTAGGTTAGCATTTGAAGGAAAATAAGAGACCCCTTTATTTTAGTTCACTGAGTTTAAAACACTGAGAAGACGGATTACTGAGGGGTCAGTGGGCCTTCTACCCCCATTCCCAAAGTCTAACATGGTGCATATAAATATTTTACATGACTGGAATGCTTTTAACAAACTTTCTAAGTTCTTGCTTTACGACATATTCTTACTGACACTCTGCAACTTAAACATACCATCCATGAGTATTTTTTTTCTACCAATTATATGGCTAGTATAGATTTTTACTGGAAGGTTTCACAAAAATACAGAAAGGTGTAAAAGTAATGCTGAAGGAAAAAAATTATATTTCTCCTTTGAGCGTATCTTGCTTGATGACATCACAAAAGGCACAACAAACGAGCCACTTATCTAGAAATGGTAAGTAATATGCAGACCAAATTCTTAACAGATTTTGAAACATTAAGAAACTTTTGAGTTGCAAGTATTTAACCCTTAAGCTGTGATAGATTCTGCTGAGTTTGGAGCAACTAAACGAAACTGTGACAAAGATTCCTTTTAGATCTTTAGCTTGAACAAATCAGTTTTCCATCTGACTGGTTTCTGTGCAGACTGCATGGTGCAGTCCCTTTGAGCATGGAGTTTGTACGTTCTGCCTGTACGTGTGTAGATTTTCTCCAGGTGCTCTGGTTTCCTCCGACAATCCAAAAACTTGAATGGATCAGTTGGTTTTTCTAAATGTTTGTCTTTTGAGCTTACCCAAACAGCATTGTTCCTTTCTGACCGGAATTCTTTCTCATTTCCTCACATTTTGCTTGTCCAGAATGGATTGCAGCAAAGTTTGACTAGATGATCTTCCTTAGGTAGATGCCATTTTACCAATCGACATTGTAGACTTTATTTGAATGCACTATTCAAATAAAGTGCATTTATTTGAATAGTGCAAAATAAATTTGAATGTAGCTCAGATAAATTACAGTATAATTCATCTGAGCTACATTCAAATGATTTCGATTCTGGCAGTACAACTCTGTAGAACTGATTTGATGACACATTTCTGTATAAATGGATATGAACTGAGTTTTTCTTAAGTGCCCTTAGATAAAATACACAAACATCCTGAACAGAAGCTGAATTTCATCTGGTGCTAACTGGAATGTGTATGCATAGCAGAGATAACTGGAAGAGCTCATTATTAGATGGCATTGCACAAAGACAATGATTTAAAGCAATTAAATGGGATTCTTAATATATGAAATGGATGTGTTTGTTCTGCCAAATGCCTGGAGAATACATTTGTTGTGAATTTGTACAAGGTAAACAAATTAAATAGAATAACAAATGTCTGATTCATTTTTTTTTTTACTTGAATCTGATAAGCAAAACTGATCATTTAAATCTGGGCCAAGAATCTGCAAAATTTTCTGAAATACTTAATTCAGTATGAACTGAATTAAAATCATGCAAAGAAAAAAGAAAGATACAACAATCCAACTGGACCAATTCAAAAGAGCCAATTATTTCAGTGTCTGAAGAGGAATGTATGTATGTAAAATCTTGTTTTTTAATGTTTTGTTTGGGAGGAAGGAATGCTTCATCAATTTAAATTAAACTGTGGATTCATAGAGAGGTTTCAATAATAGGTCTGGATTTACTTCAGAAGAAAATGAACAGATTCCAGAAAATTTTAAAGGTGCTCTGTTTATTTTCACTTTGCAGCTTTACAACCACATTACATGCATCAGAAAATGGTCTCTAGGAATACAAAGCTCCCACGGCGATATGTTTTTGAATGTGAGTGTGCGTGACTCCTGCATGCAATACTTCCAAGCAAATGCCTGGGTATAATTTCTCAGGAATTCTTTTTATATTTCATGTCAAAACACATGAGGGGGAAGTAAATCTCATCTTTACAAGGAACCTGCAAAACCGTGGTTCAACCAATGTTCAACTCATTCAGTTGACAGGTGCAAAAAGACATCAGACAGCTATACTGTTATTCCTTTGACTTAGTGCCAACTCCTGTGGTGTAACTGTAATCATTCAACACTTTAAATTTAGTAGGGAACACAGTATAATCAATATCTACATTCAAAACAGTAGAAAGTATAGTTTGCCAAGACTGAAGAATTATTTTCTTCATTTGGCAGCAGGCTTAATATATAAATCTACTTTTATCCTCACCTGAATAAAGACGTCTTACTGAACACCACACCTAAGCAATCAGAAAAGGAATGAAAATAGGGAGCTTTTGTCGAAACTTGTCTCACCATTTTCAAAGTGACTTTGGATTACTCTGAAAATTATTGTGTATCTCACCCTGATTGTGCACGCTAGAAAAGTGTCAAAAAATGTGTAAAACTCACCTCATAAATTACTTACATTTTTCTAATGAAAGTAATTAAAGCAAAGAAATTAATAGCAAAACAGATTTCTTACAAATTCTTGATTTCATCATTTCCAAACTGAAATGTTTTAACTTTCTGTCATTTTTGCAACATTCTGGACATTT